>JALXJV020000022.1:2213632-2884099 GCA_024633595.2 Lepomis macrochirus | reverse complement strand
TGCAAGCGGCTTCAAACGCACACAGAGGCTTCAGGCGGCTGTTTCTGCATGTCAGAGGCATCCGCGGTGTGAAATTGCTGAGTCGAGCTCCAAACGGCTTCAAACTTCGCACAGAACACTCAGACAGACAGCTGAATCAGGAATCTGAAATTTCAACCTTCTAGCTCCTTCCCCAGGTAACTTTTTTCAGGAGGCCCCTAGGGGCCCCAAACCATAACAGATCAATTCAGGGTGCCGCCCTGATCATACAGTTACATTTTAGTGCAGAAACTCCATTCAGAACTCATCAGGTGGCTGTTGTGTCATAAGACCACCGACTGACACTACACACACTCACTTAGGCTTTAAAAGCAGAGAAAACGTCTGGAACTGTCTTTCTGGCTGTGATGTGGTGCAAAGTGAGACCCCATTGTGGATAAAGCTGGTCTCCTGGGTCAACAGGTCGGTGAAGGCTTTCTGATCAGCGTTTCAAGGCTCAAACCAGCAGTTTCTGTGTGTTAGAGGCATTAAAGTGTGAATGACTGAAGCGAACTCCAAACGGCTTCAAACTCGCACAGAACACTCAGACAGACAGCTGGATCAGGAATCTGAAATTTCAACCTTCTAGCTCCTTCCCCAGGTAACTTTTTTCAGGAGGCCCCTAGGGGCCCCAAACCACAACAGATCAATTCAGGGTGCCGCCCTGATCATACAGTTACATTTTAGTGCAGAAACTCCATTCAGAACTCATCAGGTGGCTGTTGTGTCATAAGACCACCGACTGACACTACACACACTCACTTAGGCTTTAAAAGCAGAGAAAACGTCTGGAACTGTCTTTCTGGCTGTGATGTGGTGCAAAGTGAGACCCCATTGTGGATAAAGCTGGTCTCCTGGTTCAACATGTTCAGTGGAAGCTGTCTGATCAGCCTTTGCAGGCTCAAACACACAGTTTCCGCGTGTTTGAGGCCTTACAGTGTAAGTTGACTGAGTTGAGCTTGCAAAACGGCTTCAAACGCACACAGAGGCTTCAGGCGGCTGTTTCTGCATGTCAGAGGCATCCGCGGTGTGAAATTGCTGAGTCGAGCTCCAAACGGCTTCAAACTCGCACAGAACACTCAGACAGACAGCTGGATCAGGAATCTGAAATTTCAACCTTCTAGCTCCTTCCCCAGGCAACTTTTTCAGGAGGCCCCTAGGGGCCCCAAACCATAACAGATCAATTCAGGGTGCCGCCCTGATCATACAGTTACATTTTAGTGCAGAAAATCCATTCAGAACTCATCAGGTGGCTGTTGTGTCCATAAGACCACCGACTGACACTACACACACTCACTTAGGCTTTAAAAGCAGATAAAACGTCTGGAACTGTCTTTCTGGCTGTGATGTGGTGCAAAGTGAGACCCCATTGTGGATAAAGCTGGTCTCCTGGTTCAACATGTTCAGTGGAAGCTGTCTGATCAGCCTTTGCAGGCTCAAACACACAGTTTCAGCGTGTTTGAGGCCTTACAGTGTAAGTTGACTGAGTTGAGCTTGCAAAGCGGCTTCAAACGCACACAGAGGCTTCAGGCGGCTGTTTCTGCATGTCAGAGGCATCCGCGGTGTGAAATTGCTGAGTCGAGCTCCAAACGGCTTCAAACTTCGCACAGAACACTCAGACAGACAGCTGAATCAGGAATCTGAAATTTCAACCTTCTAGCTCCTTCCCCAGGTAACTTTTTCAGGAGGCCCCTAGGGGCCCCAAACCACAACAGATCAATTCAGGGTGCCGCCCTGATCATACAGTTACATTTTAGTGCAGAAACTCCATTCAGAACTCATCAGGTGGCTGTTGTGTCATAAGACCACCGACTGACACTACACATACTCACTTAGGCTTTAAAAAGCAGAGAAAACGTCTGGAACTGTCTTTCTGGCTGTGATGTGGTGCAAAGTGAGACCCCATTGTGGATAAAGCTGGTCTCCTGGGTCAACAGGTCGGTGAAGGCTTTCTGATCAGCGTTTCAAGGCTCAAACACGCAGTTTCTGTGTGTTAGAGGCATTAAAGTGTGAATGACTGAAGCGAACTCCAAACGGCTTCAAACTCGCACAGAACACTCAGACAGACAGCTGAATCAGGAATCTGAAATTTCAACCTTCTAGCTCCTTCCCCAGGTAACTTTTTTCAGGAGGCCCCTAGGGGCCCCAAACCACAACAGATCAATTCAGGGTGCCGCCCTGATCATACAGTTACATTTTAGTGCAGAAACTCCATTCAGAACTCATCAGGTGGCTGTTGTGTCATAAGACCACCGACTGACACTACACACACTCACTTAGGCTTTAAAAAGCAGAGAAAACGTCTGGAACTGTCTTTCTGGCTGTGATGTGGTGCAAAGTGAGACCCCATTGTGGATAAAGCTGGTCTCCTGGTTCAACATGTTCAGTGGAAGCTGTCTGATCAGCCTTTGCAGGCTCAAACACACAGTTTCAGCGTGTTTGAGGCCTTACAGTGTAAGTTGACTGAGTTGAGTTTGCAAGCGGCTTCAAACGCACACAGAGGCTTCAGGCGGCTGTTTCTGCATGTCAGAGGCATCACGGTGTGAAATTGCTGAGTCGAGCTCCAAACGGCTTCAAACTCGCACAGAACACTCAGACAGACAGCTGAATCAGGAATCTGAAATTTCAACCTTCTAGCTCCTTCCCCAGGTAATTTTTTTCAGGAGGCCCCTAGGGGCCCCAAACCACAACAGATCAATTCAGGGTGCCGCCCTGATCATACAGTTACATTTTAGTGCAGAAACTCCATTCAGAACTCATCAGGTGGCTGTTGTGTCATAAGACCACCGACTGACACTACACATACTCACTAAGGCTTTAAAAAGCAGAGAAAACGTCTGGAACTGTCTTTCTGGCTGTGACGTGGTGCAAAGTGAGACCCCATTGTGGATAAAGCTGGTCTCCTGGGTCAACAGGTCGGTGAAGGCTTTCTGATCAGCGTTTCAAGGCTCAAACACGCAGTTTCTGTGTGTTAGAGGCATTAAAGTGTGAATGACTGAAGCGAACTCCAAAACGGCTTCAAACTCGCACAGAACACTCAGACAGACAGCTGAATCAGGAATCTGAAATTTCAACCTTCTAGCTCCTTCCCCAGGCAACTTTTTTCAGGAGGCCCCTAGGGGCCCCAAACCACAACAGATCAATTCAGGGTGCCGCCCTGATCATACAGTTACATTTTAGTGCAGAAAATCCATTCAGAACTCATCAGGTGGCTGTTGTGTCATAAGACCACCGACTGACACTACACACACTCACTTAGGCTTTAAAAGCAGATAAAACGTCTGGAACTGTCTTTCTGGCTGTGATGTGGTGCAAAGTGAGACCCCATTGTGGATAAAGCTGGTCTCCTGGTTCAACATGTTCAGTGGAAGCTGTCTGATCAGCCTTTGCAGGCTCAAACACACAGTTTCCGCGTGTTTGAGGCCTTACAGTGTAAGTTGACTGAGTTGAGCTTGCAAACGGCTTCAAACGCACACAGAGGCTTCAGACGGCTGTTTCTGCATGTCAGAGGCATTACGGTGTGAAATTGCTGAGTCGAGCTCCAAACGGCTTCAAACTCGCACAGAACACTCAGACAGACAGCTGAATCAGGAATCTGAAATTTCAACCTTCTAGCTCCTTCCCCAAGCAAAGTTTTTCAGGAGGCCCCTAGGGGCCCCAAACCACAACAGATCAATTCAGGGTGCCACCCTGATCATACACTTGCATTTTAGTGCAGAAACTCCATTCAGAACTCATCAGGTGGCTGTTGTGTCATAAGACCACCGACTGACACTACACACACTCACTTAGGCTTTAAAAAGCAGATAAAACGTCTGGAACTGTCTTTCTGGCTGTGATGTGGTGCAAAGTGAGACCCCATTGTAGATAAAGCTGGTCTCCTGGGTCAACAGGTCGGGGGAAGCTGTCTGATCAGCGTTTGAAGGCTGAAACACGCAGTTTCTGTATGTTAGGGGCTTTAAAGTGTAAATGATTGAGTTGAGATGCAAACGGCTTCAAACGCACAGAGAGGCCTCAAACGGGCTGTTTCTGCATGTTAGAGGCTTCGAAGGTGGCTGATCGCCGAGCTGAGCTCCAAACGGCTTCAAACTCGCACAGAACACTCAGACAGACAGCTGAATCAAGAATCTGAATTTTCAACCTTCTAGCTCCTTCCCCGGGCAACTTTTTTCAGGAAGCCCCTAGGGGCCACAAACCACAACAGATCAATTTAGGGTCCCAGCCTGATCATACACTTGTATTTTAGTGCAGAAACTCCATTCAGAACTCATCAGGTGGCTGTTGTGTCATAAGACCACCAACTGAAGACTACACACTCACTTTGGGCTTTAGAAAGCAGGTAAATTGTCTGAAACTGGTTATGACGTAGTGCAAAGTGAGACCCCATTGTAGATAAAGCTGGTCTCCTGGGTCAACAGGTCGGTGGAAGCTGTCTGATCAGCGTTTGAAGGCTGAAACACGCAGTTTCTGTATGTTAGGGGCCTTAAAGTGTAAATGATTGAGTTGAACTCCAAACGGCTTCAAACTCGCACAGAACACTCAGACAGACAGCTGAATTAAGAATCTGAAATTTCAACCTTCTAGCTCCTTCCCCAGGCAACTTTTTTCAGGAGGCCCCTAGGGGCCCCAAACAACGACAGATCAATTTAGGGTCCACCCTGATCATACATTTTAGTGCAGAAACTCCATTTAGAACTCATCAGGTGGCTGTTGTGTCATAAGACCACCGACTGAGACTACACACTCACTTGGGCTTTAAAAAAGCAGCAAAACAGTGTCAAACTGCTGGTCCAGCAAATATGTAAGAGGCATTACAGGGTGAAATCACCCTGAAATTTCAACCTTCTAGCTCCTTCCCCAAGCAGCAGCCCTGAAAAAAGTTGCTTGGGGAAGGAGCTAGAAGGTTGAAATTTCAGATTCTTGATTCAGCAGATGTCTGGTGCTTTGTTGTCCTGTTTCTTATTGTTTATGTTGCTTATTTTATGCTGAATTGGATATTTGTGTGTCTGCATCCATTTACTGCCATCTAATGATAAAATGCAAACAGATTCCCACAGGAGAAGCCAGAATGGAGGCTGACAGCTCATTCTATGTTGTTGAATGTTATTGTTTAACCCTTTCAAAACATGGTCCAGAAGGTTGCTAATGTGTGTCCCAAGGGACCACGTGGGCAAAAGGGGGGAGGCTGAACAAGAACTGAATTATTGAACTAACAGATTACAATGACATTTGTGAATAACAGTGTTAATGCTTTCAACTGTTCTTTTAAGTGTTTTCCTTTAATTGATATTGCCTACAGTACGGATGGATGATTAACAAGGGTTACACTAAACTCTAGTATGAGGTTGAATCTGCTTCGATGCTAGACTTAGCAGCTGTTCAGGGACAGAAATGGAAGGTAAACTGTCTGTGTTATTGGACAAGGTGTTATTGGCCACTGTGAGCTTAAGATTAAGACTCATCCAGAGAGGGTGAGACCGGAATAGAACATGCTACTGTCTAACCAGAGCTATCTCAGAGAGATTGTGGAGAAAAACTGTGGACCAACTCAAAATCTCGTGCTATAGTAATTTGTGTTTTTCCTACAGGTGATCTTATGGTGGATTGAACTAACACCATGTGAATAAATAAAATGCTGTCATAATTGTTGGCATGTTAAGTAAATTGGTTAAAGTTTTCCATAAACAGGCCAGAGTGGTGGCCAAAGTCCTAACAAGCTTATCTTGTTAGGACGTCATCTTTGTTTTCCTTCCTGAGTGATGGCATCAGTAACAGAGTGCTGGTGCTGGAAAATGGTAACAGTATGACAAAATGTTTGGTGAAGCAATACATTTGTTTTTCCCATATGCGCAAGCGACGTTGCCTTCACAGCTGCCCTTTGTAGCCATGGCTACGCTCCCTTCACTTAGAGCCAGGGAGTCGTGTACTCATCAGGGGCCTCAGGTTCTCCTTAATTGGTTTTCGGGGTCCTTTCCAAGTGCTTTTAACCACCGAAATCGCAGTGAAAGTTATGGGATGGGATATCTGGGTCCACACCAGCACATAAGTCTATCCCGGAGCCCTGCGACGACGTCGAGCCTCCATCCGCATCCCAACTCAACCGGCTCGAGCTCAGCAGACTAGATGTGCTAAGGACAGCACTCCAGAAGTAACAACAAGTCACTACATTCTCTGTATTTTGAATTGACCGTACATATAGCCATAGGTCATAACATTCACTGTGGACATGAGTGAGGGGGGGGGGGGGAGAAAGAAGCAGGTAGCCAACACTACACTACACGTATTTGAACTACAGAGTGACCAACGAGGAATCGATGATGGAATCCAGCTCCACACGGCCGTGGCACCTTTTCCAGTTGCCAGGATGGGAGCGGTTCGGTCTCAGGGGTTCAATGTTGTGTTTGACTGGTATTTCTGTGATTATGGTGTTTCCTATTCTGTACACATCTGACAAACATCCACCTGCATCCAACCTGATCAAGTTGATCACATTGATACTGCATAGTCTCAATAGATCAAAGCGCGCAGTAGCACCACTGAGCTTCCCACCGGAGGGGAACGCCAGGTACAGAGTGCTGAATAGTTCTGTGCAATGCCACTGTAAATTCTAGTTGCTATGCATGTCTGACTGAGAAGCTATGCTTTAGGCAGTTGCCTCTGTCTTACACAGCCTGGCGCTCACATGTAGTTTCCAAATTTAAACCTTTTCCCACTCGCCCACCAGACCCCAGTGGGGGCTGGGAATGCATGCTCATACGCGGCTACAAAGTCGACACAGCCCAGTTAGAAACTTAGGCTAAATATCCACTCCTTTCCCACGCAAGCACCGCCATACCAACTCCTCAAAACACCACAGTAGCAACAGATGTCAAATTTAGATGTTTTCACCGAGGTGAAACTCATTCCAAGGTTCACATGGCTGGTCAGTCGGTGGCGCATTTCCCTGGTGTGTGCTCACACACCTGGGTCTGCAAAGTAGACAACAACACAGACTGCCATCCCTGACCTGTACTGGTCCTGTGTGAGTGGCCGGCTGTACCAAACTCAACGCTGGAAGGATGGAGAAGTACATGCGCGAGAGTAGTATTGACATTGGATGTCCTTATGCCATACGAAGCCTCACAGTCTCACTGGCAGAAATGCTCCAGGCCAGAGGGCTGCCATCAGGGGGCCCTGAGGGGTCCCCAAATGAGTTTAAAGAAAGAAATCAAATCACGACCGGGTTTGAATCAAATCTCTGCTGATGTGGGTGTACAATTAACAAAAGATGGAGAATGGTGGATACTTTTAATACCGTCAAAGCATGTGACTGTTAAATATTGAGATATTAACGTGATTGGCCGAAAGACTAATTGAATTCATTTTTAAGGAATTTATTTACAAATAAAGACCAAATTCTCTATTATCAATTTCTTCCCGGTGACAGGACCATTCAATTGGTGAATAATGCACACACTTGAAAAAGCTTTTATCTGATGGAACCAGGCAACAGTCTTTCAAAACAAAGGTCTCAGACACAAAAGTAGTCCTGCAAAGAAACATTCACACTTGTAGCTTTCATAGATGTCCCTGTTTTATCCCACAAATTAATCTAGGAGACATAGATACCACGCTATAGGTCAGTTATGAATATGTGATACATGATATTTTATAGCTGAGGTTCTCATCCAGGATGAGTACAAATACAAATATGTTTGATCCCCTGCTTGTTCAGAACTTAACAATGTCTGTGTTCTGCAAAATTGGCCAAGACTAATTTTCTATTTTCAATTTTCTGTTCTTGGATGTCCATATATGGCCAGAGGGAGGATTGTTATGGCAGAAAATTGTGTCCTCTTACATATAATCTTTTATGTATGATCTTTTAATATTATCATTATTATTACTGTTATTGTTATAGATATGTATTGTGTTTATATCCTTAACCTTTCCTCTCCTATACTCTTTATGTTAGTCTGGCCACATTTACTAGGGTTTAGGTCAGAACTGTGAGATTGTTTTGGTGTTCTCCCTCTGTTGTTGTTCCTCTCCTCTCCTGGAATGTTCATTCAAGGCTGAGAGAGAATCTCTGTTCCCCAAAACATAGAAACCTAGACTGTGTAAATGATTATGCATCCCTTTGCTCGGGGCCAGACGCCCGATGCCGCCAGGTCTCTGGACCAGCTGTATAAGTGTTTTAGTACTTCTCTGTTTATTCTCTTTTTTAAAATAAATTCTTCAAAGACAACGGTTGGTTGTAACTCAATTCTTTGCTCAACCCCTCACCAGGAATATAATTTCCACGACAGAAGCCATCAACTCAGTACGTAAAGGCTAAAACAGCCAGTTTCTACCTTCTAGATGCTTTAATGTAAAAATCACTGAGTTGAGCTCCAAAGGGCTTCAAACTTACTCAGAAGACTCACACAGACAACTGAATCAAGAATCTTGCAACTCAAATAGGGCTGAACAATTTTGGAAAATAATCTAATTGTGTTTTTTTTAACAATATTGCGATTTAATATGCGATTCATTTTTAAGCTCTTTTCCTTCTGTATTATTCAAAATGGACAAGCAGTAAATCAGTGTATAATATCACCAACACAATATTAGATAGAAAGAACTAAGTTCACCACTGTGTGTTATACAGCTCAAAACCCACAGTTTAACCAGCAAATTAAGTAATTCATCCTTATCTCAGTTCAATTCTCTCAGGCGTCTATCTTTCTATATCCCAGTGCTTACTGGGACAAACAAAAAATACTCCGTTTGGGGTTCAATTCAAAATTTTGCCACGAAAATAAAACAGAAAACACTAAAGTGTATGTAGTGTCAGCTTCTGTCAAGCTTAAGGCCATTTTACAACAAGGAGGCAAGGTACAGCATAACGTGCAGACGAAGCTTCAACTTCGTGCAGACTGCTTCTGCTTGGGTGTCATGTGACCAGAGTGTAATCGCAGCCTTTACGATTAGAAAATCTTGTTTTATTACATTGCGATAATATTGCAAATGCAATTAATCGTTCAGCCCTAATCTCAACCTTCTACCACCTTTCCCAAGCCACCTCGGGGAAGAATTTATTAGGTGGCTATTATATCATAAAGGGCCACAAAAGGAGATTTCACACTGGTTTAGGCCTAAAAAGCAACATGAGTGTGTCTAATATTGCTTCTTCAGGTATGCTTTAGAACAAAGTGAGCCCATTGTAGAAAACTTGGTCTCATGTGTCAACACGCTTTAATGTAAAAATCACTGACTTGAGCTCCAAATGGCACAGACAACTGAATGAAGAATCTTGAATCTCAACCTTCTATCACCGTTCCCAAGCTACTTCTCTTCTCTGCAAACACAGAAGTCCCTTAAACCTGCATTCTATTGAATGGCCAGCGGGAAGAGACTCTTCCGGTTGCAAAAAGAAGTCCAGTTCCATTTGAAAAAATGACCCTAACTCTCAGCTTATTTATTGATACTGATTTATTACCTTAGTAAACATTTTCCTGATGACTTTATGATCTCAGTTGCTAGTTTCAAGTCTTCTTCAATACAACATGATGTTAATTTAGTAAATTATGGTCCCATTTATTTTAAAATAGACCAAAAAATAGAGTATGCTTCAGTACAGGATTATCTATGATTGACATGTTGTTACCATGGCAACCTGTCAATCAGGCTAGAGTGACTTCTACTCACAGCCCTGTGTAAATTGAACCAGCACCACTGAAAAAGCTTATTAGAAGCTGGATGTTCACTTTCTGTGGTGAGTAGCCTACATTTAGTTTCAAGACGGTTTTAAAATACACATGCTTAATCTCTCACTGCACTTTCTAGCAGCAAATATTTTATTTAATGTGCAGTTGTTTGCATGACCAGTTGACTTCCAGTTTATGCAGTTTTTACATAACACATTCAGGAAAAGCCCACTGACATTTATAGCCCACATACAGAAAAGCTTTCATTATCAGCCTGTGCTAAGTAGTAGTAGTTTATACAGGAAATGGGTCTCCCACCCAAATCATTCAAATGAAAATCAAAATATCAGCTTTAAATTGTCTCTTTTTCATTTTTAAATCTGCATCTGCCCCCGAAAACCCATATGGTCTGGCTCTACAGGATTTACACAGATCAACACCTGTAACGTTACATATCCTCCATTATGCAGGATTTAACCTTACACCACATGGCTGAAACAACGATTTACTGGACCACAATATCAATACATACTCCTGTTTACTGTAAATCAAATTATGCAAGCACAAGCCTCAAGCCTCACCTCTAATCCAGTTCCATGAATCAGACTCTTCAATTATTCACACACAAAAACACATCCAGTAAATATGCTATTTCAATCTCGCCACGTAAAGGCAGACCGCTTTCACTTAAAACTTACAGCCACAACCTGCTTCAGCTCCTCCTGTTTCTCTCCCTCCAGCCGTTGCACTAGTTTAGTTTCACAGTCCTGCTCCCAGTGACAAATGAGCGTAGAAGCGATGCTAATATGTAATAACAGTGTTCTGTGCTTTTCTCACGCACATGGTCGCCGTAGTTCCAGTCAGAAAAACACCAACAAATACATTTTCTTAGTCCTACGGTAAAGCAAAAATATTAGCCTACCTGTGGATGGTGAATGGGTGAGCCACTCTCTGTTAACTTTTCCCTGGGACTTGACAACACAGCAGATCATTAGTGAGGGAGCCCACCATACCATCTTCGACGATTGCCCAGCACAACACCGGGTCAGACAGCTAGCTAATAAATCCATCGTGCACTGCTGCTGCTGCTACAGCTAGCTTCAGGTTGTGCTGCGCTCACAGACCGTATGGCTTCTCTGCTAGCCTGGCCTTGATGTTACGGTGCGCTGCTAACACGAGGCTCTTTCGCTCCCTGGTTAGCTTGCTCATCATCTTCGATCTTCTACAACTTCTTCACCCTGATTGTCAGCCTGGCTCCTTTTGAATAGATGGCACATCTTCTCTCACCCATTTTAACTACTACAACTTTTCCCACAGTCCGCCCAATTCAGTGCTGGGTTATCTGATGACCAACGTTAAGGGCGGGTTGTTACGTGCTTTCCACACTTACGGTTGACCAATGATATAATTCCGTTTAGATAAAAAAATATCAAATTGCTCCCAGGTCAAAAAGAAGTGATCTTAAAAGCACTGAAAATATACTTGAAATTCACATAGTATCCTTATGGTACATTCATGCTTCTAACATGCTTACTACAAGTATATTAAAGATATATTCTCCTGAGCTTTAACATACTTCTCAAAAGTATACTTTGAATAAATTGGTGATAAATATATACTTAATAAACTTTTAAAAAATATGCTTGAATAAAAGTATATATTTTTTACAACATTTTAGTCAATTTATTAAAAATATATTTATTTAACTCTTATTAATAGTAAATAGGTGTACTTTGTGGAAGTACATTAAACAATTACACTTGCCAAACATGCTCCATTGTGTATTCCTGCAAAATATTGTAAATATTTATGTAATTGCCACATGTTTCAGCCTGATTTCCAGAAGTATGATTTTTCAAACATGTGTTACAAAAGAAATGCAATTAACGTTAACATTACAGTAATGTATTGCTTTTTGCTGTAAAGCAGTTTTTAATGTTGCTAAAATTTCGGCAATATGCAATCTTAGTAACCTGTTGGTGGAATTTGATGCATGAGCTTTTTGTGCATGTGTGTGTATGAGCCCTCAATTCTGCTTTTGCACTGTTAAAATGACTAGTGAGGTCTTTATCAGAGTAATAAATGCAGCTAATATGTTCCTGCCTGTGTGCTAAAGGTTCACATTTTTATAGTCTACCTTAATACTCACATGTCCTTGTTTACACTAAGTTATTGGTCACTGTAATCATTATTCCTGCCCATATAGTCTGTAAAGAAATCACCACAGATATTATTTTTGTACAAATTCATTCTAAAGTTTAGCTGAAGCTACTATGAATCATCAGCTAAGCATCTGTGTTAGACTATTCAAAGATGGATATCTTCTAAAGGTACACTGTTTTTTTTAGAAATTTCTCTTCACTGCAGCCATGGAGGGGGAATCATTACAGTGACCAATAACTCAGTTATAACAGCAATGTTAAAGTGTACATGTGTATGTGAGAATTGTTTTAAAGAGGTGGTATTATGCTCATTTTCAGTTTCAAAATCTTAATTAGGGGTTGTACCAGAACAGGTTTACATGGTTTCATTTTCTCATACTGCACATTGCCGCAGCTCCTCTTTTCACCCTGTGTGTTGTATGCTCCACTCTTGAGCTATAGAGTGATGCATCTTACAAAATCTTTGTTGTAGTTGCACATGAGCATTTTCCCAGGTAAGGACTACTAGCCAATTAGAAGCAGAGAAGGGCGGATCATAAGAATCCAGCTGTGTTTTCCACTTCTTTACCAAGTTATTACCAGTCCACAACCACACAACATCATTGTTCCACACTTACCATCAGGACTGAATGTTGAAGGTGGCCGGTGTTCTGACGATCTATGCTGCCTTGCCGAAAAATGCTTCCTAAGCGCAAATCGGTAGACTCGACTCTATTCCGCCCTGCTCTGTTTTCCATTGCAAATAGTACCCAGAGATGGCAACGCCACACACAACTGCCGCGACATAATTTTCGATGCGACACACACACCAGCGATCCACACAGCTCTTAAAATATATACAGTCTACGGTTAAAACGTTTGAATATTCCTCAGAATGTTGTAACAGCTGGAAGGCCAGAGATGTGGAAAACACAGCTGGAAGGTATTCTGGCCTTCCAGCTGTGTTTTCCACATCTTTAAGGCACGCTTGAAATAATGTTTTTATTGTACTGCAATGCCTGACCACACAATATAATAGCATGTGATGTTACGTAAAAAACTTTATGTCCATTTGTATGGTCGGAGATCCTGTATTCAACTTTTAAAAGTTGAAGATACCCTTTGCCAACTTTAACCAACTTTAATGCTAAACCCAGAGTTGGAATTTCCTGAATGAATTCAAGAAAATTAAATAAAGAGTAATAATTTTTTATAAGAATAGAATTACAGTTTTATAGTGTTTATAATGACACTCAAATGAAGAACTAAACTAGGTGGAAGTACTGGCCTAACTGAATATTTATTATATGCAACTGCATTTCTTTACTTTTAGAGCTTCCTGGGATCATTGCCTCACTCCGATGGCTCAGAGGCCACAAAAATCTCAAAGAACCAGCTGGACCCTCACAAGCTCAATGTGCTCATAGGTATGTCTGGCTCCTGCACACCAAACCTGTTCTTGCTTTCAATATATGTCAATGGGGTCAGACTACATAAACAAATAATCTTGTGAAAAATTAACTTTATTTAAAATATTGATAAACATTAAGTAATTGGCTACTTTTGAACTTCACAAATTGGCTGCTGTGCTATTGTGAAATGACAATGTAGACAGAACAGTTGTTAAGCAAGTCTGTATGTTTGTGTTATTTGTTGTACCTGTTTAATAACATTTTATCATATACAGCTCCTTGGCTGAATGCTCAGTAGTGTGCATGTAATCGTGTTGTTATGGAAGAACTGAACATTTATTCTGAGAGGGGTCCCTTGTGGAAAACCATTTCAACTCAGTGTTTCCCACACATAGGCTTTACTTGGGCGGGCTGCCCAGGTAGATTAAAAACCGCCCAAGTAAATTTGGCGACCCATTTAAATTGCAGTGCTGCACAGCGCATTCCCCTCAGTCGGTCGCTGCCTCCCTCTCTCCTGCATGAAAACAAACCATCTGTAGGGCTGGGTATCGAGTTCAATACTTTTTAGGCACCAACCGAATTGCTTCAATACCACGAGTATCAAAAAATGTCTTGTCTTTCGGTACCAAAGTTGGATACCTAAATGTTCTTGTTAACGCCAATGAGCCAATAAGCATGCAGCATTCTTGAATTGCCCACATCTAAAAGTGATTGTAATTGGCTGTAGTAATGTAATCACTAGCTCACGCCGGTTACGCACAGAGATGTGGCTCGTGGATGTAAAAGACGTGGAGAAAATCAAAAGTGTGTCTTGATGAGTGTGTCTTTATGTGTGTGGTAACGCCCTTTTATGCTGAGAAAAGAGGTGGACGCAAATCTCGGCAGGTAAATTAGCTTACATCATCTGTTGTGCCAAATTATGCATCCACCTGTATAGGACCTTTTCAGACACTTTGCTGTGCTCATTGATCAACTGTGGTTATCACCACATATTTATTGCTAAATCTCAAGGAATGCTGCTTCTACTAACTGTAGCTAATAAAATATCAACAGTTCTGAACTACTCTAAATGTTAAATCTAAATCATTTACCCCACAAAAAAAATTAAAGCGTTTAAAAGCAGTATTTGGAAGTGCATGCAATTCTCGGGAGGCAAGTAAAATTCGGCCTGCTACAGTGCCCCCTCCCCCATCACATTTACGCTGTCATGCTATGGAAACACTGCACCTGAACCTAAACAGTAAAACAGTTAGACATGATGTCATTTTATGTTTCAGTACAAATCCAGGGTTTCTTGTATACTGAAGATGTGATGTCCTGAGGCGTCTTCCTGTGGATACAAAGACTTTCTGCTGCTGCTGGCCGCTGTGTTGTCTTCACTTCAGGTGCTTGACTGAAGCATGACATCTGCCCAGTAATATCGTCCTCCTGAGTTTTAAGACTGAGTGTGGTGGGTCCAGGGACATCTCATGAAACACAAGCTTCACCATGTCAGTCAGATGATCTGTAACACATGGCATTCACTGTTACTTGAACATTATACAGTTTGTAATGTTTCATTTGGGTCAGTCATGTATATCTGCAGATACATTTCGTCTTGAATTAGGAGAAGCATGTATTTAACAGTGTGTGTGGTGATTATAGAACTAATGTCAAGGTGATTCCAAAATGACAGAACAACATTTCCACCCACAGTAGTTACTGTTGAATCTATCTTGTTATATAATACTATGTATTTAATTTCTAGGCAGTTAGACCGCAGTATTGGGTCAAAATTGCTGCTACACATATTTACAGAGGGGTTTCCTGTGTTAAACAATGGTCAGCAATGCTTATTTGTGGTTTTGCAGCATTAGCTCTGACCCATGTAAAATAAGCTTAAGTGTCCTGCATTACACAAACTCTCACTTATTGTTGTCCTTATGCTACAAACACTGGCATTTACATATTTACGCAGCACCTTGCAACATTCTGCACAATAAATGAAACACTACTGATGTCTCTTTCTGCTCAGTTAGCTCATTTATAACATCCTAGTGCTAACAAGCTGGTTCCTCTTGTAGCAATGGCTACAAAAACTGCAAAACAATTGTATAATTTATCAAGTAAAGAAGGAAAATGGATTACACAGAGGATTTGGCTTTAGCTGTAAATGGAGCTGTGATGTACCAAAAGCTCATTTATAAGTAAGTGAGACTCTGTTGTTTATACTGCATAGCCAGTCTACACGAATGCAGCAGAAGAGCAGTATTCCTATATTTATTACACCTGTAACAGAGCTGCAGCATTGTCACTGATACTAGTATAGCAGCAAGTTAATGTTATAAGTAAATCTGAATTATGATGTATTGGTCTTTGCCTGATGCACAACAGCCTCCTGCCAGAGGGGAGAGTCTGAAAGAGTTTGTCTCCGGGGTGGGAGCAGTCAGCTGCAATCTTTCCTGCACACCTCAGAGTCTTAGAGGTGTACAGGTCCAGAAGAGAAGGAAGATTGCAGCCAATCAGAATGATGCGCTGCAGCCTACCCTTGTCCCCAGCAGTGACTGCAGTGTACCAGATGGTGATGGAGGAGGTGAGGATGGACTCAATGATGGCGGTGTAGGAGTGCACTATGATTATCTTTGGCAGGCTGAACCTCTTTAGCTGTCGCAGGAAGTACATCCTCTGCTGGGCCTTTTTGATGATGGAGTTCCCATTGAGGTCCTGGGAGATGATGGTGCCCAGGAAGCGCAATGAGCCCACAGTGATGACTGGGGAGTCACACAGGATGATGGGGGAGGGTGGGGCTGGGCTCTTTCTAAAATCCAAGACCATCTCTACTGTAAATGCTCCATACTTGTATAGCGTCTTTCTAGTCTTTTCGACCACTTGCTTTTACACACCACTTCTGCATTCACCATTCATACACACATTCACTCACTGAGCCTAAGTGCTCAAACAGAAACTAACATTCACACACATTCATACACTGGTGGAACAGGTGCAATTCGGGGTTCAGTGTCTTGCTCAAGGACACTTGGCCTGGGGGAGCCGGGGATTGACCTACTGACCTTCCAATTAACGGCCAACCCGCTCTACCTCCTGAACCACAGCCGCCCCTTCTGTCTTCTGAGCGTTGAGCTCCAGACTGTTCTGGCTGCACCAGTTCACCAGATGGTCGTTCTCCCACATGTAGGCGGACTCATCCCCACCTGAGATGAGCCCAATGAGGGTGGTGTTGTTCGCAAACTTCAGCAGCTTGACAGACTGGTGAAGATGCAGCTGTTGGTGTACAGCGAGAAGACAAGCTGGGGAAAGAATGCAGCCCTGAGGGGATCCGGTGCTGATGGTCCTGGAATCAGAGACATGTTTTCCCAGCTTCACACGCTGCTTCCTGACGGTCAGGAAGCCTGTGATCCACCTGCAGGTGGAGTCAGGCACGTTCAGCTGAGAGAGCTTTTCCTGCAGCAGGGCTGGGATGATGGTGTTAAAAGCAGAGTTGAAATCCACAAACTTCTTCTAGCGTAGGTTCCTGGGAAGTCCAGGTGCTGCCAGGTGCTCTACAGACCTGTTGGCTCTGTAGGCGAACTGCAAGAGTGGGCCTGTAATAGATTTTAGGTGGGCAACACAAGGCGCTCAAAGGACTTCATTACCATAGAGGTCAGGGTGACGGGTTTGTAGTCGTTTAGTCCTGTGGTCCTTGGTTTCTTGTAGGGGTGGGAATCTCTGGGCACCTCATGATTTGATTCGATTACGATTCAGAGTGTTGCGATTCGATTTTAAAACAATTATCGATGCATCTTGATTCATCATATTTTTTCTATACAGGATCCCTAGATAATTACTAAGCATTTAATTTGCACATTAAAATCCAAAAGAAACATCTCCTAATTAGCTTAAAAGGACTAGTTTGCATCCCTTATTTACTTCATCAACCTCAACTCCATGGTCCCTCATCCAGCTGTCAGACTCCCCTGAACACTGAAATATAATAATCAGGATGTGCAGTATGTGTACAGGACAGAGCTGCACACCAGTGTAGTCTAATCTTGTGCCTGATGTTCTCAACCCTTGACTAGTAGGTTAGTTAGTAATGACCTACAGCTGATGATTAATATTATTTCATTACTAATTTTGCTAATGTTACATAAATAAATAAATCTTTTTAGCACCTTTAACGGGACCCAAGGACGCTTTACACATAATTACAGAACAACAAAAAGTCATTAAGGACCGAATGCATGGGTAAAGAGCTGTTTTAGTAGATTTTTGAAAGTGTCCAGACAGGAACACTTTGTGGGGATCTCTGTGGGGATGAGTTCCAGAATGTGGGGGCTGTGACACTGAAGGCTGAGGCTCTGCACCTCCTTGCTAAACCTGTACTTTAACGCTCTGCACCCAGCCCTGTCACCACTCCTAAATACCTCCTCCTTTTCCAACCTTAACTGTCTGTGTTTAGCTGTAAACCAGGGTTTGTCATTGTTATAACTCACCCTGGTGTGTGTTGGTATACATGTGTCCTCACAGAAGCTGATGTAGGACGTCACAGCCGCTGTAAACTCATCCAGATTATTGGGAGCCTTGTTGAAAATGAGTCAGTGCAGTCCAAACTAGCCTGAAGATCCTCAATAGCCTCACTAGTCCACTTCTTTGATGTCCTCACTACAGGTTTACAGAGCTTTAGTTTTTTCCTATAAGCAGGAATCAGATGGACCATCACATGATCAGAGTGTTGGGACACTCTGATGGAGCATGTGTGATGGCGTGCTGCTAACTGTGGTGTAGCAGTGATCCAAAGTATTCCCCACTCTGGTTGGTCACTCTATAAACTGTCTGTATTTGGGGAGTTCTTGGCTGAGATTTCCCATTAAAGTCACAGAGAACAATAACAAGGCGAGATGTAAACATCGACCAGAGTGAATGAAGCAAACTCACGAGGGGAATAAAAAGTTATTTCTGTGTTTTGTATAACCACCTTGATGGCCTTAAAGCCCTTAAACCCTTGACTTTACATGGTTAACGCTGTTCTCATTTGAGTCCAGTCAGGGAATAAAAAACCCATAACATTTATTGTGTATTTGGCCTCATTAACAGTGTAGTTATTGAATATTAAAAATAGGCCTACCTAATATTAGGTATGCAAAAGTCTTTTTCCCCCCCAAACTAAGTGTTGTAGTATAACATTAATGTGTAAGTTGATTTTGGGGGGCACTACATTGTATAAGTGTGAAGTTATTGAATATCTCTGCAGAATGTGTTTTCGACGTTGCACTTTGTAGACGGTCCCTGCGCACTCGTCTCACAGCCGGCTGCACATAGAGACCAAATTTATTTGTGCCACCCCTAGGAAGACTCATTCATGTGAAAATGTTCTTGTAGCTTGTTGTCTACTTAACTACGATAATAAAGAGGCGTCGTTTGTGTTTTAAACACGTTTTGCTTACGAGTTATTGATCCCGGAAGCTAGAATATGTAAATATAGGCTATTTCCAACTTTACCATTATCTCGTAATTATGACATCTTTTCTCATAATTAGGAGATCCTGATCTCGTAATTATGACATCTTTTCTCGTAATTACATCTTTTCTCATAATTACGACATCCTGATCTCATAATTATGAGATAAGGCTCCCATTTTTTTTTCTTTGGTGAATGCAATGCGTTTTTCACCTTTTGTGATGTGGGCACAAAATGTGGGACAGTGAGTTTTCAGTAGCCTAAATGTTGAGATTCAGTCTTTCAGCCACTATTTGAGCACATTTTATGGCATGAATTGAGTTTTCATTTCATTGCTTGGAACACTTTGAGTGTGTTAAATAAATTAATCTCATTTTTAAAGTGAGGGGGAATGGCCCATGTCATTTAATGTGGAAATGCCGCCACACAGCCGAGCTGAAATAATAAGGCTGATATTTTCATACAGCTCACAAGAACACATCAAATCAACGCAATATAATAGACTATGCCTGTTCATTTAGACATTCTCACTGTCTGCAAATTTCTGTCTCCCTGCATTTGCCAGATGCAGGCGTGCTACTGTCATATTTCTTAGTGTTAAAGTTTAATCCTCGTTCATAAAATATGACAGTCTGCTGACAGTGGACTTGTTCATGTCTATGATTGTTCATCTGTTGCTAACACTGCCTCTTTTATGTGAACTCGGATTGGGAAAACCTGGGTTGACTTACCGAGTTGATAAGCTTTGTGGTACCGCTTATTGCGATCGCAATTGTTAGGATTAGTTAAGCCAGACAACGAAAACATATCCTGGATATGTTGAACTCGCTTCGTGGTACAGGCCCCTGGCCTGGCCACATATATCATCAATTTGATGTTATTGCTTGCAAAACTGTTTTTTAAAATGAAGTCAATCAGTACATAACAACAATCCTATACTACAGGAAAGCTATCAAGATCATGCATCTATTAACCCTGTTTAAATTTTTTCAGTGCTGATTTGTGATCCCTTTTTATTTATTTAAAAAAATCCTGTCAGCCTTATGCTCCCTTAGTATTGTCTGATCTTGTGTGTTCTTTGTTCACCATGCTGTTTGTCAATAAAGCATCAATAAAGGGAAGGAAAGAAGACAGAGATCGCATTAACAAAAACCCAACCGTTATCTGATTTGGACCACACATGAAAGTGGCCCAAATCTGATCTGGAAAAGATCAGATTCCATGTGATTTAGGCTGTTTACACTGTCAAAAATTCTGGAGTCACAAATGAGCAAAATCTGATAAGGGTCATTGTAGCTGCAGTCTGAATGAAGCCTTATTTCTTCTGAATTACAATGCGTAATGTACATCCTACACTTATTCTCACAGATACAGAGAGATATAGCTTAAACCTTTTCTTTACCCTGTTTTTGTATAGTAGTCTGTATGAATATATATTTGTAGTATGTTTTTTACCTGTGATTTTATTTTATCTAAATTGCTGCTACTGCAACATGACAATTTTCCTTTGAGGATGAATAATAGCAATTACAATTATGGGATGTTAGATTTAAAAAGGTGATTCTGCTTCTGCTACCACTTACTGTAGTATCAGAGTTGAAGCTTTAAACTTGACAGATCACACAAAAAAAACACACACAACCATCCACACTGCACCATCACTTACCATAAAAGAACTAGTTATATGATATTTTCGGCAATCTTCCTATTTACAGCAGCAGGACGCTGTGTGTATGGGAGGTGAGGACAGCATGTGGTGCCCACTGTGTGTTGCATCTACCTGCTGTATACTGTGCCACTGGATTACACATCATTTAAATAGTACACATACCCATGTGATGTCTGTGGAAAGAAAGAAATAGTGAAGCTTCTGGAGAGCTGTTTATGCTGTGTAGGACATTGGCTCAAAGCTACTGTATATACAGCCCCATAGTACTGCTTACAACTACTGATAGTGAAAAAATTGTGCTGTTATCTGATTTGGACCACACAGATTTGGCCCATCAAACTATCACTGATATGCATTATGCCTTCAATGTTGATGATCCAGAGATGTAAAGGTAGTTATTTTGTGATTTTAATAAGCCAAAAGTAAATTAATTAGTCATAGATAAAGGTGTTACTGATGTCCAGAAATGAGAGTTGTGTCACTGTTGCACCACTGTCTACTTTTTAAATTCATATCCACACATCACAGAACCCAGCAGGCAGAGCAATTAGTAATAACAGATCCTCTATCAATTAAAAAAAATCTTTTACTGTACTTACAGGTGCTTACATACTAAAATCTTTGGCCACAGATTTCGATAACACTATATCTCATGAGTAGGCATGGACCACGCATTTGATATTGGTGAGGCCCGTCAGGCAATAACACCACCCAACACACATACAAGCACACACAAATGCACACATTAAACACCAGCATTCCCCTGATCAAACAACTGATTTGCGTCACATGACACAAGCCAATCCATTTTTGAAAACCAGAATATATTGCTTTCTCATAGGCTGTGGTCCCTGAGCATGATAACTGTGGCTGCCATAGACGTTATAATTAAAAGCTACTGAAGATTTATTTTTCTTTTGTTCTGACATTCAAGAACACATGTCCCAGATTTATTTCCACTTGCAATTGTTACATTACAGCTAATACAATATTAACAGAATAAAAAGTAGTTTGAAAAGAAATGTCAAAGTCACCCCTGCCCTAAATATTCCAGAAGAAGGGTCAGTAACACTTTGTTATGCTACACATATTCACCGTTAACTAGCTGCTTACTAACAAGAGTATTAGTACCATATTGGCCTTGTATTATTCATAGTGAAACACTTAACACCTTATTCTGCATGCACGTTCTACCATTACTACACAATTTATTAAGACTTTACCCAATATAACCCCCTAATTAATGGTTATTAACACTAAGTTCTGCATTGGTTGTACATGAATTATGATCTCATTAGGCAATACTCAGTAGGGGCCTTTTAAGGTTGTAGTGCAACAGGAACAGCCATTCTCCATTAATAAAACTAAATAAATATGGTCTATTCTTTTGTAACAAAACACACAACTACAAGAGTTAATAGTGTACAAATAACTCTAAATTAAGTCTGCAATTCATAATATATTCCCCATTCTAAAGTGGAGTCTTTCCTGTTCACCTCAGAGTCCTGCAGGCACAGAGGTCCTGAAGTGATAGAAGATTGCCGCCAATCACCTTATTAACGGACACAGTGCCAGACTGACAACAAATTCGCTTGCTTTTTCCATCACTCCCTGTTGCTTTCTCTCTCTCATTCACTCCACCACTCACTCTCTGTGAACACACACTGCACTCTTTAAAAGACCTTAGATGTCCTTTGATGAATGAGAGGAAGCTAGCAAACTGTGTGTTACTGTGCTTGCAGTGTTCGGGTGAATATAAGTAGTTCTGCAGTGACATTAATTATTGAGTGAAATTTTAGTAGCAGCGCTTGCGCATTGGCAAAGCACCAAATTTAGGGCGAACTGTGTCTCCATAATGTTCACGTCAACCTTACCTTATCAATTAAAATTTAGATAATCAATTTTTAAAATCTGTTAATCAAAAAAAAACATATCCAGCTTTAAAAATTTGCATATTTACAGTACAATCCTTTGTCAGTGAACTATAAGACCAAAAAAAAAAAAACAACATTCAAAAACAAAATAATCGTTCAATAATTGTGATTGAGGTAAAATCAGGGTATTCAATTAATGGTAATTTTGATTTTAGGTGAAATCATCCAGCCCTAGTTATGTGGGTTGTCTCTGGTTTCAAATTTTAGAAATGACTGCCCCACAGTGGAAAAACAATGGAACTGCATCTCAACATAAAAGTGGTTTTGGACAGTGTGATCTCAGGATTAAATTTGTTGTCAGAAAAAAGACATCAGTATCGCCTTCAAAGTTTTTATTATCAATAGAAAATGAAGATTAAAACACTACAGTATATGTATGCAAAAAACTGACTAAAACAGGAAGAGTAAAAAAGGGAATGTTACAGTCCACGTTGGTAACCAAACACTAAAGATGTAAATGAACCACATCATTACACTGGACATAAATAAAAGGCTGCCAAAGGGTAATGACTATAAATAAGTGAGATAAGTGACTAGATTGCATTTGTCAGTAACTAATTTGATAGAAATTGAGTCACTTGATTTGATGTCATAAACATTTTGTCTGAACTTACAACAGTACTGACTTACAACAGTAGTTCACCATTTAAAGGGTAGTCATGGAAACTCATTAAAAATATATTAATTATATAATATTACATATTATAAATAACACACCTTGTGAAGTTCAGCGGCTTAGCACTAATGCTTGCCAGCCAAAGCACTGCACAAAGCAGTGTTTTGAGGTTAACCTTGGAATCAGTATGTGTGACAAAGTAATCCCAACTCAAGTCTCACTAACCACATCTCAGTCTTCAGAGACTGGATGAACACCATACACACAGGTTATCATGTTCTTTCATAAACAACCACCTGTTATCATATGACTGAAGATGTCTGTGAAGACTAGGTCACCTAGGTCAGTTATCCAAGGAAGGTTCAAATCGAAGGCAATTAGACTGGTTGAAGATTATTCATCCAAGAGGCTTCTTCAGCTTGTTATCCAGGTGATGGATACCACTTAATTCGTTGGTGCTCCTTCCTGTTGTGATGACAGTTGTTGGAGTTACTTGAGGCAAAGTCTGAACGGCTGTCACTGGCATTGTTACAAGGCCAAATGTGAGCATTTTTTCACACTAATAGGTAAACATGAAAGGACACCCAAACCACCTTTCCAGAATATGTACATTGTTGTCATTGAAGGCGTGTGGCCCTTATCGTTTGAATGTAGGTAAAATACTGAGTCCTGGCCTGAAGATTTGGCCATTCTGTATTGACCAATGCGTTTGTCTAGTGGATGTTTAGTTTCACCAAAATACAGGTCTGAATATACATGTTAGATGAAATAATTTTAGGTCGTGATGATGATAACTGAGAAGACCCTAATTTAAAAGCTCTAACAAAGCTACTAAATGAAGCTAAATACTTTTTTGACATTAAACAATGTTCAAGTAAAATGTAGTGCTCAGACTTAATCTCCACAGTCTTGTAGTCACACTGTGCTGGGCAGCTACTAGTGTGACTGTAAATGAAGGAGAAGCAAGGAGATGCTGAAGGTACCACACCGTTCACATTTCCTGAATACATAAATGGCAAAACTATACACAAGCAACAGTTTGACTAAAACCAAAGGTCAGTTTTGCTGACATTTGTTTTTAAGTAACTTCCACAATTGCACATTGGTTTAATGAATTTTACAAATACACATAGCATTTGGTTACTCTGGCTAAATCACTAATTGCGGGATGAATCATTGATAAAGAACCAAAGCAAGACAGTTATCAAAAATATACAGTACTGTTTCAATTACAGAGGTCAGAAAAAGTCTGGGTTCACTTCACAAACCAAACAAAATTAAGGCTTTTTGTTTACCATCAAATCTAGTTTCTCATACTAAGCAAAAATGTAGAGGGCCTAAACCAACAGCTGTGATTAAAACAGGTCATCTGGCACTGTACTACGGCTTTCATTGCAACAAAGAACAAATCTTCACTGTTGATGAGTGCAGCCATTTCATGATTACATCATTTATCTTTGACCTTCAGTCAGCTTCCTTGGTGATCTTCTATGTTTTACTGGTCCTTTATGCTGAGCACTGGGTCAACCAGTTTATTATGAACATGCATTAAACCTACAATTAAAAAGAAAGGGGAAAAAAGAAAATAGTATATTAGATACACATACAGTTGTGCAGAAAATTAATGAAATGACAATACTCTTAGTAATATTGTGCATCAACAGATGATGCTATAGATCAGCGGTTTTCAATAGGTGGCGCGCCTCCCCTGGGGGGCGCCAAAGAGCGACAGGGGAGGCGCGAGTCAGTTTATAACGCAACTTTGTTTTTTTTTTGTTTTTTTTAAAGTCCCGTTAAAACAGCACGGGTTGCGGGTTGCGTTTTTTGGGGCTTATTTAAAAAAAAAAGGGTAGCTTGTTAGGAAAATCTGACAAGCAACTTTGTTTTCTTTACAATGTATATAAACTCATCCTAGGAATTTCACCTTTCAATGTGAATCTGAGAATACTCTTAAATAAGGAAATCTCTTCAGTGATACATCGTCATCCAAAATCCTGTTAGCGGCAAAGCAAAATGTCGTAAATCAGCACTAAGACTGACACTTGAATGAAAAACAGACACAGGATAAAAAAGAGCCGTCTTATCTGTGATATGACAGTGAGAATAGTTAGTAGTGAGGAGATTCCAAATTCCATTGTTGGTGAGATGTCATGTTACTGCTAAACAAAACGCTTGTGTCGGTCCAAAAATTGGATAAACACTGACTTTTTATGAGGAAAATGCGAAAAGAGTGACCACAATTGAAAATGGGGGGAAAAAAAGGAGAAAGAAAGAGAAAGAAGGAAAAAAGCTGAAGAAGAAGAAGGAGCTCAGAAACAGAGCATCAAGCTGAAGAGAAACAAAGGAAAAAAACAAAAAACAAAGAAGAGGATAGAGGGACTCACGCAAGTAACAGCAAACTACTGGACACTGAAATCACTAAGTCCCAACTTGAAACACTCAAGCTAATAGCTAACAAGCTAAACACTGGACTGTGGTTACCTAGCAACATCATCAAAAACAGCAATAGTGCGGTTTTAAACAGAACACAGAAGCTTGAAGATCAACAACTGTAACATGTCTACACACTCTGAAACTATCGAATATCCCCCAGCTAGCTATCAAAAGCAAAACTGCAAAAGGAAAATATAAACAATATTTTGAAAAAGACCAGAAATCCTATTCCTGGACAACTACAAACAAGGAAGGTCCTGCAATTTAATCTTCTGGACTGATGAACCATATGCTTGGCTGAATGTGTTCAGCTCTCATTACACAGCAACAGAGACCAGGCATTTATAATGGATGGAAAATAAGTGTACTTGAAGAAAATGATTGCTGTCAACAGAACAGACTAGCAGACTCTCTGAGTCATTGAGCAAGTCTCCACCAACTTCCCTACAAGCAAGATAGTCATATCCACACTGCTGCACAGGAGAGACTGTATGATACTGGACTCTATGATAACATACAGCTACACAGAAATGCAATCCCCACCCTTGCTAGGACCCTGAAGGATGTTGCCCTTGGAAGGAGCCCTAATATCACTTCAAGGGGTAACCACACAATGTAGACCCCCACACAGACCCCCAGGATCTCCTAGACCTTCAAGACCATCCAGACCTCTACCATGCATCCACCCCCGGCTGTCAGAGAGGACAACCAGGTCACGAAATCCACCGCGTCACCAACATCACATCCCACAGCCAACACAACACTAGTGTCTGATACCAAGCCAGAGAGCCTCCCAGCCTGGAAGTCCTATACCCCCCTCATCACTATGGCAAAACCAAGATTACAGGAGCAAGCAGCCTATTGGACTGAACTATGCTGCAAGCAGTGAGAAGAGCCACAGCCCCCCTACTCCCTCTGGTGAACTCAAAGACATATTACACATGCTACACCTGCTCTGCTCTCACTTCATATAGCTACATGGTGGAAGAGCAGAGACCTCTTAGAGACATCACAATAAGCAATAGTTTAGCATGTTGTATCATTTTAAATGAATAGTAATGCAAGGACAATTCTTAACAGTATTTTACACATAATACACTCTAAAATCTCACTCAATGTTTAATATTTTATTCATTTATATACAACAGTCTTTTCTTCTTTTTACACTTTTTTTCTTTTTGTTTGTTACTATTATTATTATTAATGGATTACACTTGGAGATGAAATCATTTACAATAACATTGAACATTCAAGATCTGAGATCATCAGCTTTTGGTTCAATGAACAGAAATTCAGATTTTAATAGAGAGTTAAAAGACTCTCTATTAAAGAGACATGGTGCAGAGAAGATGTCTCCACCGGTCGTCCACATAGCTTCACTGAGATTATTATACCATCAACAAAAAATCCCACAACAACCCAAGGCAGAGATTCAGGAGGCATGATTATATGGTGTAAATCTGAACTGAGCCAGTCCATCACAGTTATTAAAAAGGAAGAATCTTATATATGGTTGAAAATTAACAAAAAGATTATTTGTGCTGAGCAACATGTGTGCCATCTACTCCATCAGAATCCCCCTACTACAACCCAGATATTTTCTCTATTAAGGAAGTTAACCATTATAAAACCATGGGAAATGTATTAATCTGTGGGGACTTGAACACTCGAACAGGGGAAAGAGCTGACACTATGAACACCCAGAGAGACAAACACTAACCTGGAAGCACGTGCTTCCCCCTCCCTGAATGTCCTGCTAGAAAGAGTGTTGATGAGCTTACTAGTAGAAGCAGTATGCAGCTTTTACAGCTCTGCCGTACGCTGGGTCTGTACATAGTCAATAGCAGGCTACGAGGGGACTCTCTGGGTTGCTATACTTACAGCTCAGCTCTTGGCAGTAGTACGGTAGATTATTTCATTACAGATCTAGATCCAATGTTACTCGGAGCTTTCAGCCAGCCCCTTCACACCCCTCTCAGACCACAGCAAAATCACAATCTATCTGAAAAGGGCTCAGTCTAAGTCTGGAGCCCCTAGTGCCGTGAACTGTTTAACAGCACATACTCATACAGATGGACCCCTGACAACATGGAGGCATACCAAAATGCACTGGAAAATCCAAACATACATGATTTAACTCATGTATTTATAACTGAAACATTTCCCAATAATAAGTCTCGTGTAAATTCTGCTGTAGAAAATAACAATTCAGTTTGCCATCATTTGGCTCCACTGTCGAATTTAAAAGTCTCCAAACCAAAACCTCAAGAAATTACCAATAAAAATGGTTTGACACTGAATGCAAAAACCGGAGGAAAACTTTAAGGAAATTATCAAATTAAAAGCATAGGGATCCAGATAACCACAACATACGCTGTCAACATGAGGCCACTCTGAAACAATACACCCTAAAACAACACCCTAAATACAAAAAAAGAACAACACAGCAAGAACCAGCTCTGTGAAATTGAGGAATCCTTAGCGGCCAACCGGTTCTGGAAGAAATGGAACAACCTAAACAAATTCCAGCAGGATGAAATGGCAATCCAAGACGGAAATACTTGGATTAATCATTTACTGAATTATACAGTAATATTACAAAAAAATTATGATCAGTACAAGATATTCACGAAATGAAAAACTTTTGAGACGGTGATAAAAAAACAACCAAAACCCTCTAGATTACCCTGTAACAGAACAAGAATTAACAGAAGTCATCCAGTCCCTGAAAGTAAAAAAGGCTTGTGGTATTGATGGAATCCTCAACGAAATGATCAAATGCTCTGATCAGATTGGCTACATTAAAACTATTCAATACTATTCTAGCAACTGGAACTTTTCTAGACATCTGGAACAAAGGTTCAATAACCCCAATTCATAAATCCGGAGATAAATGTGATCCAAAAAACTACAGAGGAATATGTGTATCCAGTAACCTGGAAAAATATTCTGCAACATCATTAACAAACGACTTTCTTGATGACCACAATATTCTGCAAAAATGCCACATTGATTTTTTTACCAAATTGTCACACAATGGAGAATATATTTTCCCTCCAGACTTTCATAGATCAAGAATTAAACATTAAGAAAAGAAAGGTATATGTCTGTTTTGTTGACTTCCAAAAAACCTTTGATTCCATTTGGCACAAAGATAGAAAAATAGGCTACTTGAAAGTGGCATTGGGTGGGAAAAACATATGATTTGATTAAGAACATGTATACAAAACTTTAGTGTGCCATAAAGATTGGAAACAAAAACAGCGTTCTTCTCCCAGGGCCAGGGAGTGAGGCAGGGATCCAATCTCAGTCCAATTCTCTTCAATAAATTAGCGAACCAATTAGAGAGTTCCACAGCACCTGGCCTCATCCTGAACGACACAGAGATCAGAGGTCTTCTGTATGCAGATGACTTAGTGTTGCTTTCACCTACTAAAGAAGGTTTAGCCATAATCTCCTAATCACCATAATCTCCTGCAGAGATTCAGTGAAAGATTCAGTGGCTGTGAAAGACCTGAGGGACAAAGCAAGGAGAGCTTTCTATGCAATAAAAAAACATTCAAATCTATATTCCAATTGAAATCTGTCTTAAAAATTTCCTATTTGTCCTAGAACCAACAATTCTACATGGCAGCAAAATTTGGAGGCCAAAACTTAATAATGAATTTGACAAATGGGACAAAACAATCAGAATCTTTCCATACTGAGTTCTGTAAGAGTATCCTGCAGGTACAGAGAAAAAGACCAAATAATCTGTGCAGAGCAGAGCTCGGCCAATACCTCCTCTTACTAGAAATACAGAAAAGATCAATTAAATTTTACTTAAAATCAGTAAACCCCCAGACATACCATCACTAAGCCCTAACATACCAGGAGCTGAAACCAGAGGAAACCCTCAGCCAGCTGGTTCTGAGGCTCTCTGCAGTAACAAGTCCCCAACAGCCCCAGGACAGCAACACCAACTCAAACAGACCAAACCAAATCATCAAAACAAAAAGAAAAATATACTGAGTACTTGAAAGAAACCACCAAAACACAAAGTAATTTCCAATGTTATTGGATCCTAAAAAGAAAATTCACACTGGCAGATTACCTGAGCACAATGTCCTAAACTACGAAAAATGTTGACAACATCCAGACTGAGTGAACACAGCATGACCATAGAAAAGGGTCTCCACAGACAGAGCTGGCTACCACAAGAGGAGAGACTCTGCTCCCAGTGCAACAGAGGACAGGTAGAGACAGAGCTGCACTTTCTAAACTCATGCCCTAAATATAAAACACTAAGACAAAAAGACTTTGCAAACATTTCACAAATATCGTAAAATTTCAATTAATAGCAGAGTCCCAAATAGCCGCCTATCTCCTTTACTGGCCTATTGTGGGAACACATTTTGACAAATAAACACCTGCCTCAATTAAACGCCTGGTCTGGTTTTTATAGAAATTTTTTGGATGTATAAAACCTCTTAAACCCACGGGATCACCCACTTTAGCTGCTTCTAAGCTGCTTAGATCGTTAATACAAACATGCTGAACATCGTTAGATTCTCCACAATACCACTGTTAAGTTCATTTAATGGAAACAAGACCCAAAGTCTAATTCTTCTAGATTTACCGGTGTAACCTGCATGGCTACAAGAGAGGAAAAGGGGAAAAAAGTGACTCAAAAAAAACTCATGTTAACTTTGAAGTGCTTGTTAAGTCTGCTCATTAAGTCCAAATGTGTCCGTTCCTTGATTATTTATCTTCCTTTAGTCTGTAAGGGTCCACCGATCAAAAGAATCAAAACAACTTTTCATAAACAATGTTTTTGTTTATGAAAATGAGTCAATGTTTTTCAATTGGTTGCTGCCTTCAAAATAAAAGCGCATAAGCCCTCTGTTGGAGCTAGATCAAATGAATAATGTATATTTGATATTATTTGATATAATAATTTAAGTATTATTCTATTTAAAATAAATAAACTGTTTGATAGTAGTTTCAGTTTTGTGCAAAAAGAATTAAAGGGCTGTCCCATATGGACGCCTGTCCCAAATGAAGGCAGGGTCATTTCAGTGATTTTAGCAAATAAAAGCCCGGACTATTATTCAAAGTTTCGAGAGGAATATACCCCAAATTCGAATTTATATCAGATGCAGAAAATCCCCTATTTACTGGGAGAAATACCCAAATGTCAAATAATTGCTGCAAAATATATCTCCTCATGCCACAAACTGAGGACAACCAGTGGAAAGTCAGAGTGATAAAAATTGTACTAATTTTCAATTTATTATTATTTTGATTGTTTGATATTTTAGTTTTTTTGTTTTTAAATCTTACGTTTGATACGGATTTTTAAAAAAAGTAATTAATTAATTATTTTTTGTCTATTAATACACACACACTTTTATGGTTTTATCTTTTTTTTCATTTTTAAAAAATATATTATTACAATAAAACACACACACACGCTTATTGTTTTATTTTATTTTATTTATTTTTATGGAATTTCTATATTTTCTATATTTTTTATTATTTTATTTTTTATTAACACACGTTTTACTGTTTTATTTCCGTATTTAATGAAATGTATGAAATGAATTGACCTTATGTGATATATATGTAGCTTTGGCAATATTGCTACTATACATTCCTGCCAATAAAGCTAATTTCAATTTGAATTTAGTTACTGTGTAGTTGCTGATTTTCAGTTGCTTTTTATTAAAAAGCAACTGTTCAAATATACAATACACCAGTTTGAGCTGCTTTATTGTGATGAATCAGTGTAGCATCAAGATGATTTTAAAGCTGTTATCTTAAGGTAAAAATTCTACATAATGTTGTTTTAACAGCAGTTTATCTTTTGAATTTATTCTAAAAATAACATTTACTTCCACAAAATCTTTTGCATTTTCTGTTTTCCTTTCACACCACAAAGTGCACCAGAGTCAGAACCAGACCGAGACCCATGTTTTCATGTGGTTTTGGTCCGGCTGTTTGGTCAGCACCAGACAGCTTTCACACTAGCCTAAATAAACTCAACCAATCAGGTTAGGTGTGAAAGCAGATGTCCACTTTTTTCCAAATGTATACTTGGATGGCAGTGTATTAGGTGCAGTTAAAACTAATTCAGTCTAATCCAATATTCCTGCAATGAGCCCTAACCCCATGAAGGTTCAGTGTTTGTTCAAACAGATACTGTAGGTGTTGATCAATGTTGTAGTTTGCTGCTGTTAAATTTTACTGGAATGCATTGTATTTTGTACATCTCATTTATATCAATGAACACTATTCTCACTATTATTTTCCATTTAATAAAATAAGGATGGCACCTTTGAAGTATTTAACAGTTTTGACTCGTAGCTCCAGGGTGGCGTCTTCATCACAGACAAAGATGGTGCGTGGGTGCTGCTGGAAGGCTGATACAGTCCACATGTGGTTCACCCCCTCCTCTATGGCTTTATACAGGGCAAAGGCTTTATGTGCTCCTGTGATCAGAATCATCACCTGAGCAGAGGAAAACAACACTGTAATACTCCACTACATACTGTGGACCCAGGATAGTAGGACCAGTAACAGTTAAGCAATATATATTCTTTAAATATCTGATCTTTTTGAAACTGCCTGAGGTTTTAAAGTAGTGGCCACATAACAATATGTTATTGTAGGACAAAGGAGGAATACATGTACTGCTCTTCAATCTGACCTCCTTGGCATCCATGACAGTTCCAACACCCACAGTCAGAGCCATGGTGGGAACCTTGGAGAGGTCATTGCCAAAGAAACGAGCATTTGCAACAATGGTGTCCTTAGCCAGGGTTTTCACTCTGGTCCTGGAAACAAGGCTGGATCCTGGCTCATTGAAAGCTATGTGACCATCAGGGCCAATACCTACAGAAAGACAATGAGAAGGAACCAGACAAAGACTGAGCCAAAGACAGAAGCTTTATATAAGATGAATGATCCCTGATATGGCAGACAAAAATATTAAAAATCATGTGTCTGACCTCCGACAAACAATTCGATTCCTCCTGCCTCTGCAACCTTCTGCTCGTAGGACTGACACTCCGCCTCTAGGTCCTCTGCGTTTCCATCCAGGATGTGAGCGTTGGCTGGATCTATGTCAATGTGCTTGAAGAAGTTGTTCCACATGTAGGAGTGATAGCTCTCTGGATGAGCACGAGGTAGACCTGGAAAACAAGGTCACCCTTTTACATAAGAGCCACAGTGTCATGAATCCAGCTTCCAGAGAGAAGACAGTAGATTTGATGTTCTACCTTCATGGCCAGTGGCCAGGAGGATGTGGAAGGCATAAAATGAAACATATGTCCGGAGTTAACTGATGTAAACTCTTAAAAACTGGACCTGAACCTCCATACATTATAACTAAAAGTGCTTGCACACTGCTTAGACAGCACCCAACTAACACCAACATTCTAAAGTGTACAGCAACTGACAAGACAAATTTTGATGCCTACTTTTTCTTATTTAACCAAAGTTTTTTGCCTTATTTGACATGGACAACGTGGAGGGCTCGTTAAATATGGTCAAAGTAGCCACGTTCTACCTGACTTTTAAAGCTGTTAGGCGTGTACAGGAGAGAGAGCAATTAAGACGATCCAGGAGGAGACTGTGGAGTAAACCTTGGATAATAAACGTGAAACACAGGGGACGTAGCTCTGAGGACACCCCAGTGAACTTTGCCCGTTTTGCGCCTCCAGCTTTCGAGCATTTACTGACCATGGTTACTCCAGTCATTGTTAAAAAAACACAAGACTGCATTTCTCCTGGTAAACGCCTCATGGTGGCTTTAAGATTCAGGGCAACAGGTGAAGTTCTAAAATGTATATAGGCTAGCCTACGTTTACTTTATTTATACAATACACTTACAGTAGATTAAGTAAAACTTATTATCAAACATGTCAGGATTTTTTTCCCCCAGGTGAAACCTTCAAGAACCTTTCTTACCAGTTTCGGATTGGTTGCTTAACAATTCATGTGGCCATACATCAAGTCCACTGTGCAAAATATCTTAAGGTAATGTTATGCATTAACAATTTATCATCATAAGCCTATATCTAGCCTACTGCTTAACGGCCAGGGATCCTATCTATAGACGCTTTCTTCGGACGCGTTGCCAAGGTGACGCGCCCGGCTGAAGTTAACTTCCATTCTGTTTGTTTATTACTGGGTTTGTGTTTACAGGCTGATATGGTGAGCGATATCCAGTACAGTGTTTCCCATTCATCTTTTTTTTTTTTTTACTTATTTAAGATGGGAAAACTTGTATTTGGTTGCAGAGCTGCATGCAGCGCATATTTACTTGTTATGGATTGCTTGCGGAAGTCTGTCGGAAGTTTGGGCCAGAGTAATGCACATGCTCAGTACTGTTTATTTATGTTGTTACCTATGAACGGTATGTGCACACAAAACGGTGGTGGATAATGTACCTGGGTCACCATGTACGTCTTTCTTATATGTGCTCCTACCACTGTCACTACTCAGGAAGGATGCACCTTCCTGCAGATCGCTTATTAAGGGGGGTTGAGCCCCTGCGCTTCCTTTTCTCCGGTGCAGAAGCACTGCTTGTGTGCCCATTTTACCTACCACACAACTGAATCAGACAGAATGCATTTTATGCAATAGGCGCAGTTTTTTAAACTGTATTCTATTGGCTCAGAGTGTTCTGCGTGCTGTTTAAGTGCCCTGGGCGCCTCACATTTTAGAAGCCTGCTGCGTCTTATGTTTTGGAAGAAGCGGCCTGAGCACTCAGAGTTGAATTTTTTTCAGAAAAGCGCCTGACGTCATTTGCGTTTTTTACCCATTGTCCAATCGAATGAATGGAGAGGCGGGCCCTCAGTTGTGCTGACAGAAGTTTACAGCTGCTTGGATTGTGCAGAGACTGCAATGATGGAGGTTGTGATGGCTGTTGCGGGTTTCCGGAGTTGTATGACTTTACAAACCGCAACAAGAAACAGCAAGTCGGGAGGAAAGTTAGTGAGGCAATTGAGATGTCAGGTAAATTGCTTTCATTAATTTAAACTGTACTAACGTTAACAGCAGTAGCAAACAGGTTCGTAAATAAGCTTTGAACCAACCATCATCCAGGCGAGGCTCCTGCACCAACTGGTGGTACTCCCTGCAGTGTTGTCCTCTTTCTGAGGGTCTCGTACCCACACTGCTTCAGCATGTTTAAAAGCCTCTCATCCTCCATTAAGGCCAGAGCAAGCGCCCTCCACTTGTCCATTATTTTTATTAAATGTGACAAAATACACAGTTGTGATCAAAAGCAAACCAAAAATTAGCCTACAGATCGCTGATGCTATAATCCTTTATTGACAGGACAGCTGATTCGGTGGTTGCCTAGCAAAAAACTGCAGTGCACTGCTCTTTCCAAATTCAACCAAAAACGACATTGTTGTGCGCCTCGCATTTTCGAACCTGCAAAGTGTGTTCTTTCTGATCCGGGGCTTACTTATTCTTGCTTCAACCTCACCAAAAATAATGTCAGTGTCACAGTGGGATACATTTCTTTTTTAGTGTTTCTGTCAGAATTTGCCATCCTTATCTTCATGCAGTCAGTACGTAATATTAATGATGGACGTTTTACTAACCATTTACAGGCAACTATGGGTGTGTAAAGCGTCATGCAATGAGCTCACAACAAGTTATTGTTCAGTAATATTGCAGTGTCCAGATACCAGGATCTTCACTTCTATAGTTCTCCACTGGTCTTTCCTCACAATTGCCCACAAGGAGAAAGAGCAGGCACAACAAGTAACAATGCAAAAAAAACAAACACACAAAGCAATTAAAATATACTTTTCTGTGTCTGTTTAATAAACTGAAAAATCAATAAATATCACAAATAGTAATATAGTATAGTAATATATAATAGGCTACATTGATATAGTCAGTGGATACTATTGCAACAGGAATACATCAATTAAATCAAAAAGAGTTGTCGTACTGCAACAGATGGGTGTGAGGACTAGGGACGTTATAGATAAGCTGACCTATCTGAGCTTGTACATATTGAAAATAACGTGGGTCTGACTATTGAATGGCCCTAACTTCATGCTCTAAGTACTGACAGTTATGTTGTCAGAATCTTTCACAACTGCACTCAAAGTGAGTATGCGCAGAGTAGCACTGACTGTCTCCAAAACTTGCATATCTCTTTCTTGAGCTTGGGTGTCTGGGGACTTCCTCTTGCGCCTAATGAGTGGGGGTGTGACACCACTTGGGGTTGGTTCCTCTTTGCCTGTTTCTGTCACATTTTCTTCACTGTGGTCTGTGTTGGTATCTTTAGAGCTGTTGTCCTCTTCATTTTCAGGTCCATTTTCTTTCATGTTAGATAGAGTGTCCTGTTAAAAACATATAAATTTTACTAATGTTAATTTACTTTTTTAATTTAGTGCCCAAACACAACATGTTGGGTGGATGGCTGGCTGGCTGAATGGCTGGAGACTGCTGATGGGTTCCAGAAGACGTGGCAGTTTCCCCACTGCCTGGGTGGATGGGAAACATGTAGCAATTAGACCCCCACTAAATAGTGGCTCTATTTATTACAATTACAAACAATTTAATTCCATAGTACTCATGGCCCTGGTTGACAGCAACTATAAATTTACTGTATATATGTACATCGGATGCAATGGCAGAGTGTCAGACAGAGGTGTGTTCAGGGGATGCACACTTTCCCCCTACCTTGATCAGAAAAGGAGATTACCAATTTGAATGGTAGCAGATTAAGTATTCCACCTACACCATGAAGCCATATGCTAGGAGAGGTCTTTCTACTGAACAGAGGGTCGATAATTATAGATTGTCAAGAGGGTGATAGAAAATGCCTTTGGCATACTGGCCAACAAGTGGCGTGTATTGCTGTCACCCATCAACCAACAACTAGAAGTGGTGGAAAATGGTCCTGCTGTGCAAAAAACAACTTCCTTCAAGAGGAATATAGTACTGTGTGTGATGAATCAGAAACAAACAACCCGGATACCTGGACTCAGGATTCATCCTTGTTGCAGGCTGTTCTGCCTTGGTCTACCACTTCCACCCACCAGGCTAAGATGACAGGGGAGATCTTAACTGAGTACTTCAACTCAGAGAATGGAGTTTTCCCCATGGGAATGGGACAGTATAAATGTGTTGGCTGTGCTTGTGTCTGTGTTGGTAAATATGTGTAAAAGAAATATTCTCACATTTTGAGGGATCCTTCACTTTGACTGCCTTTTTTTCATGTGGATCTCAGGAAACTTTATTTTTTGCACAATCCAGGACTGGCATGGTGTGACCATCACAATCACACCATTGCCTTCAGGTATCGACTGTATTGAGTCCTCATGGTCTCCATCTTTGCTTTCATCATAGTCTCAAACAATAGATCCAACTACCATTAATCAACAGTAACTTTATGATTTATAACTGTTCTTATGATTTTAAGACTAACTAAAATAAATTATATTTATTTATCCTGCCTAGTACCTGGTAGTAATATAATATATAATAATGACAATAATAAAAGGCACCTTTTAACTTGCCTTCAGTACCCCACATACATCAAAAGAGCATGTTCAGTTGCCAGATTTAGCTGTTTTCCTTCTGTTATCTACTTAGTAGCTTATTATGGCTACATTTTGACCGTTGGGTATTCAACTGAAGTTACAGGTAGGTTGTGTGTGTATAATGTTACAAATATAGCCATATAAAATACAAGTAACTTATGATTGCTACATCCCACAGCAGCCCGTCCCCTCCCACGACTTCCAGTCATAACAATCTCAATTGCAAATATTATGTTGAGCTGACATTACCAGTGATTAGTAACAATAAACCTGAGCTGAAAATCATATTCAAATGTGAACAGTGAACTGTTTTCTAGTTAGCTAGCTGTACTCACCAGAAGTCTCCAGTTTCTCCGTTTTAATCTTGCTATCGCGGTTAGAAAATAGCTGGCACCTTGTATTGTAGAGTTAGGTTTTCTCTTCTAAAAACTCAATCAGGCGTTCTTCACATTCTGGTGTCCAGAAACCAGCCATTCTTCCTTGCCTAAATTGACAAGAAAATCATGTGCGCTGACGTGCCACCATGGGTATGTGTCAAGGGAACACTCTCAGAATTTTGCTGTTGGTTGGAAAGCAGCACACATTGGTCCGACTTTACAACTCCACCCCACCCGATTAGACATGTCAAACTCTAAAGACTTCATCCAACTGAGCACCGACGGACGGCGCACACTGATCCAACAGCTGGTGTTGGTTGGAGTCGGCTGGTGTCTGTTGGGCAGTGTGCAAGCACATAAGAGATCACCTTACAGGATTCTTGAATGATGAAGTCATCACACTTTTACTCTTATTGCCAGCTGAAAGCTACAAATAGGCAAACTGTCTTTATGCAGCATTAACGAACTATTAAAAAAGGTACTGGCAATGTACCTTTATTGTATATGTGCACTACTGAAGTAGTGCAGACTGAAGGAGCTGGCAACCTACACACACGAAAAGCAGCTCAGCTCTGGGTGACTGTTTGCTTTTCATTGGGCAAAATTTCAATAATTCAAAGAGTAATTTCTATATATGTGTGATGCAATTACATTTAAATTTTTTTTTAAAAATGTTTAACTTTTTAACAAAGATTTTTTCTTTGGAACTATATACAAAAAAAACCAGTACTATAACCACAACTGTACACTAACAATGTATTTACTATTTATAATAATAAGGCAACATCCCCCTTTCATAATACTTCTGTAGTTTATTTTTCCAAAGTGCTTATAAGTTTTATAAGTGGACAAAGTTCTGTATTTTTTTATTTAGCTCTCTTTATTAGCTAGGCTCCTTACATGCTTGCTAATAAAAAAAGTCGTAATAATAGGAGACTAACGTCATTAGCCTATTTAAAAAGAATTCATAATAGGCTATTTTACTACATGCCCTGTACTGCATTACATTACTGATTCGCTGGAAGTATCACCTCGACTGTCTAACAGACACAGAACTGGTTGAGACAAGGAGGTGCTCATGCCGGCAGAAATCTCCAATAAAGTGCCGCTTATAATCCCCAACAGACTCAAGGCCTCAGTTTATAATGTTACATTTTTATAACCTACTCAAACTACTGTATATGTCCGCTTTGGCACAAACTGTCTGCGACTCACAGCGCAAGATGCACCCAGTTCACTCCCTGGTGTTGCAGCGAAGCTGCTTTCAGGGTAACTCTGACAGTGGATATCCCTCTTATAAATGTGTAGGCCTAACCGCTGCGATAACAAGACGTTCACTGTGTATTCCTCGGAAAAATAAACACTTTTCCACAGTAATACCAAGAAATAGAGGGTGATTTTGCCAGAGTTTACATAGTAAACGCCATGTGGGTAAAATTTTACAGATGATATTCTGACTTCCCGTTCCCATGAAGGCAGCACAGAACTGCACCACAAGAAGCTGACAGAGAAAAATACACCGTCTTGTCCAGTCACAGTGGACTAAGGTTTTAATGTTGCAGACCACAGTTTTTTTTGCAAGTAGTTTAAAATTTAAACTTGTCTTGTTGTGAATCTTTAGTGTAAACTCGCCTTAGAATTTCAGACTAACAAATGCCCCCCAAAAGCAGCTCAGAGCCCCCCTCTCCAAAATATTGCTTCCAGCGGCCCCCATCGTCCTCGGTATGCCCCCTGGCGGGCGCCCCCATTGAGAAGCACTATTCTAAATCTACCATACGTAGCCAAATACTGAAGGTGAATGGCATAGTGAGAGAAAGGTTCAGAGTTTATTAGACAGCCTATAACTCACCTACATATTCATCCATGTTGAATGTTTTCACATATTTGAAGGAAATATCTCCACTTCTGTAGAATTCAATTAATTTTTGGTAACAGCCATATGGAGTACTGCCTGAAAGAATGAGACACATTAATATACATTTAGCTTAACATAGATAAATTTACAGTAACAGCTTATCTTCTAACCCTTCCATTACTTTATTGTTTGTGTGAGTACTTACCTGTAGGCAAGCCCAGAGTGAAGTATCTCTCAGCAGAGGGCTTAAATTGGACGATTCTGTTGCAGATGTATTTTGCTGCCCACTCACTGGCCAGGTTATAGTCATCCAGAATGACGAGCCTCATTGTGTTGGCTAACTAAATACATAAAACAGAAAAATGTAATTAAGTTACAGTTCGAGCTGTAACAATGGTGGAAATAAAGTGAACTGACACGTATGATATTATTTTGAAGTCGCTATTGCAAAAAAGGTTTGAATCCGCAAATTGCCACTTGTTCTTCTCCAGAATTATTGCACCAATTGGACACATGGAGGCACTGTAATTGAGCCACAAAAAATACAGGTTTTGAAAGCACACAATAAATTCGACTGACTTGAAATTTTGTCATACAGGTCCAGCTCAATGTTCTCTACAAAATACCCTCAAGGTTCATTAAAGTTCGCATACAAAAAATCTCAACCAATTTAGATTTTTTGAAAAACACTTTTTTACACAATATACGCTGATAGTTTCATTCAAATTGAGCACTAGAGGGCGCTTTAAATGCACAATAACTGGACGTTGAATTAAACAAATTAAGCTATAGATAAGAAAATTATAAAATTGTCCAATTGTTACCACACTTGCAGGATATCTTAAATAACAATATCTAACCATGTATGTGAAGTTATTTTGAAGTCATTGATGCGTAAAAAGAAATGAAAAATAAAAAGGCTTGAACCCATGAATCGCCGCTTGCGGCTATATGTAGGGCATGAGCATGAACCGTGCAAGGTCCCTATTAAAACTGAAGGGATTATTAAGGTGCATACTTTATCAAACTCCTCCTAGAGAATTCATCGGATCAACTTCAAATTTTCACTGTGCACTCTAAACCCATTGACAATTAAAAGTTGTTCAAACACTGAGTTTTCGTGCGTGTCGTTGAAAATCGATGATTCGCCACAGTGTCCATTCTCACATCTGTATCAAATTTGACATGGATAATAACAGTCCCGCCCTAAACACACCCATATATGCCAACATTCACTCAAAATCATAGCGCCACTTGCTGGCAACAGGAAATGACACGTAATGTACTACTACTAGCAGTTTGGACATATAAATCAGAAAACGCCCTTAAACACATTGATGAAGCCATGTCGTAAAACTTGTGAGTTTGTAGTTAATGGCGTGGGGTTGGCATGGTGACAAAGTTCCACGACACTGGAAGTTGTTCTAGCTCAACTGTAGATGGATAGAATTCTTGCAAAACACCAATTTTGAAGGAAAAAAAAAACATTTATGCTGTGTAAAATCTGATTTTTAAGAAAATATAAATAATTTTGTTCAGTCTTTTCCTGTTTTTTTCTTTTTTTTTACATTTTCACTGAACCGTGTAAATGTGTCCTATGGTGTGACATAACAGAATTAAGAAAAAAGTCTAACAATATACAAACATGAAAGAGATTCATCTTAATTGTAAGACATTTTTCATATATTGTTATTTATTGGATATGAAATTTTGAACAACACTATTTTCCCCCATGAACTGGACTTGGACTTGCACCGTTTGAATAAACGTGAGTTAGACTTTGATGCCTTTCAAAACTGTTGAAGGTTATACAAATTTATGATGAGTGATGACTATATCTCTAATGAAATCCTGAACTGTTTTTATTAAAGATATATTGAGATAAACACTCTTTTATGTGTGTCACACTATAAGACATTATGTCACACTAAAGGACAATAATGGTAGTTATTATTAAAGAGGAAGTAAATGGTATTACATTAAAGCATTTTACTTAACTTTCAATATGTAATGTTAATACAAACAATATCAATATCAACAGTGTTTTAAAAAACAAAAACATTTTCGTCAACATAATTAAAGTTGACTTCTTGATAGAGCAAATCTTGTGTAATTATTTTGGTGTTAGAAAAAAGAAAATGTCATTTCAATGTCAAACATGTTGTTCAAAAATATTTTTCTCATTTCATTTCAATTTACTTTCTTTGTTGTTCTTAGGACCCTCTTTCTTTCCTTCCTTTTAGTGGTTTGGAAAAAGCTAAATATTTGAACAATTCTGAGAACAAAAACATACGTACCATTAACTTTAATGGGGTCTTTCAACTAAGGAAATAAGGTTGTCTGTTGAATTGCCTGATTAAAATAAAGATATGTTGTCACAACAGAGGACATGGTTTTCAGTGACAAAATGTATCAAGCTCCTACGCTTTTAGAAATATATGGATGAAATAAATTATTGCCATTTACTAAAATAAACACTTGTAACATTATGCCTGAGGTATCAACACTTGTGTCATTCTATTTTCAAAAAGTTGTAATTTGAGACATTTACACCATTGGACAATTTTGAGATTTGATTCAAAAATGTAAGAAATCTAATAACAAAGCTGTTTTTACAACAACTGGTCCTTAAAGGTTTAATTAAAGGTTTAACCTTTTACTGCACTTTAAATTCAATTCAATTCAATATAGCGCCAAATCACAACAACAGTTATCTCACAGCGCTTTTCATAAAGAGCAGGTCTAGACCATACTCTGAAGTTATTTACAGAAGCCCAACAATTCCCACCAAGAGCAAGCACTAGGCAACACAGCCCTTTCCTCGAGGACTCCCCCCTCTCATGCAGCCTGGTGCAGACTCTAATCCCCCCCCTGAACCAACCAGCTGCCTCCATAGAAATATCCCAAGCCAGGACGTCAGTCACACCCCTGCACCTGTCCAAGGCCCGGCCTCCAGCCAGCCTCCAGCTAGGAGCTCCAGACCCGAAAACACCACCACAGCTCCACGTCAACATCAGACAACAGAGTCTGAACAAACACACACAGGCACAAGGGCTGACATTATACTCCTCATGGACTCTAATGGAAAGTTCCTGGATGAAAAGACCTTATTCCCAAGGCACAGAACGGAGAAGATCTGGTGCCCCAACACCAGGAGAGCCCTGGAGCTGTTAACAGTGCCTGAACTAGGCTCACCTAGCCACATCATCATCCATACAGGCACCAACGACTTAAGGTCCCAGCAGGACAGACTGGCAGACTCTGAGGAGAGTCACTGAGCAAGCCTCCACCAATTTCCCTACCAGCAAGATAGTCATATCCACGCTGCTGCACAGGAGAGACTTCCACCCCCACACCATTCACAGAGTGAATATCAGCCTCTCCAGGGACTGTGCCCTCAAACCCAATGTGTTCTTGGCCCACCATCCATCCCTGGACCTGGACTGCCTGTATGATAACATACACCTACACAGAAATGCAGTCCCCACCCTTGCTAGGACCCTGAAGGATGTTGCTCTTGGAAGGACCCTAATATCACTTCAAGGGGTAACCACACAACGCAGACCCCACGCAGGCCATCAGAGAGGACAGCCAGACCACCAAACCCACCGCATCATCAACATCACAACCCACAGCCAACACAACGCTGGCCACAGATACCCAGCCAGAGAGCCCCCCAGCCTGGAGGCCCAATAGCCCCCCCTCATCCCTAACGGCAGAACCAAGACTACAGGAGCAGCAACCTACTGAACTATGCTGCAGCGGTGAGAAGATCCACAGCCCCGGCCCCCTCTGGTGAACTCAAAGACATATTACACATGCTAAACGTGCTCTGCTCTCGCCTCATATAGCTACATGGTGGAAGAGCAGAGACCTCTTAGAGACATCACAATAATTCATAGTTTAGCATGTTGGATATCATTTTAAACAAATAATAATATAAGGACAATTCTTAACAGTATTTCACACATACACTCTAAAATGTCACTTAAAGTTTAATATTTTATTCATTTACCTACAACACTATTTTCATCTTTTTACATTTTTTTCCACATTTTTTCTCTTTTCATTTGTTACTAATATTATTTTACTATATTACTATATTATTTTTATTATCTAGTTTATTATTATTATTTGTTTTTTAAGGTGTTTTGTCTAATTTTTGAACAGATTATACTTGGAGATTAAATCATTTACAATAACATGTTGGAACATTCAAGGTCTGAGATCATCAGCTTCTAGTTTAAAGAGCAGAAATCCAGATTTTAATAGAGAGTTAAAAGACTCTGACATCATAGTTTTACAGGAGACATGGTGCAGAGAAGATGTTTCCACTGTCATCCTCATGGCTATACTGAGATTATTATACCATCAACAAAAAAATCCCACAATGACCCAAGGCAGAGATTCAGGAGGCCTCATTATATGGTGTAAATCAGAACTGAGCCAGTCCACCACAGTTATTAAAAAAGAAGAATCTTATATATGGTTGAAAATTAACAAACAGATGATTTGTGCTGAGCAACATGTCTACATGTGTGCCATCTATATACCTCCTTCAGAATCCCCCTACTACAACCCAGACATTTTCTCCACTCTTGAGGAGGAAGTTAACCGTTATAAAACCATGGGAAATGTATTACTCTGTGGGGACTTGAACGCTCGAAGAGGGGAAAGAGCTGACACTATGAACACCCAGGGAGACAAACACATACCTGGAAGCACCTGCTTCCCCCTCCCTGAATGTCCTGCTTTAAAGAGCTTTGACAAGCTTACTAATACAAGCGGTATGCAGCTTTTACAGCTCTGCTGTACGCTGGGTCTATACATACTCAACGGTAGGCTACGAGGGGACTCTGGGTCGCTACACTTACAGCTCAGCTCTTGGCAGTAGGGGTGGGAATCTCTGGGCACCTCACGATTCGATTCGATTACGATTCAGAGGGCTGCGATTCGGTTATAAAACGATAACACAGGACAGAGCTGTACACAGTTTAGTCTCAGCTTGTACCTGATGTTTTCATCCCTTGACTAGTAGGTTAGTTAGTAATGACATACAGCTGATAATTAATATTACTTCATTACTAATTTAGCCAATGTTACATTAATAAATAAATCTTTTTAGCAACTTTTACGGGACCCAAGGACGCTTTACACATAGTTACAGTAACAGAACAACAAATAGTCATCCAGGACTGAATGCCTGGGTAAAGAGCTGTGTAGATCTTTGAAAGTGTCCAGACCGGGAGCGTTTCTGTGGGGATGAGTTCGGCGGGGTGGGGGGGTGGGGGGCGCTGAAGGCTCGGAGTCTGGTGGGGGGGCAGACTGAGCCCTTGTACGGGGAGATGTTAGCTCGAGCTAACAGCCTTCACTTTTCCAGCCGTTGGGGAAACTACAGACTTTTATTAACGGTCACACAACGACCTAACGTTACGCTGCACGTTTACTACCAGACTGAAACTTACTGCTAATATTTTTCATCGCTAACTTTCACCGTCACGCTCTGCCGCTCGCTCTCTCTCACTCGCTCGGCCTCACACACAGCTGCAGAGCGTCACCATGCTCGCAGTGTGCGAGTTAAAATAATTACTTGAGCATTGATATTAATGATTGTGTGACATTTTGGGGTGGCTATTCATTCCACAGCGGTGGCGAATGTAGGGGAACACTGGTCTCTCTGTTGTGTGCGCTCCTCAGGCGGTCCGGGCGCTGCTCTTCCGCGAGTTCCGCCTTTTGCATTCCGTCAACATGACGTTATCAATTAACATTTAAATACTCGATTTTTAGACATTTGTGCATCGATTAATAATCTTCCACGTCTGCATCACGATGCATCGCAGAATCGATGAATTCTCCCACCCCTACTTGGCAGTAGTACGGTAGATTATTTCATTACAGATCTTGATCCAATATCTCTCAGAGCTTTCACAGTCAGCCCCTTCACACCCCTCTCAGACCACAGCAAAATCACTATCTACCTGAAAAGAGCTCAGTCTAAGTCTGGAGCCCTTAGTGCCTGTGACCTGTTTAACAGTACATACTCATACAAATGGACAGCCAGACAGCATGGGGGCATACCAAAAGGCACTGGAAAATCAAAACATCCACGATTTAACTCATTTATTTCTGACTGAAACCTTTCCCCAGAATAATTCTGGTGTAAATTCGGCTGTGGACAAAATCAATTCAATATTTCATCATCTGGCTTCATTGTCTAATTTGAAAGCCTCAAAACCAAAACCTTAACAAATGAACAATAACAAATGGTTTGACATTGATTGCAAAAATCTAAGGAAAACTTTAAGGAAATTATCAAATGAAAAGCATAGGGACTCAAACCACAGCATATGCTGTCAACATGAGGCCACTCTGAAACAATACAAGTACACTCTAAAAACTAAGAACAACACAGCAAGAACCAGCTCTGTGAAACTGAGGAATCCTTAGAGTCCAACCAGTTCTGGGAGAAATGGAACAACCTAAACAAAACCCAGGAGGATGAATTGGTGATCCAAGATGGAAATACTTGGATTTATCACTTTAGTGAACTATACAGTAATATTACAAAAACTGATGATCAGCACAAGATATTCACAAAATGGAAAACTCTGGACACGGTGATAAAAAACAACCAAAACCCTCTAGATTACCCTGTAACAGAACAAGAATTAACAGAAGTCATCCAGTCCCTAAAAGGAAAAAAGGCTTGTGGTATTGATGGAATCCTGAATGAAATGATCAAATATTCAGACCACAAAATCAGATTGGCTATACTAAAACTATTCAATACTATTCTAGCAACTGGAACTTTTCCAGACATCTGGAACAAAGGCTTAATAACCCCAATTCATAAATCTGGAGATAAATATGACCCAAATAACTACAGAGGAATATATGTATCCAGTAACCTGGGAAAAATATTCTGCAACATCATTAATAAACGGCTCGTCAACTTTGTTGATAACCACAATATTCTGCATAAATGCCAAATTGTTTTTTGCCAAATTGCCGCACCACAGACCATATATTTACCCTCCAGACTCTAATTGATCAAGAATTAAACATTAAGAAAAGAAAGGTATATGCCTGCTTTGTTGACTTCTAAAAAGCCTTTGATTCCATCTGGCACGAGGGCCTTTTCTATAGGCTACTTGAAAGTGGCATTGGAGGAAAAACATATGACTTGATTAAAACATGTATACAAAAAGTGAATTTGCCATAAAGATTGGAAATAAACAAACAGCATTCTTCTCCCAGGGACGGGGAGTGAGGCAGGGATGCAATCTAAGTCCAATTCTCTTCAATCTATATATCAATGAATTAGCAAACCAATTAGAGAGTTCCACGGCACCTGGACTCTTCCTGACACAGAGATCAGAGGTCTGCTGTATGCAGATGACTTAGTGTTGCTCTCACCTACTAAAGAAGGTTTGCAGCAGCACCTTAACCTCTTGCAGAGATTCTGTCAGACCTGGGCCCTGACAGTAAACACAGCAAAGACTAAGATAATGATCTTTCAGAAACAACACAGAAATCAGATTTCACACAATTTCTATTTAGCCACCACTAAATTACAACATAAAAAAAACTATACTTACCTCAACATTACATACACAGGGCTGTGAAAGATCTGAGGGACAAAGCAAGGATAGCTTTCTATGCAATAAAAAGAAACATTAAAATATATTCCAAATGAAATCTGGCTTAAAATTTTCCAATTTGTACTAGAACCTATAATTCTATATGGCAGCGAAATCTGGGAGCCAAAACTTAATAATGAATTTGATAAATGGGATAAAACAATCATTGAATCTTTCCATACCAAGTTCTGTAAGAGCATCCTGCAGGTGCAGAGGAAAACACCAAATAACCTATGCAGAGCAGAGCTCAGCCAATACCCCCTCTGACTAAAAATACGGAAAAGATCACTTAAATTTTACAACCACTTAAAATCAGTTAACCCCCAGACATATCATCACAAAGCCCTAACATACCAGGAGTTGAAACCAGAGAAGAGTCCCCTCAGGCAGCTGGTCCTGAGGCTCTCTGCAGTAACAAGTCCCCAACAGTCTCAGGACAGCAACACCAACTCAAACAGACCAAACCAAATTATCGACAAGCAGAAACAAAAATATATTGAATACTGGAAAGAAACAACCAAAACACAAATAAATCACAATGTTATCTGACCCTAAAAAGATAATTCACACTGGCAAATTACCTGAGTACAATGAAATGTCCTAAACTAAGAAAAATGTTGACAATATACAGACTGAGCGAACACAGCCTGGCCATAGAAAAGGGTCGCCACAGACAGAGCTGGCTACCACAGGAGGACAGACTCTGCTCCCAGTGTGACACAGGACAGGTAGAGACAGAGCTGCACTTTCTAAAATCATGCCCCAAATATGAAACACTAAGACAAAAACATTGCCCAAATATACCCCAAATTCGAATTCCTATCAGACACACAGAAACTCCCCTATTTACTGGGAGAAATGCCCAAATGTCAAATAATTGCTGGAAAATATGTCTCCACATGCCATGAAGTGAAGACAACCAGTGGAGCCTCAGACTAATAAATAATTGTACAGACTTTAAAATTATTAATATTTTGATCGTTTGATATTTTAGTAATTATTTTGTTTTACATTTTATACTTTTTTTGTCTCTATAACTATATATGTTATATATACACACACACACACACACACGCACTCTACTGTTTCCATTTATTTATTTTATTTTTTTATTATTAGTTATTTTTTAGATATTTTTATTTTTAACACACACACACACACACACACACACAAGCTTACCGTTTTATTAATTTATTTTGTTTTAACTTTTTAATATATATACTTTTTTTTAAACACACGCTTACTATTTTGTTTTTAGGTTGTTTTTTTTAATAAAGTAAATTAGGTAGGAGATGTTGCTTTTGGATTTTGATGGGCAAAATTAAATGCTTAGTAATTATCCAGGGATCCTGTATAGAAAAAATATGATGCATCGATAATCGTTTTATAATCAAATCTCAGCCCTCTGAATCGTAATCGAATCGCGAGGTGCCCAGAGATTCCCACCCCTATATGGCCCTACAGTGTTTTCCAGTTAATGGGTCCCAGCTATAGTTGCGTACATGATCAAGCACTGTCAAGCGGAAACAAAAAACATATCAGTTTTAGTGTGTTTAAACTAGGCCTGAACGATTAATTGCATTTGTGATATTATCCCGATGTAATAAAACGAGATTTTCTAATTGCAAAGGCTGCGATTACACTCTGGTCACATGACACCCAAGCGGAAAGCAGTCTGCAGACGAAGTAGATGTTCGTCTACACATTATGCTGTACTTTGACTTGTTGTACAGTAGCCTTAAGCATGACAGAAGCTGACACTACATAAACTTTATGTAGTTGTACTTTATGTACTTTATGTAGTTGTAACAACAATAAAATTGTTGTTACAACTGAGTTTGGTGAGGCAGTGTTTAGTAATGTTAGCAAGCGAAACGACTTGAACAGGTGTTATGCCAAGTTTTGCCTGCCTGCCTGCCGAGAACTGCATGCACCTCCAAATACTGCCTTTTACAGGCTATAATATTGTTTGTGGGGTTTATCAATGGAGATAAATGATTCTAAGTATACACTTTATGAAGGTTAAGAGTCTTTAATATTTTACTACACTTAGTAGAAGTACCATTCATTGACATTCACTAAATATATGTGGTGCTAACTGCGTTTGATCAATGAGCACAGCAATGTGTCTGAAAAGGACCTAAAGAGGTGGATGCATAACTCGGTAGAACAAATTTTGTAGGCCACTTGTCGACATTTGCATTCACTTCTTTTCTCAACATAAATGACTCGAGGTGAATGCGATTCTCGGCAGGCAGGCATAATTCGACAACAGCACCTGGCGTGTTTACTTGTGACTTTAAGGTAACCCGGCAAGCAATAGCTTGCCGGGTTACCTTTAGTCATTTCACCGTCTAGGTTTACTATAGACCTGATTTAGTCCGGCTATAAGTAACCCACTTCTAACCGCAATAACTTTACATGTGGTTACATGACATTTTTGCCAAAATAACTTGCATATATATCTGTATGATATTCCATCATTTAAGCAAGGTCTACAGTGATTACAAAGTTTTTTATTTCATTTCTTTCACATGATTTATGCATAGCATGTGCGTAGACACGATGGAGCTCGTAGACAGAACGGCTATTTGTAGCCCACTTTTAGTCAAAAAATTCAAAAATGATTAAAAGTGGTTTTTGCCCTGGCAGCATGTAGGGGTGGGAATCTCTGGGCACCTCACGATTCGATTACGATTCAGAGGGCTGCGATTCGATTATAAAACAATTATCGATGCATCTTGATGCATCATATTTTTTCTATACAGGATCCATGGATAATTACTAAGCATTTAATTTAAACATTAAAATCCAAAAGAAAATTGCTAATTAGCTTAAAAGGACTAGTTTACATCCCTAGTTTACTTTATTAACCTCAGCTCCATGGTCTCTCATTTCATTAACAACCAGTTGTCAGACTCCTCTGAAAACTGAAATATAATTAACAGCACAGTATGTGTACAGGACAGAGCTGTACACCAGTTTAGTCTCAGCTTGTACCTGATGTTCTCAACCCTTGACTAGTAGGTTAGTTATTAATGACATACAGCTGATAATTAATATTACTTCATTACTAATTTAGCTAATGTTACATTAATAAATAAATCTTTTTAGCAACTTTTACAGGACCCAAGGACGCTTCACACATAGTTACAGTGACAGAACAACAAAAAGTCACTCAGGAGTGAATGCCTGTTCGTTTCTGTGGGGATGAGTTCCAGAGGGGGGCAGTGACGCTGAAGGCTCCGGAGTCTGGTGTGGGGGACAGAGTGAGCCCTTTTCCAGCCGTTGGGGAAACTACAGACTTTTATTAACGGTCACACAGCGACCTACGCTGCACCTTTACTACCAGACAGAAACTTACTGCTAATATTTTTCATCGCTAACTTTCAACGTCACGTTCTGCCGCTCGCTCTCTCTCTCTCACTCGGCCTCACACACAGCTGCAGAGCGTCACCCTGCTCGCAGTGTGCGAGTTAAAATAATTACTTGCGCATTGATATTAATGATTGTGTGACATTTTGGGGTTATTCATTCCACAGGGGTGACGAATATAGGGGGACACTGGTCTGTCTGTTGTGTGCGCTCCTCAGCCGGTCCGGGCGCTGCGTTTCCGCGAGTTCCGCCTTTTGCGTTCCGTCAACATTATGTTATCAATTAACATTTAAATAATCGATTTTTAGACATTTGTGCATCGATTAATAATCTTCCACGTCCGCATCGCGATGCATCTAAGAATCGATTATTTCTCCCACCCCTAGCAGCATGTGAGATGGTTGATATTTTATAATTTTTGCAATGTCAATAATATCAACAAGCTATTAAGTGTCATTAAAATGTCATGGTTTATCTGTAGCCACAATTTAGCTCTTATTTGGACAGGCTACGGGTAGCCTGCTTTTAGCCCACCCGGCGAAATAGAGGCAATCAGTGGTCTAATGTCAACGGCTTGGCTGTAGCCGTGTTTCAGACCAAATTGGTCACATGTAGTTTTCATCCATGTAACTGTTGAGGTGCATGATATCATTTCATCAAATGCAAGTAAACGTTTGAAACATTTAAATTATCTTTCTTTTCGCTGTAACGTTCACTACATTAACTTTCATTTTAATTTAAAACAAAATGCAATTACTATTTTCAACCGCTAGATGGCAGCTGTAGCCCTACTGAGACATGACCACTGGCAACGAGAGACTTGAAAGTTAGACATCAGGGACGGCCAGAAGGGATACGTTACGATTTCGGCCTTTCAGCAAGCAACGGGTGAGAGTTTACTGCAAACACTGGAAGCGAAAAGACATTTACTTTGGTCTTGTAAGTGTCTGTCTCTTTGTTTGACATGTCTTCATTATTTATCTACATTATATGTTAACATGTACGAACTGTGACATTTCAGCGTAACAGTGAAATGTCATCGTCAGTAATAACAGTAAGGCACGTTAACGTTAGCTTAACATGCTGCATGCAAGTGTAACTTAACGTTACTTCATGATACCCACGGGTTTCCTCGTGCCCTTAAAAACTATTATCTCAATTCAGAGGGGTGAACATGAAACATGTACAACCTTACCCATTATAATTTGTAATGAAAGCCACACATTTTTTACTCACTAGATCATTATGATATGAAAATATGACATTTTGACTTTTCACACTAAATATTTATTGCAAATTCTCCAGCATACAGTCAGAAAAGACAGCAATAAATATTCAGAACAGAACACTTACATTCACAGCACATAGCTTTCTCAAAAGAATAAAAGCAACTTTCTCTATTTGGTTGTTCTAATGCAACATGGCTAAAACGTGTCCCGTTCAAGTATCTTTATATTTTCCATGAAGATAAATGGGTCAGTAATAAATATTTTTAAATTAAAAAGAAAAAAACGTTATAAATGATTTTTTTTAACCTTTATTAGAATGATAATTAGAAATATACTGTATGTTTTCATTTAAAATCATTTGATGATAGTGGTCATGGCTTATGGGAAAACAGTGAACATAGTCAAATTATAATGTTTACTTTATATTCATATTCTTACATATTCAACAGTTATGGATCCCATTTACCTGAGAGACTGGGGCCAACCGAGAGACCCATCTGATGCTCTTCCTGTATAAAGTAGGAGCGTAGATGAAGATCTAGATTTGGATGTAGCCAACAAATTTATTTTATCATTATTTATGTTTTTATTAATGCATGTCAATAAAAAACATACCCTGAGCCATGGTTCTGCTTGAGGTTTCTGCCTCTTAAAAGGAAGTTTTTCCTTGCCTGTGTCGCCTAGTGCTTGCGCTTGGTGGGAATTGTTGGGCTTCTGTAAATAGGCCTAACTTCAGAGTACGGTCTAGACCTGCTCTTTATGAAAAGCGCTGTGAGAGATAACTGTTGTTGTGATTTGGCGCTATATAAATAAAATTGAATTGAATGTTGTTAAAATTGTTTGTATTTTCATTCATTTCATTTTCATTTTGACTTTGACTTTTTCTTAATAAAATCTTTACATTTAATTTGTTTGGACGGATTAGCATTGGTGAGAACCCGTTTTGTTTGGGAGAAAACATCCTTTAGCCACTTACGTTATTTTGTTGTCTATTAGCGGTAGATACGTAATCATTCAAAAACTGTGTATTTGGTCTATTATTGGGTTGTGGTTAGACGTCTATTAACTTTTCACTGACAGCCCAAATTCAACCTTGTTTTAGCCCAGACTCATTTTCACCATCTAACACACGTGTAGCCGTTCAACGGTAGTCTAATTGATGACTAGACTATTCTTGGGCTATGGTTAGACGTCTACCAAACTTTCACTGACAGCCCAAATACAGCCCTGTTTTAGCCTAGACGTCTGGGCTCTGTTAAGACTTCTATTAGACGTCTTTTAACCGTGAAATTGCTTGCTGGGAAATGGGTCCATGATTATCGTACATCTGTTATCGACATCTGTTCAAAATAATAACAGAATACGTAGCTGCCGGCGAGTGCCTCTTTCTATAGTTCATTAAAAAGTCAAAACATAGACCTATCTTTCTGAATCGTTTGGAGTCTTGTGTGAGGAAATGTGTCACGTACCACTTAGTCGCAGTGTTGCCAACTATTTTCAATGGAAAGTAGCTAAAGCCTGCTCGAAAAGTAGCTAAATGTCGCCAGATGACGTCATGCGTTATTAGCATATTAATGACGTCATCGCGTTGTACTTGCATTCTGCCTAATTTGTCGGTACTGTAGCCTACTTCAGTTTATAATAACGGTTATCTCCCCTAAACCGTGCTCATACTGTTTTTATATAAGTATATAGCCGAATGTCCAGTAAAAGTTCGAACCGGAATGAACTAAACTCTGATCAGTAGTGAATATAAGCGCGCATGCCAAGAAAAAACGGTCAAATTAAATGTTTTGAATTAAAACAAAGGAGAAGACAGCTGCTATATGATCACTGATTGGTTCCTTCTAACACAGCGTGCACATCGCGCAGCTCATTCATGTCTATGTTAGCTGGCGTGCAGTCAACGGAATGTACTGCTCCTCTCAGCCGCTCACTGACTGAACAGACGCGAGCGGGAAGTAAGACCTCACACTTGCAGTACTGGCGATATTTGGAATTTTGAAAGTTGCTAAGGTTTGTCCAAAAGTCGCTAGATTTGTCCGCTAGTCGCTTTTTTGAAAAAATGTCGCTAAAGGGGTCTGAAAAGTCGCTAAAAATAGCGACAAAGTCGCTAAGTTGGCAACACTGCTTAGTCGCGCGTTGAACGTTCCTTGTTGTTATAGAAAACGTTCCTCTTTCTTCTTCTTTGTTGTTTAGCGACCGTTGGCATCCATAGACAGTATATTACTGACGAAGCCACCCCACTGATTTGAATGGAGAGCAGTGAAGCAAGTTTTGGACCAAAAAAATACCACTACAGGACTGCTTCCTGTTGGCACCAGCGTCTACTGCGCATGATCACACAGCACAACCGTGGTTTAATGACGTAAAACAACTGCATTCTGGTAGCTGCATAGCTGCGCCAGCAAAAAGCCTCATGGCTCAGTTCTTCTTCTTCTTTTAGAGTTTAGCTGGCGGTTGGCAAACCAACTTAAGGTGCATTTACCGCCACCTACCGGACTGGAGTGTGATCGTTGAGAATAGTCAGATGGAATTATCTATGGAAGTTATTTACCTATGCACACCTATATCTATGGTATAAATATGCACATATTAAATACGGTAAAACAACCACGTGTTTTTGAGAAACCTCATAACTTGATTTTTAATACTTTTAGATATATCTCCTAAGAGATTAACTAAATTAAGCGATTTCCCTTCTTTATGGAGGACTGATGTTAAATAATTACGCTCTTCCTTGTACTTACTGCACTCTATTAGGACATGCTCAGTTGTTTCTGGCTGACAGCAATAATCACAGGCTCCTGTATGATGTTTTCCTATTCGGAACAAAGATTTATTGAGACCTGAATGGCCGATCCTCAAACGTGTCAGCACTGCCTCTTTTCTCCGGCTTCCATCCCTAGACCTACCCCCTCCCACATTTCTTTGCACACAGTAAAGATGTCTGCCAGTGTCATTACTATCCCACTGCTCTTGCCACATTTCAATCACTTTATTCTGAATTATAGATTTCCCCTCAGCTTTGCACAAAGGAACATTGATGTTAATCACATCCAATTTCAGGGCCTGTTTAGCTAGAATATCCGCCTCTTCATTTCCATCAACACCTACATGGGCAGGGACCCAGACAAACTGAACACAGACATCTTTACTATGCAGCTGAAACAATTTGTGATTTATCTTATATATGAGATCTAGTCTGCATGACTTTCCTGTTTTAATGCTGAATAACGCAGCTTGACTGTCTGAGGCAACTACAGCTCTGTTTATGCCTCCAATGCAATTCATAAGTAACCAGTTAAGAGCTAAAGCAACGGCAGTGAGTTCAACAGTATACACTGCAAGATAATCAGAAGTTCTTCTTTTCATTTTGATGTTATATTGTGGAATACTCACTGCCGCTCCTGTTCTGCCATTGTTGGGATCCTTAGACCCATCAGTATACAGGACAAGGTGTTCCTTAAACCGCTCAAAATAGTTTTGAACAACAAGCCATTCTGGGGTATCCCTACTCTTCTTTTTCAGTGCCAGCTGTAGTTGCAAGTCCACTACTGGCATAACAAACAACCATGGAGGTATAGGTGAACATGGTACAGTCGAACTGAATTTTAACTGTGTCAGGCCTGCATTTTGAGCTTTAATCTCCCCAATCCACCCAAAACTATTGTAGACAGATTCCTGATGTTCCCAGCAATCCTGCAACACAGCTTTTGCTGGGTGTACACCGCTATGACCCTGGAGATTGACCCAGTACGCATACATTAGTTTAACTCTTCTTAAACGTATCGGAAGTTCTCCAGCCTCAACCTGCAAAGCTGCAACAGGAGATGATCTAAAAGCTCCGCAACATATACGCAACCCTTGTGATTGTTCTCTATCCAATTTAATCAAATGACTTTCAGCAGCTCCCATGTATGCTAGACAGCCATAATCAAGGGAAGACCTCATGAGAGCCTGGTAAATCCTTAACAATGCTCCTCTTGCAGCTCCCCAGCTCTGACCAGACAAACACCTTAACTAATTATTTACTTTTTTACACTTGTTTTGAACATACTCTATGTGCTGCTTCCAGGTAAGTTTCTCGTCAAATATAACTCCCAAAAACCTCACAGCACTCACTTGTTCCAGCTTTTGTTCGTAAAGTTTTAGTGTAATGTCTTTATGTTGTCTTGAAAAGCAGATAACTTGGGTCTTAGCAACAGACATCCTGAAGCCCCACTTATTAGCCCATTCCTCCACCACCACAATTGCATCTTGCATCTTCTTTTCCAGGTACTTTAGATTACGCCCCCGCACCCAAAGGGCCCCGTCATCTGCATATAAGGACTTGCCTATACTTCTATCAATCTGATTAAAAATGTCATTTATCATTATGTTAAAAAGTATTGGACTACAGACGCTGCCTTGCGGTGTACCATTCTCTACAGCATACGTACTAGAATAGGCTGTGCCAACTCTAACCTCAATTTCTCTTCTAAATAAAAAATCCAGTACCCAATTATAAAGCTTACCTCCAATGCAAAGCTTCTCAAGCTTCATCAATAATCCCTCCTTCCACAACATATCGTAAGCTTTCTCTATATCAAAAAAGACAGCCACCACTATTTCTTTGTTTGTTTGAGCTTTTCTAATTTCTGACTCCAAACATAGAATTGCATCCATCGTATGTCTTCCCTTGCGAAAACCACTTTGAAAAGGGCAGAACAAGTTTTTACTTTCCATATAGTATGTCAGTCTATCTGTTACTATTCTCTCCATTGTTTTTCCTAACTGCGAGGTGAGCGCGATGGGCCTGTAGTTAGAAGGGTCGGTTGCACTCTTACCAGGCTTCAGCACTGGCACTATGACTGCCTGTTTCCACGCACCAGGAATCCTTCCTGTTTCCCAAACCAGACTGAAAAGTTTCAAAACAGCATTAAGAGACCTGTCACTTAAATGTCCGAGCATAGAGTAGCAAATACCATCCTTGCCAGGCGTAGATTGCTTCACATTACAGACAGCTTTCTTTAATTCAAAAGATGAAAAAGGCATGTCAAGGTCCTGATTTGAGACTCTCTTCCGAACAGTAACTCCTGGATTTTCAGATAAAGCCTCCTCTCTACAGCACTTGGCAGTGTCTAACAGGTTCTCAGAACTGTGTACTTTAACTAAAGTCTCCACCAATAACTCTGCTTTTTCCTTATTACTAACAGCAGTCTGCCCATTACAAACCAGAACAGGCATAGAATAATTCCTTTTAATACCATTCATTTTCCTAATAACTCCCCAGACATCTGACAGCTTAGTTTCTCTCCCAATAGTGTTACAATACTCCCTCCAGCAAGCCCTTTTAGCAGCTCTAACAGTCCTTCTAACAACAGCCTGCGCTCTCTTATACTGGACTAAAGCCTCAAGTGTATGATTCTTTCTTATCTGTTCAAATGCCTTATTTCTCTCTTTAATTGCAGCACTACACTGCTCATTCCACCATGGTACAGACTTTTTAAGTCCTCTTTCACTAGCCTTTGGGATTGAGACCTCAGCTGCCTGATGAATAGCAGACACAATTTCAAAGTTAAGTAATTCCACATCATTCAAACATCTTTTATCTAATTCACCACACTGCCTATCAGCTAAAACTTGAAATAATTCCCAGTTGGCTTTAACTTCCATCTCGGTACCCGCACTTCATCTTCTTTATTTACATCAGTTCCAACTGTTGTAATTATGGGAAAGTGATCACTACCCATAGGTGAGTCACTTAACACCTCCCAGGATGTAATACCTGCCACTCCACTCGATATAAATGTTAAATCCAAAGAACTCTCTGTGTTTCTACAACAGTCATATCTTGTACCTCTACCATCATTAACACAAACCAGTGAATTCAATTCAAGGAACTCCTCAATAATCACACCATTTGCATCAGTATTCAGGCTTCCCCATAATACATTATGAGAATTAAAATCACCACACCACACTACCTTTCCTTGAATCTGTCCACAATACTCAACCTCTTACTAGGATTATAAAAGTTAATCACTGAAACTTGATCATTGTCTGTCCAGATTTTAATAACTATTGATTCATGCTCCTGCCCTGCGTTTTCAACTTTGTACCTCATGCCATCTTGAACAAATGTTGCTACTCCCCCGCCTTGTCTGTCCTTCCTATCATTTCTTATTGCTGTGTAACCTTGTATAATAAAATCTAACTGAGGCTTAAGCCACGTTTCCTGAATACATATTATATGGGACTTGTCTACCAAATCAGAAATGTACTTCTTAAACTCTTGACCATTACTGATGAGACTTCTCGCATTCCACTGGAGAATAATTATCATGAGACAGATGGTGCAGCACTCCATGGTTGAGGTTGGGATGAAAACTGACTCTCATTTAATCTCTCTTCCACTGATTCCCAGCTAGTATTTTTAAAACCGAGATACTTCTGTGCTGCTTTTACAATTATTTGAATTTTTTCTGTCTTCCTTTCAGCTTGAGCAGTGCAATTAATAACCTCTACCATGAACAGAACAAAGTCGTCTTTTCTCACGAGTAGGGTATCCTCTTTGATCTTACTGTATCCCTGATAAGCAGAACTGCGTGTCTCTACAGCTGCTGTTTTATTAAGCTGTACAGTTGGCTGAACAGGTACTTTCCTAGCCGCTTCCGCATATGAGACCCCAGTTTGTATTTTAACCTTCTGTACCTCTACAGCTATTTTGCTAACTGCACATCCCCTGTAAGCTGAGCTATGCTCACCCCCACAGTTGCAACATTTCAAGACAGCTCCTTCCTCACATTTCCCATATTCATGATCCCCAGCGCATCTCCCACACCTCTGCTTCCCCTTACATACTGCCGTGACATGTCCAAACTTTTGACACTTGAAACATCGAAGTGGTGGAGGAATAAACAGCCGAACGCCATAACTCATGTAGCCAACATAGACTTTATCTGGTAGAACCTTCTCTTCAAACTTCAACATGACTGAAAAACTATCCCTCCTTTCCCCACTTCTGTTCATTTTTAGTCGTCTAACTTCAACAACCTTTCCTCCCGATAGATTGGATTTAATTTCTTCAACAGGGACCTCAGGTGGAATGCCTGTAATAACACCACGCAGATACTTTCCACTGTCAAGCAATTTTCCGCTTACATTTTCACCCAGAACTTTACTCAAACTGAGTGCTCTCTCTTTGTGTTTGTCATTATTACAGATGATTAACAAAGACCCGTCCCGCAAAACTTTCGCACATTTCACGTTTCCAACTAGTGTGTTTATCTCTTTTGTAAGCTTAATCGGGTTCCATTTACTAAACGACTCGCCCTCTTTCACCAATTTCACAACTACTTTAAACTCTGTTGTTACTTCTATTACCCCCGCATTATGTTCATCATCTTTATCAGACTGGGAAGATTCGGTTAGCTGTCTAGGCTTTTTACGTTTTCGCCTAACTTTTTGAGTATGGCATATACCATCTTTTTCATTTTCCCCGCCACCGGCACCTACGTCCATTCCAGATTCACTTCCTGATATATCACTTCCCTCTGACATCTCTCCGACCATTCACAGCCCGGCCGTGCCAACCGTCCAACTTCCATTTTGTCCTCCGCTCGCAACTCATGGCTCAGTTTGTTTGTCTGAGGACTTCCGGTAATGGCGAAGCAGCGCTCAGTCGCATCCACAGAGCGGCTCGCTTAATAACAGTTTTCTGTCCTCCCAACTTTTCCATTCACGACGGAGGAACTACATTCTTGCTGTCGGTAGCGTTCTTTGCCATAATATGTCCGAACAAAAGCAAAATAGAAAACAGAAGCGTAAAGACAGAGCTCAAGTGCTGAAGCTAACGGACCACAATTACATTGCTAGCCAAAAGATATCAACGGCGGGAAAATGGACGACGACTTCTCAACGGACTCGGAGGCTGCTACACCGGTGGGTAGCCCCTCTTCCAGCCCTGCCTTCAAAGTAAAAAGAAAGGAAAGAAGCGACTTGTCCCTGGAGGATCTTCAGGCTAACATTCTGGCTGCAGTCAACCAGAGAGCTGATAACCTGGAACTGATGGTAAAGATAACAAATCTAGTATCGAAGATCTGAAAACCTCCCTGAATTTTGCCTTCGCTGAAATTGAAGCTTTGAAAAATGACAACAAAAAGTTATCTGAGCTTTGCAACAGTCATGAAAAAACTATAAAACTTATGGAAACTCGGCTCACTGAGAATGAAAGATACAAGCGAAGATGGTCTCTAAGACTGTATGGGCTACCAGAGGAAAGGGAGGAAAATGTTAAAGCAAAGGTGATTGAAATTTGTCAGCAAATAGCCCCCAACCAAAACATGAGTCAAGCCATCGATGTCGTGCACCGAATTGGAAGGAGGGACGCCGGTATCACACACCCTCGCTCCGTGATCATCCTATTTGCCTTCCGCACAGCGAGGGACGTCGTCTGGAAAAACGCACGAAACCACACTTTCCTGAGGGAGAAGAGGCTCCGCTTTGGCGAGGATCTCACTCAGTCCGACAAGAAGACCCGAGAGAGGCTGTGGCCCCGCATCGAAGAAGCGAGGAAAAAAGGAAGCGAGCTTTTTTAGAGGAACCCGAGCCTTCATAGAGGATATGGAGATCTTTTAAAATGGTTCCTACTAAGCTACACCAGGACTTTGTTATAAACTCTGAACCTGTGCCCGATCTTTATATGGCTGTTTTAAAAGGGTAAGAGCATCTGTTCAGGTACCTGTTCTAATACCTATGTTGCCTATATATATTCAGAGGATTGAATTCCATCCTCTCTCAGGGTTCTATTATATATTAATAATAACTAACAAATTTTATATTACACATTATATTAACCCATCCATTCATGAATAACACAAGCACTTTCCAATTGCTTTAAAATGTTCCAGATCTACCTTAAAGAGGCAGAAGCTGTTATTGCTTAGGTTGTTTTTTTTTCTCTCATAAAGAGAACTGTTCTTTAGAGACTGATGAAACTACTTTCTATAAATGCCAGAGGACTACGTAACATTGTTAAAAGAAAAGCTGTTTTCATTTTTTGTAAGGACTACGATGCTGATATTATTTTCATCCAAGAGACTCACTCATGCAAAGAGGACGAAAAGTTATGGAAGAGCCAATGGGGAGAGGACATCTGGCTGACTCACGGATCCAACCACTCAGCAGGGGTTGCTATTCTCACTCATAAATTTAAAAGGAAGGTCGTTAATACTGTTAGGGATACCAATGGTCACTGGATTGTTACTATTACATGTTTGGAAGATGCTTTTTTTATTTTAGGCAACATCTATGGGTACTGCTCACTCTCACAAAATTCAAAACTATTGGAGGAACTGGACTCGGTGTTAAATGAGTTGATGTCTAAATATCCTGCAGCTAAGGTCATTTTGGGCGGTGACTTTAATATGGTTATGAATAACCAATTAGACAGGTGCCCGCCAAAACTAGCTCCAACCTCAAAAAAACTAATTGACTTTACAAAAAGACTAGATCTCATTGATATATGGAGGGAAAAAAATACATTATTGAAAACATTTACTTGGAGTAATAGAAACCATACGCTACAATCCAGGATAGATTTCTGGTTGATCTCGACTGAGTTAAAGCCCTCCATTGAGTCATGCACTGTTTCTCCGGCTGTTTTGACTGACCATAAGGCCATTTCTTTAACTATTCAGATCAGCAAGGAACAAAGGGGGAAATTTTCTAGCGGTTATTGGAAATTAAATAATTCTCTACTGTCTCATGAGGAACTAAAAATGCAAATAGAACTCCTTATCTCAGAACAATGGGAGGCTGCAAGAAAAGGGAATCATTTTGGGACTTCGTGGGAACTTCTCAAATATAAAATTAGAAGCATCTGCTCGGGTTATGGCAAGATAGTGGCACACAAAAAGAGGATTGTAACATACACGCTAATCAACAATATTAACGTGCTTACTGAAAAAGAACAGCTGAGCCAAGAAGATAATAATGCCTTACTAGACTTACAAAACCAACTAGACGTTTTATGAGAACAAAGCAAAAGGAGCTTTTATAAGGTCACGTAGGAACTGGATGGAACAGGGAGAGAAAAACAGCAGATATTTCTTTTCCATGGAAAAAAGACGACAAGAAATCAATGCTATAAGAAAAATTAAAATTGGGGAAAAAATTAGCGAGGACAGTAAAGTCATTTCAAACTATGTATCAGCTTTCTATGAAAAACTTTACTCAAAAGACAATAATCTTAAAGATCCAAATGACATTTTTAGCCTTATCAACCCACCTAACTATGTAGATGAAGAATACAATCATATCTGTTGTCAGGACATAACTCTTGAAGAGATTAATTGGGCAATAACACAATTAAAGAACAATAAATCACCAGGCTGTGACGGTCTGACCTCCGAGATGTATAAATGCTTCTCTGAGTCATTAGGTAAATTTCTTCTGGCCGTCTTTAAAGAATCTCTGGACAGAGGGGAGCTTCCTCCCTCTCTGAGGCAGGGTGTCATAACACTAATTCCAAAACCTCACAAAGACTCTCTATTAATTGAAAACTGGCGACCCATTACTTTGCTAAATAATGACTATAAGATTCTAGCATCTATTTTAGCAAAAGCGTCTCAAATCTAAATTACACACTTTAATTGGCGATTGCCAATCTGGTTTCATGAAAGAGCGTCACATAGCCAATAACATTAAGCTTAGTGCTGGATCTAATAGAATACAAAGACTTTCTAAAAGATGAACACCTTATCTTATTCTTAGACTTTCAAAAAGCGTTTGACACGGTAAGCCACAAATTTATTATTGACTCCTTAAGCTTCTTCAATTTTGGTCAGACTTTTATTAATGCTGTAAATACTCTGTACATGGGAGGAAACAGCTGTATTAAGTTGGCGAATGGAACCTCACCTAGATTTTACATAAAGAAAGGTATTCGCCAAGGCTGCCCCACATCGCCTCTTCTATTTTTAATTGTAGCTCAAATTCTATGTAACCTAATTCACAAGAGCCCATTTAAAGGAATTACACTAAATGAAAGAGAAATAAAAATATCACAGCTGGCTGACGACACAACCTTGTTTCTAAAAAATGAATCCCAAATAGGAGCTGCACTAAAGGTTGTGAATAAATTCTCAAAAAGCTCAGGCCTGAATCTAAATTTATCAAAGTGTGAGCTGTTCTCTCTTAAAAATAAGCACTCGGGTCAAATTTGTGGGATAAATATAAAGAACTTAATAACCTATCTTGGAGTTAAAATCAGTCATAATCACAAATTAATGACAGAGAGTAATCTTTCTTTACTGTACAACTCCATTAATAAGAAATTTGATTCTTGGCTTACAAGAGATTTATCTACATTTGGCAGGGTTCTGCTTTCTAAAGCAGAAGGTCTCTCACGAGCAGCATATTTATTTACATCTATAGAAGTACCTAAAGTTCAATGTGCTAATCTAGACAAGCTATTATATAACTTTATATGGAGGAAGAAGCCCCATAAAATCAGGAAAAACATCTTGTCTAATAAAATTGAGGAAGGGGGTTTATCGGTGATCGACTTCTCACTTTTTAATGAGATTTTAAAAATCAACTGGTTTAAAAGATTTCTGAAAAATCCAAACAGTCTGTGGAACATTGTTCCAAACTTCATCTTTGAAAAACTCTGTAAAATCACATTCTTGCTTCAGTGCCCATACTCCATCAACAGACTGCCAATCAAACTTTTGTACAAACACAATTTCTCTCCTCATAAATGTTTTATCTGGAACAATATGCATATCATACATAGAAACAAGACTCTCTTTATACAAAACTGGTTTAAACATGATATTGTTCTGGTAGCTCAACTGTTAAATAACTCAAAACAAATTTTAACATATGACGACTTCACTCATAAATTTAACTTCCATCCTCCAAAAAAAGAATTTGACGTTGTAACCAGAGCCATACCCCATGGGATCATCACCCTACTTAGAGATGAGAAAGATTTGGATCAAATGAATGTTTTTGTCTCCAGCAATATTTGGATAAATGGTCTATCTTTTCTAGACAGAAAAGTCAACAACAAAGTAATTAAAAACCTTTTATGTGCAAACTCTCTCCCTGCCTCCAGGTACAAATGGACCCCGCTGTATGAAAATATTAATTGGAATAGAGCATGGAGTAACCCACATAAATTTTTAATTACAAACAAAGTAAAAGAAATAACATTTAAAATCCTTCACCATTATTACCCCTGTAATGAGCTTATTTCAAAATTTACCCCCATTGTAGATGAAAAATGCTCCTTCTGCTCTTTGGAAAGAGAAACATTAGACCATTTATTCTATAGCTGTTCACATAGCTCTTCTCTGTAGATTGATATGCAATGCTTTATTAATGGTCACTTTGGCTCAAACATACTTTTATCCAGTTTTGACATTTTATTTTATTTTTCTGACTCAAACCCCTCTATACAATATATAGTCAATCTATTTATTTTGCTTGGTAAATTCTTCATCCATAAATCAAAATTTATGAAGAACAAACCTCTTTTCAGTGTTTTTAAAATTGACTTAAAAAATTATATAATTTGCATTTCTGGATTAAAGGGTAAATCAGCATCAAAGTGTTTACAACATTTATCTACTTTAACTTTATAATTAATTTAACTGATAATTATTTTTCGTTACTCTGGCTATGTACTTTAATTGTTGTTGTTGAAAATTGTCTTTTATGTATTTTTTTTATTTTTACTGCTTTTGTTTTCCCTTCATGCAAACGAGAACTGTAACTTTGAAATTTTTGTAATAAAAAAAAAAAAAAAAAAAAAAAAAAAGTTTGTTTGTCTGACTCGGATCGTTTCTGTTTAATAATGCTGCGTTCCAGGCAACTCGGAACTGGGAAATTTCCGACCTCCAACTAGAAAAACTATACTGGAACGCCACTTGAAGTCGGATTTTCTACTTGTGAACTCATGAGAAAAATTTGTACCCGACTTCACGAGTAGCAGCTGAATGACGTCACAAAACAATGTCAGCGCCCATGGAAGCACACATTGTAACTAAAAGGAAACAAAACGTATATTTGCATGTTTTTAAATTAAAATAATACATAAGATCATATAGTAAAACCTGTTCTGCATCAACATTGATGTAGAAATATGTTTTGCACATTAGGTAGCTTACAGTAAAGAATCTCATAAAGTCATCTTTTCTGCATAAAAGTTATTGTTAAAAATTCCAAAACATTAGGAAGTGTAACCTACAACATTGACTGACTTGAGGGCTACCAACTTATATAGCCAGAGGGGTACACAGAACCAGTAAGGTATGGGCTATTTATGTCAGTTGTTGCAGTTAAACTGCCATTCTTTTAATTAACACCTAAAGCACTGCTGAGGGTGCAACTGTGTGTTCACTTTGTCATGGTCACCCATGATTTTCGTTCACTTTTGTCGTCATGCACCACCATGCACCTGGAACGCTTTGATGTCGGAAGTTTCAACTGGGAAATATCCCAGTTACGACCAGTCTCGAACGCGCCATTCACAAGTAGCGGCTGAATGACGTCACAAAACAATGTCAGCGCCCATGGAAGCACACACTGTAAATGGCAAACCATAAACTAAAAGGCAAAAAAGGCATGTATTTAAATTAAAATAATACATACGATCATATAGTAAAACCTGTTCTGCATGCACATTGATGTAGAAATATGTTTTGCACATTAGGTAGCTGGCTACAGTAAATAATCTCATAAAGTCATCTTTTCTGCATAAAAGGTATTGTTAAAAATGCCAAAACATTACAAAGTGCAACCTACAACATTGACTGATTTGAGGGCTACCAACTTATATAGCTCGAGGGGTACACAGAACTAGTAAGGTATGGGCTATTTATGTCAGTTATTGAAGTTAAACTGCCATCCTTTTAATTAACACCTAAAGCACTGTGAGGCTGCAACTGTGTGCACACTTTGTCACGATCAGCCATGATTTTCGTTCACTTTCGGCGTCATGCACCACCATGCACCTGGAACACTTTGACGTCGGAAGTCGGAAGTTTCAACTGGGAAATATCCCAGTTCCGACCAGTCTTGAATGCGCTACGGTTACACCTCTCATGTGCGACGGGGTTGTCACAGGGTTTTGACGTCGACGTTCGACGGCGTTTTTCGAGCCTACATGGATCCCTCCATCCAGGCTTTGGTCGGCTTCTTTTTTTTCTTTCTTTATTAATCACAAACATATTAACAACCAGTGAATAACCACAAAATCACAAGTAACATACATGTACTAAAAGACAAAGTGATGCAGAGATTTTGTTTGTGAAACAGATCAGGACAAACATAAATACAGAACAGTAAAATAAATATCACTAAAAAAAAAGGTTGTATGAGGGAGATATAAAGTAATGTAGAACCTAGTAGAGCCTATGTATTAATAGATTCTTTATTTAGTATTTGCTAATTAACAAGGTTTTAATAGCTTTTTGTTTGATGGTATTTTAGAGAGAGTGTTTTGAAGCGATCTAGCCTTATGGATGTAAATTTACCAACAATACATAGTAGTTTTACAGTGTTATCAATGGGTTGTGAGTCAGTTTTACAATTTACAAACAAGACCATGTCTTCTAATATGGGTATTAACGTGTTAAAGCGACGAAAAAGCAATTTCTATCCAGAATTCTTTTGAATAAGTACAATTAGAGAAAATATGACTAAGCCTATAGTTTATAGCAAAAATCTGTTTTATATTTGTTTAACAGTTTATTACAGGTATACAGGATAGTATCTATTTCCAGTATTTCATATGGACTTATTTTATTTTATTTGGAATGAGGAATTTGTTAGAATCTGACCAGATATACTCTGCCAAGAGTTCCAGGAAGTATCCTGGAAGTATCCAATATCATGGAGTTCTTTGTTGATAGGACTTTGCAGTAGACAGGGCAAGATCAATTCCAGCATGGTCTGTAAGAGAAGCAGGATGGGTATTACTTGAGCACAAAAGAGATGCCAGAGAATCAGAGATAAGCCAGACATCAATGCAAGATTTCTGTGTCAAGTCAACTTTGACCCACGTAAACGAATCAAGTGACTCTGGACACATAAGTATGAACGCATCTACCAATGACAGACTACTGCAAAGATCATTAATAATGAATACTGAATATTGTATTAAATTAAGGAATCCTACCACTGTTATCCATTAGGTCTGTTATAAAATTATTTTTACTATCATACCAATTTTGATAAAATAAGGTATTCCTATAAACTGTGATTGTTCTGTTGCTCCACAAGGTAGAGCCATGTGGAGTGAAATTGTGGGAAAATATCATCTTCCAGTAGAACAGCACCTGTTTATGAAATTCTGACAATATTCTCACAGATAGTTTATTAATTTCAAAATCACAATTTAACCAAAAATCTAACCCTTACATTTTCTTAAATATATTTATGGGGATACAAAACCAAATCTAATCGGTCTGTGACATAAAGGCTTTGATCCAATTCTAAACACTCCACCATGGATTAGGTCTAGTGTTTTTAGAACTCCTTTGTTATGTTCTCTGTCTAGTTGTGATTTTTTTATATAATGTGTTTGGTTTCGTCATATATAGTTATATATTACAGAATTGGCCTTGATGTTTTGTGGAGAGGTATATAAAGATTGGCATGGATAAAAAAAATTTGATATACCCTGAGATTTGGACAGAAGATTTCAACCAAAAATTCAATGTTTTCTACTTTCATTTAATACTTTTTTCTTGTTTTTATTTATTTTGTGAAGTTTGTGCCTAGGTATTTAAGTTTATGTGTAATGGGAATGGATAACGTGTATCTGTGCACTGGTACAGTGGTAGTATTTCACATTTGCTTGGATTTATATTTAAGTCTGATGCTTTGGAGAAGATAGAAATTATGTTTCAAGCTTTCCCACGTACTGACTTATCCTTTAAGAAGAATACTGTATCATCTGCGAATTGACTTACAATTTCCAAATACAAAATGTATAGGGCCTGTGTCCCCCAAAGTGTTTTTTGCCAACTGAAAACACCAGCTGCTCTTCTGAAAATGACCAGCAGGGAACGCTAGCGGGCATTTTTAAGGCACAGCTTTTTTTCTGACTGTTTTGGTTGCTATGATTTATAAAATCTGAGGAAGTGATCTTGCAAGTAGTTTTACCTTACTTTACTGGATGTAAAAATGTCAACACACAGTAGAGTAGTCTTCTTGCTCTGGCCCTTGCTCTGTATGAAGAGAAAGCTGAAACAGGTAGAGAGATAGAACGGATTCGCTGTATGTGGGTTTGGCGAGTACTGCTGTTTAGTCCAAGAGCTGAGGTTCGAAGGGTTATAGTAACCGTTGCTACGGCGTGGTAATTGTCCCGCTCCTCCTCTACTGTGATTGGACAGCTGGGTAAAAAGTGACATTGATGAGTGCAGCGTTTTTCCCAAAGTTAAACATTTTTCACCTCTCGGCAACCTGAAAAAAATGCTTGGCGCTTGGCGCCTGTCACGGAAAAGACGCTCAGCGCCTCGTCATGCTGCAGGCGTTTTTACCAGCTCGTAAAAAAGAGGTGCTCCCATTGCAATAAATTGAAAAAGACGGAACTGTTGGTCAAGCGTATCCAACATTAGTCTCACATTGTTATGTATATGCTTACCTTTTACCAAGGCTTACTGAAACTCATCAACCAATTTGACCAGAGTTGGTTAAGTTGAATTGCATACACAACAGCTAGCTGTTTGACATCATTGCACAGAAGAGTTATTGGTCTCCAGTCGTCAAGTTTCAGAAAGTCCTTATTGGGTTTAGGAAGAAGGGTTATTACTTGTCTTCATTGTAGGAGATAGGGCTTTGTATAGCTTTGTATTCTTTAATATCGTTCCAACAATATTTATAGAATTCTGATGTTAACCCGTCAATTCCTGGAGATTTCTGTTATAGTGAAATTTCCAATTCTGTTATTGTTAGGTCTTTGGCTAAACACTCCTTAACCTTCTGATCCAGTGTTTCTATGTCTATATTCATTGCTTCAAAAAGAAGATCAAATTCTACTCATGCTACTATAGCAGCATAACTAAGGGATGGTTCAGGACTCACCTGAGCCAGCCCTAACTATAAGCTTATCAAAGAGGAAAGCCTTAAGCCTACTCTTAAATGTAGAGATGGTGTCTGCCTCCCGAACCCAAACTGGAACCTGGTTCCACAGGAGAGGAGCTTGATAGTTGAACCCTCTGGCTCCCATTCTACTTTTAAAGACTCCACAAGTAACCCTGCATTCTGGGAGCGTAGAGCTCTGGTGGGGTAGTAAGGTACTATGAGCTCTTTAAGATAAGATGTGTTAAATTTAATTTGCAAATATTGGTGTCTACATACATAGCTTGTTTGCTTAGCTCTCTAAGTTAATAAGCAGCTTTGAGCGACCCCAAGCTGTGCTAACGATGCTAAAGGGAAAGGGAGTGAGTGCTCCCGTGTTATCGCTCCCTGGCTTCCGTGAGCTTCTCCCAGGACATGCGGTCTGGAGTCCTTTGAGCTTTGGGGGGTCGCAGGGTGCCCTGGCTACTAGGGGTGGGGGCTCTGGGTGCTGCGCAGGTTGATCCGGTTGTGGTTTGGAGGGCTGCGGTGGGATTATGGGGTGATTGTCGATGCATCTTGATGCATTGTGTTTTTTTCCCTTTGCTGTGCAGGGTCTCTGGATGGTTACTGGGCATTTGGTTTGTGCATTGGAGTCCGGGGGAGGTATTTCCTCGTTGATTGGAGGGACTGGTTTACGTCCCTGGTTTGCTTTGTTTGCCTCAGATCCAGGCTTCCCCATTCCTCTGTCGGCCAGTTGTTGGACCCCTCTCGATAATGAAGTATAAAGTTAGTTTTCGGGATGTGCAGTGTGGGTGCAGGGCAGGGCTGTGCTCTGGTGTATTCTGGGCTTAAGCCTGGAGTTCTTGGCCCTTGACGGGTCATCCATTACCATGCAGCTGGGCTAGTTGATTTTGCCTCATTGCTGGTTTGGCTGCTGTTGTACGGCGGCCTGGGGGCGTGCTGTGCATGGGGGATGTCGGCTGGCGCGGGCACCCTTAGTTTTTCCGGCGGTTGGGGGGACGGCAGACTTTTATTGCCGGGTGCACAGTGGCCTACGCGGCGTGTTTGCAAGCACATGTAAAGAAAAATGATAAATAAAATAAAAAGTTACACAGATACAGTAATAAACCAGGGAAAGAAATTGTGACACATAGTGGACCAACTAACTGTGTGAGTAGCTAAAAGTATCACTGCTCTTAACAGAAACTGTATAATAATAATAATTGTAATGTCATATTGTGCCTTAAAATTGAGCATCGGATGTTATATGTCACTCTAAAAAATTTATAGCACACACAAATAATTTTCATTAGGTTTCATAATTGTATAATACTGCCAAATTATAGTACCACTTCAATAGAGGAGCCAGGGCTGTGAGAAGGATATATTGTGCACTGTTTATTCATGACACAACAGGGAGAGGACACCATAATGATTTTTGACCTTTTTCTCTCTCCCTGGGATCATCTGCTGTGAGCTTGGGAGAGAAAACAATTATTAATACATTGTGCTATAGTCATGCTTACAGTGTGCTTTGCAATGATCACTTCTCTTTATAGTGGCTGGATTTCCAATTTCCTCAGTAGAGCTCTTTTTATCTTTCTAGTCCTAACAGGGTTTTATTGATATTTTATTTTATTTTTTTAATTTTTCAAGTGTGTGCAGTTCAGACATCTGACAGTTTGTAAAAACACTTATCAATTAGCACAGCAGAAACTGTTCACCTGTGGATTTCCTACACAGGAAATCCACAGACTGGTTGTCAGACTATAGGACTACAGCCTCAGGGTCAAGTTACAAATATGATACAGTATTTTCTATGAGCACCATATCACTGACTTCTTATAAAATTCAAATAAGCTTTATTGCAATGAATGTATAACAATATTGCCAAAGCTACAAATAAATTACATAAAAACAATTTAATTTCATACATTTCATTAAATAAGTGACTTCTCTATTACCCATACTGACCAGACAAGTACACAATTTTCACACAAAATTGACACATCTCCAGCCTTTCTGCCTAGACCTTCTATATATATATTGTATAAAAAAATTCCCCCTCTCACCCCTTGCGGAGTGGTATGTGTCATCCTCAAGCTCGGGTCCTCTACCAGAGGCCTGGGAGTTTGTGGGTTCTGTGCAGTATCTTAGCTGTTCCTAGGACTGCACTCTTCTGGACAGAGACCTCTGATGTTTTACCTGGAATCTGCTGTAGCCACTCTCCAAGTTTGGGGGTCACAGCCCCCAGTGCTCCGATTACCACTGGCACCACTGTTGCTCTTACTTTCCACATCTTTTCTAGCTCCTCTTCAGCCCTTGGTATTTCTCAAGCTTCTCTTGTTCCTTCTTCTTGATGTTGCTGTCGCTTGGGATTGCCGCATCTATCACTACTGACTTCTTCTGCTGTTTGTTGATCAACACGATGTTGGGTTGGTTAGCCATCACCAGTTTGTCAGTCTGGATCTTGAAGTCCCACAGGATCTTAGCTCGGTCATTCTCAACTACCTTAGGAGGTGTCTTCCATTTTGACCTTGGGACTTCCAGCCCATACTCGTGGCAGATGTTCCTGTACAATATGACAGCTACCTGGTTATGGCGTTCCATGTACGCACTTCCTGCCTGCATCGTACACCCTGCTGTTATGTGCTCTATTGTCTCAGGGGCATCCTTGCAGAGTCTGCACCTGGGGTCCTGCCTGGTGTGGTAGACACCAGCCTCTCTTGATCTTGTACTGAGTGCCTGTTCTTGTGCCGCCATGATTAGTGCTTCTCTGCTGCCCTTCATGCCAGCCTTTTCCAGCCACTGGTAGGATTTCTTGATATCAGCCACTTCTTCTATTTGTCTGTGGTACATGCCGTGCAGTGGCTTGTCCCTCCATGACGGTTCTTCATCTTCCTTGTCCTCACCTTCGGGTCTCTGCTGCCTGATGTATTCACTAAGCCCTTCATCTTTGGGGGCCATCTTTCTGATGCACTCCTAGATCTTCGTCGTTTCATCCTGGACAGTGGTCTTGACACTCACTAGCCCTCGGCCTCCCTCGCTACGCTTGGTGTAGTGTCTCAGGGTGTGTGTATATATATATATATATATATATATATATATATATATATATATATATATATATATATATATATATACACACACACACACACACTTTTAAAAGCACTTTGTTAAAAATGTTGCTTGCAATAAAAATATTAAAAATATTAAATAACTGAAAAGCAAAATAAGAAGACATACAATGCAATGTAAACATAGAAGGAACAAATGTGCATTGTCCAAATAAAGTAAGTTGCTGCATTATAGTTTTATATTTTGAACGATCATCTGCCAGCTAAATTTTGTTTCCTTTTTATATGAATAAGACATTTTCACCATAAATTGGTGCAGAATATTTCTCCAGAAGTCGGAAAATTAAGCGTTTAATGCTCAAAAATGTCTGGGGAAGGACTAATATTTCAGCAATAATTATTTCAAAAAAGGGTTAAAAGGTTCATCATCATACCCCTAATCTGAGCCCTTATGTCCCCACCACTTTTCAACACAAAGTTACGTTTTCTCTCTCTCTCTCATGTTTATATATATATATATATATATATATATATATATATATACATATACATATATACACACACACACACACACAATACTATGACTACTACTACTAAGAAAAAAGCTTTTGTTGTGAACTATATAAATAAAAGTGAATTGAATACAGACAGTATGTTGATTAGTGGTTGTAATTAATACATTTGCTGAGTGACATTAACATTCACTGCTCACTTTTAAGGTCTGATATAATGTTACCATTCATGGTAACTTTATAATTATGAGAGTTTCAGTTAGGAGCAGGGATACTTTTAGCTACTTACTTATTAAGTCGGCCCTCTATTGTCTGACACGCCTTTTTTTTGCTGTTTTAATACTGCGGCTTTTTATGTTTTTTTTTTAATATGTGCATTTTTTAATCATAAACCTTCTTTACACACAGTGAGTAACAGTGAATAAAGTATGCTGCACACGTCTTTTCCATTTCAGCATCAATGAATCTGATCGACCGCGTGGTCTGTTGAAGAAAGCTGTTGAGGCTGTTGATGCTTTTGTGAAACAGCTCTCTGTCTCTGACAATCTGTTTGTTTGTTACATGGTGATTTCTCCAAAATCCTGTTTGTCATGTATTGATAAGATGTTTAGAATTCTAAACCATCACTAACAGCTGTGTCAATCAACTCTTTTAAGTGCCTTCTTAAAACTGTACTTTTTACAGGAAAGCCCTTCATGATTTTATTTATTTTTATGATTTTATATAAGTGTTTTCTTGGTTTCATCGTGCATCTTATCCGTTGTTTTATTGTGTGTCACTTGTAAGGCACATTGTAACAATATATCAAATCTGATTCCAATTATTTTATTGCACGTTTATATTTTAATATTTTATTTTCTTAATATTCTGTTTATATTTTTATCAATCTCATATTTTCAAATATCTTTATATTTATACAGGTCTAGATTGCTGCGGCCCACCTAGTCCCCAAAACAAATTCCTTATATGTATAAAAACTTGCCAATAAATCTCATTCTAAATAAATATATTACTTTGACACTTTGTGAACATGTTGCTTCTGATCTTCTGTACTATAGATTTTGAAAGCAGGACTTCTATAATCGTACACCACTTCTGACGAGTGTCCTTCTCGTTTTCATTTAGAAGGTGTGGTTATCCTGCAGCCTATCAGCAGATTGTTGTCCTGTTTTCTTTCTATCAGGAGAAAAGAATTTGTGTTCTCCTGACAACCAGCGAATCCTGTTAAAATGTCTGTAAAATGTTTAAATTCAGCTTTTCTAATTGTAATCTCAATGTTCTAAATCAAAACAGACAACTTATACATGTCATTTATTTTTTAAATTTAATGTTAATGTTGTAACATACTCCTTTAAAGGGAAGATGTAAGATACAATTTGTAAAGTATTGTATTTATCAGAGTCAGTGTATTGGGAACAGTTGGTTCCTATCTGGGATGTGGAGTGGAAGTGTTAAGAGAAGTAGAAAGTGGAGGTCAAATGTCCATATTCTTCTCGGCAGCAGAGCATAATGATGATGGTCCCTGGTTGTCACTGGAGACAGGAGGTTGGATCCACCATGTATGAGTTAAAATGTTCACTTTAGTCTTTCTTTTTGTAGTCCTCCAAGTTAGCCAGGATCCACCCAGCTGGTCCCAGAATGGCCAAGGAGAATAAGCCCATTCCAATGACAGTTTCCTGGACAAGAGATGGAGATGATTCTGTCAGCCAACCAGCATTTTTGCTGCTACATAAAACACCCAGCCGCCACACTGTAAGTGTGTCAAAGGCCGTGTTTACCCTGTTGGCCCCAATTTGACATCAATGCTCAGAGCCATATTTTTTGGCCACAGTGTTCAGGTCTGTTCAACAGTTTCTCGTGTAGTGAGTTTATTTGGGCAGCCCACCCACAATCTATCATAGTTTTATATTCACTTTTCAATATGCTGATTTGAGCATCTAAGTTCACTCTTGACCTTTGGAAGACCATGATGTTTGTTCAAAGACTATCTCTGAACCAAGATAGGGGTTTGGGTTAGGGTTACCATCTCTGCCCTATCCTATACCATCCAGTTGTCTATGATTTATTTCCGTCCATTGTTCTCCTTTCTTCATGATGACTCTGACCTGTTTTTATAGACACAGCTTTAGAGGAGTGCTGACTTCACTTTCATCGAAGTGGAATCCTCTACTGTTATCATTAATTGCATTAACACAAACATAGGGCTGGACCATATGGTCAAAAATGTTATCACGATAAAAAGTTTGTTTCAAATCGTTATTTCTTTTGAGTTTAAAGGCTGATTTTTGTTCCTGAGTGAAAGTTGAAGAAACCTGATGGTTAATTGTGGTTTAAATTTCTTTATAATTACACTTGATGCCAAACAGTGGATCACTTCACAACAAATAAACATGAGTAAAATGAAGTAAAAGCTTTTTTCAGTTTTTTTTTACTAAACAAAATATACATTAAATAGAAAAAAAGTCCTAATTCATTTATGATCAAGTGAATAAAATCAAACTTTCTTGAACATTTGTTATATTGTTATTGAAAAATGTACATTGCAATAATTATAGTTATTGATTTATTGTCCTGCCCTACCCAGACACCAAGCTCTCAATGTGCAGATAGCACTAAGTATTCTTAACTGGGTCTTAATGCTGCGTTCCAGGCAACTCGGCACTGGGAAATTTCCGACCTCCAACTACACAAACTATCCTAGAACGTCACCTGAAGTCGGATTTCCTACTTGTGAACTCGGAGATAAAAATATGTACCTCAACTTCACGAGTAGCACCTGAATTACGTCACAAAACAATGTCAGCGCCCATGGCAGCACACACTGTAAATGGTGAAGCATAAACTAAAAGGCAACAAAACGAATATTTGCATGTATTTAAATTAAAATAATCCATACAATCATATAGTAAAACCTGTTCTGCATGTATATTGATGAAGAAATATGTTAGGCCTATTAGGTATCTGGCTATGGTAAAGAATCGCATAAAGTCATCTTCTCTGCATAAAAGTAATTGTTTTAAAATGCCAAAACATTAGGAAGTGTAACCTACAACAATGACTGACTAGAAGGGTTACCAACTGACATAGCTAGAGGGGCACAGATCTAACTGCAGTCAAGCCAGCCCCCACTTCGAAAAAGACAGTCAAGCCAGCCCTCGCGCTGTTTCGCGATGCGTGTTTTTTGTAGACATTACGGTAACATCGTGTCGCAGCACATTTCAAAATAAATGTGAACTTCTGCTGAACATAATGCAATTTCTGTGGCAGAAACGATTGAATAGATAAATAAATGCTTAAGAAAATAGTACATTTTTACAAATATTAATGAATTCAGCCAAGATGCAAACTCATGTAAAAAGAAAACCATCTAACATAAAAATGTCTAATATTTTCACTGACTTTGCTGATATGTAATGCATGTAACAAAAAAACCTTCTGTTTCCACTGACTCGTTACACTTCACAGTGATAGCAGACCACCTCAGGGTGTCCCTCTGTCAATATCAGAGCAATCTGATGTAGTATTTTGAAATTACAGCCCTTAAAAATGTCTAATATTTTCACAGACTATGCTGATTTCAAATTAATATAAAACAAAAACCTTCTGTTTCCACTGACTCATTTCACTTCACAGTGATAGCAGACCACCTCACGGTGACCCTCTGTCAATATCAGAGCAATCTGATGTATTATTTTGAAATTATAGCCCTTAAAAATTTCTAATATTTTCACCGACTATGCTGATTTCAAATTGATGTTAAAAGAAAACCTTCTGTTTCCACTGACTCATTTCACTTCACAGTGATAGCAGACCACCTCACGGTGACCCTCTGTCAATATCAGAGCAATCTGATGTATTATTTTGAAATTATAGCCCTTAAAAATTTCTAATATTTTCACCGACTATGCTGATTTCAAATTGATGTTAAAAGAAAACCTTCTGTTTCCACTGACTCATTTCACTTCACAGTGATAGCAGGCCACCTCAGGGTGTCCCTCTGTCAATATCAGAGCAATCTGATGTATTATTTTGAAATTACAGCCCTTAAAAATGTCTAATATTTTCACCGACTATGCTGATTTCAAATTAATATAAAACAAAAACCTTCTGTTTCCACTGACTCGTTTCACTTCAGAGTGATAGCAGACCACCTCAGGGTGACCCTCTGTCTAGATCAGCGCAATCTGATGTATTATTTTGAAATTATAGCCCTCGGAAATGTCTAATATTTTCACCAACTATGCTGATTTCAAATTGATGTTAAAAGAAAACCTTCTGTTTCCACTGACTCATTTCACTTCACAGTGATAGCAGACCACCTCACGGTGACCCTCTGTCAATATCAGAGCAATCTGATGTATTATTTTGAAATTATAGCCCTTAAAAATTTCTAATATTTTCACCGACTATGCTGATTTCAAATTGATGTTAAAAGAAAACCTTGTTTCCACTGACTCATTTCACTTCACAGTGATAGCAGGCCACCTCAGGGTGTCCCTCTGTCAATATCAGAGCAATCTGATGTATTATTTTGAAATTACAGCCCTTAAAAATTTCTAATATTTTCTCCGACTATGCTGATTTCAAATTGATGTTAAAAGAAAACCTTCTGTTTCCACTGACTCATTTCACTTCACAGTGATAGCAGACCACCTCAGGGTGTCCCTCTGTCAATATCAGAGCAATCTGATGTATTATTTTGAAATTATAGCCCTCGGAAATGTCTAATATTTTTACTGAATTCCCGGATTTCAAATTGATGTTAAAAGAAAACCTGTTTCCACTGACTCATTTCACTTCACAGTGATAGCAGGCCACCTCAGGGTGACCCTCTGTAAATATCAGAGCAATCTGATGTATTATTTTGAAATTACAGCCCTTAAAAATGTCTAATTTTTTCACCGACTATGCTGATTTCAAATTAATATAAAACAAAAACCTTCTGTTTCCACTGATTCGTTTCACTTCACAGTGATAGCAGGCCACCTCAGAGTGACCCTCTGTCAATATCAGAGCAATCTGATGTATTATTTTGAAATTATAGCCCTCGGAAATGTCTGATATTTTCACCGACTATGCTGATTTCAAATTAATATAAAACAAAAACCTTCTGTTTCCACTGACTCGTTTCACTTCACAGTGATAGCAGACCACCTCAGGGTGTCCCTCTGTCAATATCAGAGCAATCTGATGTATTATTTTGAAATTATAGCCCTTAAAAATGTCTAATATTTTCACCAACTATGCTGATTTCAAATTGATGTTAAAAGAAAACCTTCTGTTTCCACTGACTCATTTCACTTCACAGTGATAGCAGGCCACCTCAGGGTGACCCTCTGTCAATATCAGAGCAATCTGATGTATTATTTTGAAATTACAGCCCTTAAAAATGTCTAATATTTTCACCGACTATGCTGATTTCAAATTGATGTTAAAAGAAAACCTTCTGTTTCCACTGACTCATTTCACTTCACAGTGATAGCAGGCCACCTCAGGGTGTCCCTCTGTCAATATCAGAGCAATCTGATGTATGATTTTGAAATTATAGCCCTTAAAAATGTCTAATATTTTCACCGACTATGCTGATTTCAAATTAATATAAAACAAAAACCTTCTGTTTCCACTAACTCATTTCACTTCACAGTGATAGCAGACCACCTCAGGGTGATATTTTCACCGACTATGCTGATTTCAAATTGATGTTAAAAGAAAACCTTCTGTTTCCACTGACTCATTTCACTTCACAGTGATAGCAGACCACCTCAGGGTGACCCTCTGTCTAGATCAGAGCAATCTGATTTATTATTTTGAAATTATAGCCCTCGGAAATGTCTAATATTTTCACCGACTATGCTGATTTCAAATTGATGTTAAAAGAAAACCTTCTGTTTCCACTGACTCATTTCACTTCACAGTGATAGCAGGCCACCTCAGGGTGTCCCTCTGTCAATATCAGAGCAATCTGATGTATTATTTTGAAATTATAGCCCTCGGAAATGTCTAATAATTTCACAGAATTAGCTGATTTCAAATTAATATAAAACAAAAATCTTCTGTTTCCACTAACTCATTTCACTTCATATTGATAGCAGACCACCTCAGGGTGTCCCTCTGTCAATATCAGAGCAATCTGATGTTGTATTTTGAAATTACAGCCTTGTCCTAAAATGTCTATTATTTTCACTGAATATGATGATTTCAAACTGATGTAAAAAGAAAACTGGTTCATTTAACTCGTGCAGCCCCCATCGGATGCACTGATCAGCTTGTCGTGGCTCGTTGTTGCTGGGGTGGACAGTCATGGGGCCCCTCTAATTGTACCCATAGAATCCAGTAGGGGGCTGAGCCGGTGTGAGAAAGCATGAAGGTCGCGGCGTGGTAACCTGTTCTATAAGCAGAGAGTCCTCTACTGATGGGCCCTGCGACTCCACCGTCTGCTGAAGGGTTAGCCTGCAGTAGGGACACTGGTGTAATACAGTACTCAGGTATCTGGAGCGAAGTTCTAATGGTCGTCTACGTGCACAATTCAAATTTCAGTGGTTGATGTGGGGGTGTGATTGGAGGAGGTAATACCCTTAAAGTCAAGTTGAGGACTAGGGTTGTCATTAGGGTTAACATTACCTTTGCGTTTTTTACCATCAATTTGAAATCAGGGGGCATTCAGTGAAAATATTAGACATTTTATAGGGCTTTAATTTCGTAACACTACATCAGATTGCTCTGATATTGACAGAGGACCACCCTGAGGTGGCCTGCTATCACTGTGAAGTGAAACGAGTCAGTGGAAACAGAAGGTTTTTGTTTTAAATTAATTTGAAATCAGCATAGTCGGTGAAAATATAAGACATTTCCGAGGGCTATAATTTCAAAATAATACATCAGATTACTCTGATATTGATAGAGGAACACCTTGAGGTGGTCTGCTATCACTGTGAAGTGAAATGAGTTAGTGGAAACAGAAGGTTTTTGTTTTATATTAATTTGAAATCAGCATAGTCTGTGAAAATATAAGACATTTTTAAGGTGCTATAATTTCAAAATAATACATCAGATTGCTCTGATATTGACAGAGGGTCACCCTGAGGGGGTCTGCTATCACTGTGAAGTGAAACGAGTCAGTGGAAACAGAAGGTTTTTGTTTTAAATTAATTTGAAATCAGCATAGTCGGTGAAAATATAAGACATTTCCGAGGGCTATAATTTCAAAATAATACATCAGATTGCTCTGATATTGACAGAGGGTCACCGTGAGGTGGTCTGCTATCACTGTGAAGTGAAATGAGTCAGTGGAAACAGAAGGTTTTCTTTTAACATCAATTTGAAATCAGCATAGTTGGTGAAAATATTAGACATTTTTAAGGGCTATAATTTCAAAATAATACATCAGATTGCTCTGATCTAGACAGAGGGTCACCCTGAGGTGGTCTGCTATCACTCTGAAGTGAAACGAGTCAGTGGAAACAGAAGGTTTTTGTTTTATATTAATTTGAAATCAGCTAATTCTGTGAAATTATTAGACATTTCCGAGGGCTATAATTTCAAAATAATACATCAGATTGCTCTGATATTGACAGAGGGACACCCTGAGGTGGCCTGCTATCACTGTGAAGTGAAATGAGTCAGTGGAAACAGAAGGTTTTCTTTTAACATCAATTTGAAATCAGCATAGTCGGTGAAAATATTAGAAATTTTTAAGGGCTGTAATTTCAAAATAATACATCAGATTGCTCTGATATTGACAGAGGGTCACCCTGAGGTGGCCTGCTATCACTGTGAAGTGAAATGAGTCAGTGGAAACAGAAGGTTTTCTTTTAACATCAATTTGAAATCAGCATAGTTGGTGAAAATATTAGACATTTTTAAGGGCTGTAATTTCAAAATAATACATCAGATTGCTCTGATATTGACAGAGGGTCACCTTTGCTATCACTGTGAAGTGAAATGAGTTAGTGGAAACAGAAGGTTTTTGTTTTATATTAATTTGAAATCAGCATAGTCGGTGAAAATATTAGACATTTTTAAGGGCTATAATTTCAAAATAATACATCAGATTGCTCTGATCTAGACAGAGGGTCACCCTGAGGTGGTCTGCTATCCCTCTGAAGTGAAACGAGTCAGTGGAAACAGGTTTTTGTTTTATATTAATTTGAAATCAGCATAGTCTGTGAAAATATTAGACATTTTTAAGGGCTGTAATTTCAAAATACTACATCAGATTGCTCTGATATTGACAGAGGGACACCCTGAGGTGGTCTGCTATCACTGTGAAGTGAAATGAGTCAGTGGAAACAGAAGGTTTTCTTTTAACATCAATTTGAAATCAGCATAGTCGGTGAAAATATTAGAAATTTTTAAGGGCTGTAATTTCAAAATAATACATCAGATTGCTCTGATATTGACAGAGGGTCACCCTGAGGTGGCCTGCTATCACTGTGAAGTGAAATGAGTCAGTGGAAACAGAAGGTTTTTGTTTTATATTAATTTGAAATCAGCATAGTCGTGAAAATATTAGACATTTTTAAGGGCTATAATTTCAAAATAATAAATCAGATTGCTCTGATATTGACAGAGGGTCACCTTGAGGTGGTCTGCTATCACTGTGAAGTGAAATGAGTTAGTGGAAACAGAAGGGTTTTGTTTTATATTAATTTGAAATCAGCATAGTCGGTGAAAATATTAGACATTTTTATGTTAGATGGTTTTCTTTTTACATGAGTTTGCATCTTGGCTGAATTTATTAATATTTGTGAAAATGTACTATTTTCTTAAGCATTTATTTATCTATTCAATCGTTTCTGCCACAGAAATTGCATTATGTTCAGCAGAAGTTCACATTTATTTTGAAATGTGCTGCGACACGATGTTACCGTAATGTCTACAAAAAACACGCATCGCGAAACAGCGCGAGGGCTGGCTTGACTGTCTTTTTCGAAGTGGGGGCTGGCTTGACTGCAGTCAGATCTAGTAACGTAGAGGCTATTTATGTCAGTTGCAGTTAAACTGCCATTCTTTTAATTAACACCTAAAACACTGCTAAGGGTGTAACTGTGTGTACACTTTGTCACGGTCAACCAAGGTTTCCGTTCACTTTCGGCGTCATGCACCACCATGCACCTGGAACGCTTTGATGTCTTAAGTCGGAAGTTTCAGTTGGGAAAAATCCCAGTTCCGACCAGTCTCGAATGCGCCATAAATTGACACTTTATTACAGGCCTATCAATGCAGAAACAATGTAGCTGACCTTGTTTGTTACAGTTAAGTTCCTTCTGACCAGCATAACAAAATGTGAAAAGCTGAACATCTGATTACTTTCTGAATTCACTGTATGGCCAACTGTCACGAACACGGCGTCATTGCACTGACCGTTTTATCAACACATTTCTGTGTGAATCCATACGGGACAGAGGAGCTTATAGATAGCATGGCTAACTAACGTTAGCTTGGGCCTAACTTGGTGAAGAAAGTGTAAGTGTTAGGCTACATGAAAATATGAGCGGCGATTTGAAATCCTTTAATAGACATGTATGTATTCTAATTCATCTATGTTAATTACACACGTTGACTTTTATAATAAAGTAATCTGACACTGCCCGCTGAATTCGTTTTTGACCTCATCAGCCAATGACGGCTAATGGCCCCTAGCAAGCTACCCAGTTAGCATGAGCTCGAGGTGGTTTAGCAATAAACTTACAGCAGCGCCGACCTTCCCCTTAGCCGGTTTGGTGTAGAGGTTAGCCCTCTGACAGACGGTGTGTCCCCGCATGGCTGGAGCAGCACGACTAACGACGAAACTTAGGAGCCCCGGCATGTTTATCCTTTAACAGTTACAGAGCAGTGTTACCGTCTACAACGAGAAGGTGGTGTGGAGTGGAAAGGAACCGGATCAACGAAAAGGTCATTTCTCTTCTTCTCTTAAACAGAGACAAGTAGCGAACCGCACAGTGCCATCTACTGGCATGGTGTTAATGGGCATGGCCAAGGCTCTCGCCTCACGCATTCTCAGGGACTTTCCGAAACTAGACCCTCGCCACTGCCACCCCGAGACGGAGTGAACTCTGGACAGTCACCCTCACAGCCAAATCCAGCCCGTCTAGGGTTTAAATACGACGAACTACCCTCTCCACCAGCGTAAATAGGATCTGACGGTACACTCACTGTTACCTAACATGTGTATCAAACAAACAACAATTTTATTAAGATTCAGGATTGATGTTGAGGAAAAGTGTGTTTTTTCCAATAACGAAACTGAAAGCGTTTTTCATTCATTTTGTGTTTGTGTCGAATATTTCTTTAAGAACATGACTTTAGGTATTTCCGAAAAATAATTTTATATTCTTTTGTGAAAAGACTGATGTTCATTGTAAGAAAAGCCAACCCTTTATCTTAGCCTATATGAAAAAGTTTACATTCACAAATACAACATTTCAATATAAATCATATTGTAATGAAGCCTTCTGCGGCTTTCCCTTTCAACAGTACTGAGCTGCTCTGCACTACTTATTCAAAATTTTAATAAGAGTCAGCTAAGTTTAAAAGGTGGGGTTTTTTTGTATAGAGAATTTTTTAAAGTAATGCCCGAAATATAGTTTGTTATATCGGTTTATTATATAATATTACACGGCAAAAATCATATTTACAATCAAGGCTATTGTGTTAAATTCAAAGTTGGATTAAACAATAACTTATTCACCTGTAATTCATATTGAAAAGATGAAATCCAATGAAGCAAGTTAAACTTAAAATCAATGTTTTATTAGATCTACTCAAACGTGCTTTCAGTGGAATAAAGAGAGTTCTGAAACAAGGATAAACAAGGGAAATTATAGTATCTGCAAAGTAACGGCACAGAGCTGGGCCTTAGTTGTTGAAAAGTGGTGGAACAAGAAGAAGAAGAAGAATACTAAGCAAATAAGTCAAATACATTTATAATGAGCAATAACTATCAGTTCAGATATGCACATTGACACAAAAAAGAACAGTTATTTAGCTATATATTTATACACAAGGACATGGCAACATAAATGACATTAAATTTACACACGGTTGTAATTTAGTTAGAGTTTGTTCATATTTAAGGTGGATCAGCTCATTCACCTGGTTTGTCATGTCAGAGCACCTCAGCTCATGGACCTCATGAAGCACAGACTTGTAAATGTAAGTTAGGTATGCAAGCAGAATGTTTGTGAACATTATCAAGCCACCGAGGACTGTTAGATAACCAGATCCATGCAGCTAAGGCATGAAGCAAAGATGTAGTATTGACCACTGATGACAACAATCACAAGGTCTGTCCACACAGGCAGAGACTATATCTGGCTTTAGACAACCTGAAGACACTGGAGTAGGGCTGTGCAATACTGACAGAAATGCTATCTAGATAGTTTCTGGGATTCTGTATATATTTTTGGATAACAAGACAGAGACAGAGAGAGAGAAAGAGATATTTGACATCTTTCAACAATGTGTAAAACTCATGTGTGAGAGTGGTAGAGGAGGAGGAGACTGAGCGAGTGTGGGGTGTCTGCAGTAAACCCTCAATTTAGCAGTAAATGTACAGTATAAGTTTCAGTGGCTACTGAATAAAGACAACAGCATCTCAAGACTAAAGCGAAGCTCCTGTGTGCTGCCTGCCAGTGACAGAGGTTAGCCTAGAAGTTAGCATCGACTTCGGCCCTGGAGAACATCAAACTCTCCTCTGTGTTACCCGACAACAGTCTGGGAATCGAACAGAACATTGTACATTAACTGTTGGTTGCTAATGGCAAAAATGGCAACAGGTCTTATTTATTTACAACTGAAGCATTTAGTGAAAACAATATAAAAGCACTTAAGTCACCAGCGCAAGTATGAGTAAACCTTCATCTGTTGCCAGTTAAGCTCTGAGTTCTGTTGTAGCTGTTGTCTTAGTGGCTTTGATTTTGTCCTCAGTGTAGCTGTGTTTAAACCAGATCTTGGTTTTGTGCTGGTCCCTCGGCTGGCTGAGGTCTATTGTGGACAGCTGAAGCATTTTATATTCTTGATATTCTGTGCGCTGGTTAGTTTGTGGTCTTTCACAGCAACTGATTGTTGACAGACAAAGTCGACGTCTAGCTCCATGCAAGTGAGGTCGATCCAAGTCTATCAATTCAATCTAACAACATAACGTTAGACTGAGGCTGGTAGTGTCCGTGTTGTATGGCTCTGTTTGTTCACTCATTTTTTAAATACAGTCATGCATCTTTCAGCAGCTGTTGATTCTTTAACTCTAGCACATGTTTACTGCATGATGCTGTGACTGATGTGTTTTTTGCAAAGTGACGTAGCCTGCTTGATAACGTCTACTCACACACCATTAAAACAACAATTAAGATTTATCGTAGAAGATACATATTGCACGCCCGTACATGGGAGAATGTAATTATTTCTCAGTTTCGCCATAATGTCACTCTCTGGTTTCCCCCCAAAAAAAGATGTAGCTGAAAGAAATTCTGGGATGGGAGCGCTGACACAGTGTCAGTGAGTTCTGGATGTGGAGGCAGATGCTATAATAAAAAGGTCCCTGAGACTGGAGCTCTGTCCTAACCCTGCTTACATCCTGATGTGGTATCTGCGCCGGTGGGGCAACAAAAGCACAGGCCCACCTGTGAGGACAAGGATGACAAACAAAAACATTATTAGTGACATGTAGTCATTTTCACACATTGTATTATTATCACAGATTGTATAATAAATGAGAACATTTTGGCCACAGAAACATCTTTAGAGCAGTTATAAAAACATCTCACCCATAGTGCTTTTCCATCGCTGGCACCAGCTCAACTCTCCTCGCCTCTACTTGAGTCGCTTTCGGCCCGCCGTCCTTTCCATTGCAGATAGTCCCACCTCAGGGTAGCTGGTCCATTACTGTGTTGTGGCTCAGGTGTATGAGGGGAAGAGGAGGTCTCAGAAGGTGAGAGGGTTCCTGGAAAGATCAATGCATGGTTAAATTAAAACCAACAAACTCTGTTTACTTTATACTGCATCATTTAATTTTTCACTTTTTCCTATATTTATTTCCCACTGCTGTACATCCTTACAGATATGTTTCAGATTGGCATTTAACAACTGTTTGACCAAATTTTGAGTGTTCAGTAAGAACAAAATCAAACAAAGATTTTGCTTACTGTGCATGCTCCCTGGTGGGTGATGTGCTCTGCATTGCTTTCTCCAGCTCCTCATCACCATCCATCACTGTGACACAGACAGAGAGAGTTAGAGTGTTGTAAAAACACGTACCTCTACTTTCTACTTTAAAGTATTTTGGTTTACAAACACATGTTCTATGACTGAGTTGTATTTTCTGTATTGCTGCTCCACATTTAGTGTACAGAAGCTGATATAAGTAACATTTGTGGCCCTTAGTTATTAAAATGCCATGTGCTGAGCTCTGTTACCTCGGATATATATACTATCTCATTCAATGCAAGTTTGTAAATATGTTAATAAAAAAATCTAACCTAAAATGCTCCTGTGTTGTTTTAAGATTTGAACTGAAAAAACACATAATGTTGATTAAAAGATCACGTGAATCACAATATTGTAAAACATATAACGTCATGCTGATGGCAATTTTTAGTTGAAGTTACATGTAATGGGCACTTATCTGACCAAATACCAGTCTAAAGTGAAAAAAGGCAAGTGCTCGAGTGACAAAAACAGTGCATAGCAGGAGAGCAAGAGTCATAGAGACCAAACTGATATAGGTTTATATGGGGCCAAGCAGCGAGCGGTATCAGGGTTTTCATATGAAGCTGTACTGTCCAACAAAATACTAATGAAGACACTAATTTTTAATTTAAAGTTTGGTGATGTTGACACTGACTAGCATTGAAATAGCTTTCAGGGGGCTTGCTAGTTAAACATTTCTATTCTGGGCATACCTGTACCTGAGCGGTGTTAATATATGTGGGTGGAAAATAAAAAATGTATTAAGAATATATTTAACATAATAATTTAATAGACATACTGTAGCTTTGCTTAGTCTGCATGCAATGAATCAATCACTTGACTCTCTCCATCCCCGCAGAATGTATAGGCTAGTGTACCACAATATAGATGATCAAGTGTTATACACTAATTCCAATGTTTCTTTTCTTGATTCCCATGTGGAGAGACAAACAATTTTTAAATGATGTGTACACGTGCATAGAGGTACAAACAAGATTCTAAAATGACTGTTTAGTTTTTACATGAAAGCCAATTTGACTTTTTATATGGATGTATGCGTTTAAAGTAATTAGGATTGTTTGTGAAGAAAATGGTTGCCGCAAACTTGTTGGATTGCAGCCTGCAAGACTTAAGATAGTTGAACAGATATTTGAAAGTGTTAAATATTTGTTTAGATACTGTTGGGTCCACACTGTCTATTGTGCACATTTTGGTGCCATCCATGTTGAGTTCAGTGTTCATGTGCACTTGAGTAGCTTAAAGTTCTTCACCAAATTACAAGTGTAATTTGCTAATGAAAGTGTAATTTCAGAATCTGTGTTGTTGTCAGCACAACTGTAAACATGAGGAGGGCTCCTCAGCAGTACCAGCCTTGGGAAATGTGCCAGATGTAGTGAACCCTTTTCCCCTCTTATGTGACTTGGCGTGAGATGTAAAGGTGAGTATTTTGATAAATAAATGTTGCATTCATGATTGCTTAACTTTAAACATAAGTAATAGTCGTTTTTCTTCTGTAACAATGCTATTTCAGTGAAGGTGGTAGTTAAGTGTTTTAATTTAATTTTTTTAATCCTTGGTTCACCAGTCTATTGGAACTTCATATGGCCAAAGCAGCAAATATTATATTTACAGAGGTAAAAAACTTCCTTGTGGTGTTAATCTTCCAGATGATTTAATACACCTCCTAGCCAGTAACTGTAGAATACTCTGAAGCTAATGAAAATGTAATTAACATTGCTTTGAAGTTTTAGATTTATAATATCCTGTAACTGACATAACACTTGTAGTAAAGTTGTAAATATTTATACATATGTATTGTTTTGGTTTAAATGTATAAGACTTTTTCTTTTGTATAACAAGAATACAGATGAGAGGGACCAACAGCCAAACATGAATGAATGAATGAATGATTTATTTGGTAAATTTACAATGAAATAATCAAAAAAAGGAGTAGGCTGAAGCCAAGGCTTATATTTGCCTACCCTATTTAACCATATACCTGAAGAATCAGCATTATAAATTATAAAGACAGTATACATAATTATACAATACTGCACATACATTTTTTTACATAGTATTAACAAGATTTACATACTAACTGAATAATCATTAACAATTTTCTTTTTTAAAGATCTTTTGAAACTAAACAGAGAAGTACATAATTTCAAATCATCTTTTAGTGAATTCCATAATTTCACACCCATAACTGAAACACATCTAGATTTTACATTAGTTCTTTCTTTTCCACATTCAAACATAAACAAGCCTCTTAGGTTATATCTACCCTCTCTTAACTTGAATAATTTCTGAATACTAGATGGAAGACTTTTGTTAAATGCTCTGTACATTATTTCCAATATTTTTATATACACAATATCTGTGAATTTTTAAGGTATTACTTTGAATGAAGAGTTTGTTGGTTGGTTCGCGATATCCAACTTTATTAATAAGTCTAATAGCTCTTTTTGTAACTTAATTAACACATCTATGTTCTTTATTTGCATTTCCCCATATTTCCAAACAGTATGAGCAGAGAAGGCCATGAACTCCATGGTAAATACACAAAGCAAATATAAAAAGTATGTGTTTTACTATCAGTTCAGAGTCATGGTGAGCCATCAACTCAGTTTTTAGGGCCACAACAATGTATACTAATACTAATACTAATGTTTTTATCGTAATATGTAATTCTGTTACTCAAAATGCTTCTTCACAGAAGGTAACTTGTTTGTTGTTCTGCTGTCCATTTGCTGCAGTAACCTAATGTTGACATGTAAAATCATTGCTGATTGTAATTCAATCCTTCCTACATGCGCTTCACAAAACAGGTATACCAGTATGAAGGCGGTGGCAGGATTTTTTTAAAATGTGAAACTAGAAGTTTTGATGGTGAGATTTTGGGCAAGCTTATCACAACCAAAAACGGACTTCTCCCAAAAACTAGATTTTCACATGCTCTTTTTCAATGATGTAGAAACATTGTGGAGCTGAAATAAATGTTTTCAAGTCTCACAAAGCTTGATAACCGCAGCTCAGAAAGCAGCTCAGAAAATTAGGACTACTGTTGCGTGTCATTTACTAAAGCTTAGTAGCAAGGGTAAAATTTGTAACATGTTAACTTACACATAGAAGATTGATGAGTTTTGCGGTATTAGTTTTACACATTTAAAATATGGGGAAGAGAGAGAGCATTGGCATTTGATCACTACATGGTCTCATCCACCACCAGTACTGTGAGTTGGGATATCAGACCAGTACAGAACTAGGAGACAAAAAGTTAAATCGGTTCATCCCTACTTTAAATTGCTGTGAAGTTGTAGATTTACTAACCCTGTTAACCCTGAAGTTGGGGTTATCAATGGCAATCCGTTTTCCTCTTTTGTAGTGTCTCTAAAAAATGCTATGGAAGGGAACCCTAGAAGAAAATAGAAACAGCATGGTCTCAAAAAAGAGGTTAGAGCTGTGATGAGACTTTTCACTAAAACCTTATTGTCAAGGGCAGACTAGCCACTATGGCTGAATGCAAGACATGCAATTAAACAGTGTAAGACTGCTGAACATCCTGTTCTGGCTAGTCAAGAACCCCACGGTAAATTGGGGCATAACCAACAAAAAATAAATAAAAAATCATATGATAGATATTGTTGCATACTTTGTTGTTGTGGTTGAAGCTGCTGGTTCCTGTTGAGCTTTGAACGTGCAATGAATGTTTTTAGCACAGATCACAGTTGAGCCAAAATAAAGAAGCTGATTTTTATTCTTTTACCTAGAGGAGATTTATTATAACCTTCTGTTTTATTTTCATCAAGAGAAAACTACTGTCCTGTTATGTCAACAAAGTAGCTAACTAGCATGGGGGTGCTAGCCTAACTGGTGAGGGGCCGGGCGCCGTTAATTCTGTCACGACCAGATAAAGTCACTAGTTCCAAACTCTTGTCTGGGGCTGATAAAGATAGTTTCAAAAAACAAAGTCTGTCTGATGAAACCATACTGGCTTTTTAACACCTGTAGAGTAGGTTATAGATAACTATTCTGCATGGGGGGAGAAAGCCTAACTGGTGAGGGGCTGGGCGCCGTTAATTCTGTCACGACCAGATTACCTGAAGATGCTTATGACAGTTAAAACACAAACATTAATGTGGATCATTGAGAACAGAGGGAGGGGAGAGATGGCTGGAGGGAGGTCCGGGGGTGGAGCACATTCCTCGTTGCACCCTGCACAGCCTATGCTAACACCAGAAGGAGAGGACAGAGATGCAGAGACACAGACTCTAGAAGAATTAAAGTTTTTAAGACTCACAAGACTAGGCTACAGCTTTTCACTAGAGTGATAATGATGGTAACTTTGTAAGACAGAGCACTAGCAAAGATTTTACAAAGATTAATTTTGGAACTTATTCTTATTTTGCTGCACGCTGTTGAAGGTAATTTAAAATGCTGTTTAATTTTTAACTCACTGTTATACTATTTTACTGCTTTACTGCAATTAATTCATTTTATTCTTTAATTCTTTAATGATGGTAAGTTTGTCAAACAAAGATTTTACCAAGTTTAATTTTGGAGCTCACTCTTGCATTGCTGCTGAAGGTAATTTACAAAGCTGTTTAATTTTAAGTCAGCGTTATACTATTTACTGTTTTACTGAAATTAATTCATTTTATTCTTTACTTGTTTAGTAATAAAGACTACCTTGATTCTCAATCAATGAAGAAACCTCATACTGATCCTTTGCTGGCCCCGGAGATGTCTCCTTTACTTTTAACTCACTGCTGTACTTTTCTACTGGTAAATGCATTGCCATAAACACCTACTAGTTAATTCATTTAAGTTCATGTTTTATTACTTAATAAAGTCTTTAAATCAATGAAAAACCTCCTCCAATTATCAGTCAAAAACACACACAACGGAAAGATGCATGCAACCCTCTTATCAGTTACACACACGCATCTTTGCGGTTTCGACAGCACGGGTTACAACACTCTTATCAGTTATGCCATATTTCCGGTATCGGGGCGGAAACGGCTACAACACTCTTATCAGTTATGCCATATTTCCGGTATGGGCGGGACCGGAAGTACCTGTCAAAATTTGATGGAATGTATTGTTTATCTCTCTCTCTCTGGATAAAGCCATAAAGTTCTTAAAATAACTCCAGTACAGATAAAACAGCACAGCAAAATAAAATTGCGACAGTTTGGAAAGTTATTACAACATTTCCAGCCAACAAGAGATCAGATCAGCTGGCAGCACATGTCTGTGTCCACCTGCGTCGGAGGAACGGGATGTTTAGCGAGCTTTAATTACCAGCTGTAATCAGCTGGTCCGCTTGTTTTGGAGAGGAGGAGACCGACTTTGTCTCCTTGTAGAAACTTCCTGACTGATGAAAACTCAAAACAACAACTTCTGACCCAGTATTTAGCATAACTCCATCAGCTGCTCGCTGTAAACACACTGCTGAATGCTGGCTGCTGTTTCCCAGCTATAAATTTAATGCCGACATATGATCTCAGGCCGACATCCGCAAGACGTGTGGATAACAAACTGGATAAAACCGTCAAGTTCTTAAAATAACTCCAGCACAGATAAAATAACGCAAAAATAAAATTGTGACAGTTTGGAAGGTTATTAAAACATTTCCAGCGACAAGAGCTGCAGATCAGCTGCAGGACTCACGTCTGTGTCGCCTGAGCATTGGAGGAACGTTATTTTAAGAAGCTTTATTACCTGCTGTAATCAGCTATTCAGCTGGTTTTGAAGAGGAGACCGACTTCAGCTCTGTGTTGAAACTTCCTGACTGATGAAAACTTAAAAACAACAACTCTGGACCCAGTAGTAACTCCATCAGCTGACACAACCAGTCAGGCTGCTATTTACATTTAATGCCTATGATTGATCCCCCATCATTGCCAAGAGGTTCTTATATCATGCAAACAGCACCAGTGTGCAAACTCAACGCCCCCTTAATAAGGACAAATCACCAGGGGGTGGGTAGTACTCCTTACAAGTAAGGCAAATGAGTAAAAAAGTAGTTTTACAAATAGTAGCTTTCACGTTCCTTTTTATAACTTAATTTCAACTAGTCTGTTACCTGTGCACTTTGGTGTATTAACCATAATGTGCGCGCAGTTACACAGAAGAACTTATGATACCAAGTGTTGTGGTATCATAAGCAGGAGATCACTGATGCGTGAGGTGATTTTGGAGACACTACAGCCTTTAACGGTGTAGTTGAATATTAAAAATAGGCCTACCTAATATTAGGTATGCAAAAGTCTTTTTCCCCCCAAACTAAGTGTTGTATTATAACCAGCAGTATATCATGAATGTGTAAGGTGATTTTGGGGGCACTACATTGTATAAGTGTGAAGTTATTGAATATTTCTGCAGTATGTTTTTTCGGCATTGCACTTTGAAGACAGTCCCTGAGCCCTCGTCTCACAGCTGGCTGCACGTAGAAACCAATGTTATTTGTGCCGCTACGATAATAAAGAGGCATTGTTTGTGTTTTAAACACGTTTTGCTTACAAGTTATTGATCCCGGAAGCTAGAATCTGTAAATATAGGCTATTTCCAACTTTACCATTATCTCGTAATTATGACATCTATTCTCATAATTATGAGACCCTGATCTCGTAATTATGACATCATTTCTCGTAATCACGACATCCTGCTCTCATAATTAAGAGATAAGGCTCCCATTTTTTTTTCTTTGGTAAATGCAATGCACTTCCGTAAAATTGAACGTCGTCCATGAAAATTATCTTGACTTTCACTCAGTAGTGGGGTCGGCGTTATGGGGGGACATTAGGGGACATCAATGAGCAATAAAAATATACATTTACAAACAGTTAATTAGTTGAAAACATATTAAAGCTAAAATAAAATTCAGTCTGGCTCTGTGAGGAAACCCCCCTACTTTCCCCTTCCCAACGAACTTGCACTTATGCATGAAATGAGTTTGAGTTAGCAGGAGATTCCTGGCGGCAGTGCACTTCACACCAAGCAGCTCAAAACGCTCCAAAGTGGACATTCTCTGGCTTCATCCACACCTATAAACCCTAACTTCTTAATCTCAAGTGACTTTAGCTACATCCACACGTGGATAAACGTGTGGATGTAGCTATGTGGATAAGTCTGCCCATACAGTCCATACAGCAAGATAAAGACAGCCCGGTATTCTGCCAAATTCCGCCTGCTTGCCGAGACCTCCAAAAACTGTGGGGTACATATATGGTCAAAAATGATTGTAAGTAGCCTATATATTTTATAACCGTTTAGAATTGTTAATCTTTTATTACACTAAGTAGGCCTAGAATTCCTTATGATTCAGCAAAGACCTGCGAAAATTCACTCTCTACTCTCAAATATGTGTTCTCTGAACACAGGATCGCTTCACGCCGGTCTTCAATGTTTTCAAGAAGTTCCTATCAGCTCACAAGTGTGAGTTTACTTTAGTCTGGTTGTTATCTTATTTATCTAACTGGTAATATGTAGCCTTCTGTCAGAGTTCACTATTTTGTGTTGCTGTGTTGTGATGAGACTATCAATATAATAGCCTATTAAGGCTAGTTCAGTTTTTACCATTTTGCGCTGTCCGTTGTCCTGAAATGTCCCTTCCGGCGCGGAGAAATCTGTTTTATTTCTTTTTGACAACGGAGATTGCAGAATCGTCTTTGTGTATGTTGTGGTGCTTTTTTAGTAGTACCCTAATATCTTAGCTTATGGTAAAACAAACTACAATTAAGATGCGTCTCTCCTGTCAGTGAGATAGCAGTTAAACTACATGTGCGCTAGTAACTTTGTTTAGAATAGCCTAAAGGTGCTCAGAGTTGGTTTAGGAGGAGTTGGTTTGCATCACTTCAGGCTAATCACTTACAGAAAAGACAATAGCAATAATAACTAGACCTATTGAATATCCAAAATAATTCCCCATCACTAGTTACCACCCATTGAAAATAAATGTCCCCCTGCTGAGCTCAGTCTGACACCGGCTCTGCTTAGTAGTGGTTATTTATTCAGGAAACAATCATTTTTGGGGGAAAAGGGGGAGAGCAAAATGGATGGATATAACAGTTCTTATGAGCTGTACGCATGGCGCACAGGTTACATTGGCCTACTTTATTCAGCAACGGTCTGTGACAACCTGCGACTCACCAGGTTTTACCATAGACAGTATATTACTGGACGAAGCCACCCCGCTGATTTGAATGGAGAGCAAGCCAGTTTTGGACCAATGAAATACTACTACAGGTCTACTTCCTGTTGGCACCAGCGTCTACTGCGCATGATCGCGCAACATAATCGTGGTTTGATGACGTAGAACAGCGGCAGAAACACCGTAATTCTGGTAGCTGCGCCAACAAAAAGTTTCATGGCTCAGAGTGTTTATCTGACTCGGATTGTCTCTGATTAATTATGAGGCTCACCTGTTAAACACGAACGGAGCGTCACTTATGGCCAAATAGTATTTTTAGATTTGCTGAGAGTTTATAATCCAAGCAATACGGTTACATCTGTCATGTGCAACGGGATGTGACAGGGTTTTGACGTCATTTTTGGGCCTACATGGAACCGTCCGTGCAGGCTTTGGTCGGCTTCACTTTTTCAACTGTGGCCTACCCCCTTGGTTTTCACCACCGTGGAAAAAACCCTGAAACGCCCATTTTAGAAACGAGCCACACTGATTCGTTGCCGGCTGGTGCGACAATTAAACCTCCTCCCTGTAATAATCAGTGTGTTGGAAGGAGATAGTGGGAGAGGAGCAGTAACAGAAGCGGTCGGAGCAAAACGCTCTTATTTGGCCAGAAAGAAAATATCAAAGTAAATCCTTTGTGTATCGTTTTTCATCTGTGACTTTTCAACCGTTCGCCCTTCCTGTGCACTTCACTTCACCTTCGGATCATCATTCAACAATCGCCGTGCAAAATTGTTTGCGGAAGCCGGTAAAACATTCACAACCCAGCAGCAAAAACCCGGACTGGATTCTGGGTCCGTGTAGGTCAGGGTATCTGTGGATAATCCGTAATTCGTTTGTAAAACAAAAACCAAAATACCGTTTATTCGTTTTTTGTTTCAAAACGAAAAACCAAATTACCCTTTTTTCGTTCAGAATCCAAAAACGAAAACCAACTAAAACGGCCCGTTTTTTTCGCTTTTGGCGATTCATTTTATCCTTATTCCTTTTGGAACAAATAATGAAAAGAGTCTGTGAACTTCAGTCAATTCGTTTCTCGTTCTAAACCAAAACGGAAGTCACGTGGTCTATTCCTTTTTGGAAGGGATAGTAACGGGTAAAGCCTTCAAAATAAAAGTAGCCCCTGTACCGTGCAGTTAGAAAGGTGATTTTAGACTAAAACTAAAAGAACGGTTTTTTTAGTAAAACTAAAGTAGCACTGGGTGTAAAAAACACTTTAGTTAACTGAAATAAAAACAATAAATAATAAAATAATAACTGTTAGGCTGTTTGGGAGAATTAAACATTTGTAAGACCATTGGTGACCTGTAACTTCAGACAACTGAACTAATGTTATATGTAGCTTAGGATCACAGTTAGCCTGTTTATTTAAGTTTATATTATTTAATTCATATTTTAGTTTCTTAACACATATTACATATAATATGTTTAAGCCTTCTTGCTGTGTGTGAGCTCCACCAGCAGAGGGCGCTCTGCCCCCTTCTGTGCACGAGTCCTTCTGTGGCGCCAACAGTCTTTGATTCTGACCTTTTGACTTGTGTTTCTATCAAAGAGAAGGCTGCACTGCGACCAGAGGAAGCTGATCACTGAGTCTGAAGGCTGTGCAGAACTTCACCTGCCTCCAGCTTCTCTTTCTGTGGAGCTGCTGAAAACTCTCAGCTTCCACCATCTGCTGTTATGAGTCAGAACAAAACTCTTCAAAACAAATCTATAAAGTTGAATAATTTTTATTTCATTTCCTTTTTTCCATTGTAATGTACTTATTGTGTTAGTTAAGTAGATTAAATATTTTTAATGCAGCCTGTAGTTGTCATTAGTTGTGTAGGCAGAGCCGGAGGTTGCCGCTTGGTGAAACCTGGTGAGCATCACTGACAGTCAGAAAGCTCCTCTGGCTCTGTGCTTTAAGACTTTTACTGCCTTTCTTGGGTTTAATTCTGTTAGATGAGCCACCAGGGGAAGCTCTGCAGTGAAACTGAGTCCCAAGACAGGTGATGTGAGCCTGTGCAGGTTTGAGGACTGATGATAGTATCTGGTCCCATCACCTACCATCACTCTGTGTTCAGATAAACGCTGGACTGTCAGGACAAAGCAGGACACCACTCCTTCCTCCAGCACCAGAGAAGGGCCCTGTTGGCACTGTCACATATTTACATCATGATTTATGTTAAAACACCTGTAACTGTGGCTCTGCTTTTGTGCATAAGGAAATGTAAATACATGGTGACCTGTAGACCCAGCTCCAACCTGTCCACCCTACCCGGGTCACCCTCCTTTAAGACCAATCACCTTCACCCTATTTACAGACAGCGTCTCACATGTGGAGCCTGATACTTGAGGCTTTCAGCATTAAAAGAAAATAATTGTTTCTAAAGCTTTTAAAAATCTCTTTTTGTGTTACATTGGATTTATTTAAAGGAATTAGAGACAAATCAGCTGTTTACATGGTCCTAATGTCTGTTTCCTGGAGTGTAATATGTGATGGTAACTGGATCGAGTTCATGTTCCTGATTATTTGGTGGGTTCCAAAGTATGTCCAGCCCTGTCAGTGTGGTTCTGGTTGTCCTTGCAGACATGCTGCAGCAGTAAGACAGTGTGAGGGACGTGTGTGGACAGACTGATTCAGTGCTGCGTGTTGCTTGTTTTGTGGGAAGTTTGATATGTTAAGAGGAAGAGAAGTCAGTCCTGCTCTGAGTCTGCTGGTTTGTATCAGATGTGAGAAAATGTCCTAAGAAGTTGCTGTTGGTGTTCTGTGATGTGACAGAGGAACAACAGAAGGTTTTTCTTCTGAATTAATCCAACAAAGGTTAATGTCAAGGGCAACTGGACTTGGTTGAAGATCTTCTTCAACCAGTGAGAATCTTCATAGACTTCTGAATTAATGGCCTAATGTCCAAATAAAGCTCTGTCTCCTCTGACTGATGAGCCCTCAGATTGTTACCTGGCAGTAAAGGCTGCTGCTCTGCAGAACACTGAACAATGTGCTCAGACTTTCTCATCTGTTTAGGGGAGTTTGGCCCCGGGCCCTTTAGTAAAAAGTGTTTGTGTGTTGATAGCTAGCTGCTTAATAACTCTGATAAAACTAAATATTAACCGATGGTTTGAGTTTGATAAAAGACAGCTGTTTAAATTTAAGCTTGTCTATCACTGACTTAGTTAGCCTGTGTGGTTATCCATTTTCTGGTTGTGATGGCTTTCGGCCTGGTAATGCCACAATCTAGTCTCACCCTCTCAGGTAAACTCCACCCTGCCTCTCCAGTAGCAGCACACACCTGGAGACAGTTACCTCATTAAGAGCTGATGTTCACGGGGCACTCAGGATCTCTCTTAATGCATTGTGTCACAGTGTGGTCAGGGAGCAGGTCAGGGTTTTGGATGCTAGGCTTCGAGGATGATGCATAATTGTTTTAAATTTTGTGAACACTTTTAAAATTGTTTTTATAACAGGCATTTTAAGTCACCAAGACCCTGCAGACTGCATGGCCTGTTTTGCTAGAGTTCACCACAGAGACGGCCGTGGAGGTTGATACCCTGAGTTGCCTTAAACATCTGCTCCTTGAATGAGGTGGAGTCAGAGCTGGTGGATGATTTACTGCATTAGTTGAAGGTTGTATAGCCGCTGCTGTTCGCCTGCCTGATCAACTGCTGATTTTGTGCCCTGATTTTAAATGTGGATTCTTTTATGAGACTCTGTTACAGGTGGATGGGCCCTGGGAAGGTTTTGCAAAGTTTGCTTGTTGTTGGGCTGCGTGACTTCCATCAGCCCTTCTCCCAGTGTTCTGACAGGATGGTGGACTGAGGGAGCCCTCTTCCCTTCACTGCATGTCGTGTGAATATGACAGCTGTGATGCGGACCTTTAACTGAGCCTTATTGTGTGGGGTTTTATGTGTGTGACTTGCTGTCTTTTTTTGCTTTTATCCTTCAGCATCTCTGCAGCATCTCTGCAGCATCTCTGCAGCATGGGCCTTAACATCTTATTGGTTTATTGTTTGAGCTTGTGTTAATAAAACTGCCCAAAACCTGATCTTTAAATTTTCATGTTTCATAAATCACCTTTCCAGTTGAAACGCATGTCTCTTGTAAAGAAATGCTCTGTAAAAAAAAAAATCCCCTGGGTTAAAATGAGAGATTATATCATGGTTCCTAAACTTGCTTATTTGCTTGTAGTGCTACACTAACCTTTCTTCTAAGGAGGACAGTTGTCCAAAAATGTTCCAACAGCACAGAATGAATTTCTAACAATGTGAGCTCCTTCTCCTTGTGTGAAATTGATTAATAATGTGAAGACTTTTGGATCTGAACGCTCGACATGGGCCTACAAGTGTTGTAGCTTTTTAAGTAAATCTCCATCTGTCCACAGCAGAGGCTCTGACCACAACCTGGGGGAGGAACTATAGTATAAATGACTCTTGGTATAATATAACCTACACATTATTTATAGTAGGTTTTCTTCACTAACCCACTGTGCTTGTAAATCATTTCTGGGCATATGTGAGTGAAAGAGTTGCACTGCAGAGCCCTGCTTCACTGTGCTATTGTACATACTAGCCTGCTATATATGATTAAGAGCTAAGTTGACATCATCCTTATTTACAAAAAACAATTACAAGGTGTGGTTATCATAAATTGTGATTTAAATATCTGACAGTGCCAACAGGGCCTTTCTCTGATGCTGCAGGAAGGAGTAGTGTCCTGCTTTGTCCTGACAGTCCAGCATTTATCTGAACACAGAGTGATAATAGGCGGCACAGGCTCATCCTCCAGGTTCTGGGAAAATCTGGGAGGTCCTGAGATGAGGACCAGGGAGAAAAACTAAATGACTCAACTTCACTTTTATTATTTGTACACAAGTACAAACAGGACAGAGCTCGGCCTTTATCTGGTGGTTCACCAAACAGAATTAAACCCAAAAGCATTAAAAGATCTGAAAGCCCGAGCTATTAATGCTCACCAGGTTTCACACATTAGTCTGCCTAACTCATGAGAACTACAGGCTGCATTAAAAAATATTTTATCTACTTAACCAACATCAGTAGTTTACACTGACTCATAACAGCAGATGGTGGAAGCTGAGTGTTTTCAGCTGCTCCATAGAAAGAGAAGCTGGAGGCAGGTGAAGTTCTGCACAGCCTTCAAACTCAGTGATCAGCTTCCTCTGGTCGCAGTGCAGCCTTCTCTGTGATAGAAACACAAGTCAAAAGGGCTTGTTGGCTGTTGGCGCCACTGAAGGACTCAAGGGGGCAGAGTGCCCTCTGCTGGTGGAGCTCACACACAGCAAGAAGGCTTAAAAATATTATGTTATATGGATATAAGACACTAAAATATGAATTAAATGATATAAACTTAAATAATCAGGATAACTGCGATCCTAAGCTACATATAACATTAGTTAAATTGTCCTAATCTGAAGTTACAGGTCACCAAAGGTCTGACAAATGTTTAATTCTCCCTAACAGCTTAACAGTTATTATTTTATTATTTATTGTTTTTATTTCAGTTAACTAAAGTGTTTTTTACACCCAGTGCTACTTTAGTTTTACTCAAAAAAACGTTCTTTTAGTTTTAGTCTAAAATCACCTTTCTAACTGCATGGTCCATGGGCTACTTTTATTTTGAAGGCTTTACCTGTTACTATCCCTTCCAAAAAAGGAATAGACCACGTGACTTGACTGAAGTTCACAGACTGTCTTCATTATTTGTTCCAAAATGAATAACGATAAAATGAATCGCCAAAGACCGAAAAACGGGCCGTTTTAGTTGGTTTTTCGTTTTTGGATTCTGAACGAAAAAAGGGTTATTTGGTTTTTCGTTTTGAAACAAAAAACGAATAAACGGTATTTTGGTTTTTGTTTTACAAACGAATTACGGATTATCCACAGATACCCTGACCCGTGTATCATCCGATCATTCAATTATTCCATTTAATCTGGCAAACCAAAAACGAAAAAACGAATCAATATTTCCTTTTTCTGTTTTTCTGTATGAACCAAATATGAAATATTTTCCTGCTTTCAGCTCGAAATGGGAAATATAATAAACAAGGAAACCAAAACGAAATAATAGGTCGAATTTACCTTTTCTTTATTTTTCTTTATTTGTTTTCTCACGATGCCGTCAATTCTGTTTTTGCGCATGTGCAGTGGATAATCAACCCACCTGGAACAAGCTTAGGAAGCAGTGTCCCGTAGCTGTATAGAGCCAACTGTATGGCTGCATCCTGGAGCCTCCCGTCTCATGCCCTCTCCTCTAGTGCCACTCACAACCTTCCTCGTAGCAAAATAAAAACTCTGTCTGGTTTGATCTTACTTAAGTGTTTTTGAACTGTAGCCAGGCGCGCGGGAAGACGTTTTGGCTTAGGGGTGCTGCAGAGAAGAAATGCACGCGTGCAGTGTTGAGAGTAAAGCGCTACAAAAGTAACACATTTACAGTAATGTATTACTTTTTGCTGTAACACATTTATATAAGGCATTACTAAAAATAAATCGGCAATATTTTACCATTTACAATCTCTGTAACGCACATTACAACTCATTTTAACCAGAAATTAAGTGATGTTTTTATAATTCACCAACACCAAGAAACATTTAGACACCGGAAAAACAAATCCATGAGTAAAAGAGTAACGTTATTTCCTGTTGCTGGAATCTGGTGGTCGAGATTGTAGGCAGGGTGCAAACTGGGAGCTCGGCCCCTCTTAACAAGACGGCAGCTCCCCTGTTGGATCATGTGTAAATAAAGTTATATAGGCTTTGTGTTTTAATCAATTTCATGATCAGAGAGGCTGCTGTCGGTTCATCCTGACTGATCCTGTCGGAGTGACGGGAAATTCATGTAATCAATGACGTTATGCTTCTGGACCTCGTGCGTAAATGCGCATAGCGTCTTTAGTGGGAACACAGATTCATCCTATTTCACCCTTTAAAAGAAAAGTTTACGTTTCAATTAATTGCAACAAACTTGCCCGTGAATCCGACTCTTTCTCTTTCTGCTGCTTCTTCTCTTCATTAACAGCTTTATTCAAGTGCATGATTGACGTTTCCATCGGACTATTCAGTTCAAAAACACCAAAGTAGCCTGCGAGGTATAGTGAACCAGATGAGAGCTTTCATTTAGAAACTTTTAAACTATCTACGTCCTCTGACATTAGCAGAATAATATTTGGAGATATAACAGGCTATTATGGAATAAAATCGTAATCTTATCAGAATGAAGTCAAAATTATTTTAATATTAATAATTTTAAAATCAACCTGCCGCTCCGCTGTGCATTAGGCCCTGTGTTATTGTTCTGGGTCTGGGTATCTGTGGATAATCCGTAATTCGTTTGTAATACAAAAACCAAAATACCGTTTATTTGTTTTTTGTTTCAAAACGAAAAACCAAATAACCGTTTTTTGTATCAGAATCAAAAAACGAAAAACCAACTAAATCCACCCGTTTTTCGTTTTTGGTGATTCATTTTATCGTTATTCCTTTTGGAACAAATAATGAAGACGGTCTGTGAACTTCGTTTCTCGTTCTAAACCAAAAACGGAAGTCACGTGGTCTATTCCTTATTTGGAAGGGATAGTAACAGGTAAAGCCTCCAAAATAAAAGTAGCCCATGTGCCATGCAGTTAGAAAGGTGATTTTAGACTAAAACTAAACTAAAAGAACGTTTTTTAGTGAAAATAAAGTAGCACTGTGTGTAAAAAACAAAAAAACAAAACAAAACACTTTAGTTAACTGAAATAAAAACAATAACTAATAAAATAATAACTGTTAAGCTGTTAGGGAGAATTAAACATTTGTAAGACCATTGGTGACCTGTAACTTCAGATTAAGACAATTTAACTAATGTTATATGTAGCTTAGGATCGCAGTTAGCCTGTTTATTTAAGTTTATATTATATTTAATTCATATTTTAGTTTCTTAACACATATGACATATAATATTTTTAAGCTTTCTTGCTGTGTATGAGCTCCACCAGCAGAGGGCACTCTGCCCCCTTCTGTGCACGAAGTCCTTCTGTGGCGCCAACAGTCTTTGATTCTGACCTTTTGACTTGTGTTTATATCAAAGAGAAGGCTGCACTGCCACCAGAGGAAGCTGATCACTGAGTCTGAAGGCTGTGCAGAACTTCACCTGCCTCCAGCTTCTCTTTCTATGGAGCTGCAAAAAATTCTCGCATTTTTTCCAGTGTAATGTACTTATTATGTTAGTTAAGTAGATTAAATGTTTTTAATGCAGCCTGTTGTAAAAGCCTGTATGAAAGTGAAACTGAGTCCCAAGACAGGTGATATGAGCCTGTGCAGGTTTGAGGACTGATGATAGTATCTGGCCCCATCACCTACCATCACTCTGTTCAGATAAATGCTGACTGTCAGGACAAAGCAGAACACCAGTCCTTCCTCCAGCACCAGAGAAGAGTTGGCACCTTCAGATATTCACATCATGATTTGGCTTTTGTGCATGAGAAAATGTAAATACATGGTGACCTGTACTAGACCCAGCTCCAACCTGTCCACCCTACCCGCCACCCTCCTTTAGGACCAATCACCTTCACCCTCTTTACAGACAGCATCCCACATGTGGAGCCTGATACTTGAGGCTTTCAACGTTAAAAGAAAATAACTGTAATTTAAAAGTCTCTTTTTGTGTTACATTGGATTTATTTAAAGGAATTAGAGACAAATCAGCTGTTTACATGGTCGTCCTGTCTGTTTCCTGGAGGCTGAGTGTGATATGTGATGGTAACTGGATCGAATTCATGTTCCTGATCATTTGGTGGGTTCTGTGTTTGCTGCACTTTGTTCTCAGAAGTATGTCCAGCCCTGTCAGTGTGGTTCCGGTTGTCCTTGCAGACATGTTGCAGCATTGAAACAGTGTGAGGGACGTGTGTGGACAGATTGAGTCAATGCTGCGTGTTGCTTGTTTTGTGGGACGTTTGATATGTTAAGAGGAAGAGAACTCAGTCCTGCTCTGAGTCTTCTGATTTATTAGATGAGAGAAAATGTCATTAGAAGTTGCTGTTGGAGAAGATCTTCAACCAAGTCCAGTGAGAATCTTCATAGACTTCTGAATTAATGGCCTAATGTCCAAATAAAGCTCGGTGTCCATCTGACTGATGACCCCTCAGATTGTTAACTGGCAGTTAAGGCTGCTGCTCTGCAGAACACTGAACAATGTGCTCAGACTTTCTCATCTGTTTAGGGGACTTTGGCCCCGGGCTGTGTGGTTATCCATTTTCTTGTTGTGATGGCTTTCGGCCTGGTAATGCCACAATCTAGTTTCACCTTCCCAGGTAAACTCCACCCTGCCTCTCCAGTAGCAGGCACACACCTGGAGACAGTTACCTCATTAAGAGCTGATGTTCAGGGAGCACTCAGGATCTCTCTTAAAGGGATACTTCAGGATTTAGCATTAAGCTTTGTATCAGTAGAAAACCAGTAGTATTTTCGAATTACCGTGCTTCCCCCCCTCATATCCCCCTGATATGAGAGAAAAATTCATTTTTAGTCTGGAAAAAATCCTCCGATGACGCAAAAATCGTCATTTTGCGTCATCGGAGGCTTTTTGGGCCAGAGGCTTAAAACTACAGGCAGTATTAGTAGCTAGTTCCGTATGTTTTCACCACGCCCATATGGGGCGGGATTTCACTCACAGAATGTAAAGATAGTGTCAGCCATCTTTAAGCTAAGCTAACAGGCTCTTGCTCTGAAAAACTTTGTATAGAGCTAATAGTCTAATCACGATGGCGGAAGCTAGTTTTGAAGTAATGACAGAAGGGGATTTCGAAGATCTTTTGCGTGAATCGGATGCTTGCGGCTACTTGTACGAGCCGCAATACAGCGACGAACAGTTGCGGGAGATGGAGGAACAAGAGGCGGCCGGAGCAGCTGCTGCAGCAGGGGAGCAAGACCTGCTTGGCGGTCAGGAGGAAGAGCCCGGCCAGACTCGAGCTGGGGCGGACTGGTGGTGTCAGTGCTCTCGCTGTGCGCCTATGCAAACAGATAGAGACTCTTACTGCTGTAGAGAATTTCAGCGATGCCATTTTCTTCTGCATGAGATCGCTGAATCCGCTGATGAAACTGCACCGCTAGCATGTGTAACTGAGCACCCAAGTTTTGTACCCCACATGGACAGGGGGGTCCTTGAAACTTATTTCAGGATCCCAAAAATAAATTGGAAACGCCAGCCAAAGCCTGCAGGGACAAGCGGACGGCTTAGTGTAAAGTGAGTATTTGGTTTGTTTTTCTTTGTTACTAAGGCGTAATGTACAGACAGAGTTTGGACAACCGGCATAATCACAATGTTCTTCCCGCGTAGTCAGCTGAGCTATTGCTATATTTACATTCATGCTAGCATTCTGTATGTGCAAATAGTTCGCATTACTAACGTTGTGTTTACTATTTTGTAGACAATATCGCCTAACAGCTTACCGTCATTTTATGGAGTGGGTCCTGCAAGGCGAGAGACTCGGTAAAGGCTATCGTCTCGTTTTGCCCACACTGTGTTGTCCTGGATATCAGACGGAGATATCCAGCTCCTGACGGGCATTACATTGGATTTCAGGAAACAGCTTCTTCTTCTTCTTCTTCTTGGGTTTAATGGCGGTTGGCAAACCATTTAACGGTGCATTACCGCCACCGACTGGACTGGATTTTGGAACGAGAGATTAAGCAGGAAAAAAAAATAAATAAATAAATAAAAAAAAAAAAAAAATTATAATAATACTATTAATAATAATAACAATAGATTCAGATTCTTTTAATTAATTCAGTTTCTTTAAGAAACCTAATTATATAACAATATATCTGCCCTGCCGTTTTCCCCAAGAGACCTGACAATGAGACGTCATGATATTTTGCCTTCCGTAGTGACTGAAAGAGGAGCTCCCTTTTATTATTGTATTTCCTACACTGAAGAAGGACATGTTCCACTGTTTCTGGTTGATTACAATAATTACAATTCCCAGTTGGATGCTTACCTATTTTATACAATGAAAAGTTTAGACCTGTATGACCTATTCTCAGTCTAGTTATTAAACTTTCTTCCCTCCTTTTCCAGCCCACCATCCTCCCAGCACTAACCTGTCTCTGTATATTATACAAGTGCCTTCCAGTTTCACTATTATCCCAATACCCCTGCCAAATGGACTGTGCATACTTCCTGATTATTGATTTGGCTTCATCTTTATTTAAAGGGGTTTTTAAGTCCACATGTTTAATTTTGAGTGATCCTTTGGCCAGCATATCCACCTGCTCATTCCCCTCCACACCGACATGAGCAGGAACCCAAAGAAAGCATGTGGAAAGACCCTTTAGCTCCATCCTGTATAACATATTGAATATGTCATTTATGATATTGGATCTAAATAATGATTTGCCAGATTTAATACTCATAAGTGCAGACAAACTATCAGATGCAATAACAGTATTATTTATTCCCTTCTCTTCTATCCACTGTAGGGCCAGTAATATTGCAATCAATTCTGTGGTATATACTGACACGTTGTCCGTTATTCTTTTCTTTATACATGACTCACTTGCTGGGATGTAAACTGCTACACCTGCACGCCCTGTATCAGGATCTTTGGAACCATCTGTGAATATAACCATGGAATCTGCGAAATGCAAATCAAAGTAATTCTGTACAATTCTTCTTTCAGGAAGTTTTTTTGACATGTCCTTCAATTCCTGTTGGATATCTAGGTCTACACGTGGTGTTGGAAATAACCAGGGAGGAATTGAAGACTGTATCACTGTAGGACTGTAATCTAAATGTCTTAATCCTATGATTTCTGCCTTTACATCACCAATCCACCCAAAACTCATGAAATTTGTCTCATTATGTTCCCAACAATCCATTAAAACACTCTTGGCAGGATGCGACTCACATTGGCCCTGGATATTAACCCAATATGCCATCATTAATTTTACTCTCCTGATTCCTAACGGCATTTCTCCCATTTCGACCTGCATTGCTGATACAGGAGAGGTTTTAAAAGATCCACTACATATTCTCAACGCTTGAGCTTGTATTACATCCAACTTCTTAAGGTTTGTTTCAGCTGCTGACATGTACGCTATACATCCATAGTCAAAAACCGACCTCATTAATGCCCAGTATATATTTTGTAGTGCTACTCTACTTGCTCCCCACTCTTGTCCTGACAGACAGCGAAGTATATTTATAACCTTTTTGCATTTGTTCTTGACCTTATCTAAATGAGTATTCCATGTGAGCTTTTCATCAAACCAAACCCCAAGAAATCTAACTGTCTTAACCAGCTCAAGTGGTTGATCATACAACTTCATATAAATCGGTGTGATTTTATTCCTCCTTGAAAAGCAAATCACTTTTGTTTTCTCTACAGACAATTTGAATCCCCATTTATTTGCCCATTTTTCCACATTGACTATTGCAGCTTGCATTTTCTTACTGACGTGTAAAACATTACGGCCTCTTACCCACAGAGCCCCATCATCTGCGTACAAAGATTTCCCTACACTTTGTTCAAGCTGAGAGAAGATGTCATTTATCATTATGTTGAATAACAGTGGACTACACACACTACCTTGCGGAGTGCCGTTCTCCACCTTATATACACTGGAGTATTCTGAGCCGACTCTAACTTGAATTTCCCTGTCAAACAGAAAGTTCATAACCCAATTATATAATCTACCTCCAATACCCAATGACTTCAACTTTATAAGTAATCCTTCCTTCCAGAGCATGTCGTATGCTTTTTCAACATCAAAGAACACAGCTATCACTACTTCTTTGTTGGTCTGTGCTTTCCTGATGTCTGATTCTAAGGACAATACTGAGTCCATCGTATTCCTACCCCTACGGAATCCACTTTGATATGGGTTCAAAAGAGCTTTACTCTCTAAATAATACGTTAAACGTTCTGTGACCATTCTTTCCATAATTTTGCATAAGTGTGACGTTAATGCAATAGGTCTATAGCTAGAAGGGTATGACTGATCTTTTCCAGGTTTTAGAATGGGCACTATTATTGCTTGTTTCCAAGCTAAAGGAAGTTGGCCAATATCCCACACTTTATTAAACAAACCCAACACCATATCCAGTGCACTATCTTGCATGTGTCCCAGCATTCCATAGCATACGCCATCTTTCCCTGGTGTGGTCTGACGAGCACCCATAATTGCTCTTCTTAACTCAAACATACTAAATGGTAAATCCAATGGATCTCCTGTAATCCCCCTTTTCTCTGCTATATTGGGATTCTCCATTATGATTCTCTCTCTACACTGCCTAGCCTCATCTGTAAGGTTACATGAACTATGCACCCTTTCAAATGTTTGTGCAAGAAGTTCTGCCTTTTCTAAATTATTGACCGCCAATATGTTACCATTATCCAACACTGGTATTTCATAATTTCTTCTAATCCCCCCCATTCTATTAATCATGCCCCACACATCTGAAAGCTGTACTTCCCTTCCAATAGTGTTACAATATTTCCTCCAAAATGTCCTTTTTTGTATTCTTATTGTCCTTCTCACTAATGCCTGGGCCCTTTTATACTGGATCAATGCATCCTGAGAATGAATTTTCTTGAGCTCTCTGAATGCTTTATTATTCCTGGCCTTTATGACTTTACTACAGTTTTCATTCCACCAGGGTACACTCTTAGTCCGTTTAATTCCATAACTCTGAGGAATAGTTTCCTCAGCTGACTGAATAATCTCCTTAACTATTTTACTATTAATTATATTTACATCTGTTAGATTCTCCACCTTAAGATTATAGAATCTATTAGTACTAATCTTTTGGAAGACTTCCCAATTAGCATCTCCCAGTTTCCATCTAGGAATTTTCTTTCCCTTTTCATAATATCCTTCCATACCAATTTTCGTTACCACAGGATAATGATCACTTCCTATTGTAGTGTATTTAATCACATTCCAAGTGCTTAAACCTGCTATTTCACTAGACACCAGTGTTAAATCAAGCGCTGCCTCTGTATTTTGCATACTATTATATCGTGTTCCTTCCCCGTTATTAAGACATACCAAACAATGATTATCTATAAATTCCTCAACAACTAAACCATTTGAATCTGTCCTACTGCTACCCCAAAGTGAACTATGTGAATTGAAATCCCCACATAACATCACCTTTTCATCTAATACCCCTACAACCTCCTCTAATGATTCTAGACTTATTTCCCCACATGGATTATAATAATTGATTATGTCAATATTACCTCTGTTAGTCCATACCTTAACTTTAATTGATTCATACTCTGTGCTTATACTACTTACCTTATAACTCATTCCATTTTGTATGAATGTCATCACACCTCCCCCTCTGCCCGATTCTCTATCTCTCCTAACAGCATTATATCCCTTTATATAAAAATCCAACTGTGATTTTAACCATGTCTCTTGTATACAAATAACATCAGGTTTCTCTTCCAACTTATCTATATACTTTTTAAACTCCTGGCCATTTGAAATTAAGCTTCTTGCGTTCCATTGGAGTAGAATTAACACCATTAAGACGATCCACCACCTGTCTGAGACGGCTGATTATCTTCATTAAGGATGTCTTTTACTGTTTCCCAGATCAGCCCTCTCACATCAAGGTACTTCTCAGCTGATTTTACAATAATCTTTATCCTCTCATTCCGGCTTTTTGTCTGCGCTGAACAGTTGATTACATCTGCCATAAAGAATACGAAATCATTCTTGTTCACAATCATAGTTTCCTCCTTCAACCTCTTACATCCACTACATTTCACAGAGTCTGGATTTCTAGTATCACTTTGCCTTATCCCCTGCGCCTCTCCTGAAACCTTCCTTACTGCCTCTGCGTAGCTTATTCCCTGAGCAGTCCTGATTCGCTGCACCTCTTCCGCTCTTTTACTAACCTCGCAACCACGGTAAGCTGAGCTATGTTCTCCTCCACAGTTACAGCACTTTAACTTCGTTCCCTCTGCACATTTGCCATACTCGTGATTTCCACCGCATCTACCACATGTTTGCTTTCCCTTGCATACAGATGCTACGTGTCCGAACCTCTGACATTTAAAACATCTAAGAGGTGGTTGAACATAAGGCCTCACTTCATAGCACATATATCCAATAAGAATCTTTTCCGGGAGTATTTTCTCATCAAATGTGATTAGTACAGAAAGACTATCACTTCTAATCCCATTCCTGTTTGCTTTGAGACGTCTGGCTTCACTCACTTTTACGTTTGTTACATTTCTTTTAATATCTTCTGCTGTTACATTTACTGGAATCCCTGTAATTACTCCTCTGACCCATTTTCTGTCATTCATCAGAGAACACTGCACTTTCTTGCCGTTTATTCTATTAATTTTGATTGCTTTCCCTTGTTGTACTCCATCCTTACATATGATTATTAATGAGCCATCTCGCAATATTTTTGCACTCCTTACTTCCCCGATTTCTTTATTTATAGATTTAGTTAGCTGTATTGGATTCCAATCGCCGAATGTAGCCCCTTCTTGCGCAAGTTTTACTATTATCTTGAAATCCTCTCTCTCCCTTTCTGTTACCTTTCCTCTCCCGTCACTATCCGACCCATCTGATCTTACACTCTTTTTACGCTTGTTTGTCCTACCATCTGTATTCCAATTTCCATAACTCCCGCCACCTTCATCCATCTCTCCTGACTCATTTCCTGAACCGTCACTTCCTTCTGCCATCTCTCGTCCAGTCCAGCCCAGCCTGCCCACACCACTCTCCTCTGTGAGTCTGTGAGAGAAGCCAACTCGACCCACCACGTTCCGCCTGCTGCTGCTGCTCTGAATGGTAGAGCCCTGCCGCTCAGGAAACAGCTGAAGCTCTGGAAGAGCTTTGAATGTAAAAGTGTTACTAATAAATATTTTTTATTAAAAGTTATAACTCGCACTGGTTGTGGTTCTTCTTATAAATCTTTAGTGTTACTAGAGTATGTATTAGCTTTGAGAAATATTGATTTCAATTGGAGGAAAACAGTTCATTTACTAAGCTACTCTGTTGACACGGTCCTGCCTTGCATCAGATTTTTTATGTGAAAGTTTAAGTTGTGTTATATAAATTAGGCTAACTTGTCCTAACTTTAGGAAAGTTATCTTTAATCCAAAATCAATTTCAAGAAGGGAAATAATCCAGGTAATGTGTACAGTAAGTAATTACAGCAAAATCAGTGACAGTAACCATTCAGCCTCGCTCCACAAGTCTATAATGTAGAACTTTAGTGAACACTGGAGTACAGGGTAAGATGAACATTTTTTTTTTAATATTCATAAAGAAATTCCAACATATTCAAAGGTACAAATTAAAATAAATAAGGAGATAAAAAACAAATTATTATGCACAATATAGAAACAAAGCAGGCAAAAAATAAATAATGAAATATAAACAGCAGAGGCAGAATCTGATTTTACTGTAGGTGCTATGGTGAGCCGGTTTTAGAAGCGGCTTTGGAAAGAAGCTGTGGCAGCTTCCTTTGATGGTTTTGGGACGGGTGCAATGTTGGGTGGCAGCGCAGGCTGTGGCAGTGTAAGTGAGGAGGTTGGCAATGTAAATTGAATGTTTGGGTTACGTCTTCTATCCATGACCCTCTTGATGAGTGTTTCTATAAACTGGGTGGTGTGTGGTGTGAAGATTTTCTTCAAGACCCACTGTTTGGATCTCTTGCAGAATACTTGGTTAAACCGTGCTTGTCCTGTAAATGATAGGAAATATAATGAAATATAAAATCTAAACTAAGATTTCACATGTGTGATCGTTCCCATAGCTGTCAACATTCTAGTTTTGGATATTATACTACTCAGACAACACATAATATACCTGTCTTGGTTGTGTCCTGCTTCCTCTTGACAATGTTCTCATTGTGCTCCAGGATGGCAAGGTAACATCGCTCCTTCATTCCCTGGAATGAGAATGCCTGGCGTTTGGGGAGGTATTTTAGAAGTGCACTGTGAAATACTTCAAGTGGGCCTGTGTGCAATTAAAAAGAGTATTGGAGAAGGGATACAACAAAAATGGAAAAATAATCAAGTGTAAAAGGTCAACTATTCTCACCTGTATGCTTGAATAGGGCCATCTTATCCATGTCTCTCAGAAGCCTTTTGTCATGCACCAACGATGACAGGTCTTGAAACGACACAGAATCTTTTTTCATCCACATGCGCTTCTTTTGCTCCTGGTCTGTTAGAGTAGCATGGTCACACCGATGCTGTTCTTTGTTGTCATCTGTCCACTCATGCTCATTACACACATGGGCCCTCATTTATCATTCTTGCGTAGAAACGGGCGTATTTTTGTGTGTAAGATTATGCTTACACTGGTCTCAGCGCCTGATTTATGAAGCTGTGCGTACCTTTGAAATCCAGGTGTACGCACCACCTGGTGTTGATAAATGCGGCGGCTGAAAACGTGTATAATTTGAATGAAACGCCCCCAATTATTCAAGCTTCAGGAGGCTGCACCCAGGACTTTACGGCAAGGACTGACGGAATACGACAAGAAATACATGGTTTGGAGCAGGAAGTCCACAAGTTAAAACTTCAGAAACAAAATATTATGTTGTTTTGACAGATTTAAATAAAGATTAAATGTTTAGTTTCACTACTAGAGCCCCTCCCCGGCATAAATGTTCAAAAAATATTGTGCATTTTAATATTACGAGGTTTTCATTTGGAAACAATTTAATAATTTTTTATTCGATGATTTAAACTGGACACATTTTTAACAAAATGTTCAACTCGCTTAAAACTGGACACGAGCAGTCAGATGAGCCATAAACAGTTCAGGTCCAGCCGGAGAGCCAGTGCTGGAGTCAGGGGGACCACCGCGGGCTGTCAACCTCGCTGGAGCGGACCAGTGCGCTGTCAGCCCCAGAGGAGGGTGCGCTCATCCCGGAGGAGCAGGGCACGGGCCGAGAGCCTCTCGCTGAGCGTTCAATTTGATGAACGGAGGACATACGGACAGATACGGGCGGTGTCCCCAGCGTGCAAAGCAAGGCTTCATAATGTTTTGCAGCTTTGGGAAACAGTGCTCTGTGCTGTCCTGGGACTATTACGCACGGACACGGATCGTTTATGTTCAGAGTGAAACGTTGTCCAAACACAATGATGAGCTGCACCACGTCTGTACCACCTGTTTGTAGAGCGCGTTCCACAAACTAGAAGTTTTTGTCTGTTCCTAGAATTATAAATTGGCTATTTGTGGTGCTCCAAGAGACAGATTTAGCACTAAAATGCCCATCAATGTCCCAAATAAGCTCCAAATGAAAGAATGTTGCTCTGATCAAAAGCTGCTCCATCACCTCCGGGAATGGGCTTTACGCACTGACCCAGGACTCACACATGAACAGAGATCAGCATGCCAGAGTCTGGGGACGCGGGGTCTTTAGCGGGGGTGTCGGTGCTCGCTGTGCGGTCATAATATAAAGTTTGTCTTATAATAAATGCTGGGCTTTGTGCGCGACGTGTCTGTGCCCGCCTCACCTAAAGGCCGTGGGGCTGTGTCCATTTCGGCAGCCAGTCTCAGTGCTTCAAGCCATCCGCTCATGCTCTTCGTTGTTTTAACATTTTTTGCTTGTAGTCCTTTCATTTGAAGGTCCACATTTTATTAAAAGCAAACCCAAATAAAAGGCACCAAAAGCTACGATAAAATAGTCCAAATACAAATCAAAGCATGTTCTGACTGCTCAGTAGGCTGTATAAAGTCCGTGCTGCTCAAATATAAACACAAAAATTAATGTTTCAAACGCTGTTTCTGTTACAGTGGGTCATAATATATCATGTATTTTAGTTTGTCAGTGCATTTTGTGCTGTTAGGAAATGATTTCTGCGCATTTCGGCTCTAACTCAAAACTTGCGTACATGTACACCACCTCCTGAGCTGGCGTAGGATTTGAGCGTGCCGTACGCCAACGTCCATATTGATAAATGTCAAAGTCACCGTGGTTTTGGGAGTACGCCAGGTGTACGCTGGAAATTTGGTGTACGCACTTTTGATAAATGAGGGCCATGGTGTGTAATGGACTTCCACCTGCTTTTCAATGCCTGTATGAAAAACACAATTTTTGTCAATAAGTGTAGTTTTTAATTTAATTTTTTATAATTTTTCAAAAACATAATAAAATTAGAATCAAAAGTCTTACCTCGATGTTCCCTTTACTTGTTGCACAGGCAAACCACATATGGTTTACGACTGACCTATAAAAGATAATACAATTACTAATTTTGAACCTTGTAAACCAATCTAAAGTCTGCTCGATTACAAGCTAACACTGACCTGGTCCATGCATGGAGGATTTCGTTTGACTTTTTCTTCCCCTTACTCTGCATCTTCTTCTGGAAACCTGCGAGTTAAAGCAGAGTTAGGACTGGAGAAGTGTGGATGTTTGTGTACAGCAGGACTAAACAAATACATACCTTTTGCTGTGTGCCAGATGTCAAACTGATGTTGGACATTAGGAAATTGTTCCCTCATTATTTTTTGAATCGATGTGGAGCGATCTGTGGCCATCACCTCCACGTCAAGGCCCTGGTCCATGAGCTCAGTCATGCCCCTTTTGAAAGCTAGGGGTTCCATGGTAACAGAGCTGGTGGCCTCAGTAACCTAGAGTCAAGTTCAAATTATAATCGTAATTTTACAAATAGCATCTTTAATTTTCAATTATTATAATTTAGCTGCTATTTATATTTATTTTACCTGCACCAGTTCAGTGTAGAGTATCTCCTTTGTGGCATCCAACATAAATGTGTAATGGCAGTATTTTGCACTGAAACCTGGCGTGTCACATCGGCCATCACCCGTCAGGTGTAGCCTCTTTCCATCCTCCTGTTCTAAAAACACTCTTGCTAAGAGTTCTGTTTTTCACTGTACACTTCCTCGATAGCAGGGTGCAAGTATACCTTCTGGATATTGTAAAATGTAGTCTGTCCCATCATTTGGACACCCATGGTCTTGCACCAGTCCGAGAGTTCTGTGTATGTGCCCCCTCTGAACAAAACAGCTGCTGCTGCAAGGAGGTTCACCTCTGGCATTCCCCTAACGTCACGTGAAGATTTCCAGGACCCAACATGGCCCCCAAGACATGTCCAGTCCACCTTCCTCTGTGCACCAATGTCAACAATAGTCTTTGAACAAATTGGTTTCCCACATGTCTGGCAAAATTTGAAGAGTGACATGAGGCTGGACTCGTTGACTATTATCTTCTTTTCATGCCAGTCTTTTTCACCTTCATCATCTGATGATGATGTTGATGTGACGGTGATGGTTGACCCGGGCTGATAGCTTTCATCATTTTCAACTACAGCTTCAATGGAGCTGATGGTTGTATTGAAGCCCCCAGGTGTACTTGGGCATGGTGACTTTAAAACAAACAAGATTTAAAAAAAAAAAAAAAGTCATTCAGTTGCTTTATAACTCATTAAAAAAAGAATATGCAGTGAAATATGTTAGTTCTTCAGAAACTTACAAATTGTTCTTGGACAGAAGCAGGAATTTTGAGCGGTGTTGAGGTCAGCAGCATTGGTTCTTCATTTTCCGACGACACTGACGCATCAGACGCATCAGTCTGAAATGACACAAGTTCAATAACGTTACATAACATTTAGTTGAACATAACTTATTCTGATAAGAATACAATGCAGGTTTTTTCGTTGCCCGAATAAAAAGGCAATAACTTACCTCTAACATATGGGCGTTTGAGGTTACTCACGGACATATAATCAAATATTTTACTGAAAGTGGGTGTCAATTATATTTTTAAGCTTACAATAATTAACATTATTTGTACTAGTCCCTACTACATTAGGGGTTAATATCGCAAATGTTTATGTCTCTGAAGTCATCTCAAAAGTCTAATACAGCAACAGGTTTGTGTGGTAACGTTAGCATAAATCGACAAATACGCTAACTCAGTTTTACAGAACAGTGGCTTTACTTTGAGAACAGTCAACTTATATAAAACTTATATGTAATTGTCTATCTAACGCTACTTTTCTAAATTTGCTGTTTTACTGCAAACAACTAAAGTTAAAACACTGTATAGGCTAGGCTACTGTGTGATCAGAAATAGAGTCGTCTTACCTCTAGGCGAATGCGTTTAGTACCAGATGGCCCAGGCTGTTCGTCATCTGGAAAGGTGAATATTGATGGAATTGCAGTGTCCTTCAGAGTGGTTCTCTTCATTCGAAGGACATTCGGTTCATAGTCTTCCTGCGTGAAATGACGACTGCAAATCCTCCGGGTTTTCAGGTTTTCCAAATCGGTGTCCTCCCCAAACTTCGGATGGTTGATTGCCCGCAGCCACTGTTTACATCGCTCCAAATCTTTTAACGGCAAATGATGGAAACTTACTTCTTGTCCTTTCCTGGTTTTTTTTGTACATCCCGGTACAATGCAATTTAGCACCATTTTGATGGAAATTTATCACCTACTAACTCACTCAACTCAACTTTTCAGATACTGCCGCCTGTAACCGGTAGCCGTGGTTTGGGAGTGGCCCATAGACTGTATATGGGAGTGGCCTCGTAAGGGCAGCAAAGCAAGTGCATTCTGGGAGTTGTTGTCTTTCAGCCACATGAGTTAAAAATACATGTTCTGCCTTTTCTCAGTCTAGAATGCTTCAAATTCAAAAATAATTTCATATTTATACTACATAAATGACCACTATTAAATACACATTCACCTTCCCAGAGCTGAAGTATCCCTTTAATGCATTGTGTCACAGTGTGGTCAGGGAGCAGGTTAGGATTTTGGATGGTAGGCCTCGAGGATGATGCATAATTGTTTGAACTTTTCTGAACACTTTTTAAATTGTTTTTATTACAGGCATTTTAAGTCACCAAGACCCTGTAGACCCTGTAGACTGCATGGCCTGTTCTCCGAGAGTTCACCACAGAGAGAGGTTGATACCCTGAGTTGCCTTAAACATCTGCTCCTTGAATGAGGTGGAGTCAGAGCTGGCGGATGATTCACTGCATTAGTTGAGGGTTGTATAGCCACTGCTGTTTTGTCTGCCTGATCAACTGCTGATTTTTGTGCCTGATTTTAAATGTGCATTCTTTTTATGAGACTCTGTTACAGGTGGAGGGGCCCTGTGAATGTTTTAGCTAGGTTCTGCTAAGGGTGGGGCAGTTTGCTTGTTGTTGGGCTGCCTGACTTCCCTCAGCCCTTCTCCCTCTTCTTCCCGTGTTCTGACAGGGTGGTGGACTGTGGAAGCCCCTCTTCCTTCACTGCATGTCGTGGTGTGTGAATATGACAGCTGTGTGCGGACCTTTAACTGAGCCTTATTGTGTGGGGCTTGCTGTCTTTAGGTGGTGACGCACACCTGTGGGGGTGTCAGGGCATCCTGGTGGCAGTTTAGCTTTTGTAACAGTTTGCTTTTATCCTTCAGCATCTCTGCAGCATGGGCCTTTACATCTTATTGGTTTATTGTTTGAGCTTGCGTTAATAAAACTGCCCAAAACCTGATCTTTAAATTTTCGTGTTTCATAAATCACCTTTCTAGTTGAAACGCATGTCTCTTGTAAATAAATGCTCTGTAAATAAATAAATCCCCTGGGTTAAAATGAGATATTATATCATGGTACCTAAGCATGCTTATCTGCTTGAAGTGCTACGCTAACCTTTCTTCTAAGGAGGACAGGAGTCCAAAAATGTTCCAATAGCACAGAATTAATTTATAAAAATGTATTGTACATAATGGGAGCTCCTTCTCCTTGTGTGAAATGTTTTATAATGTGAAGACTCTTGGATCTGAACGCTCGACATGGGCCTACAACTGCTGTAGCTTTTTAAGTTAATCTACATCTGTCCACAGCAGAGGCTCTGACCACAACCTGGAGGAGGAACTATAGTATAAATGACTCTTGGTATAATATAACCTACACATTATTTACAATAGGTTTTAGTCTTCACTAACCCACTTTGCTTGTAAATCATTTCTGGGCATATGTGAGTGAAAGAGTTGCACTGCAGAGCCCTGCTTCACTGTACTATTGTACATACTAGCCTACTGTATATGATAGAAATGTGTATTACAAGACAGAAGTTGACATCATCCTTATTTACAAAAACAGAGCCACAATTACAAGGTGTTGTTACCATAAATCATGATGTGAATATCTGAAAGTGCCAACAGGGCCCTTCTCTGGTGCTGAAGGAAGGAGTGGTGTTCTGCTTTGTCCTGAAAGTCTCTTCATATGAATAGAGTGATGGTAGGTGATGGGGCCAGATACTAGCATCAGTCCTCAAACCTGCACAGACTCATATCACCTGTCTTGGGACTCAGTTTCACTTTTATTTTACTTTACATGGGTTCAAACAGTCCAGAGCTTTCCCTGGTGGCTCATCAAACAGAATTAAACCAGGAAAGGCAGTAAAAGTCTTGAAAGCCCAGAGCCAGAGGAGATGCTTTTTGACTCTCAGTAATGCTCACCAGGTTTCACACATAAGTCTGCCTACATAACTAATGACAACATGCTGCATTAAAAATATTTAATCTACTTAACTAACATAATAAGTACATTACACTGGGAAAAAAATGCAAAGGACAATAAAAAATTATTCAACTTTATAGATTTGTTTTGAAGAGTTTTGTTCTGACTCATAACAGCAGATGGTGGAAGCTGAGAGTTTTTTGCAGCTCCATAGAAAGAGAAGCTGGAGGCAGGTGAAGTTCTGCACAGCCTTCAGACTCAGTGATCAGCTTCCTCTGGTGGCAGTGCAGCCTTCTCTTTGATATAAACACAAGTCAAAAGGTCAGAATCAAAGACTGTTGGCGCCACAGAAGGACTCGTGCACAGAAGGGGGGCAGAGTGCCCTCTGCTGGTGGAGCTCACACACAGCAAGAAAGCTTAAAAATATTATATGTCATATGTGTTAAGAAACTAAAATATGAATTAAATATAATATAAACTTAAATAAACAGGCTAACTGCGATCCTAAGCTACATATAACATTAGTTAAATTGTCTTAATCTACAGGTCACCTGTGCACTTTGGTGCCATTGGTTACAGGTCATGCCTGAAATAAAAACAATTTAAAAAGTGTTCAGAAAAGTTCAAACAATTATGCATCATCCTCGAGGCCTACCATCCAAAATCCTAACCTGCTCCCTGACCACACTGTGACACAATGCATTAAGAGAGATCCTGATGGCGCGGTTCGAGACTGGTCGTAACTGGGATATTTCCCAGTTGAAACTTCCGACTTCCGACATCAAAGCGTTCCAGGTGCATGTTGGTGCATGACGCCGAAAGTGAACGAAAATTATGGGTGACCATGACAAAGTGAACACACAGTTGCACCCTCAGCAGTGCTTTAGGTGTTAATTAAAAGGATGGCAGTTTAACTGCAACAACTGAAAAAAATAGCCCATACGTTACTAGTTATGTGTACCCCAAGTTGGTAGCCCTGAAGTAAGTCAATGTTGTCCGTTACACTTCCTAATGTTTTGGCATTTTTAACAATAACTTTTATGCAGAAAAGATGACTTTATGAGATTCTTTACTGTAGCCAGCTACCGTATGTGTAAAACATATTTCTACATCAATATACATGCAGAACAAGTTTTACTGCATGATCGTATTTATTATTTTAATTCAAATACATGCAAATATACGTTTTGTTGCCGTTTAGTTTATGGTTTACCATTCACAAAGTGTGCTTCCATGGGCGCTGACATTGTTTTCTGGCGTCATTCAGCTGCTACTCGTGAAGTCGGGGTACAAATTTTTTCTCCGAGTTCACAAGTAGGAAATCCGACTTCAAGTGGCGTTCTGGGGTACTTTTCCTAGTTGGAGGTCGGAAATTTCCCAGTTCCGAGTTGCCGGGAACGCAGCATGAGTGCTCCCTGAACATCAGCTCTTAATGAGGTAACTGTCTCCAGGTGTGTGCCTGCTACTGGAGAGGCAGGGTGGAGTTTACCTGAGAAGGTGAAACTAGATTGTGGCATTACCAGGCCGAAAGCCATCACAACAAGAAAATGGATAACCACACAGCCCGGGGCCAAAGTCCCCTAAACAGATGAGAAAGTCTGAGCACATTGTTCAGTGTTCTGCAGAGCAGCAGCCTTAACTGCCAGTTAACAATCTGAGGGGTCATCAGTCAGATGGACACCGAGCTTTATTTGGACATTAGGCCATTAATTCAGAAGTCTATGAAGATTCTCACTGGACTTGGTTGAAGATCTTCTCCAACAGCAACTTCTAATGACATTTTCTCTCATCTAATAAATCAGAAGACTCAGAGCAGGACTGAGTTCTCTTCCTCTTAACATATCAAACGTCCCACAAAACAAGCAACACGCAGCATTGACTCAATCTGTCCACACACGTCCCTCACACTGTTTCAATGCTGCAACATGTCTGCAAGGACAACCGGAACCACACTGACAGGGCTGGACATACTTCTGAGAACAAAGTGCAGCAAACACAGAACCCACCAAATGATCAGGAACATGAATTCGATCCAGTTACCATCACATATCACACTCAGCCTCCAGGAAACAGACAGGACGACCATGTAAACAGCTGATTTGTCTCTAATTCCTTTAAATAAATCCAATGTAACACAAAAAGAGACTTTTAAATTACAGTTATTTTCTTTTAACGTTGAAAGCCTCAAGTATCAGGCTCCACATGTGGGATGCTGTCTGTAAAGAGGGTGAAGGTGATTGGTCCTAAAGGAGGGTGGCGGGTAGGGTGGACAGGTTGGAGCTGGGTCTAGTACAGGTCACCATGTATTTACATTTTCTCATGCACAAAAGCCAAATCATGATGTGAATATCTGAAGGTGCCAACTCTTCTCTGGTGCTGGAGGAAGGACTGGTGTTCTGCTTTGTCCTGACAGTCAGCATTTATCTGAACAGAGTAATGGTAGGTGTTGGGGCCAGATACTATCATCAGTCCTCAAACCTGCACAGGCTCATATCACCTGTCTTGGGACTCAGTTTCACTTTCATACAGGCTTTTACAACAGGCTGCATTAAAAACATTTAATCTACTTAACTAACATAATAAGTACATTACACTGGAAAAAATGCGAGAATTTTTTGCAGCTCCATAGAAAGAGAAGCTGGAGGCAGGTGAAGTTCTGCACAGCCTTCAGACTCAGTGATCAGCTTCCTCTGGTGGCAGTGCAGCCTTCTCTTTGATATAAACACAAGTCAAAGGTCAGAATCAAAGACTGTTGGCGCCACAGAAGGACTTCGTGCACAGAAGGGGCAGAGTGCCCTCTGCTGGTGGAGCTCATACACAGCAAGAAAGCTTAAAAATATTATATGTCATATGTGTTAAGAAACTAAAATATGAATTAAATATAATATAAACTTAAATAAACAGGCTAACTGCGATCCTAAGCTACATATAACATTAGTTAAATTGTCTTAATCTGAAGTTACAGGTCACCAATGGTCTTACAAATGTTTAATTCTCCCTAACAGCTTAACAGTTATTATTTTATTAGTTATTGTTTTTATTTCAGTTAACTAAAGTGTTTTTTTTTTTACACACAGTGCTACTTTATTTTCACTAAACAACGTTCTTTTAGTTTAGTTTTAGTCTAAAATCACCTTTCTAACTGCATGGCACATGGGCTACTTTTATTTTGGAGGCTTTACCTGTTACTATCCCTTCCAAATAAGGAATAGACCACGTGACTTCCGCTTTTGGTTTAGAACAAGAAACGAAGTTCACAGACCGTCTTCATTATTTGTTCCAAAAGGAATAACGATAAAATGAATCACCAAAAACGAAAAACGGGTGGATTTAGTTGGTTTTTCGTTTTTTGATCCATCCATCCATCCATCTTCAACCGCTTATCTGGAGTCGGGTCGCGGGGGCAGCAGCTCCAGCAGGGGACCCCAAACTTCCCTTTCCCGAGCCACATTAGCCAGCTCTGACTGGGGGATCCCGAGGCGTTCCCAGGCCAGCGTGGAGATATAATCTCTCCACCTTGTCCTGGGTCTTCCCCGAGGCCTCCTCCCAGCTGGACGTGCCTGGAACACCTCCCTAGGGAGGCTCCAGGAGGCATCCTTACCAGATGCCCAAACCACCTCAACTGGCTCCTTTCAACGCAAAGGAGCAGCGGCTCTACTCTGAGCTCCTCGCGAATGGCCGAACTTCTCACCCTATCTCTAAGGGAGACACCAGCCACTTGCCTGAGGAAACCCATTTCGGCCGCTTGTACCCGCGATCTCGTTCTTTCGGTCATGACCCAGCTTTCATGACCATAGGTGAGGGTAGGAACGAAAATTGACCGGTAGATCGAGAGCTTTGCCTTTCGGCTCAGCTCTCTTTTCGGTACGGTAAAGCGAGTGCAATACCGTCCCCGCTGCTCCGATTCTCCGGCCAATCTCCTGCTCCAGTCTCCCCTCACTCGTGAACAAGACCCCGAGGTACTTGAACTCCTTCACTTGGGGGCAAGGACTCATTCCCTACCTGGAGGGTAGGTTTTTGATTCTGATACAAAAAACGGTTATTTGTTTTTTCGTTTTGAAACAAAAAACAAATAAACGGTATTTTGGTTTTTGTATTACAAACGAATTACAGATTATCCACAGATACCCAGACCCAGAACAATAACACAGGGCCTAATGCACAGCGGAGCGGCAGGTTGATTTTAAAATTATTAATATTAAAATAATTTTGACTTCATTCTGATAAGATTACGATTTTATTCCATAATAGCCTGTTATATCTCCAAATATTATTCGAAAAAAAAAACGAAAAACCAACTAAATCGGCCCGTTTTTCGTTTTTGGTGATTCATTTTGTCGTTATTCCTTTTGGAACAAATAATGAAGACGGTCTGTGACCAAGGTACCTTGGTCGTCTGTGAACTTCGTTTCTCGTTCTAAACCAAAAACGGAAGTCACGTGGTCTATTCCTTTTTTGGAAGGGATAGTAACAGGTAAAGCCTCCAAAATAAAAGTAGCCCATGTACCATGCAGTTAGAAAGGTGATTTTAGACTAAAACTAAACTAAAAGAACGTTTTTTAGTGAAAATAAAGTAGCACTGTGTGTAAAAAACAAAAAAACAAAACAAAACACTTTAGTTAACTGAAATAAAAACAATAACTAATAAAATAATAACTGTTAAGCTGTTAGGGAGAATTAAACATTTGTAAGACCATTGGTGACGTGTAACTTCAGATTAGGACAATTTAACTAATGTTATATGTAGCTTAGGATTGCAGTTAGCCTGTTTAAGTTTATATTATATTTAATTCATATTTTAGTTTCTTAACACATATAATGTTTTTAAGCTTTCTTGCTGTGTGTGAGCTCCACCAGCAGAGGGCGCTCTGCCCCCTTCTGTGCACGAGTCCTTCTGTGGCGCCAACAGCCAACAAGCTTTTGACCTTTTGACTTGTGTTTATATCAAAGAGAAGGCTGCACTGCGACCAGAGGAAGCTGATCACTGAGTTTGAAGGCTGTGCAGAACTTCACCTTCCTCCAGCTTCTCTTTCTATGGAGCTGCTGAAAACTCTCGCATTTCTTCCAGTGTAATGTACTTATTATGTTAGTTAAGTAGATTAAATATTTTTAATGCAGCCTGTTGTAAAAGCCTGTATGAAAGTGAAACTGAGTCCCAAGACAGGTGATGTGAGCCTGTGCAGGTTTGAGTACTGATGATAGAATCTGGCCCCATCACCTACCATCATCTCTGTTCAGATAAATGCTGGACTGTCAGGACAAAGCAGAACACCACTCCTTCCTCCAGCACCAGAGAAGGGCCCTGTTGGCACTTTCAGATATTCACATCATGATTTGGCTTTTGTGCATGAGGAAATGTAAATACATGGTGACCTGTACTAGACCCAGCTCTGACCCGTCCACCCGACCCGGGTCACCCTCCTTTAGGACCAATCACCTTCACCTTCTTTACAGACAACATCTCACATGTGGAGCCTGATACTTGACTTTCAGCATTAAAACAAAATAATTGTTTATAAACCATTTAAAAGTCTCTTTTTGTACAACATTGGATTTATTTAAAGGAATTAGAGACAAATCAGCTGTTTACATGATCCTCTCTTTCCTGGAGGCTGAGTGTAATATGTGATGGTAACTGGATCCAGTTAATGTTCCTAATCATTTGGTGGGTTCTGTGTTTGTTGCACTTTATTTTTCAAAGTATGTCCAGCCCTGTCAGTGTGGTTCTGGTTATCCTTGCAGACATGTTGCAGCAGTAAGACAGTGTGAGGGATGTGTGTGGACAGACTGATTCAATGCTGCATGTTGCTTGTTTTGTGGGTCGTTTGATATGTTAAGAGGAAGAGAACTCAATCCTGCTCTGAGTCTTCTGGTTTGTATCAGATGTGAGAAAATGTCATTGGAAGTTGCTGTTGGTGTTCTGTGATGTGACAGAAGGAACAGGTTTTTCTTCTGAATTAATCCAAGGTTAATGTCAATGGACTTGGTTGAAGAAGATCTTCAACTGAGAATCTTCATAGACTTCTGAATTAATGGCCTAATGTCCAAATAAAGCTCGGTGTCCATCTGACTGATGACTCTTCAGATTGTTAACTGGCAGTTATCTGCAGAACACTGAACAATGTGCTCAGATAGACAATGTTTGTGTATCGATAGCTAGCTGCTTAATAACTCTGATAAAATTAACCGATGGTTTGAGTTTGATAACAAGGCAGCTGTTTAAATTTAAGCTTGTCTATCACTGACTTAGTTAGCCTGTGTGGTCCATTTTCTTGTTGTGATGGTAGGCTTTTGCATGGTAATACCACAGTCTAGTCTCACTCTCTCAATGCATTGTGTTGCAGTGTGGTCAGGGAGCAGGTCAGGATTTTGGATGGTAGGCCTCGAGGATGATGCATAATTGTTTTAACTTTTGTGAACACTTTTTAAATTGTTTTTATAACAGGCCTTTTAAGTCACCAAGACCCTGTAGACCCTGTAGACCCTGTAGACCCTGTAGACCCTGTAGACCCTGAGACCCTGTAGACTGCATGGCCTGTTCTCCTAGAGTTCACCACAGAGACGGCCGTGGAGGTTGATCTGCTCCTTGAATGAGGTGGAGTCAGAGCTGGTTGATGATTTGCTGCATTAGTTGAGGGTTGTATAGCCGCTGCTGTTTTGTCTGACTGATCAACTGCTGATTTTTGTTTTCTGATTTTAAATGGGGATTATTTTCATGAGACTCTGTTACAGGTGGATGGGCCCTGTGAATGTCTTTGTCAACTGCTGGATTCTGCTAAGGGTGGGGGAATTTGCTTGTTTTTGGGCTGCGTGACTTCCCTCAGCCCTTTTCCCTCTTTTTGTAGCGTTCTGCCAGATGGGGGGCTGTGGTAGCCCCTCTTCCCTTCAGTGCATGTGGTGGTGTCTATATGGTAGATGTGTGTGCACCTTCAACTTAGCCTTATTGTATGATGTTTTATGTGTGTGTGTGTGTGTGTATTTTGCTGTCTTTAGGTGGTGGTGCACCACTGTGGGTGTTGGAGTCAGGACATCTGAATGGCAGTTTCTCTATTTTGCTTTGGTAACAATTTGCTATGTGGCAGCTCAACCAGCAGAGGTCACTCCACTCCCTTCTGTGGCGCCAACAGCCAACAAGCTTTTGACCTTTTGACTTGTGATCAAAGAAAAGGCTGCACTGCTATGAAAGGAAGCTGATCACTGAGTTTGAAGGGTGTGCAGAACTTCACCTGCCTCCAGCTTCTTTATATGACGCTATAACTACTAAAAACTCTCAGCTTCCACCATCTACTGTTGTGTCAAAACAAAACTCTTCCAAAACAAATCTGTGTAGTTGTATAATTTTTATATAATTTTTTATTGTATTGTATAAATTTTACTTTGTAATTTTTACCAGTATTATATATTTATGTTAAGTAGATTCAATATATTTAATCTATAGTTCTCATTATGTCAGAAATGATCTCCAGCTCTGGGACTTCAAATCTTTTAATGCTTTTCTGGGTTAAATTCTGTTTGTTGAACCACCAGTTAAAGGGGGTGTTCTGTACTGTTCATACTTGTGTAAAATAAAAGTAAAGTTCATTTAGTTTTTCTCTCTGGTACTCGTCTCAGGGCCTCACAGATTTGCACCAATACCAGGAGGATGTGAGCCTGTGCAGGATTTAAGGACTGATGATGGTAGCAAGGATGGTTGCAGTCACCTACCATCACTCTCTTCAAATAAATGCTGGACTGTCAAGACAAAAGAGAACACCACTCCAGCACCAGAAAATGGCCCTGTTGTCACTTTCAGATATTTAAATTGTGAATTTTCTTTTTTTTTTTTTGGTAAAGCACTGCTTGTAATTGTGGCACTGTTTTTGTCAATTTGGATGATGTCAACTTCAGTCTTTTAAAACATATTTATATCATAATGTACAACAGTACAGTGAAGCAGGGCTCTGCATTGCAAGTCTTTGATTTGCATATATGCCCTTGATTTACAAGCATAGTGGGTGAGTGAAGACTAAAACCTACTGTAAATGTTAAGGTTATATTATACCAATAGTCATTAATACTAGTTCCTCCTCCAGGTTGTGGTTAGAGCAGTGGTAGATTTAGAGCAACACATTCCCCTTGTACTGTTTTACTGAAGTTATGGATAATAAATAATGTTCACCAATCTTTTTTTACATGTGGTGTTGTGTGTGCATGTGGCAAAATCAGTATGTTAAAAAGCTTTAACATTTGTTGACCCCCTGCAGTTTGCCAACAGGTCAGTGGATGATGCAGTCAATTTGGGTCACATCCTGCAACACTTCAACTCTCCAGGGACACATGCAAGGATCCTGTTCGTGGAAATCAGAGTTCAACACCATCATCCGGAACATTCTCAGCACCAAACTCACCCAGCTCACTGTGCCAGCCTCCACCTGTCAGTGGATCACAAACTTCCTGACTGACAGGAGTCAGCAGGTGAGGCTGGGGAACATCACATCCAGCACCCGGACTATCAGCACTGGCGCCCCCCAGGGGTGTGTGCTCTCCCCCCTGCTCTTCTCTCTCTACACCAACGACTGCACCTCAGGAGACCCATCTGTCAAACTCCTGAAGTTCGCTGAAGACACAACAGTCATCGGCCTCATCCGGGACGGTGACGAGTCAGCCTACAAACGGGAGGTTGTTTAGCTGGCTCTCTGGTGCAGTCACAACAACCTAGAGCTTGACACACTCAAAACTATGGAGATGACCGTGGACTTCAGGAGGAGCCACCCCCACTGTCTGGTTTGGATCTGCCACCAAAAAGGACAGGGACAGTCAGGACTGATCCATCTCACCCCGGACACAACCTGTTCCAACTTCTCCCCTCTGGTAGGCGCTACAGAGCACTGTACGCCAAAACCAACAGACTCAGGAAAAGTTTCTTCCCACAAGTGTCACTCTGATGAACAGCTGATTTCTGACACACAGTTTCAGGAACAATTCCTGTGCAATAACCCAGTAACTCTACCTCTAATCAGCCATCTGTTTACCACTTATGTATTCATTATTTTCTATTACAGTGCTGTTCATACTGTTCAGATGGTTATATTGTGTGTGTATATATATAGATAGATAGATATACAAAACCCACATACCTCAAGTACATAACACATATTTATTCAAACATTCTTTGCACAATGCTCCATCACAATGTATGTGTACATGTAAAGTATATTTTATGCATGTTAAAGACTTTAACTTGATAAACACTGTGTGTAAAAAATAAATAAATCAAGATTAGACAGAATTCAGTGACATCTGATCATCTCTTAAAAACAACCTTGTTATCAAACTGAACAAACTTTCTTTTTGTTATTGCATGTGGTCATCAAAGTCACATTTTAACAAAGAACGGATATATAACAAATCAAATAAACATGAACATAAACTTAATCCAGTACCTTTCGTCTCAACATGTATTATCACAAACAATTATTAATCAAATCATTCCCCACTCCAAAACTGGTATAAATACATACAAATAAATAAAGATGAACATTACTTAAAAAGAGGTTACCAGTTTCTAAATAAATATGAACAAAACCAAAACATAAAAAAAGAAATTTCAAAACTTAATCCCGAATTGTGTCCCTTAATATGTTAATGACATCCCCCATCCCTGTCATTTCAAAATGAACATCAGCAGACCTGCTGTCCCTACATTTTGGGCAGCTGGACTCGTTAAGTAGCCATTGCTGAATGCACCTTCGGCATCCAATAACGCTGCGGCAGCATGGGGTCGCCACAGGGTTCCTCATGGCATCTGCAAGATTCATAATAGAAGAACAATGTGATCACTATGTACTGACCTCATACAGAAAACACAAGACTTTTATCCAACCTGGCTTTCCAACACAATTGATATTGTAAGATATTGTACTTTGCTCTTGCAAGTAAGGTGTGGAAACTGATTTTGCATGAACATTGAGATATGAAAATCATGTTTCAATGTAACACATTATATGCACAAAGCTAAGCTTAGAATGATGATTGAGTACTAATTTGCTTATGAGTAGCCTTAAATTGGTGTTCAATATATTTTGCATATCAGCATTTTTATTACACAACACATATTGCATCTTGTGTTGAGTCATTGTCTTCATCAAAGTGCTCAGTTCAGGGGACAATTCCCCACTTCTCTTCTTTAATGGCAACACAACGTCTGAAAGGTCAGAAGAGGGAAAGGTGGTACACTAATGTACACAACACTGGATATAGTGACATTTGTCAGCCACAACTACTGTAATGGTTATAAATCTTAATTGTATTTCTGGGAGCTCTCGCATATTTCCATGGTGCCACAGGTTTGAGCTTTGGGCTAACTATTTATCCAGTGTTAAGTGAAATTCTTTAAATACACAATTTAGAATATTGTTTTGATGCAAGAGACCCTTAGCACTATTAAATTACATAATTGTTTTCTAAAAAAAGGGCATAGGCTGTCATTATGTTGAAGAAGAACAAGAAGACATACTTTCTCTGTGGTTTTTAGTGTTATTATACACACACAGGTCTGAAATACACCTCAACAAACAGGACATATGCACATGCAACAACATGGAGAGATACCAGAGCAAATTCACAAAATCACAATTATTAACAAAATAATGATTGACTTAGCAACACCATGCATTTACTGAACTTGTAAAACCAAATGCTTAATGTTTTAAATAATTGTGCATTATCCCAAATAGCCCCTGAAATAATAGTAATCAAATATTAGTAAAGTTAAACATCATCTGAGGAGGACGGTAGCTCAGTGTTTCTCCACTTTGACAAGCTTATGTGTGTGAGTGCTTGCGTGCCTGTGTATACATGCAGTAGAGCACAGCAGGTGAAAGGATCAATTGAAATCTGCATGTCTTTCTGCATAGAATTCTTCTATAAGTCCAGATGTTTGTGGTGAAATATGCTTATGCACATTTCAAATATGTTTATGCACATTTCAAATATGCTTATGCAAATTTCAAATATGCTTATGCACCTTTCACTGCCATTTAGGCCATTTTGCTGCACGTAGCAATATTTATTAATGAGGCCCCACGTTTAGTACAAGCATAAATAAAATGTAAATTGTTAAGGTATAAGTAGAGGAAAGGTCTACCGGCCACTATTCTAATCATGCAGTTTAAAATACCATACATTAAAGCTAATTTTAACCAAGTTGTAGCACCCTGTCATCTTGGCTCCAGCTGAAGTAAACATCTCAGCCTGGATGAGAGGGAGTTTGGGCTTTTAGGGAGGAGCGGGGGATGCCACTGTACAGGAAATGGTGCGCTGGATTTACAATACAATACAAAATGAGTGTTACTGTGAAATAGCATGCGCCACACTAATTGTTTTATCTCGGTTAACTTATTTTTATAATTGTTGGAAGACAAAATAGAAATCGTCATTAACATTCGATAAATTGCACAGCTCTATCTCCAGCTACACACTGTCACTTCCACCGCCATGGCATGGATGTTGGAGAAGACACGCATGCTGTGGCTTTTGTCCTTTATGTGCAGAACCAGGGAGTTGTTTGTTCAGTCTGTTACCAAGCTTAAAACATAAAAAAGTGTATTTGCAAACAGGATTTATGTGAGATTTAACATGTACCTTACCTCTGCATATGACGCACTGGAATGTGTCCCTGACAGAGGTGATTTGTGCCTCTGTCAAGGCCACAGTTGATACTCTGTCCCTGGCATATTGTCCCAGGCTTGTGAAATTGCTGGCAGCTCCTCTGCTGCAAGCAACAGCTCTTCAATTTTCTCTTTCGTTTCCTCTTCTAGGAAACTGGGAAATAAGGAAAAGTAAAGTAAAAGTTCAATATAACAATTCACCCTTGTCTCTCAAATTTTCACTTGCCAACACACCAATAAGCCATGAGTAGATTAACAAACAGCTACTATAATGTGTCCACTGGGTTGATATTTGAACATTTGTCATTTTTTAAGCTAACCAGGTTGAGAGCGATTTACAGGGTTACCATCTTTAAATGAAGTCAAATCTGTATTAAAAAAGGAAACAAGATTTAGGTTATAATAAAGAAAAGTAACCCACATCAAGGGTTGTAGTGAGGTACTGATCACTGTGAGTAGACTTAAGAGAAGGAAAAGTGTTGCACACTGTAGCTACATATGCCTTTTTTAAAATGTATATGTCAAATTTCAGTAAGATAGGTGGACACTGTGCAGCTATGGTGTATATGTTCATTTGTCAACATGTTGAGACCTCACCATTCAAACAATGCAGATGTAGTTAAAAAATCTGTTAGACATTTTTATTTGTTTTGGGTAAATGCAATGCTAATTACCCAGTCTTCCTCCTCTTACTCCTCTGTAGCTCGTTGAAAGAGCTTTCGCAGATGGAAACGATTTTTCTGGCGTTTTGTTTCCAAAACGTCACTCCTACAGGAAAGAACAAACATTGATTGATTTTTGTTTTCCAAGACACAGCTTACACCCAGTGCTGGCATCTATAGAGAATCTGTACAGATAATGACATTAGGTAGCCAAGCCTGACTATGCTAATCCAGATGTGCATTCTTTGTAATGTCTGTAATTACTTGCTATAATTTGAATAACTATCTCAAAAACAGAGAGATTGGGTAAGGGTAAGGGGAAAACCCTAAGTTTAATAGGCTGGGCTCTGACTGCAAGGACTGACAGCCCCCAAAATGTATACTACTAAAAAGCTTTAACCAAATATTTATATATTCAATTTCAATTTTCAATTCAATTTTATTTATATAGCGCCAAATCACAACAACAGTTATCTCACAGCGCTTTTCATAAAGAGCAGGTCTAGACCGAACTCTGAAGTTATTTACAGAAGCCCAACAATTCCCACCAAGAGCAAGCACTAGGCTGACACAGGCAAGGAAAAACTTCCTTTTAAGAGGCAGAAACCTCGAGCAGAACCATGGCTCAGGGTGGTGGCCATCTGCCTCGACCGGTTGGGGTGAGGGGAGAGAGAGAGCGAGAGAGCAAGAGAAAGAGAGAGAGAGAGAGAGCAAGAGAGAGAGAGCAGAGGGAGGCAACCTACACTGTATACACATAGAGGTACAGACAATAAAGGTGATGGTGCTATAGACTGAATGAAAAATGGTACAGATATTTATAGTAATGTTAATGATAATAATAATAACAGTAATAATGGCGATAGGACTTGTAATAGCAATTGCAACTGTAGCAGAGGGCGTCAAGCCGGAACACGGGGGGCAGCAGGACTCCACAGCTCCAGAGCCAGCAACACCCGCAGGAAGTGACAGGAGGGGGAAGCACACGACCACGGGAGAGGGAGAAAAAATCGAGTTAGTAACATGCATTAATGGGATGAGGTTGCACTCAGAGAGAGAGAGAGAAGAGGAGAGAGGAGCTCAGTGCATCATGGGAAATCCCCCCGGCAGTCTAGCCTATGGCAGCATAATTAAGGGATGGTTCAGGACTCACCCGAGCCAGCCCTAACTATAAGCTTTATCAAAAAGGAAAGTCTTAAGCCTACTCTTAAATGTAGAGACGGTGTCTGCCTCCCGAACCCAAACTGGAACCTGGTTCCACAGGAGAGGAGCCTGATAGCTGAACGCTCTGGCTCCCATTCTACTTTTGGAGACTCTAGGAACTACAAGTAATCCTGCATTCTGGGAGCGCAGTGCTCTGGTGGGGTAGTAAGGTACTATGAGCTCTTTAAGATAAGATGGTGCCTGACCATTAAGAGCTTTGAATGTGAGAAGAAGGATTTTAAATTCTATTCTGGATTTTACAGGAAGCCAATGCAGAGAAGCTAAGAAAGGAGAGATATGATCTCTTTTACTGGTTCCCTGTCAGAACACGTGCTGCAGCATTCTGGATCAGCTGAAGAGTCTTAATGGACTTTTCGAAGAGCCTGATAATAAGGAATTGCAGTAATCCAGTCTAGAAGTAACAAATGCATGGACTAGTTTTTCTGCATCATTTTTAGACAGGATGTTCCTGATTTTTCCAATATTACGTAGGTGAAAAAAGGCGGTCCTTGAAATTTGCTTAATGTGAGAGTTGAACGACATGTCCTGGTCAAAGATAACTCCAAGATTTCTCACAGTGGTGCTGGAGGCCAGGGCGATGCCATCCAGGGAAACTATATGTTTAGATAATGCATCGCGGAGGTGCTTAGGCCCCAGAACAATAACTTCAGTTTTATCTGAGTTTAACATTAGAAAATTGCAGGTCATCCAGGTTTTAACATCCTGAAGACACATTTGAAGCTTAGCTAACTGATGAGTTTCATCTGGCTTAATCGATAGATATAACTGAGTATCATCTGCATAACAATGAAAGTTTATGGAGTGTTTCCTGATAATATTGCCTAAAGGAAGCATATATAAAGTGAAGAGGATTGGTCCGAGCACAGATCCTTGTGGAACTCCATGACTAACTTTGGTATGCATGGAGGACTCATCGTTAACATGTACAAATTGAAATCGATCTGATAAATAGGACTTAAACCAGCTTAGAGCGGTTCCTTTAATGCCAATGAAATGTTCCAGTCTCTGTAATAGGATCTGATGGTCAATGGTATCAAATGCAGCACTAAGATCTAGTAAAACCAATACAGAGACAAGTCCTTTGTCTGATGCAGTTAGGAGGTCATTAGTAATTTTCACCAGTGCTGTCTCTGTGCTATGGTGAACTTCGAAATCCTGACTGAAAATCCTCAAATAAACTATTGCTATGTAGAAAGTCACACAGCTGTTTGGCGACTGCTTTCTCCAGGACCTTAGAGAGAAATGGAAGGTTAGATATAGGTCTATAGTTGGCTAAAACGTCTGGATCCAGGTTGGGCTTTTTTAAGAAGAGGTTTAATTACAGCTACTTTAAAGTACTGTGGCACGTAGCCTGTTGATAAAGACAAATTGATCACATCCAGCAGAGAAGTTCCAACCAAGGGCAAAACTTCTTTAAGCAGCCTAGTCGGGATGGGGTCTAAGAGGCAGGTAGATGGTTTAGATGAAGAAATTATTGAAGTTAGTTGATAAAGATTGAGGGAAGCAAAGCAGTCTAAACATATAACTGGTTTTACAGCTGTTTCTAAAGTTCCTGAGTATAGAGTTAAGTCGGTTGCCAGTTGAGGGCAGGTCTTGGTGGATTTTGTTTCTAATAGCTAGGATTTTATCATTAAAGAAGCTCATGAAGTCATAACTACTGAGAGCTATGGGAATACTTTGCTCAATAGAGCTGTGACTTTCTGTCAGCCTGGCTACAGTGCTGAAAAGAAACCTGGGGTTGTTCCTATTTTCCTCTATTAATGACGAGTAGTACGCTGCTTTGGCATTACGGAGGGCCTTCCTATAAGTTTTAAGACTATCTTGCCAAATTAAACGAGAATTTTCCAGTTTGGTGGAGCGCCAATTCCTCTCGAAGTTTCTTTGATATTTGCTTTAATTTGCGAAGTTTCAGTATTATACCATGGAGCTAACCGTCTTTGTTTTAGTATTTTCTTTTGTAGAGGGGCTACAGAGTCAAGTGTTGTTCGCAGCGAGCCTGCAGCACTATCAACAAGATGATCGACTTGAGAAGGACTGAAATTGGCAGTAAGAGTCCTCTGTTAATTTGATACCTGATAGTGAATTTAGAGCCGATGGGATCGCATCCTTAAATTTAGCTATAAGCTATCAGACAGACATCTTGTATAGAAATTTTTGCCCAATGGAGGGTAGTTCAGCAGTACAAGCTCAAAAGTTATCAAACAATGATCAGATAAAGAGGGATTCTGTGGGAACACTATTAAATGTTCAATTTCAATACCATATACCAGAACAAGGTCGAGGGTGTGATTAAAACAGTGAGTCGGTTCATGAACACTCTGAGAGAAGCCAATTGAATCTACTAGAGAGATAAACGCAGTACTAAAGCTGTCATTCTCTACATCCACATGAATATTAAAATCCCCTACAATAATAACTTTGTCCGTTTTAAGGACTAAAGTTGACAAAAACTCTGCAAATTCAGATAAGAATTATATATGAGAACCTGCTTATCACATGAAGGTTTTCTGAGAGAAACACAAGACTATACTCCACAGCATTATGCCAGTCAAAGACCCTTTTGATGAAAGAGAGACCCAGAATAGAATTAAAAGACTTAGGGGAACAACTGTTTTATATACAGGTGGGTTACTTGTATTGACACAGACTGTAGTCTTCAACTGAAATATGTATTTGTCAGGTTTAGACACCTAAAATATCAAACAAGGAAGAAAGACAAGAGAGTTAATGGCTTTTTACTCGCGAGGAGAACGGACAGAGATGCACTCAGTTACAAACTCCAACCGTTCTGAGGCATCTCCGCCCGCTTCCTCTCTTTTTTATTATGAACAAGGAGGTTACATACACATTGCTGCTACATGGGAAAAGGGAATAAACAAGGACATGAACTTGAAATTGAGACAGTTAGATTAAAATATGTTGTTATGTGCAGAATGTTCCAGAAACTATGTAAAACAGCTGCATATCAGTAGCTATTTTGGTTCTTGCTTCTTTGGGTGTCTGGCTCTGTGACCCATCCACTGCAGGTTTCCTGTGAACAAACTCAAGGATTTATATTAAAATACAAGGCTTATTTTTCCATATATGTATTTCTATGTACTGAGTAAATATGAGATAACTTATATACATAAAGATTCCAACAGTATTAGTAATAAGTATTACCACTGTGTCAACGAAGTATTTATGTCCACTGTTCATTAAAGTCATTTACACCATGGCTGTTTTGTGTTGTACTGTTTTAATATGATGAGGACATGTTTGTGGACTGCCTTAACAGTTTCAAATAACCAACATGGCACTGAGAAATAGATAAATTAACACATTTTGAATAAGTATCCACTATGGCTTCAAGATATAATCTCATTTTAGTAGCTTGCAACAGATGAGGGACATCTGGACCTAGGTTGTCAGTAAGTTAATTTATCAAATTACATTATAATAATTATAATTTACCATTTAAATGCCTGTAATACTAAGATTAAAATACCTCTACAAACATTTTCAAAAAATCCAGAGTGGACGAACTTCAAAAATACTAATGTACCAGTTGTCCCGCTTGACTCCGCCAGTCGATTGCCCTGTGCATTGCACAGGACAACATTTTCCTCTGTGTGGAGTTCTGCTTTGACCTTTAAGGTCATGGCTGGCACAGTCGCTTCTTGACTGGTGAACTCCACGTACAAGGTGCTGCCATCCAAAATTAAATTTCCCCTCTCCACCCTTCCAACGGATATGTTCCTTTGAAGACACAGAGAAAGACACACAGGGGTGGTGGTGTGGGGTTGCAGAGAGAGACCAATTTTACAAACAAACGCTCCATTATCTATTTAAGCAACACATTAAACATCAAATTGAAGGACTTTCAATGTTTTCCACACATAAACTTTACTTGGGTTTGCCACACAGGGTGGTCCAATCACAATATAGGTTCAACTTTGTGATGTCTGTCAGCTATCTGCGATGGACGATGGCATTGTCTATCGGCCAAACCCTATTTACTATCTACTTTCAAATAATTTCAAGCCCTTGATTAGGTTCTCCTCAAACTCACAAAGAAATAATGTAAAGAACTCATAGAAACCCTGTAAATTAGGTATTATTTACCAGTTGTATTCCCTGGGTTAATGATAATGCTTAGGTTATTTGCGCTGATGCCCAGCCAGACACATTTGACAAATTTCATTATCAGTGTTTCTTTGCATGACATAGGTCAAGAAAAGCTTTTCGTAGTAACGTCTGGTGGGATATATAAACAAGCAATCCATACAAACTGCATGCACAGTATTGGAAAAAGTATTTTTTGGGGAATTTTTTACAATATTTTTTCTTTGGTTTCATACCGTGTAAAGACTCTGGACGGACGTGGTGGTGGAGGTCCAGTGGAAGCTGCTGGAAATCCAAAATTGGCAGCTGATTGTAGTGCAGGTTGAGCTGCAAAAATGAATTGATTAACAGATTAGATGTCAACTATTAAATATATAATAATTTGATAATTGATTAATGTCTAGAGTCATTATTTAAGTTTTATGATGTCAGCCTCTCATTTGGGAATATGATCTGGTTTCTTTTCTCCGGTCTCACAGTTAACAGAATATCTTTGGGCTGTGAACAAAACAAGATCTTTGAAGACTTGATCTTGTGACATTTTTCACTATTTTCTTACATTTTATAGACCAAACAACTACTTGATTAATTAAGAAAATAATCGTTATTTGCAGACCTACTTGGTTGGCTGGGGGGGTCGAGAGGTAGGGCCCTCCTCATCTCCCATGACCTCGCATCGGCTGCCTGTTGAGACTTCATCAAGGTAGCCCCCGGGGCCGGGCAGCACCACATCCCTGCTGTCCAATATTAAGTAAATTGTGGATGGAATCAGCTGAAAGTACAGTCACAAGATTTTTAGAAGGTTGTTATGTCACCTATATATTTTTCATGTCACACACATGTGCACACACACACACACCTGTTCCTAGTCCTTAACTAACCTTTCTGTCCTTCACTTCTGTATACACAGGCACACAAATACACACAGTGGCCCTCATTTATCAAAAGTGCGTACACCAAATTTCCAGCGTACACCTGGCGTACGCCCAAAACCACGGTGATTTTGACATTTATCAATATGGACGTTGGCGTACGGCACGCTCAAATCCTACGCCAGCTCAGGAGGTGGTGTACATGTACGCAAGTTTTGAGTTAGAGCCGAAATGCACAGAATTCATTTCCTAACAGCACAAAATCCACTCACAATCTAAAATACATGATACATTATGACCCACTGTAACAGAAACAACGTTTGAAACATTAATTTTTGTGTTTATATTTGAGCAGCACGGACTTTATACAGCCTACTGAGCAGTCAGATCATGCTTTGATTTGTATTTGGACTATTTTATCGTAGCTTTTGGTGCCTTTTATTTAGGTTTGCTTTTAATAAAATGTGTACCTTCAAATGAAAAGGCTATGAGCAAAAAATGTTAAAACAACAAAGAGCATAAGCGGATGGCTTGAAGCACTGAGACTGGCTGCCGAAATGGACACAGCCCCGCCCTTTAGGGTGAGGCGGGAACAGACATGTCGCGCACAAAGCCCTGCATTTATTATAAGACAAACTTTATATTATGACCGCGACAGCGAGCACCGACACCCCACGAAAGGCCCCGCGTCCCCAGACTCTGGCATGCTGATCTCTGTCCATGTGTGAGTCCTGGGTCAGTGCGTAAAGCCCAATCCCGAGGTGATGGAGCAGCTTTTATCAGAGCAACATTCTTTCATTTGGAGCTTATTTGGGATTTAACTTTGATGGGGGTTTTAGTGCTAAATCTGTCTCTTGGTGCACCACAAGTAGCCAATTTATAATTCTAGGAACAGACAAACTCCAACAGCGTTCAAAACAAAAGCGCTTCCACAAACAGGTGGTACAGACGTGGTGCAGCTCATCATTGTGTTTGGACAATGTTTCACTCTGAACATAAACGAAAAGTTACACCGCTGGATGGTCAGATCCAAGTCCGTGCGGCGTCCAGACCCGTGTCCATGCGTAATTGTCCCAGGACAGCACAGAGCACTGTTTCCCAAAGCTGCAAAACATTATGAAGCCTTGCTTTGCACGCTGGGGTACACCAACCCGTATTCTGTCCGTATGTCCTCCGCTCATCAAATTGAACGCTCAGCGTGAAGCTCTCGGCCCGCGCCCTGCTTCTCCGGGATGAGCGCATCCTCCTCTGGGGCTGACAGCGCACTGATCCGCTCCAGCGAGGTTGACAGCGCCGCGGTGGTCCCCTGACTCCAGCACTGGCTCTCCAGCTGGACCTGAACTGTTTATGGCTCATCTGACTGCTCGCGTGTCCAGTTTTAAGCGTTGAACATTTTGTTAAAAATGTGTCCAGTTTAAATCATCGAATAAAAAATTATTAAATTGTTTCCAAATGATAAACCTCGTAATATTAAAATGCACAATATTTTTTAACATTTATGCCGGGAGGGGCTCTAGTAGTGAAACTAAACATTTAATCTTTATTTAAATCTGTCAAAACAACATAATATTTTGTTTCTGAAGTTTTAACTTGTGGACTTCCTGCTCCAAACCATGTGTTTCTTGTCGTATTCCGTCAGTCCTTGCCGTAAAGTCCTGGGTGCAGCCTCCTGAAGCTTGAATAATTGGGGCGTTTCATTCAAATTATACACGTTTTCAGCCGCCGATTTATCAACACCAGGTGGTGCGCATACCTGGATTTCAAAGGTACGCACAGCTTCATAAATCAGGCGCTGAGACCAGTGTAAGCATAATCTTACACACAAAAATACGCCCGTTTCTACGCAAGAATGATAAATGAGGGCCAGTATGTTTCCCAGACAATTGCTGAGTGAAATATATATAATAACATATAATGATTTTGACTCAGCTGGCAGGTAAAATTTGGGGATATGATCTGAACTTTGGTACAAAATGTAGGGTAGTAAACATTTGCAGGGAGCTATAAAATCCAGAGTTGAACTAAACATTAGCAGTAGTAGTAGTTATAGTCTTCATTAGAGTAATAGTATAGGCTACAGACAAGATAGTTTCAGTGTTTGGTGGGTTCATGCCATTAATACAAACATAACCAGAAAAGGCTTAGAACAAAAACTTAGTGTAATTCAATGAGGCTAACATAATGCGAGAAGAGTACAGTGTAGGCACATTGGAATTCCTTTGTTGCATTTTCATATGACCACGATTTTTCAACCCGCCAAACTGCTGGTGGGAGTGACCCGCCACCGCTGAGATCTGCTCGCATTTGGCGGTGTTTATGTCGAGCACTGTTTAAATATTGCCACTCAGTCAGAGTCAATCTTCAAAGTTACATTGTTAAAGTTTTCAGATTTAATTACTATTTGGATACTTTACATTTAATCCAGGCAAGCGAAAAACATGCTTACAGCCTATACTGCACCCCGATACAGTAGTTTTTAATAAATAAAATTTGTACAAACCTTGAATATACGGGCAATATTGCTCACATTGAGGTCGACCTGCCGAATGTTAATAGTTTTCTCGCTACGCTAAAGGATCACTCTCTCCTTGTGAAACATTTTCAATTTTGGTGGAAAAGGCGCGCAATACAGTCTTTTTATATATATTTTTTCCCTGACAAAGTTTCTGCCTCCGTTGATCAGGGTTGGTTAAAATTGAGCTTTTGGTTTAGATGAGCCAATCAGAGGCAGAGTAAAGCGCAGAACCTGCGCTTTACTCTGCGAAGTAAAGCGCAGGTTCTGCGAAATTGGTGTCAATCAAGTGTGCGTGCGCTTATTCAAATTGTTTCCTAGGTAACGTAGGTGACGATACCCATCTCCCCATTTCACAGAAATACACCTTGAGCCAACACTGAAGACAGAAGAAGATAAAGTTGGACTTACAGGTAGATATTTGGAAGGTACAGCGTCATTTATATACCATATGTATAATAACGTTACCGAATTTACCATTTTTCCGACGATTAACGTACTTTAACCAGAACAAAAGCACAGCTTTGCATCTAATGTGTCCAGTAACTTAACATTAACATTAAGTTAACATTGGATGAAAGGCATGTTAAAATATCCGGTTTGTGCAGTGAAACCCACAAATGTTTGATGCTGTGTTGTTGAAATTAGTTCAATTCCATGGTCATTGTAGAATATATTACAGTTCCTAGTGACTGTAACGTTAGTAACGATAACGTTACACCCTTCCTTCCCGCCTTGTTATTGTTATAACGTTAACTTATGTACGCATGTGCGTTTATGCATATGCATATGAGTGTGCACAATGTTGTTGTTATTGTGTGTGTGTGTGTGTGTGTGCATGGCCGTTTATGTGTGTTAGTAGGCACCGGAAGTAATGTTAGTCTTATTTAGCCTTCAGTTGTTATGGCCATATTGTCTTGTGTGTGTTCTATGGTGCTGCTGTCTGTCCTGTGCTACAAATTTACTGTTTTTGTTCCAATGCTCGAACTGAGGTCCGACAATTATATGGCTGTTCTCCATTGACTCTAATGCAAAATGAGTAGTTTTCTAGCTTTTTCTTGTATTTTTCCAAGATATGGTCAAACGCTGTTCCTGGGGCACTTTACAGTCGCCACCCAGAGAGCTTGAAAGGAGAAGTACGATTTATTATTTTTCTAAAACCTAAAACAAATCCAGAAAGATATGTAATGTTAGTTAGCTAACGCTAGCTAACTTACTACTGAATGTGACATTATATAACCCAACTGTTACACATTTTAATGATTGTAATAGTGAATGGAGACCTACCCAGCTTTACAGGAACTGTGTTGATTCTTAATATCGTTGTCCTCTTTCTCAATAACGTTAGACAGGTAACATTAACGAGGTGTTTCACTTTTACTCTGTGGTCGATTTGCAACTGAAAACTGTCCATTTTTTTATGTGATGTTTTTTTCCAAATATTAGCCAATATTTATCCAGAGACTGCAGTAACTTAATAGATTGTGGCAAGCCATGATAAAACTTCCACACATTGGATAGTTTGTCGGCCTTAGCAACTGTAACTAAGGGGGCGTGACTTACCGAAGGGTCTTACTGTTTTTAATGTACAGACCTTTTTATATACAGTCTATGGCACAGACTCATCCTTGCTTTGTGTGAGTTTCCTGTTGCCCCTCTTTCTTTCTCTATCCCACGTTCTGAGATTTCCAGAACAAAAGTGGGTACTCAAGAGTTTATCATTGACTCATGATGCAAAAGCCATCATGACAGTGCACCTGTGATTCTGTTAGTGTCGTCTGTGGTTCTTCACATCCCAAGACATGAACTTGCATGGCTTGTTAGACCTGCCCCAACAAGTGAGATAAAGTGGTATAATAGATAGAAACAGAGCTGATGGAACACACCTTTTTTTTGTTGTGCACGTTGCCTGTTGACCCTTACCTACAAAATATTTTTGCTTTGGTCTTCTCAGTTTGAGGAAATTGAACTGTATATGTTAAAGAGGACTGTGAGGATATACTTCTTACCATTGAATGAAAATGAATAAATGTTTTTGTAAATAGTAGAGTATGTAGCATCAACACCACTCATCCGAAGTTATTTATTTTTACTTTTCCTTATTTCAGGGTACAAAACAAAGACATCTGCTGCTCACAAGATGGCACTTGAAAGTTATTTGGAGACAATAAAAGACATGAGGCTGCAAGGAAGCACGTATGAGGAAATTTCTTCTACCCTTGTCTCCATGGGCTTGGAAAAGGGTGGTTCCATACATAATATAAAAAAAATCTGTCTCAGATATAATCTAAAGCAGAAAGAAGTAGTGTCCAACAGTCAGCTAGAAGCTGCAGTAGTGCAAGCTGTTCAAGAGGTGACTTAAGATAAAGGGTATATATAACATGCAAAATTTACCTACATTTACTTGTCATGCAGGGTATGTTAGTATTTATGTACCATGACCCATTAAGAGCTTTTTACACTGTTCATTAGACTACTTACTAAGCATTTTCCTGGGGCTGATACTAATAAATGTTGAAATTTAGGGATTAGCTAATGGGCTTTACAACAACTTGTATTTTACTGTTATCAGACAGGACCAACATATGGTCGGCGGATGATAGCTGGGTATCTAGCCAGCAAAGGCGTACATGCCTCTCAACAACATGTTGCAGCTGCACTACGTGTTGTCCAGCCACCATACCACAGGGCACGCACTCAAGTACGTTTTCACAGAAATTCCTCATGCCTTACACCTCTTAATTGTGAAATCCTGTGGTTCATTTTAATTTTTTTCCTTGATGACATTTCTATCTCTGTCACTCACATAATTTTTGTGTATGTCTGTGCTAGACAGTAAAGCAGAAATATGTTAGGAATCCAGGACTTCTTCAACAAAATGTCCATTATATCATTTGTAGGTTGTATGCTAAATATCAATTTAATGAATTTCTGTTTTAAGGGGCACAAAAGACAGGCTCTTTTTTAGGTTACCCAGAATGTTATTTAGCCTGAAATAATATTATATACTGTATATATTGGCTTCTTAAAATCACATGAAAATAGATATTGGGTGAAAATATATTTATAAAATGGGTCCAAATATATTTGGCATCAGGTTTGCAGTCATGTTTTGTTTATATGACCATTGTAAATAATTGTATCAGAGTGAGCAGAAATATTTAGCAACCTCATCAAACCCTGCAGAAAGTATTTTGATGGCTAGATAACATCTCATGTAAGTAAAAAATAGGCTGAATTGTGTTTTATGTGAAGTGCTTGTTTAATGTCACGCAACCATACACGTCATGCGGCATACATGGGTCAAAAACTGCACATTGACCAGAACGAGAAGATGGTCATGTTTGGTGTGACATATGTCGTAGCCGTAGATGGCTACAGTGGTAAAGTGGTTGGCCACTCCACCATGCCAATTAAAAATAACCTCACCATATATGATGAAGTTTACAAATGAGTATGTGACATAATCTTCAGTAATGTGTATTTCAGCATTAACATACGTCTATAACTGTAAGATATAATGTTAGCATTTTTACCCCTTCTCCTGTTTATGCATTTTAATGAACTGTGTAAAGGGTTAATAGAGTGACCTACCAATGTTACAAGCCGGACAGCTGAATGTTGAAACAGGCAAATGATATACTCTCTTATTTACTAAATTGTGGAATTTGCAAAATATATATCATATATATTATAATTTTATTTCAATATTTAAATAGCTGTCTGGGTACAGACTGGACCAAGAAAGGCCACCATATTTACAGACACAGTCAACAAAGGTATGTGTTTTTCTTTCTATACATCAAACTGTATTTCTTGCATTCATGTTATTTTGACATCTCATATGCATATTCAATTCAATTCAATTTTATTTATATAGCGCCAAATCACAACAACAGTTATCTCACAGCGCTTTTCATAAAGAGCAGGTCTAGACCGTACTCTGAAGTTATTTACAGAAGCCCAACAATTCCCACCAAGAGCAGCACTAGGCGACACAGGCAAGGAAAAACTTGCTTTTAAGAGGCAGAAACCTCGAGCAGAACCATGGCTCAGGGTGGGCGGCCATCTGCCTCGACCGGTTGGGGGTGAGGGAGAGAGAGAGAGAGAGAGAGAGAGAGAGAGAGAGAGAGAGAGAGAGAGAGCAAGAGAGAGAGAGCAGAGGGAGGCAGCCTACACAGTATACACATAGAGGTACAGACAGTAAAGGTAATGTTGCTATAGACTGAATGAAAAATGGTACAGATATTTATAGTAATGTTAATGATATTAATAATAACAGTAATAATAGCAATAGGACTAGTAACAGCAGTTACAACTGTAGCAGAGGGCGTCGAGCAGGAACACTGGGGCAGCAGGAGACTCCCAACCACAGATCCAGACTCCACAGCTCCAGAGCCAGCAACACCCGCAGGAAGCGACAGGAGGAGGAAGCACACGACCACGGGAAAGGAAAGAAGTCGAGTTAGTAACATGCATTAATGGGATGAGGTTGCACTCAGAGGGAGAGAGAGAAGAGGAGAGAGGAGCTCAGTGCATATTCAAAATAGATTGAAAGCTAAATTAATATCATACTCAGATATGTTCAAATCATTGGACAGTAGAAATATCCTAAGGAATGCTAGCTGGACGCGTTCCAGATGTTACAATGTAACAATGGCTGGTATCATCATCAATAAAGTTTTAAATAGTGCTGTTTTTGTCAAGTTGGACAAATCTGCCCATTTCAACTTTCAAGCTCCACAGTCTGATAAGCGGCTATGGACAAATAATGGAAATCACAAAATAGATCAAAATGCATGTCAGTGTTTCCCATACGTTCATTTATTTGTGGTGGCCTGCCACGATACCAACGCTGACCACCACATATTGATTTTCTCTTTTTTCCCATGCCTATTTAAAATCGTATTTGACTGCAGAGCAGCGTGGCGCATTTGCCAGGACTGAACCTGTCTATAGAATTTGACCTCTAACCCTTGTTTTGCTACCTAAATATGTACCCTTCTGTGGATTTTAGTTTGCAGACTGTGGATTTTATTTTGCAGACTCAGACCCTTCTACCACATACCTAAACACACACACACTATATAAGTCATGTTGGATGTACAGAGAAACGGAGTTGCCTTCAGGCTGGGTCACTCTCCAAGCTGCTGCAGAGCTTGTAATTGATGCTGAACTCTTTGATTAGTAAACTATTATGATCAAGAACAGTGTCAAGCGGAGTTTCTTCTCTACACATCAATCAGTGTTCAGACACCACAATAGCTAATGAGGAGAGCTAAGTCGATGTTAGAATACAGCTGGGTTTTCGAGGCTAACACGCCGTATATAGCTGGTAGTCATTATCAACCTCAGTAGTATTCACAGAGTGTATATTATTTAACTATTTTTTTGTCTTTCTTCATTATTTATTTCAGAACCACAGAATTGAACGTGTGTGGCCTGAGGTCAACAACCGTGTGACTTATCCTCTAAAGTCAGCAATCATCAATCTAGTGAATCAGGAGAGGCTGAACATGGAGGACAACACTGCGCGTTTCTGCTTGTCAAACCTGTCATGTCAGATTGCCAATACTGGACTTCAGCGTTTTGTTGACGCATGGAATAGCCATACAGTTTCAGGTATTTGAGGATTTATCCAATTTTTTTCCACAGCGCACAAACACATTTCTGTGTGCGGTGTTAGTGTGTTTGAGCATAAGTGCCTGAGCATAATGAGGTAATGGTCATTTTTTGTTGTCACTACTCAAAACAATCATCTTTTCCCCAGGTAGAGGCATTCCAAATGTCTTGGCAGAAGGTGGCTGCAGGGTGAAGCTCACTGCGGATCAGCTTCCAACTGATCCGGCTGCTGACTTGTATGACCAAGAAAATCACGGCAGCCTAACAAGAACATCAGTCTTTGGTAGAGATCCCTTTGTGGATGCCACGGAACGTCTTCAGGCTGAGAGGCGCTTTGCTGAGGCGTATCCAGACATCACAGTCCTGCTTGATGAGACAGTGAACCATAATTTTGGGCCCTTCCAAAATGCATTAATGCACTTGGTTCATCTTTCATCCCAAGCATGTGTTTATGTGTACGCTGGGGCGCCGTAAAGGGGGGGTAAAGGATGACGATTCTCGGGGCCCATGACTAAGAGGGGGCCCAGAGAAGCCCCCAATAAAATTGTGGTGCTAAAAAAATATATTTGATGGTAAAAATTATTAACTTAAAATTATTCTATTTGCTGTTTCCTGGTGTCAAAAAAATGTATTTGTTTAGGAAACACAAACGTCCGTGGGCCCCTCTCCCCCTCTCGATTATCATAAAATGGTTCAGTCCGCCCAAATTGTATCCAGGCAACACAAGCAGCTTGACTTCACTTATAGCGCCGGCAGAATATCAACTTGACAGAAGAGGAAGTGAAAATGCCTCAGGACCGCCCGTGACAATGATCGTACGGCACTTTTCTGTGCGTACGCACGCTTTGTACATGAGGCCCCAGGTCTCTACGGTAGCATTTTTCGACAAGTTAGCACGTTTCGATAGAGCAGGGTGCAGCCGGTGCACGGCTTTGCCTCACATGCAGCGCTGCTGCGGTCCACCTGTTGCACCTGTCTTGCAAGCTAGTTTTAATGAAAATTCATGTAGTTTTAGGAAAAGTCAGGGAGCAGCAAGGCTTTGTGATTTATTCAGACAAAGTTATTGACTATGCAAATTTCAAAACGGTCAAAATGATGCCTTGTTCGTTCTAGTGTTAAAGATAATTACCATACGTTTGAATGTTGCGGTTAAAATGACTGCTGGTGGCCGTTCTAGTGTTAAAAGTGCATGATAAGGAAACTCAATTTTCTCCCCATGTTAGGTCAAGAAAACACTGGAAAAAATAACAATACACAGTTTTAGTTAAACGTTCAAAGCAGTCAAACGCACTATGTCAAAATCATGCCTCGTTCCAAACAGAATCAAATGAACCAGCAGACCGGCCCGGTCAACCAGTTGCTGCTGCTGGTTCATTTGATGTATTATATATAGTATATGCAAGTTCTGCTTAAATTATTAGAAATTTTATATGGCCTTTTTGTTTTATGGTGGTGTTTTCTTACTGAGATTTTTTTTTCACCACAGATTGTAATTCCTGTTTTCTAAATTGAAGAGTTTTATTTTGAAATTTCAGTATCAGTGTTGAAGCAAATAAATATAAATACATTTCATTGTATTAAGAGTGCTCAGTGTTTCCGTTACATTTCAGCTGGCATGTTAAAAATATTAGGTTAGATTAGATTAACTTTATTGTCATTGACATTGTACAGTACAAATATGTACAATATATACATACAAATATAAATATATGTGAATACACTATATATGACCCATGTACAGCTATGCACAGTATATACATTATACAGTACTGAAGTAGTGCAGTATTACAGAGGACAAATTACGGGTGTGGACATGGAGTTCAATTGTCTGATTGACCTAAATATGTGAGAATGATAGTCAAAATACCATAAAAGCGCATGATTTTATGTAAATTAATAGGAAAAAAGTCTCAGCTGTGTTGGGGGCCCTGTCAAGATTCTTTTCATGGGGCCCAAAATCCTTAGCAGCGCGCCCCAGTGTGTACGTGTGTGTGTGTGTGTGTCCTATGGACTTTTTTCGTTAATGTATATTTTTTTAAGTGCATACATGTGCTTCTGCTTTTATAAAATGGTTACCAAGTATGGCAAAAACAAAGTGACTGACTACGATTAGATTTTTGTCAGGGTTAGATCATGATTTACTTACTTCAATATGTGGGACAATATGTTATATCTCTTTCTTCATGATCCAGCCTATATTGAACTATACAGTTGTCTTTCTTCCCACTTACATTAATATGTTGGTGTAGTACAGTGTCATAATAAATCTATCCACATTTCATGTGATTGTAGGAATAAATAGTTTTGGATAAAAAAATGTATTAATGAAAAAAGTATTATTAGGATTATTTGCAGGGAAACCAAAAGATTGTCATATTTATGAGTTCAGGGAAGCCGAAACCCAGAAAAATGGGGCATGAAATTCAACTGCAAATCTTTCAACTGTCTGACACAGATTTTTTCATTTTTAGTTGTATCCAATATAGTCTTATGTCTTTAACTCTTTGCTCTCCGGAAATCACTTACAGCATTACTGAATAATTGTGCCAATGAGGATTCAACACTACTGTGCCACCCTTTCCCACTACACTCTCACATCACCCAGGCATCACAGAGGGCTTTCAGAGAATAGCTGCTGTGCTATCCTCTCACACCACCCAAACATGGACTACTTGTTTTGCTGTTGCTACTGTATAAATGAAACACAATCAACAGAGGGGTTAGCTCTTGTAGATTTTGTTTTGTTAAATATAACGTCTTCATCCTACAATTTTTGGACGTTTGTAATATTTGATATTTACTTTGTTATGTTAACAAAACATGAGTAAAACCATATGAAAATCACCCATTAATTGAAGCATCTCCTTAAGAATTGTTTTTTATTTATAGGGCTAGGCAATGTGGACATGGTTGCAGAGTGGTTGTCCAGACACAAAAAATCTTGAATATTGAAAACTATAGAGGTCTTGAATTCTATGATGGTATTTGACAAGACATTCCACACCTATAAGTGACAATTATATTACCATGTTTGGATCTTGAGTGTATGATTTAGTAATCTTATATATATCCATGTCTATATATATTTAGAGAATATTTTATTCACATTAGACTGTTTGAAAGAATCCTGTTGATTATTTTGTCAGTTACCGTAATGCCAATTTAATTTGTAATATAAATTTAATTGCATGATTGTCCAGGGTACCTGGTTTTCAACTGTAACTGCAATTTGATTTATTAATGGTAATGTTACTCAGAGGAATTATATTCAAATGTACTGCGGACATCAGTTCCATGTTAAACTGTGTGCAATTACAAATACAAGCGATTTGCAATGTCAATAATGGCAGAATCAGAGTTGTGTATTAAACCTTTGTTCTATTTGACCCAAAACAGGATTGGAGTGCAGGTGCCTTAACTGATTTCACAGGATTAAAATTGCTAAAAAACTAGACACTGCAGTTGCATCAACAGAAGTGGACTCACAAACATTATTCAAACCACACAAAAGTGAGGACTAGGACTCCAGCTATTTAATTCCTAACTGAATATTTTGACAAATTGCAATGGATTCACAAAACATATTTCACCTTGCTTTAACAGTTTTTATAGAATATCAACAGGAATATTCAATTTTCAATTCAATTCAATTTTATTTATATAGCGCCAAATCACAACAACAGTTATCTCACAGCGCTTTTCATAAAGAGCAGGTCTAGACCGTACTCTGAAGTTATTTACAGAAGCCCAACAATTCCCACCAAGAGCAAGCACTAGGCTGACAGAGGCAAGGAAAAACTTCCTTTTAAGAGGCAGAAACCTCGAGCAGAACCATGGCTCAGGGTGGTGGCCATCTGCCTCGACCGGTTGGGGTGAGGGGAGAGAGAGAGGAGAGAGAGAGCAGAGGGAGGCAACCTACACAGTATACACATAGAGGTACAGACAATAAAGGTAATGGTGCTATAGACTGAATGAAAAATGGTACAGATATTTGTAGTAATGTTTAGTGATATTAATTATAACAGTAATAATAGCAATAGGACTAGTAATAGCAGTTGCAACTGCAGCAGAGGGCGTCGAGCAGGAACACGGGGCAGCAGGAGACTCCCAACAACAGGTCCAGACTCCACAGCTCCAGAGCCAGCAACACCCGCAGGAAGTGAGGGGAGGGGGAGGACAGGAGGGGAAGCACACGACCACGGGAGAGGGAGAAAAAATCGAGTTAGTAACATGCATTAATGGGATGAGGTTGCACTCAGAGAGAAAGAGAGAAGAGGAGAGAGGAGCTCAGTGCATCATGGGAAATCCCCGGCAGTCTAGCCTATAGCAGCATAACTAAGGGATGGTTCAGGACTCACCCGAGCCAGCCCTAACTATAAGCTTTATCAAAAGGAAAGTCTTAAGCCTACTCTTAAATGTAGAGACGGTGTCTGCCTCCCGAACCCAAACTGGAACCTGGTTCCACAGGAGAGGAGCCTGATAACTGAACGCTCTGGCTCCCATTCTACTTTTGGAGACTCTAGGAACCACAAGTAATCCTGCATTCTGGGAGCGCAGTGCTCTGGTGGGGTAGTAAGGTACTATGAGCTCTTTAAGATAAGATGGTGCCTGACCATTAAGTGCTTTGTATGTGAGAAGAAGGATTTTAAAATCTATTCTGGATTTTACAGGAAGCCAATGCAGAGAAGCTAAGACAGGAGAGATATGATCTCTTTACTGGTTCCTGTCAGAACACGTGCTGCAGCATTCTGGATCAGCTGAAGAGTCTTAATGGACTTTTCGAAGAGCCTGATAATAGGGAATTGCAGTAATCCAGTCTAGAAGTAACAAATGCATGGACTAGTTTTTCTGCATCATTTTTAGACAGGATGTTCCTGATTTTTGCAATATTACGTAGGTGAAAAAAGCGGTCCTTGAAATTTGCTTAATGTGAGAATTCAACGACATGTCCTGGTCAAAGATAACTCCAAGATTTCTCACAGTGGTGCTGGAGGCCAGGCGATGCCATCCAGGGAAACTATATCTTTAGATAATGCGTCACTGAAGGTGCCTAGGGCCTAGAACAACAACTTCCGTTTTATCTGAGTTTAACATTAGAAAATTGCAGGTCATCCAGGTTTTAACATCCTGAAGACACATTTGAAGCTTAGCTAACTGATGGGTTTCATCTGGCTTGATCGATAGATATAACTGAGTATCATCTGCATAAAAATGAAAGTTTATGGAGTGTTTCCTGATAATATTGCCTAAGGGAAGCATATATAAAGTGAAGAGGATTGGTCCGAGCACAGATCCTTGTGGAACTCCATGACTAACTTTGGTATGCATGGAGGACTCATCGTTAACATGTACAAACTGAAATCGATCTGATAAATAGGACTTAAACCAGCTTAGAGCGGTTCCTTTAATGCCAATGAAATGTTCCAGTCTCTGTAATAGGATCTGATGGTCAATGGTATCAAATGCAGCACTAAGATCTAGTAAAACCAATACAGAGACAAGTCCTTTGTCTGATGCAGTTAGGAGGTCATTAGTAATTTTCACCAGTGCTGTCTCTGTGCTATGGTGAACTCGAAATCCTGACTGAAAATCCTCAAATAAACTATTGCTATGTAGAAAGTCACACAGCTGTTTGGCGACTGCTTTCTCCAGGACCTTAGAGAGAAATGGAAGGTTAGATATAGGTCTATAGTTGGCTAAAACGTCTGGATCCAGGTTGGGCTTTTTAAGAAGAGGTTTAATTACAGCTACTTTAAAGTACTGTGGCACGTAGCCTGTTGATAAAGACAAATTGATCACATCCAGCAGAGAAGTTCCAACCAAGGGCAAAACTTCTTTAAGCAGCCTAGTCGGGATGGGGTCTAAGAGGCAGGTAGATGGTTTAGATGAAGAAATTATTGAAGTTAGTTGATAAAGATTGAGGGAAGCAAAGCAGTCTAAACATATAACTGGTTTTACAGCTGTTTCTAAAGTTCCTGAGTATAGAGTTAAGTCGGTGCCAGTTGAGGGCAGGTCTTGGTGGATTTTGTTTCTAATAGCTAGGATTTTATCATTAAAGAAGCTCATGAAGTCATAACTACTGAGAGCTATGGGAATACTTTGCTCAATAGAGCTGTGACTTTCTGTCAGCCTGGCTACAGTGCTGAAAAGAAACCTGGGGTTGTTCCTATTTTCCTCTATTAATGACGAGTAGTGCAGCTGCTTTGGCATTACGGAGGGCCTTCCTATAAGTTTTAAGACTATCTTGCCAAATTAAACGAGAATTTTCCAGTTTGGTGGAACGCCAATTCCTCTCGAGTTTCTGTGATATTTGCTTTAATTTGCGAGTTTCAGTATTATACCATGGAGCTAACCGTCTTTGTTTTAGTATTTTCTTTTGTATAGGGGCTACAGAGTCGAGTGTTGTTCGCAGCGTGCCTGCAGCACTATCAACAAGATGATCGACTTGGGAGGGACTGAAATTCGCGTAAGAGTCCTCTGTTAATTTGATACCTGATAGTGAACTTAGAGCCGATGGGATCGCATCCTTAAATTTAGCTATAGCACTATCAGACAGACGTCTTGTATAGAAATTTTTGCCCAATGGAGGGTAGTTCAGCAGTACAAGCTCAAAAGTTATCAAACAGTGGTCAGATAAAGAGGGATTCTGTGGGAACACTATTAATTGTTCAATTTCAATACCATATACCAGAACAAGGTCGAGGGTGTGATTAAAACAGTGAGTCGGTTCATGAACACTCTGAGAGAAGCCAATTGAATCTAATAGAGAGATAAACGCAGTACTAAAGCTGTCATTCTCAACGTCCACATGAATATTAAAATCCCCTACAATAATAACTTTGTCCGTTTTAAGGACTAAAGTTGACAAAAACTCTGCAAATTCAGATAAGAATTCAGAGTACGGCCCAGGTGCTTCGGTACACTACAACAAATAGAATTGGTTGCAGTGATTTCCAGCTTGGGTGTGAAAGACTCAGGACAAGGCTTTCAAATGAGTTATAATTTAGTTTAGGTTTAGAGCTGATTACTAGGCTAGAGTCAAAGATAGCCGCAACTCCACCTCCTCGGCCTGTGCTTCGAGGAATGTGAGTATTCATATGACTGGGAGGGGTGGATTCATTTAGGCTTACATATTCTCCATCACCCAGCCAGGTTTCAGTAAGACAGAATAAATCAATTTCATAATCTGATATTAATTCATTTACTAGTACACCTTTAGAAGAGAGAGATCTGATGTTTAAGAGTCCACATTTTACTCTCCTATTCGTTTGCACTATTGCTCTTGTGGTTTTAATTTTTATGAGGTTTTTATGCACAGCTCCTCTTCTGTTTACCTTTGATTTAAATAATTTCAATGGTCGGGGGACAGACACCGTCACTATAGGGTTTTCACTAAGTAACTCCTGGAACGGAGGAGCAGAGAAGTGTGTTAAACTGCGACTCTGTGTTGGGTTTTGGGTGGGTAACTGCTGAATTAGAAAGGCAGAGAAGTGTGTTAGACTGCGACTCTGCCTCCTGGTCTCAACTCTGGGTTGTCATGGATTTGGTCCGCTAATAAAGTTGGCCAGATTTCTAGAAATGAGAGCTGCTCCTTCCCAAGAGGGATGGATGCCGTCTCTCCGAATCAGACCAGGTCTTCCCCAGAAAGTCTGCCAATGATCTACAAAGCCCACATCGTTGGCTGGACACCACCTCGATAACCAGCGGCGGAATGACGACATGCGGCTATACATGTCATCACTGGTCAGATTGGGCAGGGGTCCAGAGAAAACTACGGTGTCCGACATTGTTTTTGCGTATGAACACACCGACTCAACATTAATCTTAGTGACCTCCGATTGCGTAACCGGAGTCATTACCGCCCGGCGTGAATAACAATCTTACTGTATTTACGTTTATCCTTAGCCAGCAGTTTCAAATAGGACTCGATGTCGCCCGCTCTGGCCCCTGGGATGCATTTGACTATGGTCGCTGGTTTCGCTAACTTCACGTTTCGCAAAATGGAGCTGCCAATTATCAGAGTTGGTTTCTCAGCGGGTGTGTCGCTGAGTGGGGAAAATCTATTAGAAGCGGAGGCGAATGGTGATGTCCTGAGGGCTTTGAATGCTTACGACTATTTCTTCCTCGGACAGTCACCCAGCCACCCTTTCCTGGCTGCTCAGGAAATGCCGGGAACGGCTACCAGAGGCTAACTCAGGCGGTCCGCACCGACTACCGGGGACTGGCTAGCTACAGTAGGCTGATCTACCAAGGTGCGGAGCCGGACTTCTAACTCACTGAGCCTCGCCTCCATGTCTAAAAATAAACTACACTTGTTACACGTACCATTACCGCTAAAGGAGGCAGAGGAGTAACTGAACATCTGACACACCGAGCAGGAGAAAGCAGGAGAGAGAGATGGAGAAGGAGAAGCCATCGTTAGCTGCTATGCTAAAAGTCAGCTAACGGCTAAGCTAAAGTACGGTAGCGTTGGCTACCAAAACTTTTGAAAACAACTATGAGATCGAACAGCAGTCACTAAAGATGGAAAGAACTGTGAGTGCTTAGGTAAACTTACTGTAAGAATAAGTGTTTAGCGGACAATTGGCCGCTGTAATGATAATCTAACAATTTTATCTGGTATTTAGCGAGAGCAGCAAACAGGCTACCAACACACAAGCACCGGAAACGGAAATGAGTCAACACGCTTACCGCAGTACGTCAGCACGTCCAATCCCCACAAATCTGTTCACCCTGTTCATATATACATATTTCAGAGCAGAAAACACAAATATTAACAACCCCTCTTCATACTGTCATCAACAGAAATTAAATAAGTCCAAATTGTATAAAAAATACCAAAGATGCATTTGAGAACAATTCAAATGTCTTGTGGTCTATAGCTGGCAGTGCATGCTCTGACTCTTGGAATGGTAGAGCTTGTTTTTAGGGTGAGTGCTTTGTTAGAAAGTCACATCAGTCAAAACAGCATATTGAGCATATGCTGTTTTGACTGATGGTACATTATCCACATCTTGTAATGCCTTCATGTCTTCAAGGACAATTCCAATGTCCTCTGGCTCCTCATTTGAAGCAGTTCTTGAACTCAAGAACAAAATAAATAGTGTATCCATTGGCTGCGTTGATGGCATCTTTATCCATGACCTGTACAAAATAGACAAAGGTAGGTGAATAAATTGTAAGTAAATAAAACCTATTAACCAAGTGCTATGGAGAAAATGTATATAAAACCTTGCAGGCACTGTGAAAGTATAGATTTAAAGAAGCTGATGAATTGTTTTACTCATGGCAGGGGACCACTTGCCATGAAGGTTGCTTAGTTCACCTGCTTTGTAGCAAGCCCTTTCAGCATTTACTCCAATTTCCTTGATATCTGACCTCTGTTTCCTCTACCAATTTAGACATAAACTTAAATAATTGAACATTTGATGTCACTAGTCCTGAACTTAAACCCTTACGAGTCACGACCATGTTACAAAATGAACTTTTCTGTCCACCAGCCAAATAGTTTGTGCTGCACCACAGCCTGAGGAGCTGGATACCAAGTTTTGCCAGACATTTTACATTTAACAAGAGAGTATCGATATACGCCTCCATCCATCCATTGTCAACCACTTATCTTGCGTACAGGCTCGTGGGGGGCTGGAGCCTATCCCAGCTGACATCGGGTGAAGGTGGGGCGGTAAACCCTGGACAGGTCACCAGTCCATCGCAGAATTAATATACTCCTTTGTTTGATTATTATTTAATTATGAATTGATTTGTCCGGACGGGGCGCAGAAATGGAGATGTGGGCCATGAACACAACACAGACACCACAGAGAAAGAACAACACCTGCAAGAGAACGGGGATGGGGGCTTGAGGCACAGAAAAGACAAACAAACAAAAACAACACTTTTATTTTACTTTACACGGGTTCACTTTACAGTGCATAGCTGTCCCTGGTGGCTCATAAAACAGAATTAAACCCAAGAAAGGCAGTAAGATCTGAAAGCCCCAGAGCCAGAGGAGATGCTTTCTGACTCTCGGTAATGCTCATAAGGTTTCACACATAAGTGGGCCTACACAAGTAACTAATGAGAGCAACAGGCTGCATTAAAAATATTTACTCTGCTTAACAACCATAAGTATTTTACACTGGCAAAAATTGCAAAAGAAAAGAGCCATCAGCTTCATGCATTCTGCGACTGCAATTACTATAACATTATTTATTAGGCACCTTATAAATATTAAACTAATAACAGCAATCAGAATAACAGGCAAATAGTGGTAAATAAATAATTGCCAAAGATGAGTAAAAGTAATCTGAATTTATTAAAATATATATAAACTACTCCAATCCTATTGGCTCAGTGAGAACGGTAGCATGTGACGGCGTAACCATAGGCGTATATAAGCACGCCGGCACATAGGTACATCAGCCTTTACTATGAAGCAAGGCACTCCAGGCGGGGAGAGGCGTGGAGAACCGACGCAGTGTCTCGTTCCCCTTTCTCGGGGAACAAGGGTTACCTACGTAACCCAAGACGTTCCCCTTCGAGGGGAACTCGAACTGCGTCGGTGACGACACTATGGGAACGAGATACCCACTATGCCGCGCCGAAGCCCCGCCTGCCCTAGCGTGCAGGCAACCTGTGGGCACGACTAAAGGGAGAGCGCTCGGGTGCCGGGTGCGGAGGGAAGGGCCAGACTATAAGACCGGATGAAAGTGTGAGGAGTGGCCCAGCCAGCTGCATCACAAACCTCCTGGAGAGATGCTCCAGAGAGAAGAGCCGTGGAGGCTGCCATGCCTCTCGTGGAGTGAGCCCTCACAGCCATAGGTGAAGGCGAATTGCGCACCTGATAGGCCAGGGAGATAGTCTGAACGATCCAGTTGCTGGTCTGTCTTCCTCCATTGGGAGGACCTCACAGTGTATATACTCAGTGCCCTGACAGGGCAGAGTAAATGAAGTCTCCCGTCCTCCGCCGTCACATGAGGTGGAGGATGAAATGCCTGCAACATAATTGGCCCCACCCTGTTGGATTGCACCTTGAGAATGTATGCAACATTCAAGATGCAAGATGGCTCTCATGTCTCCTGGGGCAAACTCCAGGCCTCGAGGAGAAACCGACAGAGCCTGGAGGTCCCCCACCCTCCTCAGAGAAGTGATAGCGAGGAGAAAAAACATCTTCAGGGTCAGGTACTTGGCCTCAGCTGAGTCCATGGGTTCGAAGGGGGCCTCAGCCAGCACTTCAAGAACCACTGTCAGGTCCCAGGTGGGAACTCTGGGGCGAGTTGCAGGTCTCATCCTCCGGGTCCCGCGGAGGAATCGTACGACTAGGGGAAGTCTCCCCAGAGACCCATCCCTAAAGGGAGCGTGGAAAGCCGAGATCGCTGCCACGTACACCTTGAGGGTGGAAGGGGAAAGGCCCGCAGAGAAGCGGTCCTGCAGGAACTCCAGCACCTGAACCACTGGACAGGTAACTGGGTCCGACAGCTGCCTAAGAGGCGGGGCAAGGGTGAAGAACCCGGCCCCTACTCGGGACAGCAGGTCTCTCCTCAGAGGGACCTGCCATGGCGGACCGTCCAGAAGAGCCTTCAAGTCCGAGAACCACACTCGGGTCGGCCAGAACGGAGCTACTAGTAGTAGTCGGATTTCATCCTGACGGACCCTCTCCAGGATCCCCGGGAGCAAAGCGACTGGGGGAAATGCGTACAGACGCAGCCTCGGCCCCGAGTGTACCATGGCGTCCAGCCCTAGTGGGGCTGGGGGTGTCAGGGAAAAACCATAGAGGACAGTGCGTAGTCTCTTGAGACGCAAACTCCATTCCCCGTGCGTCAGCGCCTGCCTCGACAGCAGGCCTGCTCCCTGATTCTGAGTCCCAGGGATAAACATCGCTCTGAGAGACAGGAGTCTCTGCTGGGACCACAGGAGGATCTGATGCGCCAGTTTGCAAAGAGGGCGTGAGCGCAGACCCCCCTGGTGATTCAGATAGGCCACCACTGCCATATTGTCGGATCTGACAAGAACGTGGTGAACCTTGAACCTTAGTAGATGCCCATTTATGGCAGTGTGCAGCGTTTGCAGAGAATGTTAGTCAGGCTCCGCCAAACCTACTGCAAAACCTGCCAATGGAACCGGCCCCTCGGGGCTGGCGGTCGGTGTCTCGTGTGATTTTCAGGTGGACCCCTGAAGCCCCAGAACAGCAGGGGAGAACCACCAAAGATCCACGGTGAGTGAGTCCGGATGCCGCCTAGCTGCAGACCTTCGGGGCAGGTAGTACGGCGTGGACTCGATGGCGGCAGGTGCGTCCCGAACGTGTAAACGGCGGGATAACATTACCTGTTGCCACGGCGGAGGGGACCTCGGTCGGCCTCCGGGGGGGGTTAAACGGAAGGACGGATGGAGACGTGGGAATAGGCGTCCTTTAGATCTATCATGACGAACCAATCCCTGGATTGGATATGCGTCACGATGGCGGGGATGATGAACATCTTGAACCTGTATCTTCCCAGAGACCGGTTCGGAACCCGCAGATCCAGGATCAAGCGCATGCCTCCATCCTTCTTGGGAACGAAGAAGTACCGGTTGTAAAAACCCGACTCGCTGGCCAGCGGTGGAACAGCCTCCACGGCCCCCTTTTTTCAGCAGCGAGCGAACTTCCTGTCCCAGCCCCAGGCTTGCTCTGGGCGAACCATAGTCTGGACCACCCCATCTGATGGGGGGGCGACCCGGAACTGCAGTCTGTACCCTTTGGTGACGGTGCGCAGGACCCATGGAGATAAACTCGTTAGGCTCCGCCGCGCCTCTGCAAAATCTGCCAGCGGAACCAACCCCTCGGGGCTGGTGGCCGGCGGGCCCGGCCGAACAGAGAAAGGCTCGGTGGTGGCTAGCGCGTCCCGAGCGCCTTAACGGCAGGAATGGCGCCAGTGCCCGCCCAGGAGAGGACCTCAGTCGACCTCCAGGGCTGAAACACAGAGTTAGAACCTCTTTGCCTTGACCCTCCGCGACTGGATGCTTTACCTCAGGTCCGGTCTGTTTGGGGAGGGGCGCTGCCTCGCGTCCCAAGCTGCACGAAGGGGACCGCGAGAAGCCACACTCTGGTTCTGACGGCGGGAGTCGGTAGAGGGCCGAGATGCTCTCGTTACCTCAGCCGAGTGGGACCCCAGTTCCGCCATCTCCTCCTCAGAGGGGCTGAGGCAGGGCCACCTGGCAGGTTTTCCCTACCAGCGCTGAAGTCACCCAGCATGGTCCGGTTGGTAGCGCTGACTTAAGGAGAGAGAGGGGAAGGGAGAGGTGACTCGCCAGAGCGTCCTCTACCCGCGGCATCATCCCGTAGCTGCGGTCCTTGATCCCCACCACGTTGCTGTAATCCAGCAGTTGGGGAATATACAGCCAGGCAGAGAAAGGTTTATCCCATAACTTATATAACTCATTATGTAAGTGTCAGGTTTAGACACCTAAAATATCAAACAAGGAAGAAAGACAAGAGAGTTAATGGCTTTTTACTCGCGAGGAGAACGGACAGAGATGCACTCAGTTACAAACTCCAACCGTTCTGAGGCATCTCCGCCGCTTCCTCTCTTTTATTATGAACAAGGAGGTCCCTAGTTACATACACACATGCTACATGGGGGAAAGGGAATAAACAAGGACATGAACTTGAAATTGAGACAGATTAAAATATGTTGTTATGGCTATGGTGCTGTGAAGAATGTTCCAGAAACTATGTAAAACAGCTCCATATCAGTAGCTATTTTGGTTCTTGCTTCTTTGGGTGTCTGGCTCTGTGACCCATCCACTGCAGGTTTCCTGTGAACAAACTCAAGGATTCATATTAAAATACAATACATATATTTCCATATATGTATTTCCATGTACTGAGTAAATATGAGATAACTTATATACATAATGATTCCAACATTTCCCTCCTGTTTATCACATATTTGCTCAAATTCTCATTTCACTTAAGTCAGTCACTTCTGTTAAGATTTTCGACTGCAAGATCATTTTTATAAGCTCCAATATGCTTACACTCAGAGTTCAATGTTACAGGTTAGAGGAGACTCGTTCATAATCTCCTGGATAAGGGAACAAATCTGGTATTTGACATAATGGATCATTGTCTTTATTATCAGCGTCATAATCATTGAATTGATCCATTTCATTCAACAAAGGATATAACTGAGCCTCTCTGTGCTCCATAGGTGATATAGCTGTGGTAATGATACGGTGTACCAGTGTTCTAAGACAAGGAATAAAACAACAACCACACAAGGTCAGAATAGTCGCAAATACAGTTATGGACACCAAAGCGGAGGTTATCAGAGCTTCCCATTGACCAAACACACTTGACCAGGAGCCCCACAGTGAATTATCTATTCCGGGAGTGCTCTTTCATTTTCCCATTAAGGGATCGAAGTCCTGCAATGGCATTAGTGAGACTGCCATCTGCAGCCGTATTGTTAGGAATGAACGTGCAGCATTGCTCTCCGAACATTGCACAAACACCTCCTTGTTCTGCTAATACCATATCTATGGCTATTCGGTTCTGGAACGCCATGAGGGAGGTGGCAGCAAGTTGGTCATGAATGGCCTCAAAACCGCTCTGGGTCCAATTTCCTAGTTTCTGAACGTTGTAGTGGATGTAATTTATTCTGTCTACATTTTTATTAGTTGTACACCACCAACAGAGTGCTGATTCAAACCCAGATAATATTTGATTTGCTAATTTATATTCATCAGGAACCCCTCTAGGAACTCCAATAGCATCAATATAAGTAGGATCTGTTATAGATAGCCAAGGGGTATTATCCTGGATGCTTCTTCTCTTATGCAGCCACTGATCAAGTCAATGATTAAATTTGCAACTGTCATGGGATATACTGAGACTGGTAAGATCAGTGTTACTAGTGAACAGAGTCCTGTCACATTATATGGTAATTTGTCAAACAATCTATCATCTCCACACCACCACCAGATATCTCCTCGAGAAATTGGTCTGAATGTGGTTTTCACAGATATTATAACAGTACACCATTCTTTGGATAGTTTACCCAATTTTGCACCTGTCCCTGTCATATTTATGCATGTGAAGTTTCCACGTGCTACTCTTTTAGAGAATAAAGGTTTCTTTTTGTCTGTTGTAGTAGTGGTCTAGGTCCCGTACACACTACGCAATTTCCTTTTGTCATGTTACCCGTTTGTTCTACCATTAGCAACCAGTTATTACTATATCCAGTAATTCCTGTGGTCATTTGAAACCATTCATCAGTGGTTTTTGGTGTTCCAATAATGCGTATTCCGCCTTTCAATGACACAGGAGATAAGGAGGATTCTGTAATGTTTACATTATTCACTTCACATATGTAAAAACAAATTTTGGATCATATCATGAACTAAAAGCCCATAACAGGAATCCCCAACAACTGGTTGGTGATCTTCCCATAGAACTATAGGAAGGCGGCGTCAGAGTATTAGATGTCAAATCTACTGTCAACAAAAGTCCGGGTTTGTGTGTGTCAGTTTAAGCAGTCGTCTATGATGTTGTGCACATTCAGTAGTTGCCCAACAAGGTGTCCAGTCATCATTTTCATCTGCTACTAGAGTTGACCATGGTGTATCCTTTAGATCATTTGTCATATACCATGTATTAGCACTATAATCACTACCTTTAGCATTTCTACTGGTAAGGCTAGAAAATGGAAGCACTACAGAAACACTGGTATTATGATTACTATTTGTTCTATAATAATTACTTCCCTGGCAGAAGTACGTTTCTTACGTGGCCAAAAGTAGGACCTCCAGGGAGATCACCACTAACATGCGCCACACCTTAAAAGTCATCTCACTGCTCTTACTCCCTAATAAGGTCAGCAGCCCGTGGGTTTCTTCACTGACTTTCGGGCCTATCCAGGTTCTAAACACCTGAATCCGTCCTATTATCAGACTTTGGCTTGCTTCCCTTGTTGGAGCTTGAGACAGCAGAAATGACCTTCTTATAGTGCGTCAGATGCTATTTTAATTGCTGTTTTTCTAATTTCTTCATCCAAACAGAATTTCATATGGAGTTAATCCTGTTGTCCATCTGTTGAAACATAACTCCTATTTTTTCAATTAATTGGTTTGTTGTGTGTTCCGTTATCACTATAGATTCTTTCTGGGATGCCATATCGTGAAATAATATCTTTACACAATGCTTTTGCTACCGTCAGTGCATCTGGATGCTGAGTAGGAAAAAGTTCTATCCATTTGGAAAAGGCATCTATTATCACTAGACAGTATTTTTTCCCTTCACTCTTATTTATGAAGTCCATGTGTATTGCTTGAAACGGATACTGAGGCTCAGGGAACCGGCCTCTTCTTGGTCTAAGGTTCCCCTGTGAGTTATGTTTAGCGCAAATCAGACATGCTCTACAAAAATTCTTCGAAAAGGCATTAAATCCATATGTAGTATAATGTTGTTGCACCTGAGTCACCATCCCTCCTGTTGAGACATGAGTAACCCCATGGCTCAATATGGCTGCCCACTTATATAGATTCTTAGGTAGTATGGGTTGATTGTCTGGTCATACATATAAATTATCTTTGAATTGCGCACCATTAGTAACCAAACATCTTTTTCAAACTGGGGACTTTGTTGTTGCATTTCTTTAAGGGTTGATTGATCTATGTCTGTGTGTTCTGTCATTAGAAGAACATCTTGTTTCCCTGTAGCTGCTTCTTTAGCTATTTTATCCGCAAAAGCATTTCCAAGAGACACCTCATCTGTCCCTGATGTGTGTGCTGCACATTTACATATGGCTATAGCTTCTGGGAGCTGTACAGCATTGAGCAGTTCACTTAGGAGTTTGGCATGTGTTACTGGTTTTCCTGTAGATGTTATCATACCACGATTCTTCCAATACTGGGCAAAGATATGCACTGTGGCATATGCATATTGGCTGTCTGTATATATAGTTACCTTTTTTTTCTTTCATTAGTTTACATGCTTCAGTAAGTGCTACTAACTCAGCTGCTTGTGCTGAGTAATTGGAGGGTAGCTGTTTCGCTTTTAATACTGTGGTGTTTGTGACTACAGCTTATCCTGTTAATAATTTGCCTTATTCATTTTTTCTAGATGAACCATCTACAAAAACACTTTCCCCTCCTTGAAGGGGTTGATCTTTGAGGTCAGACCTACTTTTAGCTGTTTCCTCAGCTAGTTTCTGATAATCATGCTTCTCTCCGTCATCTGCTGTCGGTAGAAGTGTCGCTGGATTTAGCGTAGTACATCTTTCTATAAAGAGTACAATTGCAGCGCTTACTTCTACAGCCATTGAGACTGCTATTACAGCACGCACACAATGTGGCAGAGCTCATGCCACACTGTCTAGTTTGGAGGAGAAGTATGCAATAGGTCTTGTTTTATGTCCATATTTTTGAGTTAGTACTGATGTCATAAAATATTCTTTACAATCTACCTTCTGGATAAAGGGTTTACTATAATCAGGTAGTGCAAGAGCTGCACTAGAAACCAAAACTTGTTTTATTTTACAGAAAGCTTCTTCAGCTTCCTCCGTCCATTTTAATGGTGAATTAATTTTAAGATCTTCTTCATACATCATCTTGCTTAAAGGTGACATTATTTCTGCATAATTTGGCACCCAGGTCCTGCAGTAATTAGTTAAACCTAGAAAAGACATCATTTGTTTCTTTGTCTGTGGTTTGGGTGCTTGAAGGACAGCTACTTTTCTGTCTTCAAGGAGAGTTTTTCCCCCTGCACTGAGATTATGGCTCAGATATTTCACTACCCTTTTACACAGCTGAAGTTTATTTTTGCTCACTTTGTGACCTTCCTTTGCCAAATGCTGTAGTAGTGCTATTGTATCTGTCTTACAAGTTTCTTCATCTGGAGATGCTAAGAAAACATCATCTACATAAAGTAAAATTTGACTGTTACCAGGAGGTTGGAATTTAGCCATGCTAGCACTCATAACTTTGTGAATAGATGGTTGGACTTTCGCAGAAAATTGGAGTATTACAAGGAAAGTTGTATTTCATTATTTTCGCATTTCATTATTATTTTTGCTTTAAGCAAATCTTCTATTACTGGTTTTATTCCTTCTTGTGCTTCTTTAATGGTATTGTCTTATGCGAGGCCTATAATCTGATTTTGGTCTAACTTTTACAGGTACTGCTCCTTTTAGTAGGCCTACATCACTAGGTCCCTTAGACCACACTTCTTCATCCCAGAAGAAGTCTTGTAACAAATCGTCATCTTCCTGTATTAACACCATTAATTCTCATTTATTTGTACATTGTAGGTGTATTCCCTCTTGCACTTGAGCTGACCTTTTTTTGTCAGTCCAGTACCAGCACTTGCCCATGTGTTCACGGACGTTGCTATCCAGTCAGTAGCATTCTCTCCTTGTTGCACCATTTTCCCCCAAATCTTTCCACTGCATGTTTTTGCTTTTATACAGAGAAATGTGTGGTGGTACTCTCATTCTGTAGAACTGCATGATTCTATCAATACATATTTAAAGTCACTCCTGCAACTGATGTGCTATCTGCATCAGAATAAATTCAATTGATGGTGATTTTAGTTGGGGTAATTTGTGTCAGGCTTTTCTCATAGTCTCTGTCTGGGCCTGTTGTGATTTTGTCCCTCTCATTGTGACATGCAAATCGTCTGCTGACATTGCACTTTGTAACTCAGATATTGCTTTTCTTTCTTCACTTAATAGGACTGTGGCAGTACTGTGTGGTGCTTGTTTGTTATGTCTAGGGAATAGTAGTATTTTGGCTCTCCTATCCCTTGAAGGACACATATGTCCCCTTGCAGCAGTTCAGCTTTTCCTTTTTACCACAATCTGTCCCTCAGCTGATGGTATTAATGCTAATCCTAGCAACAAAAGACCATCTCTCCCTAACAAATTTACTGGGTATTGTGGAAACATTAAAATGGACATCTGGCATGACAGACCCTCAGGATCTCGTATCCACACGGGTTCAGATTCAGGTATTTCAGTCAGCTTTCCGGTGGCTGATCGCACAACAATTTGCTGGCCACTATGTTTAAAATTTGGTATTGGTTCATTGCAGGTGGTCCTGCATGCTCCAGAATCACACAAAAAGATAATGGGTTTTCCATTTACTAACAGTGTTACTTCAGGTTTTACACTGTCCATTGCTAATAGATCTTGGAAATTTATCATGACATCCTTGACATCCTCATTGTTTACTTCAGTAGGTTCAGTTGACTCAGGAGACATGTTTGATTTGTTTTCTGACCCTAGTCATGCAGATATATCCTTTTTTTATTCTCCAGGCAGTCTCGTGCTAAATGTCCTTCTCTTCCACAACACCAACATCCTGTCATGTCACGCCTATATTTTCCTCTTCTCCTACCCCTCTGTCCTTTGCGACCTCGTCCTCGGCCACTAAATCCCCCTTTTCCACCTTGTGCCTGGTAGAAAATTTCTGTGTCCTTCTCTAGGACAAAGCTTTCTACAGCTTTTTTACTCATTTTCTCATTTATCACTTTTTCAGCATGGAGGGCATGGCTTACATAGTCCTCCAACTTCCCTGTTGTCAGTCCTATGTAATGTCTATTAACCCATTGCCTGATTGCATCTTTTGAGTTTGCATGTAAGGCGTTTTTTAGTTGTTGTCTAAACGCTCCATCCTCAACATTATCATCTTTCAGGCCACTATGTGTTTTAAACACAGTAGTCATTCTCACCCTATATTCCTCAAAGGGCTCATCATCTTTCTGTTTTGTGAAACAGCACGTGCTCACTTCCTTTTTTATCATTATTTTCTTTTTCTTTAGCTCGTCTACTTCCCTATTCTTGTTTACTTGCTATTTGTTTCCAAAAATCAATACTATTCCAACATGCTCAATAATAACATAGTATAATATTATATAACAATAATAATAACCGGCTTTTATTTTTTCTTTTTTCTTTGAGTCACTCTGTATATTCTTTATTATTGCATCTTGTAATTCAGCTAATTTTTTTGGGTGTTGAGGTCCCTCAAACCCATAGTCATTTATCCATTTATCAAGATGCTCAATGTGTTTTGGATCTAATTTTTCAACATACTTCCAGTCTTTGCACATTAAATCTTCCTTAGTTAAAGGTTTACTTTCCCCTTGTCCCTTTTTGTAAAATTTAGTCCAACGTTTCAACACCTAGGGTGTTCTACCGTTGGTTTTTCACCCAGTAGGACAGTAATAAAAACACCTGTCGTGGTAATTCTCACTTCAACTCTCACGAGTGGAGAATTCTTGCCTCTGCATCCACGTCAGTTTTACTGTTTACAACCCCACTGCTTTATATGGAAGAAGATTCCAAGTGGAACTCTTTTCCCAATCACTCACTCATTCACTCCTTTCCACGGATTTTATCGGCCCTCTACTCCCCATCCAGATGTTTACACGTAATTTGTCGGGTACCTGTAGGACTCCGTCGTCTCTATACGTTTCGGATTTTATAGGACTCCGCCGTCCCCTTACGGATTTTATAGGACTCCGCCGTCCCCTTACGGATTTTATAGGACTCCGCCGTCCCCTTACGGATTTTACAGGACTCCGCCGTCCCCTTACGGATTTTATAGGCCACTTCTCAAGTGCCTTTCAGGACTCCGCCGTCTCTATACGGACTTTATCGGGATTTTGCTGGACTCCGCCGTCCACTTTTAGGCCTATTTTTATACACGGATTTTCACGGACTCCGCCGTCCAGTCCAAATGTCACGGATTTTATATCCCAGTAGGACTCCGCCGTCCCTTCACCTGTCAGTGCCTACGGATTCACAGGGTTTTCTACAACGCGCTTTGACCCTCAGTCACACTTGCACGTTTAACACAAAAGCCTACTCACCACTGTTGTCTTTCTCTCCTTCGGATTACCGTCAACCTTCAGATCCCAATCAGCGAGCTGAAACTCGGTCCTGGAAAAGGATCTATTGCCGTGGCCACGGTCTTTCCCGGTTTCTAACTTCGCCCACTGGAAACCTCGGGTATCTTGGTATCCGCTCGAAGGACCAAATAAATGTCAGGTTTAGACACCTAAAATATCAAACAAGGAAGAAAGACAAGAGAGTTAATGGCTTTTTACTCGCGAGGAGAACGGACAGAGATGCACTCAGTTACAAACTCCAACCGTTCTGAGGCATCTCCGCCGCTTCCTCTCTTTTATTATGAACAAGGAGGTCCCTAGTTACATACACACATGCTACATGGGGGAAAGGGAATAAACAAGGACATGAACTTGAAATTGAGACAGATTAAAATATGTTGTTATGGCTATGGTGCTGTGAAGAATGTTCCAGAAACTATGTAAAACAGCTCCATATCAGTAGCTATTTTGGTTCTTGCTTCTTTGGGTGTCTGGCTCTGTGACCCATCCACTGCAGGTTTCCTGTGAACAAACTCAAGGATTCATATTAAAATACAATACATATATTTCCATATATGTATTTCCATGTACTGAGTAAATATGAGATAACTTATATACATAATGATTCCAACAGTAAGTCCGGAAAAAACCCCGTCAAGAATCAGTTCTATCTTCTCTGCTGGATGCTGAGTGACTCCGCAGGAAGCAAACATCCAGTCTATTACACTGATAATTTTTTACAGTGTACCGGCATTAAGCTTCCTCACAGCCTGTGGCCAATCAAGGTTAAGTTAACCACAGCCCGCATCACCACTTCCAGCAGCTCATCATTGTCAGCCGCGACGCTCTTCTGATGACGTCGGCCCGACACCCGGAAGTCATCCTCCTCCTCCATGACGCTAAGCACACCTAGCTCCTCAGAGCAAGAGTGCATTCGCCTCGCCGAACAGAGAAAGCCGACAACGGGCTCCCGAACGGAATGAGGGGAGTTGGAGTTAGCAGATGAAGGACGAGAAGGGGCATCAACCGTCTCGGAATCCTCCAGCAGATCTTGCTACGATCCCCCTGACTGAACCCGCCGAGACGCCTCAGCGATCGTGCGCCACGGGGAGAGCGTATCTGGCCGTCCTCAGAGACAAGAGCCATACAGGACCTCAGTACCTGCATGGGAAGGGCCTCGCAATGGTCACAAACAGCTTCTCTCAAGAACTGCCGTGGCGTGCGGCAGGCCCAGACAAGCAACACACAGCTCAGGAGAATCTCCTACCGTGATCAAGCGCTGGCAGGGAGACACACCTCTCCGGAGCTGGTTCAACTCTGAGGACACTTCCAACTTCCAGGTAGGTTCACTTCTTAGCCAGGATGCGGGAGCTTTCCATTAACAACATTAACCAAGTGCCCGCTGAATAGAAAAGGCTGATGTACCTATGTGCCGGCGTGCTTATATACGCCTATGGTTACGCCGTCACATGCTACCGTTCTCACTGAGCCAATAGGATTGGAGTAGTTTTCATTCGCATTCAGCCCTGCCACGCCTAGAGGCGTTCCCATAGTGTCGTCACCGACGCAGTTCGAGTTCCCCTCGAAGGGGAACTGTCCACCACAACAGTGACACCTGAATTTAGCAATCTAAATTTAGTTAGGCTAAGGCCCCGTGTCCACCAAAGCGTTTTTTGCCAGCTGAAAACGCCACCTGCTGTTCTGAAAACACCTAGCTGCCAGCGGTAGGGTGCGTTTTGGAGGCGCAGTGTTTTTTTTCGAGAAGCTGTGGTTGCTATGATACCTAATTTCCGTGGAGGCGATGTGCTACAGTAGAGTAGCCCACTGAATTTACTGAATGTAAAAATGTCACCACAAAGTACGTAGGCCTACTTGCTCTGGCTCTCGCTCTGCATGAAAAGAAGGCTGAAACATGAGAGTACAGACTTTTCCGTACGTGTGTTCATGAGATTTTGCGGCCGAGGCAACACCTCGGCAAGTAGGCACATCGTTTCGTTCAAGATCGGATGTCCTCGGTGCGGTGTTTGTTCCGCCCCTCCTGCACCGTGATTGGACGGCTGGGTAAAAAGTGACAGTGACGAGCGCAGCGTTTTCCCCAAAGTTGAAAATTTTTCAACTCTCGGCGACGTGAAAAAAACACTCGGCGCCTGGCGCGAAAAAGACGCTCAGCACCTCGTCACGCTCCTGCCGTTTTTAGTAGCTCGGAAAAACGCGGCGCTTCCATTGGAATGAATTGAAAAAAGACGCTAGCATCAGAAAAAAACGCTTTGGTGGACACGGGGCCTAAAAGAACCCATTTCATAATTTAATTCAGAGCTGTCATTTTTGTTTTGTATCATAGAGTCATGCCAGGTTGCAGGCTAATTTCACAGCTACCTTGCATCTTACACTCTATTTATTCTTCAATAAATATTTTTGTCTGTTGTTTCAGTTTTCATTATTTACCACAACCGTTTAAAGGAGGTAGTAAACTTATGTTCATTTCAACTTGTTTATCTCACATGTCTGACAACCGCCAAAATGTTTTTCATCTACAGATGTAAACTTCAGGGCTACTACCAAATTCCAGTTAAGTCTTTCTAGCATAATTTCTTAAATTTTTTGAGAAATGCTGGGATTGTGTTAAATGTAAATGTTCTGTACTTGTATAGCGCCTATCTAGTCTTTTTGACCACTCAAAGCGCTTTTACACCACTTCTGCCATTCACCATTCAGTCACTGAGCTTAAGTGCTCAAACAGAAACTAACATTCACACACTGGCGGAACAGGGTTCAGTGTCTTGCCCAAGGACACTTTGACACGCAGCCTGGGGATTGAACCGCTGACCTTCTGATTAATGGCCAACCTGCTCTACCTCCTGAGCCACAGCCGTCATCTTGTAAAGATGTATAGTAGCTATAAGACACAGAAGTATAGACTCATTAAATAGGAAGAGCACCTCACTAGGAAGGAAGTAAGGATCTCACACAGTGAAAATCTACCTTATCAAAACACTGTTTTTTTACACCAGTATTTTTCCATCTCTCTCTGTGGTTCCTCCTCATGGACTGAACAAAGAACTGAAATCGTGCAAGTTGGCCCACAGATGGCGCTCACACCAAAACAGTGACCTTACACTTTCCCACAGCCACTCTGTGGTGAACTAACAATTAACAGCAGTTCTTAACAACATATGACACATTTCCAAGTGGAGTTTCATGATCAATCAGCACCATCTGTGACAAAAGACCATGTTTGATCATCACATGCAAAGCATTATATACAACTATTTAGTTGCTCATCTCTTTTTGTAGCTACAGTCAACTGTTGGAACAGACAACATACACAACTGTGTTTACCCAGACATTCAGTTTGGGCTGTATCATGACTGTTTCTCAAGCTTCTCATGTTCCTTCTTCCTGATGTTGCTGTCGCTTGGTATTGCCACATCTATCACTACTGCCTTCTTCTGCTGTTTGTCGATCAACACGATGTCTGGTTGGTTAGCCATCACCAGTTTGTCAGTCTGGATGTTGAAGTCCCACAGGATCTTAGCTCGGTCATTCTCAACTACCTTAGGAGGTGTCTTCCATTTTGACCTTGGGACTTCCAGCCCATACTCGTGGCAGATGTTCCTGTACACTATGACAGCTACCTGGTTATGGCGTTCCATGTACGCACTTCCTGCCTGCATCGTACACCCTGCTGTTATGTGCTCTATTGTCTCAGGGGCATCCTTGCACAGTCTGCACCTGGGGTCCTGCCTGGTGTGGTAGACCCCAGCCTCTATTGATCTTGTACTGAGTGCCTGTTCTTGTGCTGCCATGATTAGTGCTTCTGTGCTGTCCTTCAGTCCAGCCTTTCCAGCCACTGGTAGGATTTCTTGATATCAGCCACTTCTTCTATTTGTCTGTGGTACACGCCGTGTAGCGGCTTGTCCCTCCATGACGGTTCTTCATCTTCCTTGTCCTCACCTTCAGGTTTCTGCTGCCTGATGTATTCACTAAGCCCTTCATCTTTGGGGGCCATCTTCCTGATGTACTCCTGGATCTTCGTTGTTTCATCCTGGACAGTGGTCTTGACACTCACTAGCCCTCGGCCTCCCTCGGCCTCCAAATCCTGGATTTGGGGTGAAACCCTCCATGCATTGTGAGGAGCTTTCTTGTCTTGATGTCAGTAGCCTCTATCTCCTCCTTTGGCCAGTTTATTATACCAGCGGGGTATCTGATGACTGGCAGGGCGTATGTGTTGATGGCTCGGATCTTGTTTTTCCCCATTCAGCTGGCTTTTCAGGACCTGCCTCACTCTTTGTAGGTATTTGGCTGTGGCTGTCTTCCTTGCTGCCTCCTCATGGTTCCCATTAGCTTGTGGCACCCCAAGGTATTTGTAGCTGTCCTGAACATCTGCAATGTGGCCTTCTGGTAGTTCAACCCCCTCGGTTCTGATCATCTTCCCTCTTTTTGATACCATGCGACCACACTTGTCCAGTCCGAACGACATTCCAATGTCGTTGCTGTAGATCTGGTAGTGTGGATCAGTGAGTCGATGTCTCGCTCATTTCTGGCATACAGCTTGATGTCGTCCATGTAGAGGAGGTGACTGATGATTGTTCCGCTTCCGAATCGTGATGGTGACTTGTGCAATTGGCTTTGAGTTGGCTTCCAGACTTGTTTTCCACAGCTTCATTGAGTTCTTGATTAAGGCTGTTAGTGTCCTGTTGATCTTGTACATCTCCAAGCATTCCAGTATCCATGTGTGTGGCATTGAGTCGTAGGCTTTCTTGTAGTCAATCCATGCAGTGCACAGATCGGTCTGTCTGGTCTTGCAGTCTGGAGTGACTGCTCTATCCACCAGTAGCTGGTGCTTGGCTCCTCTGGTATTACTGCCTATTCCCTTCTGGGCCCTGTGCATGTATTGAGCCATGTGCCTACTCATCTTAGCCGCTATGATGCCTGACAGGAGCTTCCATGTTGTGCAGAGGCAGGTTATTGGCCGGTAGTTGGATGGAATTGTTCCCTTCTGGGGATCCTTCATGATCAGGATTGTCCGTCCTTGGGTTAACCATTCTGGGTGGGTCCCATCCATCAGCAGTTGGTTCATTTGTACTGCCAGGCGTTCATGGAGTGCAGTTAGTTTCTTCAGCCAGTAGGTGTGGATCATGTCAGGGCCTGGTGCTGTCCAGCTCTTCATACCTGCCACTCTTTCTTGGATGTCTGCCGTTGTAATGGTTACTGGTTCTTGTTCTGGGATCTTGTGTTATTACCCTGCCACTGAGAGTACACTTTGGATGGTTCGGTGGAGAACATCCGGTTTATTCTCCTTGCTTCTGCTTCTCCCTTGTATCTCTTTAGGCGGGTGGCCAGGGCAGTGACTCTTTGTTTGGCAGTCTCAGGTATCGACAGCTTGTTGTATTTCTTAGGTAACCCCTTCCTTACACCTTACACCTTTCTGTAGCTCTGAGAGCTGACTAACCTCTCTTCGTGTTGCCTTGATCTTGGCCTCTAACCTTCTCCTCCATGGGGGGTAATGCTCTTTGTGGTTTGTGGTGTTCATCTTATAGCCAAGCATCTCTAGGATCACACGTACATCAGCTCATTGGTCTCGGTTATGGCTTTAGTAGGGATAGTATGTAGGGCTGCATTCACATCTTCTGAGAGGGTACTTTGTCAACTTAGCCTTGGCAGTCTTGGTCGTTGTACTAGGGGGTCCAGCTTGGCTATGATCTTTCGTAGGTCAGCCGCCCTTATGTTGAGTTCTGTGCCGTAAGGGCTTATTGGGGCTTGGGACCCAATCTCTGAGTGTGGGGATGATGATGAAATCTCCCCGCTGACCTGTCGTCCTGGCTCCCCTTGCCGTAGCATATTTGTTGTACCTCATCAATCTCTAGTTGTGATAGGAGCTGCCGTTTACGGATGTTAGAACACTGAGCTAGGAGTTCTTTCTTTGTCAGTGTTGATGATGGGTTTCGAAGCATCCATATATCCCATAATCTCTGCATATAACCCCTCTCACTGGGGTTGCTTGTATAGTAGCATTGCATCAGATCCAAGTTTTCTGCTCTAGTCCATGTATGTCTTGTTCCAGTAGCCCATTTCTCATCAGGTTGCCCTGGTTCCCTAGCAACTGACACGGACCTTGTTAACCCGGGCGACGTCCGAGCTGGTATGACTCTTGTATTTGCGGTTTCACTCATGCCTGAGGTAGGCCAGTAGCATTAAGGACCTTGCCTAAGGGTCCACCTGGATACCCACGTCTGCCTACTGTGAAATTACCACATCAAACGTGACGTGCGAACATGGATGCAGCTGTTGCTGCGTTCCATTTACCTCGGAGGTCGGAGCTGGGAATGACGTCACACCTGAGTTGACGGCATTCCAGTTACAACCTCGCCGCCAGCTGTTTGTTTACAACTAGCCAGGTTAGTTATTGATACGCCGGCTGATTAAAAACGCATTGTGCGGTATTTACTCACACTAACTGTAGCAACACATCCACAGACAGCTGTTGGACAGCACTTTGTGTACCTAACATTTCTGAAGTCGCCGGTGTTGTGTCGAATTCTGCCTGCCTGCCGAGAATTGCATGCACCTCGCTGGTGCTAACGGTCATCTATGCTGAGAAAAGAGGTGGATGCAAATCTCGGCAGGGAGCCTACAAAATCTGATCTGCCGAATTATGCATCTACCTCTTTAGGTCCTTCTCAGACACTTTGCTGTGCTCATTGATCAAACAGCTTTATCACCATGTATGTACTGAATGTCAAGGAATGGTCCTTCTAGCCTAGTGTATTAAAATATTAAAGACTAAACGTTCATAAAATATATACTTCAAATCAATTTATCACCATTGATGAAGTCCACAAAGAATTTTACAGCATTTAAAAGTATTATTTGGAGGTGCATGCAATTCTCGGCAGGCAGGCAAAACTCGGCACAACACCTGGTTTGCACCTTCTGCAATGCGGAATTAGTTTACTGTAGGAGTTCTTCCAGTCTCAAGTACCACCTAAACGCAAAGCACATCACACGCTACACACAAGTACATCTTATTGAACATGATTTATTTTCATCACCAATTATCATAGTAGAACAGCTTTCTCAAGCAGTTTGTGATGCATTTTGGAAACAGGAGATGAGCCCCTAGTCTAATGCGCCACCTGGCTTGAAACCTGGCTTGAAACCCGTTCAGCACATATATTTTAAATGCCTTCGCAGAATTCAAATGGGCCATTTTAATCTAGATTAATTTCAAAATTAATCTAGATTAATCTAGATTAAAAAATTAATCTATGCCCATCCCTAATATATATATATATATATATATATATATATATATATATATATATATATATATATATATATATATTTTTTTTTTTCTTATATATATATTATAATATATATTATATATAATGTTAACTATACACATTAACTGCATGTGCATTAGCAAAGTGTATGAATGTGTGAAGAAAATATCTGTATGTGAAAGGAGAACGTATGTGAGAGGTCCAGAGGGCGGTAGACAGTGGGTGGTGCGGTGGTTAACACGCCTCACAGCAAGAAGGTCGTGGGTTCAAACCCCGGTTGCCCTAGCCTTTCTGTGTGGAGTTTGCATGTGTCTCCCCATGTCCGCGTGGGTTCTCCCACCATTTAAAGACATGCAGGCAACGTTAATGGGTGTGAGTGGCTGTCGGTCTATGTGTGGCCCTGCGATGGACTGGTGACCTGTCCAGGGTGTACCCCGATGTCAGCTGGGATAGGCTCCAGTCCCCCCCATGACCCTGTACATGGGATAAGCAGTTGATAATGGATGGAGAGGTCCAGAATAGATTATAGCTTGTAAGACCCCTCATAAACAACCCAAAACAAGCACATTGAGGTAAACCCCTCTTACTGGCTGATTCACAGGTGTCCTGCAGGCAGTGTTGCTGAATCACCAACGGTGTCTGAATGGGAGGGCTTGTCACAGATGAGGTCATCAGGTAAAAGGTCATAATGTGGGTCATTTTTATTTACTGTGAAATCATTATTAATTCATTTTACTAATAGTTTGATTGGGCAGGCCTTTACAAAAGCGCGAGAACCAAGGCTCAGTGAGGCCCACTGCTTAGAGGGCTGAGCCTATACTCATTGAATGGAATTGCAATATCATCTATCATTCTATTTTGTATAGGCTTCGCCCTCTTAAGGCCATCACTATTGTGAAGCAGGTTAAGTCAATGCCTGGCCCATATGGTACTATCGAGCACAGACCCACCTACCCAGAGCCAACATAAAAAGCCCCCATAACCCGCGTCATTGGTGTCGCCAATGACGCAACATGGAAAGGCAGAGAACTGACCTATGTGTAAGGGTTGGGGACCGGATGGGGGGGCCCTGCAACTGTGCAGGTGCAGATGAGGTCACGACAGTGACCGCATCAGTTGCACACAGAGCAGTGCTAGTATGAGCGTGTGCGCTCCCCACTGTCCGGATGGGAGAAGCGCACAGCGCACATAGAGGTCTATCACTCAGACAGAATGCTCAGTACTGTGAATGAGTCAGCAAGAATCGGGAGTCATCCCGCAGGTAGAAAAAGATGAAAGAGCACGGGGAAGACCGTGTACAACAAACAGTCCAAGAAGAGGACCTTGTACACATAAAGGTGGAGGAGGACTAGACCTCCAGAGTGCTATCCTCCTCCTCCAATGCTTGTCTGCTACTGAAGATGCCTAGAAGCAGAACTAGGAGACCTGATGACCCCAGGAGGTTCTGCCAGGTATCCCTGCCTATACTGAATTGCCAGGTATGGCAAGGTGGACAACAAAAAGTAATGTGGTTGGTTTTGAAACATGGTAATAATGTCAGAGAGGTTACTGTAATACTAAATCCTCTCCACAGCAGTGATACGATGCTATGTGAAAAGTCTGAACTGTCTTAATAATCAGCCAAGATACCTCTGGACACACCTTATCTTTCTTTCTGTAAATATTTCTTTTAAAGTTATCAATTTGTGTTTTGTCCATTTTCAATTTAAGACCGCTGTGCCAGGTTACAAGGCCCTACGTCTGACTTGCATGTGTAAGTGATCAAAACAAAGTCAAAGACTGTGTCGGTCCTCTCTGGCTAGTGTCTGCCCGTGGGTTCAGACCCAGAAGACACGCCTCTTCCTCCTTCCACAGCTGACCAAAATCAAGTTAATTAATCAGAATAGCTAAATTCATAAACAATCAATAAATCCAAATGACTATTCTCAAAATAAATCATCTATATGCTAAAATAATTAAACACAAGAAATTGGCTTCAACAATTTGTGATATAGGTTGTAGTATTAAGGTATAATGAACCTGAACCTGGAATTTGAGTCTTGAAGACCCTTCATCACCTCTGAGGTCTTAAAGGAGCAAGACAGACCAACAAAGATTCTATAGCAGAAAAACTATTGATTAACATTGATTTCCTGTAAAATCCAGAATAGAATTTAAAATCCTTCTTCTCACCTACAAAGCTCTTAATGGTCAGGCACCATCTTATCTTAAAGAGCTCATAGTACCTTACTACCCCACCAGAGCACTGCGCTCCCAGAACGCAGGGTTACTTGTGGTTCCTAGAGTCTCCAAAAGTAGAATGGGAGCCAGAGCGTTCAGCTATCATCTCCTGTGGAACCAGGTTCCAGTTTGGGTTCAGGAGGCAGGCACCGTCTCTACATTTAAGAGTAGGCTTAAGACTTTCCTTTTTGATGAAGCTTATAGTTAGGGCTGGCTCAGGTGAGTCCTGAACCATCCCTTAATTATGCTGCTATAGGCCTAGACTATGCACTGAGCTCCTCTCTCCTCTTCTCTCTCTCCCTCTGAGTGCAACCTCATCCCATTAATGCATGTTAATGGGATGAGGTCGTGAAAGGATCTTTCAGCCAGCAACATCCTGCGGGTGTTGCTGGCTCTGGAGCTGTGGAGTCTGGATCTGTGGTTGGGAGTCTCCTGCTGCCCCTGTGTTCCTGCTAGACGCCCTCTGCTACAGTTGCAACTGCTGTTACTAGTCCTATTGCTATTATTACTGTTATTATTATCATTAACATTACTATAAATATCTGTACCATTTTTCATTCAGTCTGTAGCAACATTTACCTCTATGTGTATACTGTGTAGGCTGCCTCCCTCTGCTCTCTCTCTCTTACACCTTCTCTCTCTCTCTCTCTCTCTCTCTCTCTCTCTTTCTCTTGCTCTCTCTCTCTCTCTCTCTCTCCCCCTCACCCCCAACCAGTTAAGGCAGATGGCCGCCCACCCTGAGCCATGGTTCTGCTCGAGGTTTCTGCCTCTTAAAAGGAAGTTTTTCCTTGCCTATGTCGCCTAGTGCTTGCTCTTGGTGGGAATTGTTTGGCTTCTGTAAATAACTTCAGATTATGGTCTAGACCTGCTCTTTATGAAAAGCGCTGAGAGATAACTGTTGTTGTGATTTGGCGCTATGTGTATAAAATTGAATTGAATTGAATTATAGGCTTACCCATGTGTCCGAGACCTGGATCACATCTCAGTAATGTTTGTCCTATTCAGTCCACATTTTCAGCTCTTTCAAGGATTTATTTTAACATGACATAATTGGCATAATGTTTATATACCTTAGACTTTATAGATCTTTTTGAAGAAGTCAAAGTCCTTAGTCATCAGAATGTTTGACAAGGACTAGCAGTGGACATTATTTTTTTCCAGTGAATGTTTTTTTCTGTATCCAAATCTATTTTTCGGGTGCTGGATAAGCTGCATCGAATCATTCAACCAACCAACTCCAAATACATCTCTGGGATGAAGAGCAGATGGGAAACCTTCAATTCAAAGGTCCAGTTTTATGGGGTGATGAAGAAAGCCATGAAACCTACTAAAACTTTGAATGGAGGTGAAGTCACAATACATTGACTTGTTCATTTTATATAATAATGTGTCATGATAAGTTATTTATGGTACCATCTTTGTCTTGTGCCTTTTCCATTAAACCAGTGGAGCATGTCAAAGCTGTGTTCCAAGCCATGCCACTGCTCTTCCTGTCCAGCACCATGCCACCTAAAACCTGGGCTCAAACATTGAGGCTCTTTTCCATGTCCTTATGGAGAGATTTACAGACTTACTGCAACATTTCATACTATATGTTTCAGTTATTCATGCATACATTTCTTGTCAGGTTTAGTTACTTTGAGATAAACTTTTATGCATGTTCAGTCACGCAGACTGGGTCCAAGGTAAGCCCCCTTGAACTGTGGGCCCCAAGGAACTTCACGTGAGTGGTAATCCTCTGTTTTGCAGCCCTGCTGCCCGTGTTACGTACAGACTGTCCCCAGCTAACTGGGGAAAGTGGTATGCAATAATCCCCCTCACCCCATCCTTTCACATTTACCGCCCAGCACCACAATAATACCCTACAGAATTGGGTTAGAGGATGCATTTTGCAATACTGACTCTCTACACCTACTTTCTTCATATTTAGCTTTTTAAAATTCCTTCGCTGTTAGTGGGAAGACTGTTTACTTCAGTTCAGTGTAATTCTTGTTTCTCTTTTTCTAAAACCTCAGAAAATGGGGATTGATTCTGGAGTCAATATTTCAGAAGATGGAGGAAAAAGTGTCTTTACCCAAATGGAGCACAACATAGTGGCTGGATACCTTATTACTGCAGGTAACAAAGAGAAGACCACTGCCCGCATTACAAATATATGATTTAATTCTGACTATGATGAATAATGTGTGCATTCTGTTGTTTCAATGTGATTGCTATGCTTTATGTTTCTGTAGAACCTTGTAGTCAAGAAATGTAACTCCCAGGAGTCAATGGCATTTCAAAAAAACTTGTGATCAGTCATTATTTAAACATACGATCAGTACATCTCACTATTAAGTTTCAAGTTTAAGTTTAGGTAATGCATTGAAATCCAAATAGTAGGAAAATATAAAGGGAGGTGGTCATGGCAGATAGTGGGTGTTTAACATACCACCATGTCCTGTGTCCTGCTAGTGGATATAGGATTAGGCTACTAAAACGCTTGGTTAAGGCGTTAAGGGAAGGGTTTTTGTGTTGAAATCACAGTTCACTTTTTTAATATTTAAAGGGGTAAAATGTAGTTTTTATCAGCCACTAGCGGTGCGGTTTTAAAATTGCAACCGGGCATGTGCTCGTATGCGTGAGTGCTGTAACTCATGAGCGAGCATAATCAGAAACACAATTGCTTTCATTCAAAAATCCTCCAATAAACACAGAAACATTGGTATGCCAACTGTGGCTGTTCTCCAGATATGTTCAGACTCTGTTACCTAAACATTCCCAGCTTAGAGGCAGATATACCCTGGCTCCGTACCTTTCATACAGCGCATCTAGTATAATGGCACAATACTCCAGAAAAAAAGGCTCCTTCACCAGACGCTCAGCAATGTGAGCACATCTAACCTACATGTTTTGGATGATAACGAAAGGGTTAGTGACCTGGACTGAATATTATAAAATTTGCACAGGATAATGATAGCAATTGCTTGCTGGGAGCTAACGCCCATAATAATTCATTTTCAATGAGAGCCGAGCGTGTAGGTAGGGAGGTGCGGGCATTCTGAAAGATGGAGTGACAAGCAGGCATGTTCCTGTGAAACTGGCTCAGTGTATGAATGTGAGTGAATAGTGAATGCAGATGTAGTGTAAAAGCGCTTTGAGTGGACGAAAAGACTAGAAAGGCGCATCAGATCCTAAGTGTTTGTGACTTTCCAGAAATCTGTCACTGTTTACTAAATACTTATCAGGACATCAACAGGAGGGAATTTGAATGGCAGAGCATTTGTCTCCCTCTCTGTTCACATAAGGAGCACAGAGCAACCACATGGGGCCAAGCAACTACACAGGAAGAGTGTTGCTTCCTGTATGAAAAGTCCTTAGCACAGCCTTTCTGATGTTCACTGTTTTCACCTACATCATTTAAATCTCGTTTAGTCTGATGGACTTCAGCACAAAAACCTTTATTGTTGTTTTGTATCCTTACGTGGAGTTTATATTGGAGTCTGTGTTGTGCTGGGAGCCGTTTGTTTAGTGGTGTTAGTGGACTGCGTGTCGTTAACTGCTGTATTGTCACTGTAGTTGGAGAGAGGCTCAGGAGCGCATACAGGGCTACATCCCAACCCAGTGTCCTCACATAAGAAACAGAATAGTAGCTCTTCCAAGCAACAGAGAAAACAGGCTTGTGCTTAATTTCTAAGTGAGCTTAACGCCCACTGACAAAAATGAAGTAAAAAGTTTATCTATTAAGAAGTGATTTTTTTTGAAAAACTACATCCCCTTTAACCGAAACCACCATGTTTACCTAACTCTAACAAAGTCCTCTGAATTGCTTAACATAACCATAAAACTGTTGCTAAGAGATATATTGTAGGAAAACACAGGGAACTATGACACAAAACTATGTCTGCCAAAGAGTTGTCATCAAATGTTGAGTATTCTGCCCTGTGCTCTGTTTACTTTGGTTTCCTCGATTGTTGTTTTGGATTACTCTGCCCTGTTCTGTATTTTTTGATACTTTTGTATTATTACTTGGCTTGGACTTTTGCCTGCTGTGCTCTGAGTTAACCTGTTTTGAGTTCTCATTAAATAAATACTCTTTGAACTGTATCCTACTTGCAAGTGTCTGCATTTTGGGTCCACACCTCTGCCTCCTGCCACTCAGCCACCCCTTTTGACAGTATGATGCAACCAAACAATGGACCCAGCAGATCCTGTTTCTGATGAACTGGTATAATTGGTTTGTGAGCTAATGGAGCTCAAAGGCATGTGGGGAGGAGCCAACAGTGACTGTCACAGAAAGGCAGCTTAATCACTGGCCTGCCGGAGGGTTTCTATTAAGCTGTGGCTAGGTGACTCAGTTCTTATTTAGACCATAAACTTCCTCTACACACCAGCCCTTGCTTCTCGGCCTGCTAGCAACCAATTAGTCGACATCCACCAGTCAGCCTGCTTGCTCTCCAAAGTTCAAGTTCAAGACCTTTATTTGTCCCCGAGGGGCAATTGGTTTTGCTGCAGTAGCAAAGAAATTGACATACAGTAGGCCTACATAACAACAAAGACAACAACATTGATAAAAATACAGGATCAGATAAATGAGTACCACAACATTAAAAGTTTTTTAAGTTCAAGTGAGCCTTATGTGCAGATGTTACCTATGTTTTACAGAGTTTAGCAGAGAGATAGCAGAGGGTACGAAGGAAAATTTATATCGATTTGTTTTGGCTGGTGGTTGACTGAAGCTCTCTGTGTCCTGTTAGTGAGAAAGTCCAAAATCTAGCCCACCAGGTTACAGTCCAACCCGAAGTTTTTTATGAGCTTCTGCACCAATAAATGGGGCTGGATGGTGTTAAAGGCAGACGAGAAATCCACAAACAGCAGTCTGACATGGTTTTTGTTACCCTCTAGATGTTTGTATATGAGGTTGAGCAAAGTTATGACAGCGTCCTGCACCCCCCTGTTGGCTCTGTATGAGAACTGTAGGGGGTCAATGAGGTGTTCAATCCTGCCCAGCAGTTCTTTCTTTATCAGTTTTTCAAAGGACTTCATAACTAATGAAGTTAGAGCCACAGGTCTGTAGTCATTCAGTACTTTTGGGTGGTTGCTTTTTGCGATAGGAATAATTGTAGATTGTTTCCATGAAGCCTAATTGATCCGCACAATGGCATGTGGCTGCTAATGTTGTCTGGGCCAGGGCTTGTACAAGACTTGCTATGTTTGAAAGTGTTCACAACATTGCGTTCAGAAAAAAAAGGAGTAAGAAGACCAGAGTTAATTAGACTGTCCCTTAATGCACCCGTTTCTTTACTGTAATTGAGGACATCGAACCTAGAATAAAACTTGTTAAACTCCTGTGCTAGAGCAGAGTCTGCCGTAAAACCTTCTAAAAATGTCTTTTTCCTTGATTTGTCATTAAGTCCAACAATGTTCTTGACGCTGTCCCAGGCTGAGCCCAAATTATTATTACTTAGTTGTCTTTCTACTTTGTCTTTATAACACCTTTTGCACCTTTTTATTTCCCGTTTGATTTCTTTTTGTATAGAGGGCTAACCACATGCCAGTTTCCCTGTCTGCTAGCACTCCAGCAGCTACTCACCTACCTGTTTCCTGGCCTGCTAGCCTTCTTGTCTGATCCTCCACCTGCTACTCCTGTGGAAAGGTATTTAGAGCAGGAGAAAGACACTGAGACAATCACTCTCTTCAAATTGTTTGCCAGGAGAGCCAAGGAATCCGAAGTGGTAAGAGCTGCTAGCCTTAGGGCAGTTAGCCAGGAGGCTAGCTATCAAGCTGTCTCCAAGTCCACTCCACCTTCAATCAAAGGTTCTTGAAGGAGAGGTGGAGCCCGGCCAACTCCTGCTCCAAGGTCTTTGTAAGTGGGCTGGCCAACTCCTGCTCCATGCCCTCACATGGTGGTTTGACCAGCACAAGGCCCCAGTGCTTGGACACAGGTCCGCAACCCTACTGTCTAGTCGCTGGTCCTCAGACCCGCTTTCCAGTCGCTGGTCCTCAGCTATGTAATCCAGTCACCAGTACTTGCAACCTTTTTTGTGCTTCCCTGTTCTGCTACTTTGCTACTGGACTTTCCTGAGGGCAGTGGACTTCCTCGATGGCCCCCTGCTTGACCTCCAGAGAGGTCTGTCCTTCGCCCCTGGCCTCCTGCCAGGGCCCTGGAGGGTTTCTACCCTTGCTCTCTGCCCCCTGGTCAACCCCTTGATCTGCTTAGCCTGTCGGATCGACCTCAAGGTCATCCCCCTGAAGTCCCTTGTTCCCCATCTGTCCTGCCTAATGACCTGACTTACCTTTTTCCGGCAACAACGAACGGATTCCCACGGGACTTCAGCGCGAGACTACAGCTAGCCGTATAAAACGCTATTTAGGTGAATTTACACAATGGCTAAGTTGCTAAACGCATCTTGCTGTCATGTAAGAGCCCTGTTCATGTTGGACAGACATTTTAATTGCATTTTGTGTCTGTTAAGAGGCACAAAGACACTCTTTATGTAAATGCCCCCATATCTGCAGTTTTAGTTACGTGGGAGCTCTGGACATTAGCTGTAGCAGCTCCGTGTTGCAAGCACCAATCCGGCTCGTTTTTTTTTTCTATAGACAGAACTCACAAAGGTAAGACGATCAAGATTAACTTAAAAATTGCCTGGAGTTCTCCTTTAACTGTTTTTCCTTCTCTGTCAGAATTCCATTCATCTTGTACTGATCATCGCGTGCTTTCTGAATAAATCTGAATGTTATAGCCTTGCTTGCATTAGGGAGCTCTTGTTTGTTTACATTTCCGAAATCAACCAGATCACAGCATTTGATTTGTCGTAGGAGGAAAAATACAGATGGAACAAATGACATTGATGATGACCCTGTCCCAACAATTCTAAAAATGTAATGGAGCAAATATTAATAAATATTATTAGTGAGACCTGTGTTTGACAAGTCTGCTGTTCCACAAATTAATTCCACAATTCATTTAATTCTAACCCCCCACTCATTGGCCCTTATGTGGCAGCTATTGTATTATCAGTGTTAATATACAACATGTGTATGTTTACCAATATCAACAATAACTCTAAAAATCACCACCAAGAGGCTCATCAGAAGAAGTTAATGTTCATATTCTACTTCTTGTGGATGAGAGTGTTATGAAGCATCAGAGGAAATGCACCTTTATTTAGCCCTCAGTCATTGTGGCATCTGTTTAGAAGAAATACAGGATCAGATGTTGCAGGTTGGACCTCCCACATTGTGACATTGTATTTTTTGTCATCTTTCTCTTCTTAGGTGTCATTAGTTTAACGAGCAACATTGTGGTGCTGCTAATGTTTGTGAAGTTTAAGGAGCTCCGCACTGCCACCAACTTCATTATAATCAACCTGGCCTTTACTGACATAGGAGTGGCTGGTATCGGTTATCCTATGTCAGCTGCCTCGGACATCCATGGCAGCTGGAAATTTGGCTCCACTGGTTGTCAGGTAGGTAGAATATAAGCGCCTTTTTACACACGTTATGTTGTTGATGGAATAACCCACATCTACACGGAAAGGCCATGTAAAGGCCACCCAATTAAATGTTGAGTCAAGAGAGTGTGTATGTTTTGTCAGTTTGTGTGTGTGTTATGGTGGGGGAGAAAGGGCACTATACATCTTCAGCCATTTTAAATATATACTCAGAATTGTATTCAACGACTCACCATGGTCCCATGCACTTTCACTGCACAATGCCTAGGTAATGTTTGCAGACTGGTTTACTGTGTGAACATTTAAGCATGTTCTGTGCACTCCCCCTACAAATATAATATGAGGATGTTTTTTAAATATTTTAAATCACTGAGATTTAAATAAAAAAAGGTTCCATTCCAAATCCCCCCCAAAACAAAGATCAGTTGACATAACACTGCACATCAGGAGCTGTATAAGGTCAGAACTGAACCTGAACCACACAGTCATGAGGTTGGTTTTAGCCCTCTCCTTTGCTCACCCTTGGTAAAATGCTGTTTGAAAGATTGTATTCATATAATCACAAGTGTTACACTGACTAACATTTCTGAGTTGGCCATGGGACTAAACGTGTGAGCAGGCTGACACGTTTCCTTTAGCTACTGCATTGCAGCAGGCCACGTGTTTGGATTCTTATGGCAGATTATGCTTTCTTTTCTCAGTCTGTGTTGCTGCACAGTGAAACTGAGCCATGTGATGCTAATCTGCAATGAGAAGCAGAGCTGGGAAACCCAGAGCCAAATGTTTTTACCGGGCAGTCGAGGTTTCTCACATAGTACCTCCAGTGTACCCTTGCTATAACAATTAAGTTGTCTAAAATGTTAAACTCTTCCCTCTCTCCTGCATTTCAGAGGCAAGCAATATTTATGGCACCAAAGGTGTCTCTTTCAGGAAAAGTTCACATAAAAACATAATTTCATCTATTCAGTCTGTTTAAATACATTTACATTTACTCCCAAACTGTGTCTAACCCCTTTCACAACTCTCATTTTCTTATCCATCATCCCTCAGCATCAGCACCATCTTGTCTTTTTTTAATGATGCTGACAAAAAAAAAATACTTTAGTTAGGACATCATAGGATTGACAGTGACAGATGGCAGACTACAGACATAAAAATTCTGTATGAATGTGAAGAGCAGATCAGGTTAAGGAAAAGGGAGAGTGAAAACCTCACCCAGCATCTGAGCTGAACAAATTCGTGAGGCAAAAATGAATGCTCATTCATGTATGTACATAACATTATCATGCATTTTACTGTGTGATGTGTTTATCCCCCTGACAGCTGTTGGTTATGGCAAGCCATTTTAACATTTATTCCTTAAAACATTGTAGTCGCTATTCCAAAGCTACTACTACTTATTTATTAGTTACTAGTAACTATTCCTGGTTTACTAGTAACAATTAATTAGATACTAGTACTTATTTTTTGTTACTAGTGACTATTCCATTAGTAACTATTTTTTAGCTACTAGTGACTATTTTTTAATTAACTAATTGCACATATGGGGTTGTGCAATTCTGATATCACTTAGTCACTAGTAACCATTCCAAAAGATACTATTAACATTTTCAGTCTTATTGATTTATTTTCTTTGGTTCCGTCAAATCAAATTAGTTGTTACAAGTAAAACAGAAATAGTTACTTGTAACTATCCTTTTATCCCCCTTTTTTAGGGGGTTGAAGCCACCCTAACATGGCCCTAAGTCCCTCTAAATAACAATCTGGTTGTTTACTCTGCTTCATAATTTAAATCCTTGCAGTGGTCCGGTACTAGGACCCTGAGGGAGGCTGCCTTTCATCGCTGCTCTGCCGAGATATCAAGCAATTACACAGAAAGAGAGAGACACACACACAGCCACACACAGACATGGTGAAGGCCAGAGACAATTTAGAGGAGACATGCCACTCAATCACATCCATACAACACTATGGGGAATGCCTGTAACGGCAAAGATGGCAGTTAGATGGCAGCCTGCCCCTCTCGCTAGAAAGCCAATCGTCTGCTTTTAACAGCCAAAGCGGGAATCATAAAAGTCAGACAGAAGCCCCTATAAATAAAATCAACAGCTTACATTTGTATGCTTGTATGCAAGCCAAACTACAGAGCAAAATCACACTCAGAATGAACCAATCCACAGTTCAGTAAGAGTAATTAGTGTAATTAACTAGCATTCTTTAGACCAGCAACTTATCTAATCCAACTTATTAGGGAATTAAACATGGTATTACTTTATCACACATTTACATGATCAGAACACAAACTCATTCTGGCCTAAGTGAATTCCCTATATGCACCGTTGATGAGTCTAAAACATTATATGGCCGCAAACCATTGTATGGGGGTAAAACAAGACCCACCCACTTTTTAAGACCAATAATATTGGATCCACTTACTTTTACTATCTGTAATTCAGCTATTCTGTTTTTCACTTTTCAGAGCGTTGTCAATGAAATCCATTCCACTTGAGGAATCCACTAATAAATTAAACTCCATTTTACAGCTGTCACTTTCACACTGCTGCTTCTTCAAATCTATTCTACTCTGTTCCTCTAGAATCCATATACATTAAACTCCATTCCTTTCTTTCACTGCTTGAGCCTGCTGCGACACAGAGAGGTAAACAAAGCATTTTAACATACCAGTTGCTCAGGTGAGTCTATGTGCTCACATACTGTCACTAAATAAGCCACTTATTAAGTGAATGTTCATCAATTGTTTACCTGCTTTTAAAGGCATCATGTAGTCTTTGTAGCAGCATTATATTACAGTTATAACAGTTATCTGACATTTTTGCTAGGCTAGCTAGCTACAGTTATGTTAACATTAATCAACCAGAGTTAGCTGCTCTTTGAATCCTGGTCAATGAGAGACGCTAGCTGTGGTACCAGTGTTAAATGTGATTCAAAAATGGACTGGACAAAATTATTGTTTTTTCATGTGCATGTGTGTTGACTCAGCAAGGATGATGGATTAAATGAGAAAAATTGATCTACAGAAGAAACATTTTTGAAAGCAACACAGGATGATGGAGAGCTGCACTGACTTGAGTCAGTGAGTTTTAGATTTTGAATTGTCACCCGCTATCTGAACTTTTCCACCAAAAAGTTGATGCAGGAAAGAGAGAAATTGGTGCAGAAAAATTCACCAGAATACACGAAATAAAATCCCAGAGCCTCCAGAACTAACAGATTTCAGGATTCATGAGAGAGACTCTATTGTCATTGCATACAAAATAAAACAAAATGCAGTTTAGAGCAAAACATTGAACTTAGCAGCTTTAAAATGGTATAAGCAATAAGGATTTCTATAAAACATCAAATTTTGTTCTCTTGATATATAAATATATATATAAAAATCCTGGAGGAGGACCCACCCACATTTTTTTTTGCTTCCGATGCCCATGTAACATTACATTAACTTTTGTTCAATAGGGGAGAAATGGAAGAACCACTTGGCTTCTTCAGTGGTTATTGACATAAGTGTAGTTCTAATACAGTAACAAAAGATGCAAAGATTTTGCAAGCACAAGTTACACATACCCTGGGGGCTATGCCCCCCCACCGTCTTTCAATCCTGGTGATGTCCCTGCTAGTTACTTATAAATAAGTATTACTAGCTTTTCAATAGTTGGTTTTAAGGAATAAATGTTAAAACATAGTTGGTTTCACATTAGTCCATACGATGTGAAATCAGTGATCAGAAACGTCTCGGGTTACGTAGGTAACCCTTGTTCCCTGAGGAAGGGGAACGAGACACTGCGTCGGTGACGACACAATGGGAACGCCTCTAGGCGTGGCAGGGCTGAATGCGAATGAAAACTACTCCAATCTTATTGGCTTACTGAGAACAGTAGCATGTGACGGCGTAACCGTAGGCGTATATAAGTACGCCGGCACATAGGTACATTAGCCTTACTATGAAGCAAGGCACTCCAGGCGGGGAGAGGTGCGGTGAACCGACGCAGTGTCTCGTTCCCCTTCCTCGGGGAACAAGGGTTACCTACGTAACCCGAGACGTTCCCCTTCGAGGGGAACTCGAACTGCGTCGGTGACGACACTATGGGAACGAGATACCCACTATGCCGCGCCGAACCCCCACCTGCCCTAGCGTGCAGGCAACCTGTGGGCACGACTAGGAGGAGAGCCCAGGGAAGGTCCAGACTATAGAACCGGATGAAAGTGTGAGGAGTGGCACAGCCAGCTGCATCACAAACCTCCTGCAGAGATGCTCCAGAGAGGAGAGCCGTGGAGGCTGAAATGCCTCTAATGGAGTGAGCCCTCACAGCCATAGGTGAAGGCAAATTGTGCACCTGATAGGCCAGGGAATAGTCTGAACAATCCAGTTGCTGATTGAATGTTTGGAAGCCGGGAGCCCAGCCTTGGGGGACCCGAAACACGCCAGCCACTGGTCTGCCTTCCTCCACCGGGAGGACCTCAGAGTGTAAATACTCAGTGCTCTGACAGGGCAGAGCAAATGAAGTCTCCCGTCCTTCGCCGTCACATGAGGTGGAGGATGAAACGCCTGCAGTACCACGGGCCCCATCCTGTTGGACTGCACCTTAGGAATGTATCCCGGAAAGGGGTGCAGGATGGCCCTCATGTCTCCTGGGGCACACTCCAGGCATCGAGGAGTAATCGAAAGAGCCTGGAGGTCCCCCACCCTCCTCAGAAAGTTGATAGCGAGGAGAAAGGCCATCTTCAGGGTCAGGTACTTGGCCTCAGCTGACTCCATGGGTTCCAAGGGGGCCTCAGCCAATGCTTCAAGAACCACTACCAGATCCCAGGTGGGAACTCTGGGGCGAGTTGCAGTTCTCATCCTCCTGGTCCCACGGAGGAATCGCACGACTAGGGGAAGCCTCCCCATAGATCCACCCCTTGAAGGAGCGTGGAAAGCTGAGATGGCTGCCACGTAAGCCTTGAGGGTGGATGGGGAAAGGCCCGCAGAGAAGCGGTCTTGTAGAAACTCCAGCACCTGAACTACTGGGAAGGTAACTGGGTTCACCATGCGTTCTCTGCACCATGTGGAGAAAACGTTCCACTTTAGGCCGTACATCCTCCGTGTGGACGGGGCCCTGGAGCTAAGGAGGGTCTCGACTGCTCCAGCTGTTAGACCCGCCTCTAGGTACTGTGCCCCCTCAGGGGCCAGACCCACGGTCGCCACACGGCGGGGCAAGGATGAAGAACCCGGCCCTGCGCCTGGGACAGCAGGTCTCTCCTCAGAGGGACCTGCCACGACGGTCTGTCCAGGAGCGACATGATGTCCGAGAACCACACCCGGTCGGCCAGAACGGGGCTACGAGCAGTAGGCTGACATTGTCCTGGCAGACACGCTCCAGAACGACTAGCAGAACGACTGGGGTAAATGCTTACAGATGTAGACTCAGCCACGAATGTACCATGGCGTCCAGACCCAACGGGGCTGGAGGAACGAGCGAAAACCACAGCGGGCAGTGCGTAGTCTCTGGGGACGCAAACAGATCCACATCTATGGTGCTAACTCTCCGCACAAGAGCTCCACCACTTCAGGGTGAAGTCTCCATTTCCTGGGCCTCAGCTGCTGCCTCGACAGCAGGTCTGCTCCATACCGGAAAGGACTCCCCTCGGGGAAAACCTTTGGTCCTTAGCCACCACTGCAGGGGTCTCATGTGCAGCAGTCCAGATGGTATTACGCTGGACGCAGCCGCCAGGAGACCCAACACTTGTGAAAGGGGTGAAGTGGCCTAACTTCACCCCTTTCACGGCAGCCAATATGGTGTCAACACGTGCCGGAGACAATTGTGCCCGCATCGTTGTCGAATCCCATACTACCCCTATGAATGTAGTCTGTTGGGTGGGCGCCAGCACACTCTTCTTTGCGTTGAGCCTCAGCCCTAAACACAGCAGATGGGCCAGAACAACATCTCGATGCCGAACCGCCAACTCTCGGGACTGGGCTAGGATAAGCCAGTCGTCAATGAGTTGAAAATCCGGATGCCCTGGAGCCTCAGCGGGGCCAGTGCTGCATCCATACACCTGGCGAATGTGCGAGGGGAAGTGCCAGGCTAAATGGAAGAACCCGATACTGGTAAGCCACATCCCCGAAGGCGAACCTCAGGAACTTCCTGTGAGAAGGACGGATGGAGACGTGGAAATAGGCGTCCCTTAGATCTATCGTGACGAACCAATCTTCGGATTGACTGTGCGTCACGATGGCGGGGATGGTGAGCATCTTGAACCTGAATCTCCTCAGAGACAGGTTAGAACCCGCAGATCTAGAATAGGGCACAGGCCTCCGTCCTCCTTGGGGACTATGAAGTACCGTCTGTAGAACCCGACTGTCTCTGTCAGGGGGAGACACATTCCACGGCCCCTTTCCCCAGCAGAGTAAGAACTTCCTGTCCCAACACCAGACCTTGCTCTGGGCAGACCATAGTCCAAACCACCCTGGTGAATTTTGGAGGGCGGGTCTTGAACTGTAGTCGATACCCATCTATGGCAATGCGCAGGGCTCGCGGAGAATGTTCGTCAGGCTCCGCCAAACCTTCTGCAAAATCTGCCAACGGAACCAGCCCCTCGGGGCTGGTGGTCGGTGTCTTGTGTGATTTTCAGGTGGACCCCTGAAGCCCCAGAACGGCAGGGGAGAGCCACCGAAGATCTACGGTGAGTGAGTCTGGATGCCGCCTGACTGCAGACCCTCGGGGCAGGTAGTACGGTGTGGACTCGATGGTGGCAGGTGCGTCCCGAATGTGTAAACGGCGGGATAACATCACCCGTTGCCACAGCGGAGGGGACCTCGGTCAGCCTCCGGGGGGACCAAATGGAAGGACGGATGGAGATGTGGAATAGATCTATCGTGACGAACCAATCCCTGGATTGGAAGTGCGTCACGATGGCGGGGATGATGAGCATCTTGAACCTGTATCAGCGGGGGAACGAACTCCACGGCCCCCTTTTCCAGCAGCGAGCGAACTTCCTGTCCCAGCACTAGGCTTTGCTCTGGGTGTACAATAGTCTGGACCACCCATAGAATCGGGGGGGCCGACCTGGAACTGCAGTCTGTACCCTTCGATGACAGTGCGCAGGACCGCCGGAGATATGCTCGTCATGCTCTGCCGCGCCTCTGCGAAATCCGCCAGCGGAACCAACCCCTCGGGGCTGGTGGCCGGTGCCTCGTGCCGATCTCGGACTGTCTCCTGAAGCGGGCCACCAGAAAAAGGCCGCTGATGACCTACAGTCTGGGAGCCGACCTTCTGGCCGACTGCCGCCCCTGCTCGAGGGGGACCGCGAGAAGCCACACTCTGCTTCTGGTTCTGACGGTGGGAGCCAGTAGAGGGCTGGGATGCTCTCGCCGCCTCAGCCGAACGGGACCCCAGTTCCGCCATCTCCTCCTCAGAGGGGCTCCCTCTCTGGGACATATCCTGAAGCAGGTCCGCCTGGTAGACCTGCAAGACCGCCATGGTGTGCAGACTCGTGCCAGCCTGGCCTGCCGCCATAACGCTTCCCCAACCAGCGCTGAAGTAACCCGGCATGGTCTAGTCGATAGCGCTGGCTTATGGAGAGACGATGCCAGTCAAGGGGAGAGGTAACTCGCCAGAGCGTCCTCTACCCGCGGCATCATCCCGTAGCCGCGGTCCTTGATCCCCACCATGTTGCTGTACTCCAGCAGCTGGGGAGTAGACAGCTTGGCGGAGAAAGGTTTATCCCAAGGCTTCCATAACTCATTATGTAAGTCTGGAAAAAAAATGGCAAGGATCGGCGTGGGGGTGCTGAGTGGCTCCTCAGGAAGCGATCATCCAGTTATTACCGGCATTAAGCTTCCTCACAGCCTGTGGCCAATCAAGGTTGAGTTTAGCCACAGCGTCACCACTTCCAGCAGCTCATCATAGCCGGGCGCGGCGCTCTTCTGATGACGTCGGCCCGACACCCAGAAGTCTTCCTCCTCCTCCATGACGCTAAGCACATCTAGCTCCTCAGAGCCAGAGTGCATTCGCCTCGCCGAACGGAAGAAGCCGAGAACGGGCTCCCGAACGGGAATGAGGGGAGTCGGAGTCAGCAGATGAAGGACGAGAAGGGGCATCAGCCGCCTTGGAATCCTCCAGCCGATCTTGCTGCGAGTTTATTTGTTTCACCATAGTTAAATTTACAGCTGAAGTAGTACATTGACAAGAAAAATGATGTGCAATTATTGAGATTGATTCATTTTTCCAGTCATTTTTCAAAAATGACTGGAAACATTTGCTTTGCATTTCCAGTTCTAGCTTCTCATATGTGAAAACTTGCTGCCTTTTCTTTCTGATAAATCATTAATTTAATATCTTTGTGTTTGACTTTTGATCAACATCAATGTCACTTTGGCCAGAGGTAAATTTGGATGGGCATTTGTTTTAAAGTTAACATTTCTGTGTGTTTGTCTCCAGATTTATGCAGCTCTCAACATCTTCTTTGGCATGGCCAGCATTGGCCTGCTGACAGTAGTGGCCATTGACCGCTACCTCACCATCTGCAGACCGGACATAGGTATGTATTTACTGGCCCCCTTCTCTCCATGCAAGGGCTTCATTTCCACTGGGGAGGGAAGGGAGGATTTCCTACTCAGTTTTAATAATCCTATTTTCCACTTGTGGCTTCATAATCTTCTGTCCTGAGGGCTATGGTAGGATGTCAGTTGTTCAAAGCTTACTACACGCTCCAGAGATCTCTACTGTCTTAATTATTTTCTTTGTTATAATTTATTTCCTTGATAACAAATAATGTTACCAATTTTACCAATTAAGTTACCAGTTAAGTACTAATTTTATTCTCCCATTTTAAAAACTTGAACTCATCAGTTGATGAAAGACAATAAATACATTTAAACAGATTTGGGTCACTTTGGCCTGCAGTCTGAATGTAGCCTTTGACTAAGACACAAAACTCAAGACAAAATACAACATTAAAACTGTAGAGACTTAAAACTTATCTGCCCTGGGTCTGGCGACAAGACCCAGAGCAGGACATGGAATCTCCCATAGAACCAGGAAGCACCCACAGACACACAGAGCCTTTCCTGCTATCTTCATTGCTGGCAACACTAAAGTTGCAAACAGCTGAGCCAAAACCATAGCCACAGACTCAAGCAGTTTGGCCTCTTTCTCAGCCCTGCCATTCAACGCACTCCTTTATGCCCGTGTGATCCTCTCTAACACAGGTGTTGATTACAGGAGAGTAATCAGTCATCACTAAATTAGGATTCTTCCCTTCAAGTGTCCGCAAGGAGATGAAGTCTCTCCCCAAAGTTATTCATTACAATATTGTGTGAGGTAGGTCTTCTTTCTGCCACTAGCCTAAATGTTACAGCTGTAGATATCCACACCTGAAACAACACCTGCCTGCGTGTTCCTTAGTTGCTGCTGCTGAACTATATTCTGTGGATGGCGGCTGAGGGTTACTCCTCTGAAAAACTTAATGTCCATAGTTTAAAAGCTAGTTAGCTAGGTGGGTCTTTGTTTCATCCAGCACTGCAGCAGCCCATAACAGGCAGGTTGGAGTGCACAACTATGGTAAAACAAGAAAAGGTAAATAAAACTTCTAAAGTACACAACTATGGAAGCCTCTTGTCATTTGAGGATGAAAAATTAACCAAATACTAACATAATAATTTGTAATAATGTCCCATATACTGTATATATAAAGGTCGTTTAAACAGCTATTCTTAAATGTTAAATGAGGTACAAAGGAACCTTTAATTGTTCATTTTTAGGGTTCAAATCATGTAGGGTTCAACTCAACTCCATTGTTTTTGTTGTTCTTTTTTTCTGCTAAAAGTGTTTGGGAAGCAAAAACTGCTAAACGAAAACTCACCAAAATTGGCAGGTGGGTGGCAAATTCCAACCACTACTCAGGCAAAAAAATGGCACTCATAGACCTCATGGTGGCACTATAACAATCAGCTTTAGATTGTAGACTGTTGTTCAGATATGTTGTTCAGGTTTTTTGCATGCATCTGGATTTGTTCTATTGAGGACTAATCTCTTAAGTCATCTTCATTTGTTCTACTCTGAAAATGTCAAATGTTGCATTTTTCATGACTTGCCTGTATCCTGATCATTCCCGCTTGCGGGTATATTTAGGGATCCAAGCAGCGATGCTGCTGGAGCCCTCTTGTTTTTGTTCTCATTATTAGGGATCCAAGCAGCAAAGCTGCTATTTTTAAATGTTAAATCAGGTACAGAGGAACCTTTAATCGTTCATTTTTAGGTTTTAAACCATGTAGAGGTAGAATGTTATTGATTTTGTTCTCATCTCTTTCTTTCTTTTTTCTTTTTCTCTGCTAAAAGTGTTTGGACAGCAAAAACTGCTAGACAAAAACTCACCAAAATTGTCAGGTGGGTTGCAAATTCCACCCACTACTCGGGCAATATTCACAGACCTCATATAACAAACTTTAGTTACTCCCTTTGAAAATTTAGGGGGATAACTGGAAATGGTGTGCATTTGCTTCCATAGGAATATGACCTCAATCGGCCACATGATAGTGCTGTAATTAAGGCTTACAAATGCAAATTTGAAAGGCCACGCCCCTCCTACCGTAAGTCCGATTGATTTAAAATTTCTCACGCTGCTCAATGTGCTCTACAAAAAAGCATCAAGGAAGGTCTCCCTAGAAAGTGTTTCCGCCATATTAATTTTTTTGAAAAACACATTTTTGACATCTCCTCCTAGACTGTAGCTCCAATTTCCACCAAATTCATCATCATCATTGGACCAACCTTATTAAAAGTTGTATAAAGCTTGTTCCTCTGCTTCATGGGCTGAGTACCGAGTGGTGCCTTGATTCTTCATTGCTCAGCGATTGCTGGACCCTTTCAACGCCTGGTTGGTACCTGTTGTCGGCCTGGATGAGGTATTCAGGCCATGCAGCCCCTGGTCTCCTCGCCCCTGCTGGGGCGGTTAATCTGCGGAACCTGTGGCTTCTGTGTCAAGTTCCTCAGACAGTTAGCGCTGCAGACCAGCCGGTTCCTGTCTGGATTGGCCTGGTAAACGCTAGATTGCTATCAAACAAAAGCTTAGCTCATGGTTTCATTCTACTTGCCAAACTGTCCAAACATTCTAAAACTAAAGCTGAACCCTGGCTGAATGACACAACCTGTGTTGTCAGACGTGAGTGCCGTACGACTCAGCGCAAATGGAAAAAGGATAAACTGCATGTGTCTTGTCAAATGTTAAGGGACTGCTGGCATCATTATCAGGCAATTATGAAGAAGCTACAAGGAAATATTCACTGAAATTATTCTGTCAAACTGTAAGAAGCCTTGTGTTTTATTTAAGACTATTGACCCAAATCTCAATGTCCCACAAACTATCTGTTTTGATAACTCCCAAGCTGGTTGTGAAAAGTTTCTCCACTTTTTTAGTGATAAGGTCACTATCATTAGGGCACAAATCTCACTTCCTGCTTACGACCCCTCAGTCCCTGTCCTCTGTTTTGCTGTCTTTGACAAGTTTGAACCTGTGACTCTGACTGTTTTACAGAGGAATGTTAGGCATTTTAAGCCCTCAAGTTCTCCAAAAGGAGGTTTTCCCTACCATAGCGCAATCTATTCTTGCAGTTTTAAATAGTAGCCTTTCCTCAGGGGTGGTCCCTGAACATTTTAAACATGCAGTAGTGCAACCTTTAATTAAAAAACCTGATCTGGATCCTGTAGATCTGGCTAATTTCAGGCCTATTTCTATCCTTTCTGTCAAAAAGCCTTGAAAATATCTGGTTTTAAAACCCTACATAGCACAGAATCAGCTCTTCTAAAAGTTTTAATGATATCTTTTTAGCTACTGACTCCGGGGATTGTGTTATTCATGTGCTTCTTGATCTGACTGCTGCCTTTGACACAGTGGACCATGAAATCCTGATCTCTGATCTTTGAACCAGTGGGTGGACATCAAGGGCATGGCATTGAAATGGTTCAGTGCGATGTGCTTTGCATTTAGGTGGTAGGCTACTTGAGACAGGAAGAACTCCTACAGTAAACTAATTCCGCATTGCACAAGTGTCAGGTTAAGACACCTAAATATCAAACAAGGAAGAAAGACAAGAGAGTTAATAGCTTTTTACTCGCGAGGAGAACGGACAGAGATGTACTCAGTTACATACTCCAACCGCTCTGAGTATCTCTGCCGCTTCCTCTCTTTTTATTATGTTTAGGGGGTCCCTAGTTACATGCACGTTGCTGCTATATGGGGGAAAGGGGATAAGCAAATGAGCAGCAACATGAACTTGTGACATAGCAAGATGAACTTATGACCTAGTTAGATTAACATATGTTTCTTTACAGAAGTCTCCAGGAACTATTTATGTTATCATAGCTGCATATCAAAGTAGCTGCTTCTTCGGGTGTCTGCTCCATGACTCTTGTCTGACACCCATCCACTGCAGATTTCCTGTGTAACAAACTCAAAAACTCATGTTAGAAAATGCTTTATATTTCATAAATGTATATAAATGTACTTGAGTAAATATGAGATAACTTATATACATAAAGATTCCACCATTTCCCTCCTGTTTATCACATATTTGCTCAAATTCTCATTTCACTTAAGTCAGTCACTTCTGTTAAGATTTTCGACTGCAAGATCATTTTTATAAGCTCCAATATGCTTACACTCAGAGTTCAATGTTACAGGTTAGAGGAGACTCGTTCATAATCTCCTGGATAAGAAAACAAATCTGGTATTTGATGTAATGGATCATTGTTGTCATTATCAGCGTCATCATCATTGAATTGATCCATTTCACTCAACAAAGGATATAACTGAGCCACTCTGTGCTCCATGGGTGACATAGCTGTGGTAATGATACGGTGTACCAGTGTTCTAAGACAAGGAATAAAACAACAACCACACAAGGTCAGAATAGTTGCAAATACAGTTATAGACACCAAAGCGGAGTTTATCAGATCTTCCCATCGACCAAACACACCTGACCAGGAGCCCCACAGTGAATTATCTATTCCGGAGTGCTCTTTCATTTTCCCGTTAAGGGATCGGAGTCCTGCAATGGCTTTAGTGAGGCTGCCATCTGCAGCCGTATTGTTAGGAATGAACGTGCAGCATTGCTCTCCGAACATTGCACAAACACCTCCTTGTTCTGCTAATACCATATCTATGGCTATTCGATTCTGGAACGCCATGAGGGAGGTGGCAGCAAGTTGGTCATGAATGGCCTCAAAACCGCTTTGGGTCCAATTTCCTAGTTTCTGAACGTTGTAGTGGATGTAATTTATTCTGTCTACATTTTTATTAATTGTACACCACCAACAGAGTGCTGATTCAAAACCAGATAATATTTGATTTGTTAATTTATACTCATCAGGAACCCCTCTAGGAACTCCAATAGCATCAATATACGTAGGATCTGTTGTGGATAACCAAGGGGTATTGTCCTGGATGCTTCACTTCTTAAGCTGCCACTGATGTGGCATTACACTCTTCAAACCCATGATTATACTTGCAGCTGTCATGGGATATACTGAGACTGGTAAGATCAGTGTTACTAGTGTACAGAGTCCTGTCACGTTATGTGGTAATTTATCAAACAATTTATCATCTCCACACCACCACCAGATGTCTCCTCGAGAAATTGGTCTGAATGTGGTTTTTACAGGTATTATAGCAGTACACCAGTCTTTAGATAAGTTACCCCATTTAATACCTGTCCCTGTCATATTTATGCATGTAAAATTTCCACGTGCTACCCTTTTAGAGAATAGGGGTTTTCTTTTGTCTGCTGCAACAACAGGGAACACCGAATCCCATTTCTGGCAGCTTTTCTTAGGATTGGTATTATTCATCAGGTCAATAGCACAACTGTCTTCTATAGATGCTGGCACTACTTGTAAAAGTGGTCTAGGTTCCATACACACTACACAGTCTTTTTTTGTCACATTACCCGCTTGCTCTACCATTAGTAACCAGTTATTACTATATCCAGTTATTCCTGTGGTCATTTGAAACCATTCATCAGTTGTTCTTGGTGTGCCAATAATGCGTACCCCGCCTTTCAATGACACAGGAGATAAGGAGGATTCTGTAATGTTTACATTATTCACTTCACATATGTAAACGACAAATTTTGGGTCATATCCTGAACTAAAAGCCCATAACAGGAATCCCCAACAACTGGTTGGTGATCTTCCCGTGGAACTATAGGAAGGCGGCGTCAACGTATTAGATGTCAAATTTACTGTCAACAAAAGTCCGGTGCTTGTGTGTGTCAGTTTAAGCAGTTGTCTATGATGTTGTGCATATTCAGTTGTTGCCCAACAAGGTGTCCAGTCATCATTTTCATCTGCTACTAGAGTCGACCATGATGTGTCTTTCAGATCATTTGTCATATACCACGTGTTAGTACTATAATCACTGCCCTTAGCATCTCTACTGGTAAGGCTAGAAAATGGAAGCACTACAGAAATACTGGTCTTGTGTGGAATACACACCTGTATGCCGTGGCTATAGTAATTACTACCCTGGCAAAAATGTGTTTCTGACACGGCCAAAAGTAGGACCTCCAGGGAGATCACTACCACTACCAACATGCGCCATACCTTAAAAGTCATCTCACTGCTTTTACTCCCTAATAAGGTCAGCAGCCCGTGGGTTTCTTCACTGACTTTCGGGCCTATCCAGGTTCTAAACACCTGAATCCGTCCTATTATCAGACTTTGGCTTGCTTCCCTTGTTGGAGTTTGAGACAACAGAAATGACCTTTTTACAATGAGCTAGATGAATCCAAGTAGATCTCTCCGCTATTTTGACAGCTGTGGGGGTGGTTAACAGTACCTGAAAAGGTCCTTCCCACTTTGGAGAGTACCAGTGCTTCTTCTTTATGCTTTTTACTAGTACCCAATCTCCTGGCTCCACTAAGTCAAGCTCCTGGTGGGAGACAGAAGGCATATCATTAGCTTCCTTTTGTTTTTGCTGCTCTAACATCTTTCTCATGTAATCAGCTAGACATGACTCTTCATCCGTCTCCCACTGATTTTTAAACTGTGGTAGCCTATATGGTCGACCAAACAATGTTTCATATGGAGTTAATCCTGTTGTACTTGTTATATTTATGTACATTTTGACTAGGTCTAGACATTGTGTCCACGGTCTGCCTGTCTCTTCCATACATTTCTTTAATCTATTTTTTATAGTTCCATTCATTCGCTCTACCAATCCTGCACTTTGTGGATGGTATGCACAGTGGTGTTTTAACTTCATGTGAAACATAACTCCTATTTTATTCATTAGTTGATTTACAAAATGTGTTCCATTATCACTATAAATTCTTTCTGGGATTCCATACCTTGGAATAATATCTTTACACAATGCTTTTGCTACCGTCAGTGCATCTGGATGCTGAGTAGGAAAAAGTTCTATCCATTTGGAAAAGGCATCTATTATCACTAGACAGTATTTTTTCCCTTCACTCTTATTTAGTTCTATGAAATCCATGTGTATTGCTTGAAACGGATACTGAGGCTCAGGGAACCGGCCCCTTCTTGGTCTAAGGTTCCCCTGTGAGTTATGTTTAGCACAAATCAGACATGCTCTACAAAAATTCTTTGAAAAGGCATTAAATCCATATGTAGTATAATGTTGTTGCACCTGAGTCACCATCCCTCCTGTTGAGACATGAGTAACTCCATGGCTCAATATGGCTGCCCATTTAAACAGATTCTTAGGTAGTATTGGTTTGTTGTCTGGTCATACATATAGATCATCTTTCAACTGTGCACCATTATGTAACCAAACATTTTTTTCAAACTGGGGACTTTGTTGTTGCATTTCTTTAAGGGTTGATTGATCTATGTCCGTATGTTCTGTCATTAAAAGAACATCTTGTTTCCCTGTAGCTGCTGCTTTCGCTATTTTATCCGCAAAAGCATTTCCAAGAGACACCTCATCTGTCCCTGATGTGTGTGCTCCACATTTGCATATAGCTATAGTCTCAGGGAGCTGTACAGCATTAAGCAGTTCACTGAGAAGTTTGGCATGAGTTACTGGTTTTCCTGTGGATGTTATCATACCCCGATTTTTCCAATATTGGGCAAAGACATGCACCGTGGCATATGCATATTGACTGTCTGTATATATAGTTACCTTCTTTCCTTGCATTAATTTACATGCCTCAGTAAGCGCAACTAACTCAGCTGCTTGTGCTGAGTAGTTAGAAGGTAGTTGACTTGCTTTCAATACTGTGGTGTTCGTAACCACAGCATATCCTGTCAATACCTTTCCCTGCTCATTCCTACTAGACGAGCCATCTACAAAAAGAACTTCCCCTTCGCAGAGGGGTTGATCTTTGAGGTCAGATCTACTTTTAGCTGTCTCTTCAGCCAACTTTTGACAATCATGCTTCTCTCCGTCATCTGCTGTCGGTAGAAGTGTTGCTGGGTTTAGCGTAGTACATCTTTCTATAGTTACATGCGGTTGTGATAGCAACACTGACATGCAAGACAAATGTTGAGCTGGTGACAAAAATGTCATGTTTGTTTGGAGAAGTAAAGCTGAGACCGCATGTGGAACCTTTAAGGTCAAGGGGTGAAAGAGTACAATTGCAGCGCTTACTTCTACAGCCATTGAGGCAGCTATTACAGCACGCACACAATGTGGCAAAGCACATGCCACACTGTCTAGTTTGGAGGAGAAGTATGCAATAGGTCTCATCTTATCTCCATATTGTTGAGTTAAAACTGACGTCATAAAGTATCCCTTACAATCTACCATCTGGATAAAGGGTTTACTATAATCAGGTAGTGCAAGAGCTGCACTAGAAACCAAAATCTGTTTTATTTTACAGAAAGCTTCTTCAGCTTCCTCTGTCCATTTTAATGGTGAATTCATTTTAAGATCTTCATCATACATTAATTTATTCAAAGGTGATGTTATTTCTGCATAATTTGGCACCCAGGTCCTACAGTAATTAGTTAAGCCTAAAAAAGACATCATTTGTTTCTTTGTCTGTGGTTTGGGTGCTTGGAGGACAGCTACTTTTCTGTCTTCAAGGAGAGTTCTTCCTCCTGCACTCAAATTATGGCCTAAATATTTCACTTCCCTTTTACATAGCTGAAGTTTATTTTTGTTCACTTTATGACCTTCCTTTGCTAAATGCTGCAGCAATGCTATTGTATCTGTCTTACAAGTTTCTTCATCTGGAGATGCTAACAAAACATCATCTACATAAAGTAAAATTTGACTGTTACCAGGAGGTTGAAATTTAGCCATACTAGCACTCATAACTTGGGAATAAATTGTTGGACTTTCACAAAAGCCCTGAGAAAGTCTAGTAAATGTGTATCTTTATCCTTCAAAAGTGAATGCAAACCAAAATTGACTATCTTGATCTACTGGTACAGAGAAAAATGCATTGCTAATGTCTACCACGGTAAAAACTTTAGCATCAGATCTTAGAGAATTTAACAATGTGTATGGATCAGGGACGCAGGGTGCTCTTTGTACTACAGCATCATTGACTGCTTGTAAGTCTTGTACCATACGCCATCCTACAGAAGGGGGTGCTTTCTTAACTGGGAAGATGGGAGTATTACAAGGAGAATCTTCACATCTTATTATTACTCCTGCTTTAAGTAAATCTGCTATTACTGGTTTTATCCCTTCTTGTGCATCCTGTTTTAATGGATATTGTCTTATGCGAGGCCTATAATCTGATTTTGGTCTTATTTTTACAGGTACTGCACCTTTTACTAGGCCTACGTCACTAGGTCCCTTAGACCACACTTCTTCTGGGATGTCTTGTAACAAATCCTCATCTTCCTGTGTTAACACCATTAATTCTCATGTGTTTGAACTTTGGAGGTGTATTCCCTCCTGTACTTGGGCTGACCAAAACAAAGCCTTTTTTGTCAGTCCAGTACTAGCACTTGCCCACGTGTTCACAGATGTCGCTACCCAATCAGTAGTATTCTCTCTCTGTTGCACCACTTTACCCAAATCTTTCCACTGCATGTTTTTGCTTTTATACAGAGAAATGTGTGGTGGTACTGTCATCCTGTACAATTGCATGATTTTATCATCTAGAGTTACTCCCGCAACTGATGTGCTCTCTGCATCAGAATAAATGTAGTTGATGGTAATTTTAGTAGGAGTAACCTGTGTCAGTCTTTTCTCATAGTCTCTATCTGGGCCTGCTGTGTTTTTGTACCACATTGTGATATGCAAATCATCCACTGACATTTCACTTTGTATTTTAGATATTGCATTTTTTCCTTCATTTAACAGAGCTGTGGCAGTTTTTTGTGGTGACTTGTCCGGGATGTCAAGGGAATAGTAGTATGTTGGTTCTCCTATCCCTTGGAGGACACATATGTCCCCTTGCAGCAGTTCAGCTTTTCTCTTTACCACAATCTGTCCCTCATCTGATGGTATTAGTGCTAATCCTAGCAGTAGAAGACCATCTCGCCCTAACAAATTTACTGGGCATTGTGGAAACATTAAGATGGACATCTGGCATGACAGACCCTCAGGATCTCGTATCCACACAGGTTCAGATTCAGGTACCTCAGTCAGCTTTCCACTGGCTGATCGCACCACAATTTGCTGGCCACTATGTTTAGAATTTGGTATTGGTTCATTACAGGTGGTCCTGCATGCTCCAGAATCACACAAAAAGGTAATGGGTTTTCCATTTACCAACACTGTTACTTCAGGTTTAACACTGTCCATTGCTAATAGATCCTGGTAATTTATCATTACTTCCTCATCATTTATTTCAATAGGTTTCGTTGACTCAGGAGTTATGTTTGATTTGTTTTCTGACCCTAGTCATGCAGATACACCCTTTTTCTCCGGGCAGTCTCGCGCAAAATGTCCCTCCTTTCCACAACACCAACATCCTGTCATGTTACTCCTATAGTTTCCTCTTCCTCTACCTCTCTGTCCTCTGCGACCTCGTCCTTGGCCCCTATATCCCCCTTTTCCACCTTGTGCCTGGTAGAAAATTTCTGTGTCTTTCTCTAGGACAAAGCTTTCTACAGTTTTTTTACCCTTTTTTTCATTTATCACTTTTTCAGCATGGAGGGCATGACTTACATAGTCCTCCAACTTCCCCGTTGCCAATCCTATGTAATGTCTGTCAACCCATTGCCTTATTGCATCTTTTGAGTTTGCATGTAAGGCGTTTTTTAGTTGTTGCCTAAACGCTCCATCCTCATTATTATCATCTTCCAGGCCACTATGTGTTTTGAACACAGTAGTCATTCTTACCCTATATTCCTCAAAGGGCTCATCATCTTTCTGTTTTGTTCTTCCTATCTCAGTATAATTTGCTCTTCGTTTGAATTTTTGGACAATACTGTCATGGACAGCCCTGACTCTAGTATTCAGATCTTGTGAGTTATGAGCTATGACTCCATTGGCATCTACTGGACTCCAGCTTCCTCGAACCAGATGCCAGTCTGTCCCCAGAGCAGTCATCCACACTTGTTGCATTTCATTTCCATCTAAGTGGTATGACTGTCTTAGATTCTGTATGTCTTGTATGAACTGATTTACATCAACTTTATGGGAGGTTACACCTTCTATGGCCTTTTTTACATCCTTCATTGTCCATGTCCCATAGACTAGGATAGTGGGCTCATTTACTCCTTCTCCTACATTGGGATTTGCCACTTCTATCATTGGAAGTACATCAGCTTGGTCTGGACTCATTTTTACTACTGTTGGTGCAGATGGTATTGGAGACATGACTTTCCCCATGTGTTTTGACCATTCGAAATCAACTGGTCCAGCTGCTCTAGTTTGTCTAGGGACAGGTTCATCATATTGAGGTGGCGGTGGCAGGTCTGTTTGTAGGTTGGGGTATAATGATGGAGCGGGTCCAGCCTGTGCTGCCGCTGCTCCTTCTATCTCATCCTCATCTCCTTCCTCCTCTCTCTGCGGTCTACGTCTACGCACCGGGCCTGTTTCATCATCCTCTTGTCTGTGAAACAGCACTTGCTCGCTTCCTTTTTTATCATTATTTTCTTTTCCTTTAGCTCGTCTACTTCCCTCTTCTCGTTTAATTGCTATTTGTTTCCAAAAATCAATGCTATGCCAACCAACTTTTATTCTTTTCTTTAAGTCGTCCTTTGTATCTTTTATTATGGCATCTTGTAGTTCAGCTAATTTTTGAGTGTTGAGGCGTCCCTCAAACCCGTAGTCATTTATCCATTTGTCAAGATGCATTACATGTTTTGGATCTAGGTTTTCAACATACTTCCAGTCTTTACACGTTAAATCTTCCTTGGTTAAAGGTTTACTTGTTCCTTTCCCCATTTTGCAAAATTTAGTCCAACGTTTCAACACCTAGGGTGTTCTACCGTTGGTTTTCTCACCCAGTGGGACAGTAATAAAAACACCTGTCGTGGTAATTCTCACTTCAACTCTCACGAGTGGAGAATTCTTGCCTCTGCATCCACGTCAGTTTTACTGTTTACAACCCCACTGCTTTTATATGGAAATAGGCTCCTAGTGGAACTTCTTTCCCAATCACTCACACATTAACTCTTTTTCACGGAATTTTACGGTATCCGGTTGGACTCCGCCGTCCAGGTGTTTACACGGAATTTGTTGGGTACCTGTAGGACTCCGCCGTCACTATATGGAATTTATCGGGATTTTGTTGGACTCCGCCGTCCACTTTTCAGGCCTATTTTTATACACGGAATTTAACGGACTCTGCCGTGGACTCCGCCGTCCAGTCCAAATGTCACGGAATTTATATCCTCGGTAGGACTCCGCCGTCCCTTCACCTGTCAGTGCCTAGGATTCACAGGGTTTTCACAACGCGCTTCGACCCTCAGTCACACTTGCATTTTACTCAAAAGCCTACTCACCACTGTTGTCTCTCCTCTTGGAATACCGTCAACCATCAGTTCCCAGTCAGCGAGTTGAAACTCGGCCCTGGAAAAGGGATTGATGCTGTGCACAGTCTGCCCGGTTTCCACCTCGCCCACCGGAAACCTCAGGTATCTTGGTATCCGGCTCGAAGGACCAAATAAATGTCAGGTTAAGACACCTAAATATCAAACAAGGAAGAAAGACAAGAGAGTTAATAGCTTTTTACGGAGAACGGACAGAGATGTACTCAGTTACATACTCCAACCGCTCTGAGTATCTCTGCCGCTTCCTCTCTTTTTATTATGTTTAGGGAGGTCCCTAGTTACATGCACGTTGCTGCTATATGGGGGAAAGGGGATAAGCAAATGAGCAGCAACATGAACTTGTGACATAGCAAGATGAACTTATGACCTAGTTAGATTAACATATGTTTCTTTACAGAAGTCTCCAGGAACTATTTATGTTATCATAGCTGCATATCAAAGTAGCTGCTTCTTCGGGTGTCTGCTCCATGACTCTTGTCTGACACCCATCCACTGCAGATTTCCTGTGTAACAAACTCAAAAACTCATGTTAGAAAATGCTTTATATTTCATAAATGTATATAAATGTACTTGAGTAAATATGAGATAACTTATATACATAAAGATTCCAACAACAAGGTGCAAACAACCTTATTCTTGTCGAATTTTCCATTGAGAAGCTTCTTAAAAGTAAATTTTCCCAGAAGCAAACCTGGTGGCTTCAGAAATGTTCGTACACAAAGTGCTGTCCAACAGCTGTCTGTGGACGTGTTGCTACAGTTAGTGTGAGTAAATACCGCACAATGCGTTTTTTTTTTTGTTCAAGGTTTATTTTCAATTTTCAATGAGTATATACAACCAGGGTTTATGTAGCAATCAATGAGTATATAAATTAGCATTTCCCCCCACCCACAACCCATCCACCCTCCCACAGAACGAACATACCTCCCAGAACATCCAGGTGATTAATTGTGCAGCTTACAGTAGTTAAAACTAAGGGAAACAAGAAAAAATGAAAGAAAAAACAAAACAAATAAACAAACAAGCCAAGAGAAGAAAGAAAGAAAGAAGAAGAGAAAAAAAAAAAAAATTAAAAAAATAAAATAAAATAAAGAAAAAATAAAAAAATAGGGGGGGGGTTAGCGATTTAAATGACACGCATGAAGGAAGAAAGGACAGATAAAAGTAAGTAAGTTGGAGACTACTCTTAATCCAACTCCGCCAGCAGCTGAGCGTCTAACCCATCTACAAAGTCCATAAAGGGCTTCCATGTCCGATAGAATTTTGATATTGATCCTCTTATGGTGTATCTAATTTTCTCTACCTTCAGTGACTGCACAACCTCACGAATCCAGTGTGCAAAAACAGGAGGGGAAGCCTCCTTCCACTTGACCAATATTAATCTCCTAGCTAATAGAGTAGAGTAGGCCACTAGATTAGCGTGGGCAGTTTCTAGATGTGCATCCGCTGGGACGACCCCAAAAATGGCGCACAGTGGTGATGGTACCAGGGGGCAGTGTAACATAGTGGTCAAGGCATCAAAAATGGTTAGCCAAAAGTGGGTCAGTTTCGGACAGGACCAAAACATGTGGAAAAGGTCAGCAGGACCCTGTTTACATCTATTGCATTCCGAATCTAGCTCTGGATAAATTTTGGACAGTTTCACTTTAGAATAATGTAGGCGGTGAACAACTTTAAACTGGATAACACAATGTCTTGCACATATTGAAGAGGAGTCACAATGCGTTTTTTAATCAACCGGCGTATCAATAACTAACCTGGCTAGTTGTAAACAAACAGCTGGCCGAGCGAGGTTGTAACTGTAACGCCGTCAACTCGGGTGTGACGTCATTCCCAGCTCCGAACTCCGAGGTAAATATAACACAGCAACAGCTGCATCCATGTTAGCACGTCACGTTTGATGTGGTAATTTCACAGCAGGCAAACACACAGGTTCGAAGGCTTGTTCTTGCCCCCTACAGTGCAATTCGGCTAGGTATAATATCTAAAATATCAAGGTGAAAGTCATCATAGCTTGCATAGTATAGACCCAACCTAACTTTGAGAATAGATTAACGGCGATATTTTTTTTATCGCCCGATAAGAGTCTCACGTTAAGGCAGCACGTTAACGCCGATAACGGCCCACCACTACTTCTTACTCACCGCTGGTGTAAAGCTGGGCATACACTACAATTTGTGTCCCTTTCCGACCCATTTTTTGAGGTGCACAGTTTATTTTAGAGTAGGACCAAATTTCAGCTTTATTGGGTGTTGTTTGCAAGGCAATGTACAGGGGGCAGGACCAAACAACTGCTCTTACATGTCACAACAGCTGAGGCAGAGCTAGATTCGATTCCCCATGATCAATGCATTTTTTCTCATTGCATTTAGGTGAAGCGGAAAACAACGTCTGAAAGTGCCATGGCAACACAACATGAACAATCAAGTTACCAATCTAAACAGTAATACCAGAAGTTTTCTTTTCTTTTTTACCAAGGGCTATAAAAGAAGTGGACATAGCCACCTCCACCTATTGATTTGTGGACTACTGTTTTGATGCTTCCAGTTTAGCATTGCGGCCATCTTTATCTTGTTTTTTTGAAACATAAACTGACCATATTTGGACGAGAGGGTGGAGCTAGCCAGCTTGGTTAGTAAGGTGCATCCGTAATACACATTCACATTACATTCTGATTAATAATATGTAATATTAACTGGAATGCTGATTTTGGCTAGCAAAACACAGGCCAAAACAAAATGTACTTACGGGGAAAAAAATTTCAGCCTACTCCTTACAGTTGTCAGGGTGCGGTGTGTTGAGCAGGTTGGTGGACCCAAATGCAGGACCCAGAGCCAAGCAGGTACAGTTCAAAAGGGTTTATTGTGGCAAACAAAAGGCGAACACACTTACAGGCAGTGTGGCTGATAAACAGAGTCCAAAAACAAGGTAATCCAAACAGAAACCCAAAATCCAAAGAAACAGGGTGACAAGATGAACACGACGAGCAAGGTAGGGCTTACAGGACAACGCACTGCAAAACACTGTAATGACCGGACAAAGACTACACAGAAACACCAGGTACATGTACACACACACGGACTAACAAGCAGGGCAGGAGCAACACAGATGACAGGGATAAAGGTTAATGAAGCAGGCAGAGAGAAAGCAGGGGAAACAGAGAGGCAGGCAGAGACAACAGGGGGTTACAGAGAGGCAGGCAGGCAGAGACAGAAAAGAGGAACAGAGAGGCAGGCAGGCAGAGTGATAACTGGGGGAACAGACGGAACACTTGACAGGCAGACATGGGGCAAAATCAACAGACAGAACACATGAAACAAAATACCAGACAAGAATCCAACTTCAGACAATAACAGAAACTTATGTAAACAGACAAACACCGACCAACTATAACACAGGCATTATAACAGACAAAACCCAACGAGAACACAGAACCAGAACACGGAGTACACTAGACACAAGACATGACTAAAACCCAAAACACAGACTAACAGATACTGGACACAGGGCAATAGACAGGACAGCACCTAAAACCCAAAAAAGGTTGGTACATTCAATGAGTACATTTCTATGACATCTACCTACCACAGGCATTGGGTAATTGTTTTAGAAATGCAAGGATTATGCATAGATTTGTTTCAACACTGGAGGGGGACACTTTTGAGCATTAAACACTTCATTTCCTGCATTCTGGTGAAATGTTCTGCACAATTTTTTATTCAATTTATGGTGGAAATATCTTTACTTAAACACAAACATCAGGTGGTGGGTAACAATACAGAATCTAAATCTCTAACAGAATCTAATACAGTCCATTCTCAGGCATTCTGTGTTGCTTTCAGAACTTTTTCTCCTGTAGATCAACTTTTCTGATGTAATATCATCCTTGTTGAGGACACGCTGGCGGCTGTTCCGCCAGCGTGTGAATGTGTGTGAATGTTAGTTCCGTTTGAGCGGTTAGGCTCAGTGAGTGAATGTGTGTGTGAAAGGTGAATGCAGAAGTACTGTTAAAGCGCTTTGAGTAGTCGAAAAGACTAGAAAGGCGCTATACAAGTACGGAGCATTTACATGCAGGCAGGATTTAGTCTTCCCTCCTCTTTATTTGGGAAAGTAAATAGTCAACTTAATGATAAGCTGTGTCTTTTGTTTGCCACTTTTTCACCTCAGGGATAAATTAATTCCTTTGAATTCAGTTAGAAACTTGTGGACTCCTGTTGGGGACAGGCACCTTTTTCCAGGAAAAACTTCAAGTTTCAAATAACAAAACATTGAAATATTCATAAAAACAGTGAATATTCATCAACATTCCTGTCATCAAAAACACACCAATCCTTTACAGTCCTGTAGATTGAGAATGGAACATCCCACAGTGATGGGGGATCAATCGATCCAGCTTGAGCAGACCTTTCATTTTGTACCCTGCATGTCTATATATGTCCAACGGATCTTATTCACCAAAATGGTGAATAAGACTGTGGCACGTTTCCTCTCTGCAGAAAAGAGGAGAGCAGGCAGGCAGCTCCAAGGTATTGTGCAATTATCAAGATGGCGCCCTCGGAGACTCTGAGCAACAAAACAGGCGGTTTTTGGACTTAAAACAGCAAGAAAAAAAAATTTCACTCAACGATTTCGCCCACAGCTCGGCTGCCACCGGTACTGGGTGCCTCTGTTTTCAACCCACTTCAGAACGTATGACAGGCAAAGAACTGGATGAGATAAGGAGGTGTAAAACTAACTGAAACACTTGTGACCATAAACTCACATATCTTAACTTCAGCACCTCTAATAAAAACGCAGCTCACAGTCACATTTAAATTTTTTTATTGTAAAACTCTACCAGCTATACCACTCTGATACAAACTGCCTGTGACTCACAGAGAGAGTGGTCATCAGCTGGTTGGTGTTGATTTGCTCCGGGAGTGGACGTTTCAGTTATACATTTCTTTATCTGGGGTACAGTTCCTGCGGTGGAAACGTGGCTATTGTTGACCCACAAAGGAGGAGGGATTAGCACCCACCATTGCACATCGGAGAGACTGTGGTGGAGCAAATGAGCACATTGAAATTCCTCAGTATTAACATATCAGAGGATCTCTGGACTCACAACATCACACAGCAGTTGTATTTCTTAAGAAGACTGAGTGAAATGTGGCATGTCAGGCAAAATCTTCAGCAGCTTCTACAGATGTACAATCAAGAACATCCTCACCATCTCGATCACAGTCTGGTCTGGCAGCTGTACAGCATGGGACTGTACAGGTACATTCCTGTACAGGTACAACAGCGCTGGAGAAGATCTACCAAACCTGGGTGCCCGCAGCATCAATAAGCATAACCTACTTACTTTTCTACCTTCAGGAAGACGCTACAGGAGTATGACAGCAAGGAAAACAACACTGATCCTAAGAGGTGCAATGATCCACCCCCACTTTGATCACACACACACGCACATTGTTATGTATTTCTATTTTGTTATTTATGTCTTAAGGGTGTTAATTAATGTTGGATGTTGCTGGGAGGATTCAGAGCACAAGAATTTCATTGTATTTTGTAACTGTTTCTTGTACATATGAGAATTAAAGTTTTAAGTCTTGACTACACAGATATCAGTTCTGTGATGATATCTGTGCTTTGGTTTGTACATGCTGAACTATATAGAGTATTGTATTATGTTAGTTTATACCATAATTATAAATTAGTATTATTATTAATAGGTACCGCAGGAAGTCATTGTGTTTATTGTCAACCGCTCAGCTCTGTTTACCAGCACTGTACCCCTATGTATCCAGTATTTTCAAAAATATATTAAAAATGTATTTCTTCTTTCCTCAAAAATTCCCAATTGTTACTTGCTTGTTCTCCTTTACCTACTTTTAAGTAGCAGTAGGATTCATATTATGACATTACACCATACATAACAAGTTACAGCAGAAGTTGTGGGAAGGCTGTATTTGCAATGAAATCAGTATCTCTGGATTAAAGGGTTCACTAACTTTCCTGACCTTCGTTGTGAATGTACATGTCATTTCTCTCTATAGGGCAGAAAATGACTGTGCGATCATACAACCTTCTTATTCTGGCAGCATGGCTGAATGCTGTGTTCTGGTCCTCAATGCCTATAGTGGGCTGGGCTGGATACGCCCCGGACCCCACTGGAGCTACATGCACCATCAACTGGAGACAGAATGATGCGTAAGTTATAAATAGACTGCAGACGCCATTGTTTACTTGATATTAATTATAACATTCAAACCAAACAAGAAAATTGATTATTAATAATGAAAAATCTAATACTTGTACTACTAATACTGCTGCTACTATGATAACTTGTGATTGAGTTGAAACGACTATTGCATCTTAACTCTCGCAAAGTTTAATTTTATCTTCCCTAAAAACATTGAAATTACAGTGCTCCCATCCTAATCAACCAATGCTGATTTCCAAATTACCTGTTTCCTCTTTATAAAGTTCTGCGATCTCATTTATAACCATTGCATATGCACTAAACAGGACCTGAAAGAGGCATACGCCCCTTCCCTTGTCAAAGTTATCTATAAAACCAACAATGACAGGAGAATGTGTGCACCTGTATGTCAAATTTTACCCATGTGTTGAAGGGTCAGAGTTTGTAGATTGTCTGGTGCGTCTCACACATTTCATTTCACTTAATATCAAACATTAATTATAGATCCAGTTATCATAAATAGTCAAATCAGCAGTGCTATTTGTATTGTTGAGTCATAACTATTTCATTAGCCAACTCAAATCTTAACTTATGCCGTTTTTACATTATCAATACCAGTTCCTCGCCTCTACTTGACTCGGTTTGACTGTGCTTCGTTTTCCATTGTAGATAGTACCCAGAGATCGTACCCCTCAATGTCGCTGGTCGTCATAGCAACAGCACACACAACTGCCGTGACGTGATGTTTAATGCGACACACACACACCAGCGACGCACAAACAGCTGTCTCTTGATTTAAGTTCAAACATTACAACATTCCTCAGAATGTAACGACAGATAAGGTATGAAAACCTTACAGCTGTGTCTTCCTGCCGTTGTTGCTGCAGCAGTCTGTGTTACAGTGGGCCTCTGGCGCGCACAATGATGATGCAGTGAACAGTGACGATTCTCTCTGATCAATCAGCAGTCTGCTGTGTTTTCACGTCACATTTTATTTTAACGCCTCAGCTGGATTGGATTTTTTTTCTTTATTGCAAATCACATTTGTTACAATTTGCAGAAAAAAAATTGAACTTGTAATAAAAAATTCATTTAGTTACAGTTCATGTTTTCATAAAGAAAAAAACTGTAAAAAAATACAACAAAAAAGTACACAGCCAGATCAAACAATAAATATCAGTGAAGTTTTGTATAAAGAGAGTTTCTATGTATGATGTTCATGTTTTTCCAGATAAAACATTTGTGAATGGAGAAATTGTGTTTGTACAAAAGTGACCAACAAGTGGAAACAACTGTTTATGGAAGTTTGACAGTTTGACTGGCAGTCTGTTGATGGAGTATGGGCACTCAAGCAGGAATGTGATTTTAAGTTTTTCAAAGATAAAGTTTGGATGTTCCACAATTATTATTATTTTTTCAAAAATCTTTTGTTCCAGTTGATTTTTAATATCTTATTGAAAAGTGAGAGGTCAATTACTGATAAACCCCCCTCCTCAGTTTTATTAGTCAAGATGTTTTTCCTGATTTTATGGGGCCTCTTCCTTCATATAAAGTTATATAATAGTTTGTATAGATTGGCACATTGTAACTTCATTGTATTTCTATTGATGTAAATAAATTTGCTCTAATTTTATATTTGAGAAGTTCCCACGTTGTCCCAAAATGATTCCCTTTTCTAGCAGCCTCCCATTGTTCTGAATTCTATTTTCATTTTTAGCTCTTCATGAGCTAGAGAATCTCCTTCTTTTTTTCTTGCTGACCTGAATAGATAAAGAAATGGCCTTATGGTCTGTCAGAACAGCAGGAGAAACATGACTCAATGGAGAGCTCTAAATCAGCCAAGATCAACCAGAAATCTATCCTGGACGTTAGAGTGTGGTTTCTATTGCTCCAAGTGTTTTCAACGATGTATTTTTTTTTCCTTATATAAAAATAAGATCCAGCCTTTTCATGAAGTCTATTAGTTTTTTTGAATTTGGAGTTAGTTTTGGTGGGCACCTGTCTAAATGGTTATCCATAACCTTATTAAAGTCACCGCCCAAAAGTACTTTAGTACTTTAGTACTTTAGATTTAGACATCAACTCATTTAATACAGAGTCTATCTCTTCAAATAATTTCAAATTTTGTGAGAGTGAGCAGTACCCATAGATGTTGCCTAAAATAAAAAATGCATCTTCCAAACAGGTAATAGTAACAATCCAGTGACCATCGATATCCCTTACAGTATTAAGAACCTTTCCTTTAAATTTATGAGCGAGAATAGCAACCCCTGCTGAGTGGTTGGATCTGTGAGTCAACCAAATGTCCTCTCCCCATTGACTCTTCCATAACTTTTATGAGTGAGTCTCTTGGTTGAAATTAACATCAGCAATGTAGTCCTTACAAAATTAAGATGGCTTTTCTTTTAAAAATGTTTTGTAGTCCTCTGGCATTTATAGAAAGTAGTTAAAGAACAGTTCTCTTTACTAGTGTTGTGTCGTTCAAAGAACACTTAATTCATTTTAATCTTGTATGTGACTCAAGAGGAACGGGTTGTCTGAGTGAGTAATTCGTTAATTTTCATACATGCCTGAATGGTCTTGGACTCTTACGTTCACTCGTTACACAGGAGCTGCATAGTCTCTGTTAGCACAGGAAACAGAATTGATTAGTTCACGACTCACTCAACTGTGGGTCACTAGGTCTGAGTCGTTCATTTTTCACGTGACAGCTACTGTGGAGTGGGAATGAACTACTCGTTCACGGCTCACATGGATCCTCCTCAGTCTTTCGTTCATTCTGCAGGCTGAGTGACTGCCTGCACCAGAGAATGAGAGGCAGGTCAGTTATCAGGTAACAGTCACTTGACTGACATTATATAGCTATTTGTTAATTATGTGACATTTTATAAAGCATAATGTTATTACAGTGCAGTGATGTTGTGCTAAATTATAGTTTTAACAGCTGCACCGTAACTTTAGTCCTGCTAGTGTTTAACATTACAGCTAACAGAGTTGCTGTACAGCTAATGAGAGTTGTTCTGGGTTCTGTACAGCTAATGAGAGTTGTTCTGGGTCCGCTCCACTTCAGTACCCTGATAGGGTTCTACCGGGAGCTGTATTACTTCAGCGGTTGTCTCCTCTCCAAAACAAACACACCCGGTCATTAAAACATTAAAACACAGCCACGTAGCAGTGTTAGCGTTAGCCCTGTAAACAGCTAATTGCTGATTCAGGTCCGCCAGAGAACGCAATAACTTTTCCTTTTTATATACCAACAGAGCTGTGCTGTTTTTTCACAGCTCGTGGCTGATGCACAACATGCAGTGTTGTGCTCATGTTTGTTTGTCTCTGTCGGCCTGATGTGGCCCATTCTGCGTCCAGACCTGCCAAACTGCTGCGTTTACATGTGTTTACTTCTTTGTTCCTCTCTCGGTGCTGCAGTTCTTTAATAACTTGGTGGCTTGATCCAGATATATTTACTGAAAATCTGATATTAATATTTTACTCATGGATAGGGATGTTAAGCTACTGTATGAATGAGCATGTTAGAGATAAAGATAGTAATTATATACATAAGCCTTTATATGGCTGATCTGGTTGTGTACTCAGGAAAGATTGTGAAAATGGAAGGATTTAGGTGGAGTAGAGGATTGTATATAGACAACATATTTCTGTGGTTTTTACATGGATTGAATTTGGTTGTGGCCCAGGGGGCTTTATATAATGATGATATACAATCAAGAGGTGAATTTGTGCATTATACTCAATTTAAGCAAGCCAGGCAGCTTTCTGTGTTTGAGAACGGCACTGTTTTTTAATCGCCCACTAGAAGGCTGCAACGCCACAAAATCCAGCCTAGTTCAAATGAACGAAATAACACAAAAAAAATTAGTTCATTTTAATAGATTAGATTAGATTATACTTTATTCATCCCACAACGGCGAAATTCTCTTGTTACAGCAGCATTTAAACAATAAAAAGCAGAACAATCAAACAACCAGTAAACACAGAAAAACACAAGCAAACAATAGACAACAGGCAGGCTGGAGAAAAAAATAAAAAGTAAAGTGACGTCAAATTAAGATATTGTAAAGTGCATATACAATCTTGCTGTGTAAGTGATATTGAAAATTAAATTGAGTATGTAATTAAAAGTAAAAAAGCAGAAGTATGTATGCAAGATTGCCAGTAACCAAATATAATATTGAAAAGTAAATTACTAATCATGTAATACAGGTATTGTAGAGTCTGACAGCAGCCGGAATGAAGGACCTGCGATACCTCTCCTTCTTACACCGTGGGTGTATCAGTCTTCTGCTGAAGGAGCTGCTCAGGGACCCCAATGTGTCGTGCAGGGGGTGAGAGGTGTTGTCCATGATGGATGTCAGCTTAGCTAACATCCTCCTCTCCCCAACTTTCTCTATGGGGTCCAGAGGACAGTCCAGGACAGAGCTCACTCTCCTGATCAGTCTATTGAGTCTGCTCCTGTCCCTGTCCGAACTGCCCCCCCTCCAGCAGACCACAGCATAAAGAATGGCAGAGGCCACCACAGAGTCATAAAAAGTCCTGAGAAGAGTCCTGCACACTCCAAAGGACCTGAGACTCCTTAGCAGATGGAGGCGACTCTGGCCCTTCTTGTAGAGCGCATGGGTGTTGTCAGTCCAGTTCAGTTTATTGTTTAGGTGAACACCCAGGAATTTGTAGCTCTCCACAACCTCAATGTCCGATCCCTGGATGCTCACCGGTGAGGAGTGGGATGATTTCCTCCTAAAGTCAACAATCATCTCCTTCGTCTTGCTGGTGTTAAGCTGAAGCTGGTTGACCTCACACCAGCTGACAAAGTCCCTGATGACCGTCCTGTATTCCAGATCGTTCCCCTCAGAAACACATCCAACAATGACTGTGTCATCGGAGAACTTCTGGATGTGGCAGTGGGTAGTGTTGTGCGTGAAGTCTGAGGTGTAGAGGGTGAAAAGGAAGGGGGAGAGCACCGTACCCTGCGGGGCACCTGTACTGCAGTGCACCACGTCAGACACACAGTGATGGAGCCTCACATACTGTGGTCTGTTAGTGAGGTAGTCCGTTGTCCATGCAGGCAGGTGTTGGTCCACACCGGCACTCTCCATCTTCACTTTGAGCAGTGAAGGCTGAATGGTGTTAAAGGCACTGGAGAAATCGAAAAACATGACTCTCACAGTGCTCCCGCTGTCCTCAAGATGGAGCAGCGATCTGTGCAGCAGGTAGATCAATGCGTCGTCCACCCCAATCCCAGGCTGGTAAGCAAACTGCAGGGGGTCCAGCTGTGTGCCCACCAGGAGTCAAAGGTGACGCAGGATGATCCTCTCCATGGTCTTCATCAGGTGAGAAGTCAAGGCAACAGGCCTGAAGTGGTTTGGCTCCCTGGGGCGCGGCGACTTTGGTACTGGGACCACACAGGAGGTCTTCCACAGGGCTGGGACCTTCTCCAGGCTCAGGCTCAGGTTGGACAAGTGCCTGAACAAGATTATGAACAAGATTTGAATGAACGAGTCTGTCAGAAGACTCAAACATGCCATCACTACTCTTTACGAGAGAAAAACAACCATAAGCAATACAGCTTGTGTATTTGGAACATTTTAAAATAATTACAAAGTGCTTTTGTTATTCATGAATGACTGATGGGGTTAATATAATGTATTCCTCCATCCAATTCGGTGCACAACATCGATGGCTTGACTCAAATTTTGGTTAGGGGTTATTCGCTGACAAATGTCTATCACCTTTCTTTTTACATTTTCCTCCCTTTCCTCTGGTAGCCCAACAGTCTTAGAGCCCATCTCCGCGTGTATCTTTCAGTCTCAGTGAGCCGAATTTCCATGTTTTTTAAATGTTTTTATGACTGTTGCAAAGCTCAGATAACTTTTTGTTTTCATTTTTCAAAGCTACAATTTCGATGAAGGCATAATTAAGGGAGGTTTTCAGCTATTCGATGCCTGACTGTCTCTTACGAAGATCCTCAAGGGACAAGTCGCTCCTTTCTTGCCTTTTTACTTTATAGGCAGGGCTGGAAGAGGGGCTACCAACTGGTGTAACAGCCTCCAAGTCCGTTTAGAAGTCGTCATCCGTTTTCCCACCGTTGTTTTCTTTTTGGCTAGCAACGTAGTTGTGGTCCGTTAGCTTCAGCACTTGAGCTCTGTCTTTATGTTTCTGTTTCCTCTTCTGTTTTTGTTCGAACATAATATGGCGTAAGACCGTTACCGACAACGATAATGTAGGTCCACCGTCGTTAAAAGCAAAGTTGGGAGGACAGAAAACTGTTATTAGGCAAGCTGCTCTGTGGTTGCGACTGAGCGCTGCTCTGCTATTCTGGAACCTCAGAGGTAATATGAAAAAAACTACCTGGTTGCAGGCACTGGTACAACTTTTCCATAATGGAAAATCAAAAAAAGGCGACAGAGTTGAGGCAAGTCGAACTAGCACCATATACTGGAAAAGGGGCTTTAAAGTCCACTCAGTATTTCCTCAACACTTTCTCAACTTCACGTTCCCTGCTCAGTGGACTGTAGGGTGGCTAAATTATAATCACAATTACTTTGGTCTTGAAAATTGATTGAAATTACGATTATTAACGTTTTATTATTGACTGACTTAGGAAATATCATGCATTTATTGGACTTTTAAAATTGAATACTTAATTTTTTAAAAATGATTATGCATTATCCAAATAGCATATGAAACAGGAAATAGTAATTAAATATTTTAACTTTAAACAGCTTCTTAGAGACAGCAACAGTGTGTTTGTGTGTGTGTGTGTGCATGTACATGAAATAAATATACAGAAATATCTCACTATCCAAAACATGTATTTTTACAATTGTGTTGTGTAAAATCATATCCACAAAAATACATGTGATTTGTAAATACGCACAATTTAATCTGTACACGCGTATTTTAATTTGATATACAAAGTGATATTTATGTATTTGTGGAACCATTTCTACACACAAAACTGTTTTGCACATTTGCAGATTACTTCCTGTCAAATTGTGGGTCACATTACATTTGTATGCCCTTTTTATGCATTTGTGGAATTTTGTCTAATCTGTCCTGCTGAGATCTGTAAAAAGAGATCTGCAATTTACAATTTACTAGTTATACCAGCAGGGGGCGACAGCTGCATCCCCTCCTATTAGTTGACAGAATATCCACTGCACTACTAGCATCATCCTCATCTGTAGGAGACAACAAGGAAAAAGGACTGTAGCCTTGTTCCAACCAGCAACTGAAAAAAAGTGGAAAATCTGCATTAAACTCGACTCTCGTGATTCAGAACCAGGTTCATTCTTGTCATGTCCAGGTAAGTCTGAAGTGCAGTTTGCTAACTTTGTGTCACCTATGGTAAGTTGCATAAATAAATGCATACTGCACAACTTTAGTAGTAGCCTCATACGAGACTGTATACTACAAATACAATTTTCAGACTCATACAGTGACAAAGTCCAATTTGCCTGATAATACGGGACTTCAGCGCGAGAACACATAGCCGTCTAAAACACTATTTAGGTGAATTTTAACAATGCCTAAGTTGCTAAACGCATCTTTTTGGCATGTAAGAGCCCTGTTCATGTTGGACAGACATTTTAATTGCATTTTGTGTCTGTTAGAGGCACAAAGACATGTAAATGCCCCCATAACAGCCATTTTAGCTAAGTGGGAGCTCTGGCCATTAGCTGTAGCAGCTCTGTGTTGCAAGCACCAATCTGGTTCGTTTTTCTTTCTATAGACAGAACTCACAAAGGTATAACGATCAAGATTAACTTAAAAATTGCCCGGAGTTCTCCTTTAAGTGATTGTAAACACTTAAACTAAAACTAATCAACACTTAAACTAATCAACTGTGCTTATTAGTCATGAGTCATGATAGTGGAGGATATTGTTTCTTTACATTATTACGTCATTAAAAGTAGAGGTGTAAACATGAGTCAGTTAGGTCAGTAGTCGATATAGTGGTTATACCTGAACGCATGATTAAGTTGTTTATTTAAGAGCTGTGTTTAAAGTAGAATTATTATTCGGATTAATCTTTATTCTTAGTGGAACTGCTTTATTTATTTGGATGTGATTAATAACTTTATTTTTGATCATGTGTTTAATTTGAGTCACAAATGCTGACGTGTACAATTGGAATACTATTTAAATAAGGGGCTTGAATATTAAATCACTGCATAGAAATTAATACTGAGCTGATGTGTTTTCTGTTTTTTTTCTGGTTGCATTTAAAGGTTATCAACCTATCAAACTCCATTGATGATGTATGAATTAGAACTGATGATTGTGGAAAACTAAATAAATTCAAAGAAAGAAGATTTTAAGGTGCGAGTTGTCCAAGTGTCCTCTGTCATCTCCTAAGCCTTTTTCGAGTTCAAGGCAGTCATAGAAGCCACACCCCAGATAACTCGACAGTTGATAACCACGCGGAGCAGTGTGGACGTCGAAGGATAAAAGGCCTGAAGCATCCAGGGAGAAAGCTGCTGACGCAGGAGAGTCCAGTACAGTGTAGGAGGACAAGATGGCAGAAGATGTCTCAAGAGAGACAGGACCACTGCAAAAAGCAACTTGGAGAGTTCTTGGAGAGCAGCAAGAGGCTGACATAGAGAGAACTGCTAGCAAAAGGCTGATTTGAGGAAGTGAGGGACCTTGACCAAGTGAACCTGTAATCAAGATATGGACAGCTCACAACAGCAATCTCGGAAGCAGAAAAGGCCTGTGATCAAGCTAATAACTTGCCTATTCAAGGCATTATCCTGGAGATGAGGTGCACCTGATTCTCCTGGTGAAGCGAATAAAAGGAGCTAGCAGAGTTATGTCAACCTGGGAGCGATGGGTCCCCATGGTAAGAAGAGGGGACCTAGAAGGCAGAATCAAAGACCTGAAAGTAACCAACAACATGCTTGAGCTGAGAAAGGCTGAGTTTGTCACTGCATGGAGGATTGCAGAGGGGCGCTAACCACTAAAGCTTTTAGGAGGTGAGAGAGAAAGGGCGCTGCCCACACCAGCAACACCAATTGTGAGAATTACGCCGACTAGTCTTCCCATCTTCAGTGGCTGCAAAAGAGGATATCACAGACGGAGGAAAGACTGGGAAAACCTGCAGAATCAGGGGGAGCTGTCTGGATCAGCAGAGGTCAAGAAGATGCAACTCCTGGACAGTGTTGACAGCCAGATTTTAAAGGACCTCAGACTGAAATCCTTGAAGAGCTGGAGAAGATACCTCCTGTAAACGGAAACCAGCCAAGCAAAGTCATTGACCTCATACAGTCTGTAGAAAAAGCCCTGGCAGATCTCACAGAGCTAGTCAACTCTGGTGCAATAAAGAACCCCCTTGTAATCAAGTCAATAGAGAGCAGTTTACCAGACTTTATAAAAAGAGTGTATAAAGTCTGGTAACCTGCTAGTGTATATGGTTAATCCAAGCAATAATGTCACCTCTGACAATCATTTTGACATGCTGCTAAAATTCCTGACAAATCAGGTAGAGATTCTTGAAAGGCTTGAGCAGCTAAGGACTGGAGAAAAGATGGAGAAATCAGACCATCCAGAAAAGAAATTGAAAGAAAATATGCCTCTACAAGAACCACAAAGAAAGGTAATTTGGGAGATGTATGTGTTGTGTGCGGAGATGGGAGACACTGCGACAAAATCTTCTGTAGGAAGTTAAGAGGGCTTAACCTGCCTGAAAAGAAGGCTGCCTTGAAGAAGCTGGGAGCCTGCAGAAAATGTCTTGGATGTCATAATGATGAAGGATATTGCAGAGACACATACCTATGCAGAAAGAAAGTAAGAAGGGAAGCAGCTCAGATCACCATTACATTCTCTGCCCAAAAGGACAATTCAAGCAGGGAGAGGTGAAGGGTGAAAAAGGAAGCAGAGCGAGGAGCAAATTGACAGGATAGCAGGAGGATTTCTTGGCTGAACTTTCTCCTGAGCTAGATGAAAAGTGCAGAAGAGCTTTCACCAACAAGATTGCACATACAAGCAGCATAGGGAGGAACCAGTCTTTTAACAAGATACGACCTGCGTGAGCTTCCTGTCCTCATGATGCTGTTGGAGGTCACTTCAAATGCAGGGCAGGAGGTTGGGACTCTGGTGGACCTGGCATCAGACACAAACTACATTACCCATAAAGCTGCAGACAGACAGACTACAAAGAGAAAAGATAACCTTAGCTGTGCACAGAGTAATTGGGATGACCATGAGGGTGAGCACAGAGAGACATCTGCTCAGAGTCAGAGTCAAGACCTCTAGAGGAACAGAGAGGGCCCATGAGCATATCTGCTATGGCCTGGATGAGATTGCCAAGGTACACAAAGTGATCAAACCTGAAAAGCCACAGAAGTTCTTCTCAGAGGTGGAACTCGAGGATTTAAAGAGTTATTCAATTCAATTCAATTTTATTTATATAGCGCCATATCACAACAACAGTTACAGCGCTTTTCATAAAGAGCAGGTCTAGACCATATTCTGAAGTTATTTACAGAAGCCCAACAATTCCCACCAAGAGCAAGCACTAGGCGACACAGGCAAGGAAAAACTTCCTTTTAAGAGACAGAAACCTCAAGCAGAACCATGGCTCAGGGTGGGCGGCCATCTGCCTCGACCGGTTGGGGGTGAGGGAGAGAGAGAGAGAGGGCAAGAGAGAGCAGAGGGAGGCAGCCCACACAGTATACTCATAGAGGTACAGACAGTAAAGATAATGTTGCTATAGACTGAATGAAAAATGGTACAGATATTTATAGTTGTGTTAATGATAATGATAACTGTAATAATAGCAATAGGACTAGTAACAGTAGTTGTAATTGTAGCAGAGGGTGTTGAGTAGGAACACGGGGACAGCAGGAGACTCTCAACCACAGGTCCAGAGCCAGGAACACCTGCAGGAAGTGATAGGAGCAGAGAGGAGAGGGACGATAAAGCACACGACTACGGGAAAGGAAGGAAGTCGAGTAAGTAACACGCATTTATTAATGGGATGAAGTTTCACACAGAGGGAGAGAGAGAAGAGGAGAGGGAAGCTCAGTGCATCATGGGAAATCCCCCGGCAGTCTAGGCCTATAGCAGCATAACTCAGGGATGGTTCAGGACTCACCTGAGCCAGCCCTAACTATAAGCTTTATCAAAAAGGAAAGTCTTAAGCCTACTCTTAAATGTAGAGATGGTGTCTGCCTCCCGAACCCAAACTGGAACCTGATTCCACAGGAGATGATAGCTGAACGCTCTGGCTCCCATTCTACTTTTGAAGACTCTAGGAACCACAAGTAACCCTGCATTCTGGGAGCGCAGTGCTCTGGTGGGGTAGTATGGTACTATGAGCTCTTTAAGATAAGATGGTGCCTGACCATTAAGAGCTTTGTAGGTGAGAAGAAGGATTTTAAATTCTATTCTGGATTTTACAGGAAGCCAATGCAGAGAAGCTAAGACAGGAGAGATATGATCTCTTTACTGGTTCCTGATAATAAGGAATTGCAGTAATCCAGCCTAGAAGTAACAAATGCATGGACTAGGTTTTTCTGCATCATTTTTAGACAGGATGTTCCTGATTTTTTGCAATATTACGTAGGTGAAAAAAGGCAGTCCTTGAAATTTGCTTAATGTGAGAGTTAAACGACATGTCCTGATCAAAGATAACTCCAAGATTTCTCACAGTGGTGCTGGAGGCCATGGCGATGCCATCAAGTGAAACTATATCTTTAGATAATGTGTCACGGAGGTGCTTAGGCCCTAGAACAATAACTTCAGTTTTATCTGAGTTTAACATTAGGAAATTACAGGTCATCCAGATTTTACGTTGCCAGTTGAGGGTTCCCTTGAACATTGGTCCATGGAAGGGAACCGCCATCCTCGACACTGGTTCATCGTATACTCTGATAAATGAAAATGTGTGGTCGGGAATCAAAAGACTGCAGGATGTGCTAAAGCCTTGGACAAAAGGGCTCTTGTACCTTGCTGATGGAGAAAGAAGACAACCTTTTGGTTGGTGTGAAATTAACCTTACATTGCAGTTACACCACTACCACTTCTTGAGAGAATCTGCAGCGGGGCCTAATGCTGTTCCTCCATCACAGCTTGCCTTCTTCTCTGCTCTGGCTCCTGTTGACCTGGTTCCTCTGCCACCCTGCCATGACCTCTTACAGGCTGCCTGCAACAATGCTCATCTGGATGATTTTGGAAAAAATCTGTTGTTGTGTCAGCTACAGGAAAACTTAGACATCTGCACAACAACACTGGGATGAACTAGTGTACTCACACACAAAATTTTTCTTACCCACGAAGTGCCCATCAAACAGAAGCCCTATCGTGTGTCACCAACCAAACTTCAAGTAATAAAAGAGCATGTGGAGGAAATGTTGGACATAGACATCGTTGAGCCATCAATCTCTCTATATGCTGCTCCAGTCGTATTGGTACCTAAGAAAAATGACCCAAAACCAAGGTTCTGTGTGGACTATAGAAAAATGAATGAAGCAACTCACACCAATGCTTATCCATTACCTAACATCCAGGAAATATTGGAGTCGTTGGCTGAAGCTGTGGTATTCACTACCTTGGACCTCAATAGTGGCTACTGGCAGGTTCAGATGGATAAAGACAGCAGAGAAAAAACTGCCTTCATCTGTCCCTTCGGCCTCCACCAGTTCAAGGTAATGCCATTCGGACTTAAAAATGCCCCAGCTACCTTCCAGCGGCTGATGGAACTAGTTCTTGGGGACCTACATTTACATCTGATACATTTGAACAACACAACTATACAGGCAGTAATTGACAAGCTAAGAGAGGTTAACATGACTGTGAACTTGAAAAAGAGCCAATTCTTCCAAACCTCAATGAAGTTTTTGGGCCATATCGTCTCCTCTGCTGGAGTTGAAGTTGACACTGAGAAGACAAAAGCAGTACAGGATTACCCTGTGCCTCAGAACCTCAAGGAACGTCAGAGATTTCTTGGTATGGCTGGATGGTATCATCATTTTGTGCCCCATTTCTCTCAGCTAACTGAACCACTCAACGCACTTAAACGGAAAGGAGCCAAGTTCATCTGGACCTCTTCTTGTCAGGCAGCGTTTAGGACCCTGAAAAAACATCTGCTCTCTCCACCAATCCTGGGACATCCTGACTTCAACCTTCAATTTGTTGTTTACACACTGATGCCAGTGACGTTGGCTTTAGGGGCTGTCTTGACTCAACAGACTGGATTGGGTGCAGAGCAAGTCCTCGCCTTCGCCAGCCGTACTCTAACCTAGGCAGAGAGAAACTACTCCACAACAGAGCAAGAATGCCTCGCTGTTGTCTGGGCCCTGGAGAAATCGAGGTATTATTTGGAGGGCAGACACTACAGTTGTGATGGACCATTCATCTCTTGTTTGGGTTTTTAAAACCCAAACCAGGAGTTCTCCTTTATAGTGGAATACCGTAAATGAAAGTACAACACAGTGCCAGATGCTCTGTCACGTGCTCCCGTTTTTGACCACCAAGCTGCAACTTGTGCTGCTGTGCTACGATCCAAGAGGGACAGCTCTAAAAGTCTCCAAGTCACTGATGAGGACATTTGGAAAGCCCATCAAGAGGATTCTGTCATCCAAAACCTGTATGATAGAATCCTGGATACTGGAGAAGTGATGGAAAATCCTACAACCAAATTTACTGTTATGGAGGACAAAGTATACAGAGTAGTACAATTACCTCATAAAACACTTTACCAAGTGTACATGCCATCATCGCTCTGCGCACAGCTTCTCCACCATTATCATGACGATCCTCTATCTGGTCATCTTGGGAGATACAAACATATAAAAGGATGCAAGCCAGTGTATTGGCCTAAGATGAGCCTAGACGTCAGAGAACATGTGCAATGTTGCCAAGTTTGCCAGCTCTACAAACCTGAGACACGGAAACCTCCTGGAAAACTGCAACAAACTTTGGTTCAAGAATCTTGGGAGATGTTAGGAGTTGACCTCATGGGACCTTTCCCTCGAAGCTCCAAGGGCAACCTCTACCTCATTGTCTTTGTGGACTATTACACCAGATGGGTTGAAATGTTTCCCCTTCGCAAAGCAACCGCAGAGACCGTCTCCCAGATCCCAAGAAAGGAGATTTTGAATTGCTGGGGTGTGCCGACCTTCATCCTCTCAGACCAAGGTTCCCAGTTTGTGTCGTCTGTCTTTGAGGAGAGCTGCAGATGGTGGAACCTCAAGCAAAAAAGGACCTCGCCCTACCATCCCCAAACAAACCTGACTGAGAGGATTAACCAAAATGTGAAGCCCATGACTGTTTCATATGTGGAGGAAAACCACAAGAACTGGGACAAATACTTACCTGAATTCCGTTTTGCATTGAACTCAGCAGTGCATGAGTCCACAGGAGTCACACCTGCAGAGCTCAACATCGGTTCTTCTGAAAGAACCTGCGATTCACCAGGTTTCACCACCGTGAAAACCCCCCTGAAACGCCCATTTTAAAAACGAGCCACACTGATTCGTTGCCGGCTGGCGCGACAATTAAACGTCCTCCCAGTAAAAATCAGTGTGTCGGAAGGAGAGAGTGGGAGAGGAGCAGTGACAGAAGCGGCCGGAGCAAAACGCTCGTATTTTGCACCTTCACCTTCAGATCATCAGTCAACATTCGCCGTGCAAAATTGTTTGCAGAAGCCGGTAAATCATTCACCACCCTGCAGCAAAAACCCGGACTGGATTCTGCGACTCACTGGACTCCGTGAGTGATCAAACTTGTTTTCCTATACTATGACGTTTTGTTTTGTTTGTGACTGAGAAACTGAACCAGCTTTATTTATCTTTTTTTGCTTAGGCACTGGACTGAATTTATTTTTGTGTTTGAAAATGAACTGCCACTAATTTGTGTTTGAGATTGTTTGGTTTAAGTGTGCAGAAAACCCGAAGTGGAATTTTCAGTGGATTTGTGCTTTACTTTGTGATTGTGTTTGTGTGAAATCTTAAATACACAAATATTTTGTTTTTGTGCTAAGCTTTTGAGTTTGTGGTGTTTTCTGTCTTTTACGGTCATTCAGTGGGAGGGTAGACGTTCTTTTGAAATATATCCTTTGTGACATTTGTTTTAAAAACAGTTGACCAGTATCTTACTGCCAGGGGGAGAGACCTGGCTGGCACCCCAAAGAGTAATAATTAAAAACTGCACTCAAACTGTCACAATACAAAGCTCTTAATAGTCAGGCACCATCTTATCTTAAAGAGCTCATAGTACCTTACTACCCCACCAGAGCACTGCGCTCCCAGAATGCAGGGTTACTTGTGGTTCCTAGAATCTCCAAAAGTAGAATAGGAGCCAGAGCGTTCAGCTATCAAACTCCTCTACTGTGGAACATTTAAGAGTAAGCTTAAGACTTTCCTCTTTGATAAAGCTTATAGTTAGGGCTGGCTCAGGTGAGTCCTGAACCATCCCTTACTTATGCTGCTACAGGCCTAGGTTGTCGGGGGATTATCCATGATCCACTGAGCTCCTCTCTCCTCTTCTTTCTCTCCCTCTATATGTAACCTCATCACATTAATGCATGTTACTGACTCGACTTCTTCCTTTTCCCTAGTCTTGTGCTTTCTCGTCCCTCTCCTCTCTCCTCCTGTCACTTCCTGCAGGTGTTTCTGGCTCTGGAGCTATGGAGTATGGATCTGTGGTTGCGAGTCACCTGCTGCCCCCCGTGTTCCTGCTTGATACCCTCTGCTACTATTATTGTTACTAGTCCTATTGCTATTATTAATATTACGATTATTATCATTATACACTACTATAAATATCTGTACCATTTTTCATTCAGTCTATAGCAACATTATCTTTACTGTCTGTACCTCTGTGTGTATACTGTGTAGGCTGCCTCCCTCCCCTCTCTCTCTCTTTCTCTCTGTTCCTTTCAGTGTGGTTGGAGGAGCGTGAAATGCACCTGAACAGATTTCTCTGGAGGGACAGCCCAGATAAAGAGATTGGTGAATATGAGGGAGACCGCAAGACTACCTCCCTTTGCTCACTTGGATGAAGAGCGCAGTGTTCTTGAAGAGGATAGTTACATGGAGGACATCTTAACTTCTCATAATAACCTGAAGCAACTGGACAAAATCACAGGAGGAGTGGAGTCCGGTCAGGCCAAAGTGGGAGGCAAGGAACCTCAGGAGGTTCTGAAAAGCAGTTGAAGTATCAGGAAAAAATCAAACTCTAATCCTTCCAAATCAGATGAGGGATGAGGAAAACAAAGCCCTGGGAATCGGATACCAGGTGGAAGAGGACAGGCTCTACATGATGACCTCAATTAACTTCTCTAGAAGGAAAAAGAAGATGAGAATGGGCAAGGATGTTCTCACAGAGGAGGTGAGATCTGAGGCACCAAACCCACTCACAAGGAGAGAGCTGCTTAGCCAAGTTGCTGGACTTTATGACCCTATTGGCCTAGTTACACCTGCCAAACAGAAGGGTGCCATCATTGTCAGGAGAGTGTTTTAGGAATCGGGGGTGGAAAGCTGACCTGGGAAATCTGGGATAAGTCACTTTCAGAGGGCCTCAGAGCAGAAACCATTCAGTTGTTTCAGTATGTTCAGCTTGGACAGGTCAGCTGGCTGGAAAAGGGAACCATGGGGAGGTGGAGGACAAGTCAAGGGGTTGAGGTCCGACTTGTTGAATCAAAAGCCAAGCTGACGCCACTGGATCAGAAAGGGGATGTAATGATCCCAGGCTTAGGAAATATGTCAAAAAGCATGGTTGAATGAAGATTGAACGATGGTTTCATCTAGTCGACAGTCAAACAGTCCTTTTAAAGAGACAGCTATGGGTACCAGACATTTTTTGCGGACAGAGTTGGTGAGATCCAGAAGGTTGGACCAGTTGAAGACTGGTGGTGGATCCCGGGAGATTTAAACATAGCTGACATCATTACAAGAGGAGGCACTCCTGAAGATCTAAAGGAGGATTCCAAGTGGCAAAATGGACCAATTCCTGAAATGGCCAATGGAGGAGTGGCAAAAGACATTGCATCACATGCCAGAGAGAGTGTAAACAAGCTGCAAAGAAAGGCATTCTCAGCAGCAGTGACCAGACCTCAAGCAAAAATCAGCCCAGGAGAGGTACCGAAGGCACCACAGGTGTCAAAGAATCTAAATGATGGATAAACAGCCATCCCAGCTCTTCTTATTGCAAGACCACCTGCTGGCTGGGTAATAAAGAATCTTGTGGACGTGAGAAGCTTCAGTAGCTTATCCAAACTGGCCAGGGTCATTGGCTGGGTGTGGTGAGCTGCCAAAATGTGGCTTAGGATCTAGGGCTAGGCCAGAAGGAAAGCAAAGTGGGAGGCGGAGTCACTTGAAGGAAAGTGATTGAGTGAAGCTGTGCTGACAGTGATTAAGTGTAAGGATGCACTCAGGGATCTCTTTCTTGCAGCTCAGGAAGGTGTAACTTTCCCATAAACTACACTAAGCAGGTTGGCAGTGTACAAAGATGTGGAATCTGGGCTCTTTGTGTGGAGGCAGGATTCAAATGTTTGTTAGAGACAAGACTCAAATATAGAGACAGGACGAGTCAAATATTAAATTGATTTAGATTTCATTTTTTCGTAGCTTAATTATTAAATTATTTCCTCGACTACCAATAATGGCATTGATTGATTGGGAGATCACCTGGAGGGGCAGTCCTGAGGTGAGAAGTTCGCATGAGGTGAAGGTTCACGGAGGTGTTTCCGCTGCAGCCAGGCGGGAAAAGATGCCAATTTAATGTGAATTAGGGCCGGCAAATGTGCTCGAGTTAGACGAAGAAGGAGAAGGAAATGAAGATTAACAGCGGAGGGTGCATCAGGGTGCAGGAGATCTCAGAGACGCTATTGGTTTGTGAGTGATCACTTTAAGTGTATTTGGACTCCGGTATTTTTTAATGATTTTTTAGTGATTGTAACAATCACTTAAACTAATCAACTGTGCTTATTAGTCGCGAGTCATGATAGCGGAGGATATTGTTTCTTTACATTATTACATCATTAAAAGTAGAGGTGTAAACATGATTCAGTTAAGTCAGTAGTCGATATAGTGGTTATACCTGGAATATTATTTAAATAAGGGGCTTGAATATTAAATCACTGCATAGAAATTGATACTGAGCTGATTTGTTTTCTGGTTGCATTCAAAGGTTATCAACCTATCAAACTCCATTGATGATATATAAATTACAAGTGAAGACTGTGGAAAACTAAATAAATTCAAAGAAAGAAGATTTTAAGGAGCGAGTTGTCCAAGTGGCCTCTGTCATCTGCTAAGCCTTTTTTGAGTTTAAGGCAGTCACTGAAGCCACACCCCAGTTGGCTTGCTTTAGGCAGCTCACACACAGCACACTACAAAAGAACAGCAGGTTAATTTAGCACCGATGCTAGCTAGGTTAGAGGATGCATTTGGTTACTTAAACACTATAGCACTTAAAAAGTACAACAACCCACTCATGACTTTGTAAATTACAGAGCACGTGTTCATGTAGTTCATATACAGGCATAATACACAATATTTGTACAGAGCTGCGTTTAGCAACTTCCCTTGGGCACATCTCTCATGAACTAACAATATTCAAGGCGCATTAGTAGTACTACTATGTCTAAGAGAGGGCGCCCTCGAGCTAATAAATCCCCACAGATACATGCATAATAAAAGAATGACTTATAGCAAGTGAAATAATATACTAGATAAACTCTATTACACACATTACTTAATACACTTAATTAATTAACATTTGGATGATAGATTTTTTAAAATTTGTTTTCATTTGAAAAAAATATCCCAACTTTAATAGTTAAGCACTTTTACAGACCTTGTCAGCAATGTATAGGGGGAACAAAAATACAAAAACAAAATAATTGTTCATTAATCATAATCAAGGTGTTCAATTAATCGTGATTTTGATTTTAGATGTTATCATCCAGCCCTAATTGGTGCTGACAAGACTTTCACTGAAAAATAAAACACAGGCAGTAAAAAATATTTCATTATTTTCTGATAGTTTGTGCATTCCGATTTGTTTTTCAGTGAAGATCTTCACAGAATTTTATCATGTTACTCTTTTCTCTCTGTGAAAGTTTTTTTTTAACACTGTCAGGTTTTTCTCAGTAGGGGGCAAGGGGAGAGACATTTACATATAATGTGCGTACTAAGGAGAGAATGTTGCTCTTCGTGGAACCAGCTTACCTCTATTCCGCTCTGAAAAGTCTTGCACCTACAGCAATGGCTTCCATGAGTTCACTGGGAACTCTCAAACAGCAAGTTAGTCTGTTTCTCTCTGCAGCTGTTTTCTCACAGAACCAGGCTCGTTAAAAACCACCATGTCAGTTAAAAGAAATTTAACTGACATGGTGGTTTTTAACGAAGGTTTTGCCGAAGCCCGCTGCCATTGTTTTAATCAACTGAAGGTGTATAGAATCAAAGCTTTTTTACGAAAATTCAAGTATGAGGAAATTATCCATGTGTTATAGTTCCCTTTTGAGGTGACTTTTCCTGCAAATGAATGTACAGGGAAACTACTTCAAATTCGATACGGTCATAGAAAGGTTTTGAGCAGAAATCCCTTGTGCTAGTCAGCAAACTTAACCTGTAAAAACGACTTCTTTGGTGACGTCACATATTCAAGAAGACTAACACGTGTAATATAATTTTTTATTTGGGAATCCCATGAGTAGTCAAATAGTGCCTGGGGGATTTAAATTCCTAAATTGCAGAGGGTACTGCTGAGATGTAAAGAATGTCTTTCTAGTTTGTTTTTTCCATTCTGAATTATTGCACTTACATTGTAACCCTGCACCTGCTTTGGTAATACTAAATTTAATTAAAATTATTAGGGTTTTTAATTTAGTTTAAAACACTAGTACATATTAGATCAAAGATAAAAAAATAGTCCAGTATATCATGGCGTGACACTGTAACCAACTCTGCTTTTCCTCCACAGCTCTTTTATTTCTTACACTATGGCAGTGATTGCTGTGAACTTTGTGGTGCCTCTATCTGTCATGTTTTACTGTTACTACAACGTATCAGTCACTGTGAAGAGATACAGAGCGAGCAACTGCCTGGACAGCATCAACATCGACTGGTCAGATCAGATGGATGTCACAAAGGTGAAAATGTACACTCTGCCATTTTCAGGTTCACTTTTTTTTCTTTTATTCTGCTTTCATTGAGGTAGTTGGCCATTAGTGGCATGCGGCTTTAGTGTAGGCTGTAGCTAAGCGAGAGGAGGGGCAGAGGGTGCAGCTGTCCTGGGCCCTTGGTAGTCTCCAGTTGAAAAGGGGACCACATTGGACCCAGTCTGCCTGACTGAACATGCATTTCTGTTGTTTAGTTGAATATTTTGAATAAAGTTTGCTTGTGTTTCATCATCTGTGTCTTCTGCCGAGATGAGCCCCCATGGCTACCAAGATTTCTCATCTCATGCAGCAAACAGCACCAGCGTGGACAGTGTAGCCTGTTTGTATTGTCGCTGATTATACCCCCTTAGTATGCCCTTAATAGGAGTTTATTTGGGAGTTTTGCTTTCACACCTAACCTGACAAAAGCACTGCACAGAGACTGCTTGAGAACAGTGGTCTCAGTCCTGGTGGGGCTTACGTGTGATCTGAAAGAAAATGAACCAGCCACAGGTTTTTATGATAGCAAATCAATTTTTAATTTACTAAACTATTAATAAACCAATACTTTATGCATATATCATACATGCTGATAAGGACAGTAATATCATATAGCATGTGCATATCAGCATGTATGTATTTTCCCTGATTAACAGGTCAACAGCTGTTAAAATGCTGTGCATGTACTCTGTGTACTTTGTTTCATTAATTTCATTCAAAAGTGTGTGACAGCGATTCCACAGTAGTAAGCCAAAATCATTACTGTACATCCTTTTTCTATGTTTGTATTCATAACATTCTTAAGCCTCAAATGTACTCTGGAGTGGATGTGTACATGGACAGCTGTGGATAACACAGACTTTGTCTACTTTCTACTTTCTGGTGTCAACTTGGCAGACTTGTCCCACACATGTGCAGTAGATCAGTTGGTGCCCTGGTAGCGTAGTTGGACGTGATCATTTTAGTGGCTAGAATACATTGTCCAACATATCGATTGGCTGTCAGTCAGTTAATCAGTTAGTATTTTTCCTGCATGTATTGCCTGCTTGGTCTTCACAGGCCACAGATCAACTCACATTTTAGTTGCGAAAATGTGACACAAAGTGTCTTTTTGGCAGTTGGATTTTGTTCCATTTTACACATTCAAGTACACTGACTGTGTACCGGGCTGCAAAACAGCTTCTGAGGGGGCTCCTGTACTGTGGCTCCTATCCAGTGTATACACTTGACTCGGGTGGTGACAGCGCAGTTGATAAACGTCATGCATTTAGTTTGAGAGAGCCGGGCTCAACTTCCCACTGTGACCCATCCACCAATGTGTCCCTGAGCAAGACACTTACCCCTAGCTGCTCCAGAGGCATGCGACTTCTGACATACAGTATATAGCATGCCATGTAAGTCACTTTAAATAAAAGTGTTAGCTAAATGAGTTAATATAATGTAAAGGACTGCAGCTGCTACTGTGCTGCTTTTGCTACACTGCTGGTGTAGTGTAGGCTCAGTGCCAAGTTAGCCTAACCATTGTCAGTCTTGAGGAGTGAATATTTGTATAACACATATGTATTTCAGACCACTAGGTCCACAGATTACCAGTTGAGAAACAGTGGACTAGAAAACAACCTTAACATGGGTTAACTTGACAAATAAAAATCAAACCAGATGACTGACTGAACCTTGTCCTCATTGGTTTTTGGGTTTCTACCTATATTACATGAAAGCTTTGTTGTGGTTCTGGCTTGCAGATGTCAATAGTTATGGTTGTCATGTTCTTGGTGGCCTGGTCTCCATACTCCGTGGTGTGTCTCTGGGCATCATTTGGTGACCCCAAGACTATCCCTGCTCCCATGGCTATCATCGCTCCACTCTTTGCCAAGTCCTCCACTTTTTACAACCCCTGCATTTATGTTGTTGCCAACAAAAAGTGAGTGTTTTTATTTTCTTTATGCTTTGAAAATGGTTAATAGGTAATGTAATAATTTGTTAATATGCTTGTTTCTGCTTATAAGCTTGTGAGAGGCTGTTATATGGGTTAGAGAGGGGTATGTGTTATTACAATGCAATAACAATGCAATGTTATTTAAATGCAGTACTGTATTTTGCTGTGAGTAGTGAGTGGATGGTGCGTTTAAAGACATGATCTTTTCCTGCAGGTTCAGAAGAGCCATCATCGGGATGATCCGATGTCAAACCAGACAGCGAATCACCATTAGTACACAGGTTCCCATGACAACCTCCCAACAACATCTGACCCAGTGAGCTGAAATTGTATCAGTATCATGTTGTATTAATATGCCATGAATTAAAATCATGTATAAAAGATTGCTAGGAGGAAATAACATGCATCACTGTCAGTGTTTTTCTTTTTGCGGCTACTTTTCTGTTGCTAATGTGCTATGGTGTTTACTGTGTAAATTCCACTTGCTGTGCTATTTTAGTCATTGTTTTAGTTGTGTTCCAATTACTTCACTTACAAAGTGACATGAAATGAAAATACTTCTATGAATAGAGTGCTTCAACTGCTTGACCGAATTATATCCAGTTCTTGAAAAAGGCCAAAGCAAAACTAGAAAAAGGCATCATTCCTTGTTCTCACATGTTGACATGCTGATACTCTTCTTCCATCAAATACAGTAGGACTAAAGTGACGTAGCTTGCTTCACAATGTTTATTCTGTGTTAATTGGACAGGTAAAACTTCATTCTGATTCTGAGTCCTAAGTGAGTGTACACCTATTCTAGAAAAAAGTCCTGCTTTTGTCTGTTTTTTGTCATTACGCAAAAGCTGCCATTTTTAAGAACCAAGAAAAAAAAGAGGACTTGCATAGATGAGCGTTGGTAATGACTAAATTGTTTGTTAGTTTCCATCTAGGATATATATGAAAGTATTTTTGTGTCTTTTTAATGCAAGCCAAAAAAATGCTTTGAGAGAATATTTATTGCACTGCAATCAAAATTTGTAATTAAAAATAATAAGGCCTTTTAGTGTTATGAGTTTTAATTGCTATTATGTCATCAAAAGTTTCCCTTGTGAGTCAGAATGTTTTGCAAATTAATAAGTTTTGCAAGTTAAATAGTTTTGCAAGTCAAAAAGTTTTCCTTGTGAGTCAGAAAGTTTTGCAGGTTAAATCGTTTTGCAAGTGTGAGAGTTTTGCAAGTCAAAAATGGTCAAAATAAGAGACTCAATTGGTCAGTTTGACTGACCAATCATGGGATTGCATTTACCGCATGACCACGCCCACAAACCCCTCACTCCGATGGCTCCAAGCAGCACTCAGCTCTACTGGTCACGGTGTAATAACGTGTACAGGCTAGATGGAGGTTAGTTGACGTTATGTTGCTCATTTCTATTATCTAGAAATGCTTTTAAATGTAGTATGGCATGATTTAATGATTATTTATATTTACCGTTGGCAAAGTTACAGAGTCTATCGCTGTCTCCCTTTATAAGAATGACATGTATAACAGTTAGCTAACGTTGGCAGTCTTTGCATGAAGCTTGACTATAGCTAGGCTAAGGTTAGCTAGTCATGTTTTTCAAAACTAGTTTTCTGTAACTGTGGTAAGATTATGGTAACACAGCATAAACTAGACTTTAGAACACTGATATTACATTGGAAATAAAGACTCTAGATATTTTGAGGTGCTGCTGCCTTGTTACGTTTTCTCCTTTAGATGTGACATAGAAGCATTTATTACACTAATTAATTTTCCACCCAGAGTTGCAGTCTGGATCATTGGTGAAAGCTATGTATGGCATGGTTGCCAGAGAGCTTAGGAAGTATCTTCATGCTGCCGGATTTGTCTTGGTCTGGCTGGCTTGTACCCTTCTTTTACCCTCCCTGCAAAGAAGTGCACCATCACATATCCTCATCATCCACTGTGGCGGCAGCAGCATGGGGGAGGTAAAGCAGGGTGAAGTTGATTAACATGATGGAGAACCTGCACCGGCTATATCTCCAGCACCCTGGCATGAAGATCCTGTTTTCGTCTGTGACCCAAAGTGTTGGTAGAAGGCTGGTGCCAATCAGTGAACAGTGTCATGGCTGTATTTGGTTGAAGCTTACACAGGTATTGTGAAGCTTATACAGTGAGGTAAAAAGAAACAGCCAACTGATGTTATGAACCTCTGATTAATTGGTGCTTTATATCAGATGATTTAGTTTTTTTCCTTTTGCCTGCAAACAGTTAAAGCCTCACAATACCTGTGCAATACCTACAAGACTTTTCAGAGGTCACAACTTCAAAACTATTGATTGTGCAGATAATTATTTGAGTATTAGTCTCAGTGAATTTCACACTGGTCTCTTACTTTCCTTTGTTTTTTACTTTCTGCAAAAAAGGATGCAAAATGTTAAACTATAAAACCATTTCAGTCTTTTGAAACTATTAACCATCATATTTTCTTAAAAATTTAGATCACTATTATATAATTAACATAGGGAACTGATGATTAGTCTTGCCTGATTCTATTTAACAAAATCAATTACACTACACAGGAAAGAGTTAAATAAATTAAAATCCTATCCCACATTCATGAAAACATCATTAAAAAGGTTAATTATGTTAAAGTTGTTTTGTATGACTTGAAATAATCTATATTTAATACACTTAAATAAATACTTTATTTTTATTTTCTTTTTATTCACAATGTGTGACAGTTGTAACAGTAATCATAATAAGGTAACCTATGGATAGGAAGCTAGTGTCATAATTTAAAATTTAAAATAAATAGTGTTCATATACCGTGAGATAAGGTGTTGTGGAGTAAAATTAAAAACAATGATTCAGCAGGTGCTGTCAGGGAAGAGTGCCAGACACTATGGACTTTCATATCCTGTAGCAAACTGGGCCCAGACCCTCCACATCAGGTAGAAGTAGACTAAAGCAGGGGCCGTCACATGTCCTACATGAGAGACAGACAACAGGTTAGAAATACGTGCAGCCGGAGAGCGTAGACACTAAATAAGAAGCACCTGTCACACACCTGATATCTCTGAGCTAATCTAGCTTTACATAACTCGCCCTACAGCCCAAGAGATGTCCAGCAGGGTGAAGATGCTTCTTAAGCTCTCTGGAAATGTAACAAGGCAGCAAATATCTAGATAACAGTCTATATTTCCAATGTAATATCAGCTGTCTAAAGTCTAGTTTATGCTTTGTGACCATAATCTTCAGTTACCACAGTCACAGAGAACTAGTTTTGCTGGATATTATGTACGTCTTAAACATAAGTGATGTCCGAGTGCACAAACGCACTGCCAGTCAAGCTTCATGCAAAGACGGCTAACGTTAGCTAAACTGCTATACATTTCATTCTATAAAGGGAGACAGCAATACACTCCGTAACCTTGCCAACAGTAAATAAAAACATTCATGACAAATATAAACATCATTAAATCATGCCATACTACATTTAAAAGCATTTCTATTGAAATGAGCGACGTCAACTTACCTTCATCTAGTCTGTACACGTTACAATCTTACTGTTAAGTGCTGAGTGAGGGTCCTGCTCGGAGCAATCAGGGTTTGTGGGTGTGGTCATGCGGTGAATGCAACCCATGATTGGTCAGTCAAACCCACCAATAGAATCTCTTATTTTGACCATTTTTGACTCGCAAAACTTTTCAACTCGCAAAACTGTCTCACTTGCAAAAGAATTTAACCTGTAAAACTTTGACTCATGACACAAAAAGGCCTGATTATTTTTAATTACAAACTTGATTTTTGATTGCAGTGCGATAAATATTCTCTCAAAACATTTTTTTTGGTTAATTAAAAAGACACAAAAATACCTTCATAGGAATATGCATGATTTATAATGCATAATGGTATTTGGCAAAGAGCTACAGGTGTGTGAGTGTTACTAACCTTTAGATAACAATAAGAGAACAATAGAGTCAAACTGTGTTTTAGTAACAAATCTGGTGGCTGAATCTCATATCCGCAGCATCACTTTTTTAGTTTTACATTCAGAAACACAACCCATTCGTTTTCTCTCCATGTGCCTTTTAAAGGTACAATCTGTAAGAACTGAGACTACCCTCCTGTCAAACTCATCAACAGCGTATACAGCCAGAACATTATCACTTCTAACTCACTGAATTAAGGGTTCATTTCCACCAAACCAGAGCTGGTGTTGTTGGAACAGTGGAAAGACTAACCAGGACAGGTTTGGTGAGTTTGAAAAAAGTGTGTTTTACAATAAATTAACAAGACAATGAAGCCGATCTTAGTTCAGTAAAAGAGAGAAACTTGAATTCAGAAGGTGTACAGTTATGTTTTTCAATTTAAGAAGCAAAATAGGCATAACAATATTTCCTTTGACATTTTCTGAGTTTATTTAGTTTATTTATTAGTCTATGAGCCCTTTCATACCTGTCTCATTTGGTCTGGACCTTTGGACTTTTCAGTTTGATCAAAACCAAAATTACAGGTATGAAACCCCACAGACCACGGTTCGGAGCAAACAGACGAAATTTGTTCTGACGAAAAGAGGTAGTCTCAGTCTGGTTTCTAGTATGAAACCATTTTGTACAGTTTGGACTTTCAGACCATTTACAGGAAGTTCCGGTGGTTCCTGTGTAAAGCATAAATAAGAGAAGACAACATAGCAGAAGAAAAGGAGCTGAAAAATTAAGAAAATGTCTACTTCATTGCACAGAGAAATGCACTGAAATGAGGATACATATATAAAATGCCTGTGACAGCTCTCCTGTTGAAAAAGACAACCACTCTAGAAGCAAACTACCACTCACCTCTTTGGTCTCTCCCCAACCAGAGGTGCAGAATGATTGCTTGCGGTCTTCTACTCCTTTTCTGAGGATGAGGATGTTCATTTGGTAAATCTGAACTAGCCTCGAGTATAGTTGGTGCTGCAAGTAGTAATGGCATAACAATAGCAATTAACCCACTGAACTGACAACACGCTGACGTCAGACCCACGTCTGTTTACAAATCAATCAATGTCAAATATAGGGAGACACAGCCCACATAGATGAATATGACAGGATGCAAGTACATCACGTAAAGTTCTTTAGTGCTCTTACATAATTGCAATGTGAAACCTAACCAAAACTAACTGAATGTATCAAAACGTGAACTTTGGTTCAGACCTTGGTGCAGACCTTCAGATATGAAAGGGCCCTAAAAAACCTGAGGGAGCTTGTGTAATGTAGCAAACTCGCTGCTCACACACATCTCCCAGCTGAAACTACAGGGGGTATATACTGTTGGACTGTCGAGGCAGTGGTATAACAATACAGGGCAGGCTGTGGCAAGCAGGCTAGTATGCTAACTTCAGTAGACATCTCTACAACACAACATACAGACATCAGAACTGTTCTTCTTCACATTTTGTTAATAATGTTTGTAATGTTTTAAACAGATATTCTGGCCATATCTTACACATTGTACCTTTAAGAAAGGATTTTTTGGTCATTTGCCTTATTAGAATTTTTATTATTATTATGTGAACATGGCTTTCTTACAGCCTTTTCTTACAGTCTTACCAGTAGTGTTGCTAAAAATGTAACCTTGGGAACTGAAGTGAAGGTAGCACAATAGGGAAATGTCATTGGGGGTCATCAAATCAAAATTATTCCATCACCTCACCTGGGAGCATGAACGTGCTCCGCTAAAGGTTATAGTACAAAATATAAACTCTTTTGAAAAAAATGGTGTTGATACTGTGGGCAGTAAACATGTTCACTAAATTTTGTAGGAAATTTAATTTTGCTCTTTTGTTTTGATCTGATTGGAAGTTAAATCAAAAGTAAAAGTTTGTGTAGTTTAATCTACAACAATAAAGCATATTTTATAAATTGATCAAATGTTCTGTGTGTAAAAACTATCAGTCGTCACTGATAGTGGTAAAATGTTTTCCTATGAAATCTAGTGAAGTAAAGTAGCACAAACTAGAAGTAAAGTTAAGTAAGTACTTAAGTAAAGTGCTTGATTGCATGTAATCAGTCACTTTCCACCACTAGTATTTATTGGGCAACATATTGGTCGCTGTTATTATTACTGCAACATTAAGATCTATCTAACTGATTTCCTGGTCCTGTTTTGTATGCAAAATGTTAATATTCAAAATAACTAGTAACCATGCTGAAGTGCAGCACAAGTACCTCAACATTATACAACAGTACAGCAATTAAGTAAATGTTAAAATTCCACCACAGCTGACTGACATTGCTGTTGCTGAGGCCAAATGATTCACACCGAGTCAGTTTAGTAAAAATGTATTCATTCAACTGTTGAACACCAGCAAGTCCTACACTCCTACACTTCTATTATAGTTTAAAAATACAAATAAACACACACGGTGCCATGTGTGCAACATGCTCAGAGAGTAGTGTGTACTTGTTTTTGTAAACTAGACACCAAGAAACAAGGTGAGATTACAAAGAATGCATCATGACATAATATAGGTGATTGATGATTCCAACAGATTTAAAGTTATTTTAATCCAACTCAATACAATATTGTTGTGACTTAGTCAAAACAAAATTTAGAGTTAAAATAGTTTAGAAACATATTGAAATATATTGATTATTAATAATAAAAATGTTTAAAGTACAAGGAGAAAAAGGGGGCTGTTTAAAGATCCTTCTGGTGATGGGTACAAGAAATGAAGAAGAAATGATTGTTAGAAACAAAGAAGAAAGTGTTTCAGAGAAGGCAAATGATGCCCTCCTACCTACACGACAGGACAACAACGGTGAGTCTTATTGCGTGCATTCATATTGGTGACAGCAGTCGAGAATCTCTACATGACTATAATCTTAACAAAATGTCTTTTAAAGCCCAAAACTACCTGCTAAAACCTGCTAAATGGACTGAAAGTGGAATGCAGACTTTTGTGGACTACAGTAATTTGCAAAATAGGAATTTGAATTAAAATTTTTGATGATGTTTGCAAATTGCTATTGTTAAGTGCTTATGAGGAAGAATTTTGGTATTTGGGTTTTGATTTTCTGTTGATTCAGATCAGCAGCTTTGGCCCTTTAAACTGAACTGAATCCAATACAACAGCAATAGGCCATCATATCCACAGGGACTGTGGATGCTCTGCTTCTGGACGGAGACAGTGTGCTGGTTTCTCTACAAGGTTTTTAGGCAAGGTTATTCTCCAACCACCCACTGATCTCGTTCTCATTCCTCCTTATCCATTCGATGTTGTTCCTCACTGTCTCCAGCGCCTGCTGTCGTGGCATCTCCCCAGCACCAGCATCCGGTGTTATACTGAAGAAATGCTCCATCTACAAGAACAGTGTAGAGAAATATGTTACAAGAAGCCTGATTACAACCTGTGAATCCCTACCTGCTCCAGATCAAAAAATCAAACATCAACAGTTCAAAGTCCAGAGGTGAAAAGGCAGCCTAAAATAAAAACTTCAGTGGCTCTATATGAACTGATGTATTTTAATCAGATAGGTATTTTACATACAGTATCTCACAAAGTGAGGACACCCCTTTCGTTTTTATAAATATTTCATTATATCTTTTCATGTGACACCACTGAAGACACTTTGCTATTATGTAAAGTAGTGAGTGGACAGCTTGTATAACAATGTAAATTTGCTGTCCCCTCAAAATAACATATCACACAGCCATTAATGTCTAAACCACTGACAACAAAACCAAGAACCAAAACCTAAGTGAAAATTCCCAAACTGGGGCCAATTAGCCACTTTGACTCACTGGTGTCATTTGACTCATTAGTGTTACAAGGTGTGAATGGGGAGCAGGTGTGTTAAATTTGGTGTTAACGCTCTCAAACTCCCTCATACTGGTCACTGGACATTCAACATGGCACCTCATGGGATTGACTTTCTGAGGATCTGAAAAAACACTGTCCTGTTGAGACCAAGATAAACTTATTTCTGTGTGGCAGCAACCAGCTGAAGAGTACCAAGACAAGTGTGTCTTGCCTAAAGTCAAGTATGGTGGTGGGAGTGTCATGGTCTGAGGCTGCATGATTGCTGCCAGTACAACATGTACTGTGACATACTGAAGCAGAGCATGATCGTCTCCCTTCGGAGACTGGGCCGCAGGGCAGTATTCCAACATGTTAACGACCCCCTTCAAGACAACCACTGTCTTGCTAAAGAGGCTTGAGGGTAAAGGTGATGGACTGGCCAAGCATGTCTCCAGACCTAAACTCAAATGAGTAAAACTCAAATTGATGTTGTATTTTCTGATAAATCAGAGAGAATTATCAAATCTTTTAATTTTGTTACAGGAATTTCTGATCACAATCTAGTACTCACTGCCCGGAAGTTAAGCAGTAAAAGGTTTATCTTAAGACAAACAAGACAAACAAGATTTTTAGGATACCAAAGAAAGATTTGTCCAAAATCAATACCGAATTTAAAAGCTCAGCTTGGGATAGGTTTACTAGCATTGAAGAAACTAATGTATTTTGTAAGGCTTTTATAGACATTGCTAATAATGTTAAGGCCAAATTTTTCGAGACAAGAAGTAATAACAGCCTACCCTGATTGACAGAACATATTTGTAATTTCATGAAGAAAAGAGACCATCCACTCAAAAAGACATTAAAATCTGGCCTTGATACTGATATCTGTCTCTTTAAAGATCACTTTAACAAAATATTAATGGAACTTTAAGAAGGCAAAAGCAAATTTTTTCATTGACCTTATTAAACAGGCTAAAAATAATAATTACTTAAAAAATGCCTTTATTGCACTGTAGTAAGGCTGTATGGTTAAAGGTAAAAATTTATGAATCACTGGTTGCTGGTTTATGTTAAACCACTTGCTTAGCGGGACACTACAGTGAAAGCTGACATTGTCCCATAGACAGGTTGTGCTAGAGGTTGATGATCCTGCTGCTCACGCTCACACACAAAATTCCAAAGACCACCAAGAAAAGTGTTGCCGCATATATTTACCATTTTGCAACACAAGTGCATCAGAGTGCAAAATGTGTTTTAGTGAGTGAAAATGTATTTAGAGTTTTGCACAAAGAGTGGATGAGATTTGCATAAAGTGAACTCTTTTAAGGGTTTGCCAAATGAGTGTTTTAGCAATTGTGAAAAACTGTAATAACCTCTATCGAAAGGAAAATAAAGATATTAGGTATTACATTGTTGTTGAAGATCAACAATATATTAACACAGGATGAAAATGAAATTGCTTTTATGTTTTTTAAAGATTCAGCTAATCAATTTGCGATTAGGAAAATTGATATCATACCACCAGCAGAGGTGGGTAGAGTAGCCCAAAACTGTACTCAAGTGAAAGTACTGTCCTTTGCAAAAACAAGTACTCAAGTAAAAGTGATGAAAATAACAACCTGAGTAAGAGTACAAAAGTATTTACTAAAAATTTATTAAAAAAGTAGTAACTTAGTGTGTGACTTAATTAAAATAAAACAAGGTGTCATTTTCCCCAAGTCTTTCATTGGATGTGGATGTGATTAGAGTTATTTCAGATGGTCTTCTTTAGGTAAAGATAAAGAAGTGAACATGTTATTTATTTGTTATGTGAGTCATTGCCTCCTGATTAGATTACCTGCCACATATGCACCAGGATAATATTCCCAGTGTGTATCCATCAAGTGTGATTACAAAATATTCCATTAACATTACAGTCCGTTAGTACTCCAATAAGTAAAGATTGTTAAAAATATTATTGCATTATTTTCTTGTTCACCCTGATAGTGTGATTTGTCAAACAAATCAAATAAGGAGATAATGCTGTGATGTTTCATAATTTATTGCCTATTAAAATCAGGGGTGCTCACTTCTTCACTTTTACCTGAGGAAGATCATCTGTGGTTGAAAAATAATCAGTCACAGTCACATGCAATAAGAGTAGTTTGTCTTTTTTGTGTGTCCATAATTTGGTCTGTCTTTATCAGGCTACACCAATGAGCATGACTAGTTAAAAGCAGACTGCTCGTACGTGAGCTTGTAGCTACAGTTATCATGCACCTTAGGATATATAAGGAATGGGTTCCTACTTATCAGACTCCAGTGTGAACTGTACACGGCCTGAAAGTGACCCGCATGTGACACATGCCACACTCAGCACGCTGCTGCAGGCTACAGTTTACCTACTAATTCACCTACGTAATATTGCAAAAATCAGGAATATCCTGTCTAAAAATGATGCAGAAAAACTAGTCCATGCATTTGTTACTTCTAGACTGGATTACTGCAATTCCTTATTATCAGGCTCTTCGAAAAAGTCCATTAAGACTTTTCAGCTGATCCAGAATGCTGCAGCACGTGTTCTGACATGAAACAGTAAAAGAGATCATATCTCTCCTGTCTTAGCTTCTCTGCATTGGCTTCCTGTAAAATCCAGAATAGAATTTAAAATCCTTCTTCTCACATACAAAGCTCTTAATGGTCAGGCACCATCTTATCTTAAAGAGCTCATAGTACCTTACTACCCCACCAGAGCACTGCGCTCCCAGAATGCAGAGTTACTTGTGGTTCCTAGAGTCTCCAAAAGTAGAATGGGAGCCAGAGCGTTCAGCTATCAAGCTCCTCTACTGTGGAACCAGGTTCCAGTTTGGGTTCGGGAGGCAGACACCGTCTCTACATTTAAGAGTAGGCTTAAGGCTTTCCTTTTTGATAAAGCTTATAGTTAGGGCTAGCTCGGGTGAGTCCTGAACCATCCCTCAATTATGCTGCTATAGGCCTAGACTGCCGGGGGATTTCCCATGATGCACTGAGCTCCTCTCTCCTCTTCTCTCTCTCTCCCTCTGAGTGCAACCTCATCCCATTAATGCATGTTACTAACTCGACTTCTTCCCTTTCCCGTGGTCGTGTGCTTCCTCCTCCTGTTGCTTCCTGCAGGTGTTGCTGGCTCTGGAGCTGTGGAGTCTGGATCTGTGGTTGGGAGTCTCCTGCTGTCCCCGTGTTCCTGCACAACGCCCTCTGCTACAGTTACAACTGCTGTTACTAGTCCTATTGCTATTATTACTGTTATTATTATTATTATCATTAACATTACTATAAATATCTGTACCATTTTTCATTCAGTCTATAGCAACATTACCTTTACTGTCTGTACCTCTATGTGTATACTGTGTAGGCTGCCTCCCTCTGCTCTCTCTCTCTCTTGCTCTCTCTTTCTCTCTCTCTCTCTCTCCCCCTCACCCCCAGCCGGTCGAGGCAGATGGCTGCCCACCCTGAGCCATGGTTCTGCTCGAGGTTTCTGCCTCTTAAAAGGAAGTTTTTCCTTGCCTGTGTCGCCTAGTGCTGCTCTTGGTGGGAATTGTTGGGCTTCTGTAAATAACTTCAGAGTACGGTCTACACCTGCTCTTTATGAAACGCGCTGTGAGATAACTGTTGTTGTGATTTGGCGCTATATAAATAAAATTGAATTAAACTGAATTGAATACAGAAGTAAACAAGAAGCAAGAACATAGCTCTGGTTACTCGCGGGAGACTACCGTTTTTTATTGTCCTCTCATGGATAACTCAGAAGAGAGCCCCGGTCCGGTGGATTTTAGGTATAAGAAAGAAATTTGTAAGCAGATTATAGCAAGGTAGAGAAGGAACAGAGCCAAATGTTTAATAATGGCTTTTTGTGGAGCTTTTTCGTTCACAGCGGCTCCATCTACAGCAGAACTACTGCTCTATAGCGACGTCAAAGTTGCATCAAATGCGACCTGAGTATCCAGACTGAGGTCGCATTTAAAAAGCTCCGATCTGTATTGGTTTTGGACCACATATGGAAGTGGCCCAATTCCGAACTGGAAAAGATCAGATTCCAAGTGACTTGGCCTGTTCACACTGTCATAAAAAGATCAGATTTGAGTCACATATGGGCAAAAAAATCGGATTTGGGTCACATTGGCCTGCAGTCTGAACGTAGCCTAAGTTTGTGTGAAGTGAGTATGTATGTATGTACGAGTTAGAGTACTGTATATATAGAGAGTATGTTAGAAGGGTAGGAGGGTCATATCTGTAGAATTTGTTTAATGTGGGAGACCTGGGATTGCCACTCCTCTGACTGTGTCATTGCTCGTCATACTGGAGGTCTTGGGATTGTGGGGACATATTCATGGAAGTTTAAAGTTCGTGCCTGTTTGATAAGTTGGTGAAATGATGTTAGCTATCTAACTACAATTCTTATCTCTGTTTCTTAATGTTGTTCAGTCTCTTTAATTTTTCAAATGACTGTAACCTAAACTGTACTCTTGTATGGAGACCTAACAATATGAACAGAATGTGATGTCTGTCAGCCTCTCAGCTCAACAGGAGATTCTGCTGACATGCAGCTGTTTCTGTGGAGGAAGACCCTCAATGCAGGTGTAGTCCAGAAAGCTGGTTTACTGACAACTCTGAATTCATTAACCCTGAGAAGAGGAAAATACTGCATTTTCAGTCCCAGAAAGGGCAGCCCACTGTAGTGAGAGCCACTCACAGACTTGGAGCTGATCAAACGAGAGCATCAGCTAAAGGCTCGTGCAGACTACACGACTTTCAGCATCAGCTGATGGCTGTGCTGTTCTACACAACTTGCCAATTTGTGACGGAAATCTTAAAGTCGTTGTGGCATTCACACTATGTGACTGATCGGTGACAGGGGTCACACACTACAGGAGCTCTGTCACCCGACGGGTGGTCTCCAAAATAATCTAACAGGTTAAGGTTTATTATCGGTGGATTAACTCCACTTACTCACCGTGTCTTCAACCTGAGCCAGAGTTTCCAAAGGATCCCTGTGTTGTGGAAGACATCTTGCCTCGTTCCTGTGACAAAGACACAACGTCCCAGTGGCTACAAGGACTAAAAAACCTGTGGCACTGATGTCCCACATTATGAAGACTGGTTCTGGAAAAGCTGCGGTCCATGGTCAGACCTCTCCTGGACTCACTACAGTTCTCAGCCTCTCAACCCCGATTGGGAGTTGAGGATGGCATCATCTTCCTGCATCTACGTTAGGGGTGGGAATCTCTGGGCACCACACGATTTGATTCGATTATGATTCAGAGGGCTGCGATTAGATTATTAAACGATTATCGATGCATCTTTATGCATCATATTTTTTCTATACAGGATCCCTGAATAATTACTAAGCATTTAATTTGTACATTAAAATTGAAAAGAAACATCTCCTTATTAGCTTCAAAGGACTAGTTTGCATCCCTAATTTACTTCATTAACCTCAGCTCCAGGGTCCCTCTTTTCTGTAATAACCAGCTGTCAGACTCCTGAATACTGAAATATAATTATCAGGACAGAGCTGTATACCAGTTAAGTCTCAGCTTGTACCTGATGTTCTCAACCCTTGACTAGTAGGTTAGTTAGTAATGACATACAGCTGATATTTAATATTACTTTGTTACTAATTTAGCTAATGTTACATAAATAAATAAATCTTTTTAGCACCTTTCACGGGACCAAAGGACGCTTTACACATAGTTACAGTGACAGAACAACAAAAAGTCATTCAGGACTGAATGCACCACGCCGCGTCACCTGCCGCTGGAAGTGCCACTGCTCAGGCGCCGCAAGCGCAGCCGCGTAGTGGATCAAGGATGCCTCCCGGAGCTGAAGCGCTGCTCTGCACCGGGCCACGAGGAGCAGACTCTCCGCTTTGGCCTCCTCAATGCTAGATCGCTCACTAACAAGACGTTCATCCTCAACGACTTCTTCACATCACGCCAGTTGGATATATTTCTTCTGTGTGAAACCTGGCTTCACGTCGGTGAGTGCACTCCGTTCTCCGAGCTCATACCCCCGGATTGTGCGTTTCTAAACTCACCACATAGCACCGGCAGAGGTGGTGGGCTAGCATCTGTTTTCAAATCTAGTTTTAGTTATCGACAAGTACAAACAAACTAATTTTCGAGCTTTGAACTACAGACACTTGTTCTAAATTCCGACGCTCCAGTCCTGTGCGCTTTACTTTATCGCCCTCCAAAATTTAATTGAGGATTTTACAGACTTTCTTGCAGAACTAACTCTTAACTATGATCACTTTTTAATAGCCGGGGATATGAATGTCCATGTATGCTGTGAATCGAACCAGTTGGCTAAGGACTTTCTTAATCTGGCTGACTCTTTTAATCTTAATCAATGGGTGGTTGGGGCCTCACACGAGAAGGGACATGCATTGGATATCGTGCTGTCTTTTGGATTAAGTGTAAACATACAGGAAATCTGCAACACTGGCATTTCGGATCACTTTGCAGTGCTGTTCTCTGTTACATTGCATGGCTCTTTGGACAAACCGTGCGCCCCAGCACGCTGGGTGCGTAAGCTAAACAGCCAGACTGCCTCACGCTTTTCAGATGCTTTTAATGACCAGTGTTTGGAATAACGGCGTTTAAAAGAACGGCGTTACGTAACGGCGTTATTTTTTCAGTAACGGGGTAATCTAACTAATTACTTTTCCCGTCGTTACAACGCCGTTAACGTTACTGGTCGTTAAATGCGGTGCGTTACTATGCAATAAACTGTGCAATCCGAACGCAGCAGCTGGCTCACACAGCTAGTCAGGAGGTGGGTTAATAACGAGGTAAGCAGTGCTTGAAGTGGACCGGTGCGCTGCGCTCTCCATATCAGGTTCTCTGGAGCTAGCGTAGGCTCACCTGTTCCGTTCTCGCCTGCCTGCTAAACTCTGTCGGCGGGGAGGCGAGACAAGAGAAGCTTCGGGTGCCTTTCAACCAGCGATTATGTTGGCTAAGGCAGAGTCATGTTTCTTGGTAGCCAATTAGAGCCAGTGTTTTTACACACATGCCAGCACACGCGCCACAAACACACACACACACACACACACACACACACACAGCAGCTAAACAGACATTCGATGAAGCAGCAGAGATTTTTTTAACAGTAGGTAACGGAAATAGTTACTTTCCCTGGTAACGAGTTACTTTTATTACAGAGTAATTCAGTTACTAACTCAGTTACTTTTTTGGAACAAGTAGTGAGTAACTATAACTAATTACTTTTTTCAAGTAACGTTCCCAACACTGTTAATGACTCACTGCTTCACATGAGTCACCTTGACAATCTAAATGTTGATCAATGGATTAGTGTTTTTAACTCGACGTGCTCGGATCTGCTGAATATAATAGCTCCACTGAGAAGTAAAAAGCCTAAACCAGCATCCGAGCCATGGCTGATTGAAACCACACGTCTACACGCACGTCTGCGTGTAGACGCGCTGAGAGGAAATGGAAAAAGGACCGTCTGCAAGTGTCCTATGAAATACTAAGAAACAGTCTCGTGGAATACCAGAAAGCTGTTAAAGCTGCAAAAACTCAGTTTTTATCTAATCTTGTTTCCAGTAACAGCCATAAGCCACAGTTTCTTTTTAAAATGTTAAACTCTCTCTTAAACCCTTGTGATTGCGCTGACGTTGAATCATCAACCGAATCATGTGACAAATTTCTTTTGTTCTTTTATGAGAAGGTGTGTGCTGTCTGTCTTCTCTCACTCCCTGTGTGTCTGAGCCTCAGATTCTCTCTACATGAGCTGTTGTGTTTGATCACTTTGAGACGGTGTGTCTGTCTTTTTTAACTAGAGTTGTTCAGCAGCTGAGGCCCTCAAACTGTCCACCTGACACTATCCCGCCACGCCTCCTTAAAGAGGTATTCCCGACACTTGGACCTCTCATTTTGGATTTTATTAATTCTTCACTGTTGTCTGGATGCTTCCCGGCTGCCTTCAAACATGCTGTGGTCCAGCCCCTTTTGAAAAAAACAAACCTTGATCCCACAGTGTTATCAAATTTTAGACCTATTTCTAAACTCCCATTCCTGTCTAAGGTTGTGGAGAAACTTGTATATGGCCAACTACAGTCTCACCTTGATGAGAATGGAATCACTGAAATATTCCAATCTGGCTTTAAACCCCGGCATAGCACAGAAACAGCCCTCTTAAAAGTTTTAAATGGTTTGTTTTTAGCTGCTGATTCTGGCAAATCTACTGTTCTCTAACTTTTAGATTTAACAGCTGCATTCGACACTGTAGACCATGCCACACTTTTATCTCGCTTAGAGCATTATGCAGGCATTAAGGGTACTGCTCTTCAGTGGTTTGAATCGTTTTTATCCAACAGAAGCTTCTCAGTCCATCTTGGTGAGCACTCCTTTTCAATAATGCCACTAAATTTCGGCCTGCCTCAGGGTGCAATTTTAAGCCCTGCTTTATTTGCACTGTACATACTTCCGCTTGGGTCCATTTTTAAGAAGCACAATGTGGCATTTCATTGTTTTGCAGATGAAATACAAGTCTACCTCCCACTGAGCACAAATGACTTTTCTGCAATCAAAACTCTACAGGACTGTCTTAAGGAGGTTGTGTCCTGGATGGACTCAAACTTTTTAAGCCTTAATAAAAGCAAAACTGAAATTGTGGTCTGTGGGCAAACAGACTTTTGGCTCATTCTCTCGCCCAAGCACAAAAAATCTGGGAGTGCTTCTTGACTGTGGTTTTAAGTTTGAGTGGTGAAAAGCAGCTTTTATCATTTAAGACTACTTAGTAAAATCAAGCCCTATCTCCCTAAGAAAGACCTGGAGAGAGCAGTCCATGCCTTTGTGACATCGCGGCTGGACTACTGTAATTTGCTGTACTGCGGACTCGAACGGCGCTCTCTTCGCCCTTCGACCTGTTTGCGTCGCTGGAGACGACGCACTGTCCACTGTGGTTCTCCCTTTCGCTCCCAGCCCCATTGGGGCTGGATGCTATAGTGCACACGTGGCCGAGGCTGCGGCTGTACGCCTTTCCCCCAGTCGCTCTGCTCCCGGGCATCCTGGAGAGGGTCCGTCAGGACAGTGTCAGCCTACTGTTAGTAGCCCCGTTCTGACCGACCAGAGTCTGGTTTTCGGACTTAATAGCACTTCTGGACGGCCCGCCATGGCAGGTCCCTCTGAGCAGAGACCTGTTGTCCCAAGCGGGGGGGCGGAATCTTCCATCCTTGCCCCTCCCTGTGGCGACTATGGGTCTGGCCCCTGAGGGGGCGCAGTTCATTCAGACGGGTCTGACAACAGGAGCAGTCGAAACCCTGCTCAGCTCCAGAGCCCCATCCACGAGACGGATGTATCTATACTCAGAGGTCCTCCCATTGGAGGAAAGAAGACCAGCTGCTGGTGTGTTTCAGGTCCCCCAAGGCTGGGCTCCCTGCTTCCAAGAATACTTTCAGCAACTGGATTGTTCAGACCATCTCCCTGGCCTATCAGGTGCGCGGGTTGCCTTCACCTTCACCTATCCTCTCAGGGGCTTCCCTCCGGGATGTATGTGAGGCTGCTGGCTGGGCCACTCCTCACACTTTCATCCGGTTCTATTGTCTGGACCTTCCACCTGCACCCAGTACCAGAGCACTCTCCTCTTAGTCGTGCCCACAGGTTGCTGCGCAAGGGCAGGCGAGGGTTCCCCTCGTCCCCCTTCAAGGGAACAAGGGTTACATACGTAACCCGAGACGTTTCTCCACATCACCGCTGCAAACATAAATTTCCTACAGATGGTGATGTCATTTTCCAAGAGAGCTGATAGGTCAGTAGGTGGCATTTTCACAGAGTTTGATCTCTTATCTGGAACATAACCTGCTCTAGAGCAGGTTAGCCATTCAGCATAAGTTATCATGGAGATCTAAGAAGTGAACCACCTTCGTGTTACTGACCCAGGATTAACCCCGAAGTTACCTGGATAAGCTCAAATCCTGCTTCGTGGTACAGGCCTCTGCCTTGCATTCACCTAACTGTCACACTCATTTATATTTTCTTTGTATTTATATTTTTACTCTGGGATTTATATAATTCTTTATATAATAACTTTCTATTATTATTTCTATTCCTCATGCAGCTGTGACACAGAATTTCCCCTCGGGGATCAATAAAGTATTTCTGTTTCTGATTCTTATACCTGTGTGGGTGGCAGTGAATTTAAAATATCAATTTGTTTCATGCAGTAGATTCCAGGTTCAAATCCCAGTTATGACAAGTTACTTTACATTTTTGGGGTGGATCAAAGTGTCTGTCGCATGAGTAAATGTACTTTATAATAACTTATCAAACAGGCAAAAACTTTCCTCTTCCATGAACATCACCAGCCTTTTATTGTCACCATTACATTTACATTTAGGAGGAAGAGGAAAGAAGGAAGACACTTTTATCCCCCACCCCTCAAACATGTACACATACTCTAATTCGTACATACATTCATACTCACCTTGAGCATCTATACATACTCAGTTAGTGCATATATAAATATTTAACCTTGAGCATACAAACATACTCACCTTGTGCATACATACATACTTACGAATGTATGTGCATGGCACTATGTATGTCTGCGTATGACAGTATATATGTGCAAGCAAAGTATTCAATTTTCTCAAAACACACTGTTACATACATACAGTCATTGTGTTTTTCTTCCTAATGATACTTCATGAACAAAAATAATTAATTTTAGTGTTGAGTTTTGACTTACACATGATTTTCTAACACTGAATGTAATGTCGGCTACTGGAGCCACGCCCATTACCAAGTCCCCTGTCCAGAACTTTACCTGTTCTCATCTGGTCACCCTGGTATTCAACCATGTTTTGGAAAAACCATCTGTGTTTGGAACATATTGAGCACATAGCTGGACAGAACTTGGTGAGGTTTTGTGAAAGTTTGAAAAGCTTCTATGGCTCTTTTGATTCATTTTTCCCGCAGTGAAAACTTGTTCAACTGATCATGCTAGAAAGACACCATTGCAACCAAAGCAGGAGTAAGCTGCACATGTGCTAACCTTCCAAAGCTGGTGCTCTGTGTTGTAGGTGGTGGTGATTCGACTCAGTAGGCGACCGAGGTTCCTGTCATTAATTGTGTATCTGTTAAGAAAGAAAAACCGGGACATTTGACTGTGGCTTTTTGAAGTTCAGTAAATTGTGGAAATATGATGAATGTTTTCATGACTTGACAGTCTTAATACTACAACATGTTCTGGCCTTTCAAATATAAAGTTTTTGTGTAAACTAAAAAACTTTACTCAAAGACAACAAGTATGACACTATTTCACAGAATTAACTGGCTTTATCTAACTGTACTGAACAATATCAGACACTCTGTTCTGCCCTTTTTTTCTCATCATCTGACTTCATCATTTGTGCTAGTGTTAAAAGGAGTGTCATTTTATTCTTAACGAAGTTGCAGTTCGTTATAAAACAGACTGTGAAAACACATCATTAAAAAGACCACAAGGATTGTAATAAATTTCACCTTTTTTATTCTTTACCTCTCAATCTGAAAGAAAGAGATGAAATGTCCCAAGGTGACAGCATATTGGTGACATATAATGTGCGAGACGATAGATGTAGTTCATTAAGTAGTTTTCCACACAACCAAATGTTACTTTACAGTTTTACAACAAATTGCAACTTCTTGACTTAAATTATCTTTGAATTATTCTTATATTAGTTAATTATTATATTAATTATTCTTTTAAATTGACAAACATTGTCACAAACATCAGGGCACAATTCAAACGGGATCAAATTATGTGTTGTTGACTACCAAACTTATTCTGAAATACGGCCCCGTGGGGCTAAAGCAGAAGGGCTGTCTACATGACCACTGTAGGGATTAAATGTTTACAGTAGTGATGTGTGGATCAGCTCTGACATTATCTGAATCCACCCACCACCCACCCTATCAAATTATTGTAATTCGATTTAGAGACCCACACCATTTCAGTCATGGGAGCTTTCCAGCTGATTTCTTCATTGTGTTGTACTTTTGAATGAGTGTTTTCTTTATCTATTTACTTTCATGATTAGAGAGGCTGTCCTTCATTTAACCGTTTCCATGTGCACAGTAATACATACATACAAGTCACAGCAAACATTGTGGGACAACTAAACTGGTAGTTCTGAACTTGACTGGACAGACAGAGGAAACACAATTCATGTTTCAGCTTCTATAATCCATGTTTAGATGCTGTGATGTAGCTCAGGATTGATCAGGAGGACGGCTGCTTTACTCCAAACATTTTCACTGTATGTAAATGTAAATGTGTTGATTGTATCAACCTGGACTGTGTGTGAGATCTTTTGGATGTGTGGAGGAATGCATTGCCATTATTAACATTAGATCCTGACTGATCTTGTTTGCTCCTGTGCCTCGTCTGTAAATGTGCACAGCCATCTTTTGTTGGTCAGAGCACTCACCTGTTGACCAGGTAGTGCCAGTTGAGTGTGGTCCAGTCCCAGGCCATGCTCTGCCCTAGCGGGTTAGAAGACACATATCGCACCACAGTGAACAGGTCCTGACTCCTCACCACAGTCTCATCTTTAGTAGCCTCCAGGAGCCTGTGGACAGAACAGAGGTTCATCTTTCTGCATAGTTCTTCTTAATGATTTGAAAGCTGCACATTATTTTAAATGTAAAATCCAACAGCCCAAGCAGAGAGAGCAGGACTCCCTGAGGCCAAATGTCTCACCAGAAAATTGTGCTCACCAAAGTAATTGTTGACTTTGTGTAGTACTGCAACATCATTAAAATGAGGTTCAATCAAACTCTTTTGAAGACAAAACAAAGTTGACCAGTATTTCCTGAAATGTCTGTTTTAAAACAATTATAACAAATCTGCAGTGTTGGGCAAGCTACTTGGAAAATGTAGTGAGCTAAGCTACTAGCTACTCTACATTAAATGAAGCATCACTACACAGAAGCTACCCCCCAGTGAAATGTAGCAAGCTAAGCTACAGCAACGTGGCAAAAGTAGCTTAGTTACATCTATTCTACTTTTAATTTTTTAATAGTTTATAGTTAGGTCATTTATATATAAATATTTATATACACACACTCACACACACAACATAGGCCTAGTTTATATTGAACCAACTTAATTTCACAGTAGCAATAGAAGAAAGACTAAAAATCTGCTCCAATGTGTGAGAGAGCTAAATCAGACACAGAAACTCTCCTACTTACTGCTAATATCATTGCTGCTAAATGTACTTCCTCATACAACAAATGGAGAACCATTGTTGTTTGTATAAAGCAACTTAATTATCATATTATTAATTAATTAAATTAATTAATTATTTATTAATGCAACATTGGCAACATTGCAACCTAAACATTCATGGCAGAGAAAGAGCGAGAGAGAGAGAGAGAGAGAGAGACTGGAAAATCAAAACATCCACGATTTAACTCATTCATTTCTAACAGAAACATTTCCCCAGAATAATTCTGGTGTAAATTTGGCTGTGGACAAAATCAATTCAACATTTCATCATCTGGTTTCATTGTCTAATTTGAAAGCCTCAAAACCAAAACCTCAACAAATGAACAATAACAAATGGTTTGACATTGATTGCAAAAATTTAAGGAAAACTTTAAGGAAATTATCAAATGAAAAGCATAGGGACCCAGATAACCACAGCATACGCTGTCAATATGAGGCCACTCTGAAACAATACAAGTACACCCTAAAAACTAAGAAAGAACAACACAGCAAGAACCAGCTCTGTGAAATTGAGGAATCCTTAGAGTCCAACCAGTTTTGGGAGAAATGGAACAACCTAAACAAAACCCAGCAGGATGAATTGGCGATCCAAGATGGAAATACTTGGATTAATCACTTTAGTGAACTATACAGTAATATTACAAAAAATGATGATCAGCACAAAATATTCACAAAATGGAAAAATCTGGAGGCGGTGATTAAAACAACCAAAACCCTCTAGATTACCCTGTAACAGAACAAGAATTAACAGAAGCCATCCAGTCCCTAAAAGGAAAAAAGGCTTGTGGTATCGATGGAATCCTAAATGAAATGATCAAATATTCAGACCATAAAATCAGATTGGCTATACTAAAACTATTCAATACCATTCTAACAACTGGAACTTTTCCAGACATCTGGAACAAAGGTTTAATAACCCCAATCCATAAATCTGGAGATAAATATGACCCAAATAACTACAGAGGAATATGTGTATCCAGTAACCTGGGAAAAATATTCTGCAACATCATTAATAAACGACTTGTCAACTTTGTTGATAACCACAATATTCTGCATAAATGCCAAATTGGCTTTTTGCCAAATTGCCGCACAACAGACCATATATTTACCCTCCAGACTCTAATTGATCAAGAACTAAACATTAAGAAAAGAAAAGTATATGCCTGCTTTGTTGACTTCCAAAAAAGCCTTTGATTCCATCTGGCACGAGGGCCTTTTCTATAGGCTACTTGAAAGTGGCATTGGAGAAAAAACATATGACTTGATTAAAAACATGTATACAAAAAGTGAATGTGCCATAAAGATTGGAAACAAACAGACCTAGTGAGGCAGGGATGCAATCTAAGTCCAATTCTCTTCAATCTATATATCAATGAATTAGCAAACCAATTAGAGAGTTCCACGGCACCTGGACTCCTCCTGAACGACACAGAGACCAGAGGTCTGCTGTATGCAGATGACTTAGTGTTGCTCTCACCTACTAAAGAAGGTTTGCAGCAGCACCTTAACCTCCTGCAGAGATTCTGTCAGACCTGGGCCCTGACAGTAAACACAGCAAAGACTAAGATAATGATCTTTCAGAAACAACACAGAAATCAGATTTCACACAATTTTTATTTAGACACCACTAAATTACAACATACAAAAAACTATACTTACCTTGGCCTAAACATTACATACACAGGGAACCTCAACATGGCTGTGAAAGATCTGAGAGACAAAGCAAGGAGAGCTTTCTATGCAATAAAAAGAAACATTAAAATATATATTGCAATTGAAATCTGGCTTAAAATTTTCCAATTTGTACTAGAACCAATAATTCTATATGGTAGCGAAATCTGGGGGCCAAAACTTAATAATGAATTTGACAAATGGGACAAAACAATCATAGAATCTTTCCATACTGAGTTCTGTAAGAGCATCCTGCAGGTGCAGAGAAAAAACACCAAATAACCTATGCAGAGCAGAGCTTGGCCAATACCCCCCTCTTACTAAAAATACAGAAAAGATCACTTAAATTTTACAACCACTTAAAATCAGTTAACCCCCAGACATACCATCACAAAGCCCTAACATACCAGGAGCTGAAACCAGAGAAGAGTCCCCTCAGCCAGCTGGTCCTGAGGCTCTCTGCAGTCCCCAACAGCCTCAGGACAGCAACACCAACTCAAACAGACCAAACCAAATTATCAACAATATAAATATATTGAATACTGGAAAGAAACAACCAAAACACAAAGTAAATCACAATGTTATCTGACCCTAAAAAGAGAATTCACACTGGCAAATTACCTAAGTACAATAAAATGTCCTAAACTAAGAAAAATTATGACAATATACAGGCTGAGTGAACACAGCCTGGCCATAGAAAAGGGTCGCCACAGACAGAGCTGGCTACCACAGGAGGACAGACTCTGCTCCCAGTGTGACACAGGACAGGTAGAGACAGAGATACACTTTCTAACCTCATGCCCCAAATATGAACCACTAAGAGAAAAACACTTTGCAAACATTGCCCAAATATACCCCAAATTCGAATTCCTATCAGACACACAAAAGCTCCCCTATTTACTGGGAGAAATGCCCAAATGTCAAATAATTGCTGCAAAATATGTCTCCACATGCCATGATGTAAGGACAACCAGTGGAGCCTCAGACTGATAAATAATTGTACAAATTAAAAAAAAAAAAAAAAAAAAAAAAATTTTACTTTAATTGTTTGGTATTTTATTAATTATTTTGTTTTACATTTTATACTTGATTTTTTTTTAATCTATTAATATAACTAAATACACACACACATTCTACTGTTTTATTTATTTATTTTAATTTAATTCTTTTTTAGATATTTTTATTTTTAACACACACACGCTTACCGTTTTATTTATTTATTTTGCTTTAACTTTATAATATATATATATACTTTTTTTTAACACACACACACACACACACACACACACACACACACACACATGCTTACTGTTTAATTTATTTATTTATGTTTTTATGTTTTTTTTGTTTCTGTTTTGTTTTTTGTAACACACACACGCACACCTACTGTTTTGTTTATTCTATTTTTAGTATTTATAACACACACATTGTTTTATTTATTTATTTTATTTTTTAATATATACATATTTCTTTTTTTTAACACAAACACAGATACTTTGATTAGTGTATGTTCGAATTCTTTAATGAAATGTATGGGGGTGATTGATATTTTATATGTATTGGGATGATTGTTACTTTATATGTATGATGCTTTGGCAATATTGTTCAACAGTCATGCCAATAAAGCAAAATTTAATTGAATTGAATTGAGAGAGAGAGAGAGAGAGAGACAGACACTCCGTCGCAAGTGTCTTTAATCCCCTGCAGCAAAATCGCAAACATCAGCCCAAGGATCAGTGCGTGATGTCACCATCACAGGGAAGTGCTTCTACACATACAGGTGCGTGTGTGGCGGTAGTGTCACTTACTGATCCATCAGAAATGCTTGGGAAAATGTAGCGTGTGTGGAAGCTACTGCGCTACTCGGTCAATAAAAGAGCTTCGTTACTGAAAAGCTATTTGATTCAGAAAATAGCGACGCTACCACTGAGCTACTGAGAAATGTAGTTAAACTAGTGACGGCGCTACTTGTAGCGACGCTACTGCCCAACACTACAAATCTGCAAGTAAAAAACTGGAATAATCTCGGAAATTATTGTCATACATTAATGAAAATAGCGTATTCTTAGTCAACAACCACAATGGCTTGTATGTCTTCATGCGGATTTTTGTTATGTGGTTACTGTTGCAGTAGATCAGGATGAAAACATTGCAGCTACACAGGTACAGGTCTAACCAAATATCACAGTGATGTAATACAACTTTTATTTGTTGTCTATTATGACAACCATTGTGTAAAGAATGTGTTTTAATTACTTGGAGAGGAGTGCCACATTTTCCACAGATGCCAGTCCATACAACAGTTTGTCCTTCTCTTGTGCCAAAGAAGTATCTTTGTACCTCTGGAACATTATGTTCCACTTTGCTTCTGTGCCCGAGTTCTTCATGCCATAGCGATAGACCAGCAGTCTCAGATTCACGGCTACACTGCTGTAGGTCCAAAGATCAACAAATATTCATGTTAAGTTACCAGAGATGGAAAAACGTCATCTAAAACAATAGCTGTATTAAAAAGATGTTTGGTGGAGTCACTCTTCTTGTTCTCATAGAAAACATGAAATCATATTTCAACACATTAGTTCTTGAATTTTAAAACATCAACAGTAAATGTCAGGTTTAGATGTCAGAATCAAAGAGCAATGGTTTCTTAAAATATATTGAGATTCTGCTGGTTATGCACATTGATAAAAATACACTATAATACCCTGTGGGTCTGTTTCTTTATAATACTTTCTGGCTATAAGGAAAATTGACCACAAGTAATCCTTTGGATTGGTGATACCTGAGACTTCCATCAATCCACAGGTCAAAAATGCGAGAGGCTTCATTCAGAGCCTCCTGATCACCCATCTGACAAGCGATGCTAAGCACAGTCTCCCTCAGTAACCTGGCAAACAAAATAATAGGTCACATTACAGGATCTCCAACCACCCATTTTACATTAGTGGGTAAATTAGAGTGTGGGTTAGCCTAAAAGAAAAAATGCATACTTTGTTTAACAGTAATAATATTGTTACTGTCATCAGGTTTACTGACTGTACATTGTGAAGGACACCAGGGAAAGATTTAAGGTGTTTTCTGAAATATAAAACCCTACTGTTTGCGTAATAATAATAAATGTTATTTATACTGCACAGGCCCTGCGATGGACTGGCGACCTGTCCAGGGTGCATCCCGCCTTTTGCCCAATGTCAGCTGGGATAGACTCCAGCCCCCCCCATGACCCTGTACACAGGATAAGCGGTTGACGCTGGATGGATTTATACTGCACAATTCATAAAAAACAATGCAGCTCAAAAAGGAATAGCAACACATAACAGATGTTATTGTTCATCCATTAATGTATAGCTGACAGACAGGCAGTGAGGGAGCTTAAGGCATCACTTGGTTAAACAGATGTGTACAATTGTGTATCATCATGTTACTATGGAAGCTAATATTGTTTTCTCTGATAATATCACCTAGAGGAAGCGTGTATTGTGTGAACAGACGGGCAAGGCAGTTCCCCTGTGCAACACCAAAGTCATATTGCTATTCTATTATACTCTATTATTAACATTAACATTTTCTTCATGTAATCTACTGTATGTTCAGAGTTAATTTAGAACACAGTCAGAGAGGTAAACCCAGTTTAAAGGCAGTTTAAGCGAATGTATATGTTCATTCTGTACCTCTCTGTCTGTGTCCCTTCATCATTCCATCCGAGCTGTGTTGAGATTGCTTTAACATGGTCACGAAACAGTTTCTAGAGAAAAGAAACAAAAAGATGGTTCTTAATTAATTACAGGGAACTACACAGAACAAGACGTTTTCTGGGTTATGCAGAGCTCAGACAGGAATTGGGCCCAAAGACAAGGTACAAGGTGTAAGGTTGTTTCCTTGTCATTATACAGCACTAGGCTGCATAATGAAATAAAATTTGTAGTTCCTTCATGCTACGCACACAAAATTTAATTAAGTGTAGGACTATATTAAAATGTGACACTAGAACTGGCAGGATGTGTTTCATGATTTCAAAGTGAAATTAGGCAGTTCAAACAAAGCAGAGATCCAAAAACAGGTTGTCCAAACAAGGAGACAAACACTATAATTCAAACTATATCAACAATAAACTGTTAGGGTTGTATGGCTGCTTGGGATGTGTGTTCTCTCTGTAATTGTCTCTGTTCAAGGGGGCGTGGCAGCTGGCTCGGCACCTGGCTGTCCTCCATACCTGCTGCAGATCTACTCATCACCGGTCTGCTCTTAAGCTCCAAACTCCTGGAGGGCCGGTGCCAGATTGTTTTTCGCCATCCGTAGTAACAGTTGTCGGCCTAAACTTGGACGATTTTCGTTCTTCCCGAGCCTTCACACTAAAGTTTGTTCCTAACAGTTTTTTTGTCTCTTCACTGTTTCCAGACCTCCGCTGCCTTGTACCCCCTCACCTTGCCAGCCACGCTCCTGGATCCACAAGCTCTCTAGATTCCCAGCCTGGCCTTCCCAACCCTTGCCCAGTTACTGTTTTTGTTCTCAAGAATAAACCCTTTTCTCCAAACCTGTGTTTGCACCTGAGTTCAACCACCACCCAACCATAACATAAACACAGTTAACAGACAGAAACAATTTAACTATGTAGCCTACTTAATCATGGTAGAAGCACAAAAAACAAGAACATATGAACAAATTAACAAAATATGAACAAGTCAGCAAAATCAGGCAGGCAAAACGCTGCATAATTAACCTAATGTATAATTAACCTAATCGCCATCTTCATGATTAGCTAATCTTGTTTTCAAATGCAATTCAAATCGCAATTTTGATTTGAAAACGATTATTCATTCAGCCCTAGTTGAGGTGAGACAAATCCACAGACAGAGAAACAAACCAACAGGCAGGGTTACAGACAGAAGACCAAGGCAGGAACATATAACACGCTGACAAACTCAACATGGGAGACAATAATCTGACAACAACTCAACTAAACACAAGGCAACATCTACACACAGGCAAACAAGCAGACACAAACAACAGATGCAGCAAACTTCAAACTAAAACATATAACAGGCAGACACATGGACCACACAGACACACAACAGACAAATTCAGAATAAACAGGACAAGTATGCTGATAGATAAACCAAAACCTCAGAGACACAGACCAAACAGGCCATAACTAAAAAAACAACAAAAACACAACTTCAAAACCCAGACAAACACCTGAGGCCTGATTCAGAAAGCAGGTTTAGTGAAAACTCTGAGTAAGTTGACTCTGGGTTTTCGGTTTCAGAGAGCGAGATCAGATAAACTCTAGGTCTGTAGGAGGTTTACTTCAACTAACGCTGAGTTTCTCTCTGACTCCTCCCCGCCGTCTGACATTTCCTCATTCAAACTGTCGATATCAAAGCACATATTGGAACGCAATTACGTGTTTAGAAACATCGAAATCACGGTTAAATAGGCTATTATTTTTTTTCTGTCATCGATGTATGGACAGAGAATTGTCTTTGGACATCGTAAATTTATCCTCAGCTAAAAAAAATGTATATACTACCATGTCCTTTACAACACAGTGTCTCTGTGGACACTAAGGCAACTGTCAGGTTGGCAACAGTTGCACAAAAACACTTACTGTGCGCTATAGTGCTGCAGTAATCACTGTTTAAGCTAATCTGTATAAAACTGATCAATGAACAGTAACCTTTCATACTGTAGTCGCACTGATTGAACTTATACCTATAGTCATCAACTGGATACGATGTGAATATTTCTGAGTCAGGATGACTGTGGTGCAGCTGAAACAAATAAATGTCGTTAAACAGTGAGTTTTTCGGTCTCTGCTGAATGTGTTTTGACAGCATTTCATAAAATATAAAATGAGCAAGATTTTATTAATGTAACATAGACGTCTAAAACTTCACAGGCAGTTTGAACCTAGACACATTTTCCACTGCAAAAAAAATCATTAATAGGCATAGGCCTGCTGAGTCGGACTGTCAGTTTACAATCACCTGTCCAAACTGTGTCTAATCTGTTCGATTAATATTTTCATCTTCAGTTATTGCCACCGGCATTTAGTCCTGTCAGTTTACAGCTGAATAAACAGGCCTGTAGATTTTAAGATGAATAATGGGCTGCAGGAGAATTCCAGCAATTTATTATTCATTAAGGAAATTCCAGTCTGGCAAATGATGAATGAGCAACGCTGTATAAAATGTAATAATGTTAACGTATGGATCTTCCTCCACTCCTGCGTTTTAGAGCCAATCATAGTCCGTGTTGGCACGCATTCATATTTGTAGCTCCACGCGATTTTGTTGAGCCTGCTTTCTGAAACGGGACCTTGTACTACAGAGGGAGTTCAACCTACTCAGAGTTAACTCAGGGTTATCAAGCAAATGGTTAAATGGTACAACGACTGTGAAGAAGATGTTGGTTAGTTGAGTCAGTTTTAACTTAATTGGAGTTGGTGAGCGTTCGCAAAAAAAGGGCCATGTTCAATCATGCAGGCAGTTTTTTCGCAACGGCACACGCTCTGTATTTTTTCCAGAAAAATGCACTTTGATTGTATCAGAATATGAGGAGTTTAAAGACACGTTAATCTAACATGCAGCGGCCGAGAAAGCCAAGGAGGTTTGTTAGCATTGCATTGAGTAATGTTCTTATTGTAGGCTAATTCTCTATTTACTATTTTATGAACTCTTCTTTTATGTGTAATATGATTAAGATATAAATGTAGGCTACAACTGCACATAAGGTCCATTGAAAAAATGAAAAATAAATTAAGCCAGCAGAGAACAACAGGGCCCTGGATAAGCCAGTTACCTCACTTCAGGCCATAACAGGCCACAGGGCCCTGTTTCAATTTCAATTTCAATTTTATTTATATAGCGCCAAATCACAACAACAGTTATCTCACAGCGCTTTTCATAAAGAGCAGGTCTAGACCATACTCTGAAGTTATTTACAGAAGCCCAACAATTCCCACCAAGAGCAAGCACTAGGCGACACAGGCAAGGAAAAACTTCCTTTTAAGAGGCAGAAACCTCGAGCAGAATCATGGCTCAGGGTGGGCGGCCATCTGCCTCGACCGGTTGGGGGTGAGGGGGAGAGAGAGAGCAAGAGAAGAGAGAGAGAGAGCAAGAGAGAGAGCAGAGGGAGGCAACCTACACAGTATACACATAGAGGTACAGACAGTAAAGGTAATGTTGCTATAGACTGAATGAAAAATGGTACAGATATTTATAGTAATGTTAATGATAATAACAGTAATAATAGCAATAGGACTAGTAACAGCAGTTGCAACTGCAGCAGAGGGCGTCGAGCAGGAACACGGGGGCAGCAGGAGACTCCCAACCACAGATCCAGACTCCACAGCTCCAGAGCCAGCAACACCCGCAGGAAGCGACAGGAGGGGGAAGCACACAACCACGGGAGAGGGAGAAAATAATGTTTCAGAAAGCAGTGTGTCAATGCCAATGAATGTGTGCCAATGTGGACCATGATATGAAGTTAATTAGTTAACTTAGGTTCAGGAGCAGGGCCACGCCTAAAACCACAACTCTAATCAGCTGACAAGTAGGCCTATATCTACACCCAAGCTATTCAACCGGCCTCCTAAAAACTTGGCGAAAGTGTTGAATGGTTAAAACGTATAAACAAAATCTGACAGATGATCCTGGGAGAAAGGATTGGATCGCTGCAAGAGGTCGGAAAAAAGGAGAACTAAAAAAAATGGAGAAGCTGAAGAAAACAGCGGGTAGGCACAACTATGTTGAGAATGGGCCAGAGTGGGGAGATTCTGACATAGCTGATAGTGATGGAAGCATGGAGATAAGTCAAGATGGTGGGAAAATGAGGGACAAAAGAGAAAATACTTTTGCTGGGACCAGTACAAAGAGGATCAGGAGTAATGAAGAGTACGGGAAAGGAATAAAGCAGAAAGGTCAAGAAGGGCTGGAGTTTAAAATCATACTGAGATTTGGTGAGGAGAGGGGAATTTCGTCAATGAGTCCGGTGAAATTGACAACTGTCTTGAGAAACCAGGTCGGGGACATTGTAGTAGCTAAGGTGTTGAGAGATGGCAATTTAATGATTGGTTGTAAAAACGAAGATCAAAGAGAGCGTGCTGGAAGGATTAAAGAGATTGGGCGGTTCAAAGTAATAAGTACAAGCCAAATTGAAAGAGGGAGTAAGTGGAGTAAGGGAGTGATTTGGGGGGTACCAGTCGGAGTTACAATGGAGGAAATCAAATCAAATCTAAAAGGGGGAAGTTTAAAAGGCGTTCGAAGGTTGCAGGTAACTCGGGAGGGAGTGAGGAAGGACAGTGAGCATGTGATACTGGAGTTTGAGGAAGAAACGCTCCCAAAGAATGTAACGCTAGGGTTTTTGAGCTATAGTGTAAGAGAGTATGTCCCGAAACCAATGAGGTGTTACAACTGTCAAAGGTTTGGACATACAGCAAACGCATGTAAAGGCAGAAGAAGGTGTGCTAGATGTGGAGAAGATCATGAGTATGGCCAATGTAATCATGAGCAGCCAAAATGTTGCAATTGTGGGGGAAACCATAGTGTGGCTTACGGGGGATGTGAAGTGTTGAAAAGGGAAAAGGGAAAAGTACAGCAGGTAAAAACTCAGAATAAGATCACATATGTGGAGGCAGTGAAGATGGTCAGTAAGAGGGTGGGGAGTGATGAAAGAAACAGAGGTGAAAGACAACCCATCACAGAACCAGAGCAGGCAAAGGAGGGAATATTAATGGTGGATTTAAAGAAACTTGTTACTTTCATAGCAGGGGTGATAAATGCTACAATGGAGGTTAAATCTAAAACAGAGAGAATTCAAATAATCGTAAAGGCAGCAGCTCATCACCTATCAGTGAGTTAACATGGGAGGAGGTGAGGAATGAGCTTAGCAGTCAAGCAAGTCAGGAGCAAGCATGGGTTGGATAATATTAATAATGGCCCTCTTGCTACAATGGAATGCTAGAAGTTTATTGGCCAATGGACAAGAATTTAAAAAGTACATTGATGATCTCCCCATCAAACCAGATGTCACTTGTGTACAGGAAACATGGTTGAGACCAAATTTAGACTTCAGGATACTAGGATATGCCTCTGTTAGATGTGATAGGGGGGATGGAGTAGGGGGAGGATGTGCAACATTTATTGGGAATGATATTTCATTTAGAGAAATTAGTGTCGGGGGGAAAGAGCAAGAATATGTTACTATAGAGATATGGACTGTAATGGAAATTTCACGAGAACACTTCTAAAACACTGCTCCCGTGACTTATCACTGAGACCATTTGACCACCTGGGACAAAGGACACAAGAGGTGTGATGTTTGATGTATTGTGATAGGCCATCTGACCATCTGGGTATGGGATGCAAGAGGGGTAAGGTCCCTGTGAGTTCCTATTTTTTTAAGAGGACAAGATACATTCACCAGTTGCTTCACACCTAGGGGGGGTCTTTCACCACATTCTCTTGCATTGGGTGTCATTTGATCTTCAAAGTCCTTTTGTGAGATGTCTCTGACCCTGACTCAGATATAAAAAGCTGCATGTATGGAGACAAGGCAGCTCACTCGGATATACTCTTCATGGGTGTGTCTCTGTGAGCTCCTTCTGCAGAAGACTTGAATAAACTCAACTAAAAGACAAGTGTTTTGCCTGAGCCTTTTATAGAATCTCGTTGCTATAACAATTTGGCGTTGTCGGGCAGGATCACACGCGTGAGAGGACTTGGTCGCTCGGAGCTGAAGGTGAAAACCGTACGGTCAGAGTCCGGGACTCTGAGACTTCAAACCTCCCCTCAAAAAAATAGGGTGAGACGTTGAAGGCTGGGCGCTTTGAGTGGCTAAGTCTCCCTCACCGCTGCGATCCTCAAAGAACCTGGTGGCCGGCAGCACTCTCTTTTCGGTGAGTAGGTTGTTCAAGGGGAAATGATTCTCGCTTCCTTTCAGGGTGAAGTGTGACAGACGTGTCAGCAGGGCAGGCATGAGGCCCGCTGTGTGAATCTGAAAAAGGTCTGGGACCTGCTGTTGCAACAGTTGTGTGGATCTGGGATCCACGGGGTGAAGCTTCGGGTCGGGGACCCACGGTTAAATAGAGGAGTACTCGTTGTAGAATTGGATTTGTAAAATTGGCTTTGCAAAATTGGGTTTAAGATTTAATTGTTTTACTCGAGTTGCGATTTTTGTGGAATGCAAGAAAGATACGCAGTGAGGCTGAATGTGTTTGCTACGGATGCATGAATGAATTGCGAATGAGAAAAATTGAGTGCGAACAGAAAGCAGCCTCGTGTGAATGAATTGCGATTGAAAAAAAAAGAGAGAGAGAGAACGTGCGAATGAATGTTGAATTAAGGTTTTTTATATATATATGTATAGGCCTATGATTGAAGCACTTTGGTAAACTGGTGAGGAGTCTTTTCCCAGACACCCGGCTCCAAGGTCCTGATATACGATCAGCGGAAAATGGGTTCGAATAACAGTAAGAAGGAACAAAACCGCTCAACAATTAACGCTCCTAACATTAATTACATGATTACTAATTATGGTGTGGGGAGTATTGATCAACTGGACATGTGGGTTTCACAGTGTGGTTTTCCGGCAACTGGTAGCTTCAGCCTAAGACAGCTAGACGCGCTGAAGGTACAGTTAGAGAAAAAGGAAAAGGAGAGGAAATCCTTTAAAGCGAACTGGGCCGCATATTCAGCATGGTTAAGAGAAGCAAGCCACAGGGACAGAAAAATAGAGGCAGGGACAGATTCCACTAACAATTCTGCATCTCAGTGTGTCAAACTAGATCCTGACCTGGACTCGGCTCCCTCACAGTCACGTCGGCCAAGCCCCGCTCCACCTGCGGACCAACCTGAAGCCGGTGCAGCAGCAGCAGCTCAGCCTCGTCCAGGAGGACAGGCGGAGGAGCAGAAACCCGCTGTTAAAAAGATTTACATCACCCCATGGGAAGCCACGCTCAGGATTAATTTCCTTTCCGGACTGAGACCAGAGATTGCTAACATGGTGAAACGGGACTGTTTGACGCGGCAACATGGTCACCTGGAGATTATTCAAAGACATTCCATCCATGCGGAGTACCTTTTGAACAAAAAGGTAAAGAGAGAGCAGCACAAAGACAGGCCGCAAAGTGCACAGCTGCAGCAGGATCAGCGAAAGGGAAAAAGAAGAGACAGAGGTCGGGATCGAGCAAACAGAGGCAGATCGGATGTTTGTTTCATCTGTAAGAAACATGGACATTGGGCTAGAGACTGCATAGAGGCCGGCAAAGGACAGATGGCTGATTGACTAGCAGGGGGAAGACCGAGGCCAGGGAAGGAAGGTTTGGACACTGAAGCTAAGATGAGAAACCTACACATGAATCACGTGAGAGTACACACACACACACACACACACTGACACAGACACTGAGACAGACACAAAGGTTAAAACTGAGACAGACATGCAGATTTTTGGTTTTGATTTCTTGATTTGATTTTTTGATTTCCAAAACATCTGAGATAACATCACAGTTTGTTAAACAGAGTCAAAGGGAGTTGTTATATGACCATCAATGGAAGATGCCAGAGACAGCAGTTAACTCAGCTAGTTGAGACACTTTTCAACAACAGAGACAGAGGGACACCATGCCCCCACAGGAACTGGGTTGCAGGGCACATGTACATTTGGGTGCTGATATGGCTTTTGAGAATGAATGGTTTAGAAAACATACAGACAAGTACACTCTGACTCTGAGCTGGTTGTTTTGGAACGATAAAAAAAAAAAAATATATATATATATATATATGACTGTTGCTGTGAATAACCCACACTGCGAAACTCTGTTTCAGATTCCTAACTCTGTACCTCATGTCCCTCTGGTCAAAGCTAGAGACAAAAGGTGGGGGGATTTAGGACCCTGGATGAAATCATGCTGTGAGGCCGGGGGGTGGGAAAAGACATCACACCCAAAGGTTGACTTTCACAGTCAACTACAGGTACATCGTAAGAAATTCTCTGCCACAATGAATGCAGTGAGAACTGTTGAGCTCATTCCAGAAACTGATTTTCAGTTGACAATTATCACGGCAGATGATAAAACAAGGTTGGATAAATACATTTTTGTCAAAAATGTGTCAGACATTCCTGAGTTAAGTGAAGTACCTTCTTGCTTGTGGGCACAGAGCAAGTATGATGTAGGACTAATTAAAGGTGCCGAACCTGTGATTATCACTCCAAAATCCTTATATAGACCGTGTAAAAATCAATATCCTTTGAAAAAGGAAGCGGTTGAAGGCATTAAACCAGTTTTGATTCTCTCCTGAAAGCAGGAATGAGTTTGCCTCGTGAAAAATCACTTGTGAGAACACCAATCTTCCCAGTGAAGACAATCCGGGACGCCGGACAGCCAGACGACTGGCAGTTTGTATAAGATTTAAAACAGGTCAGCTCAGCTGTACACGCACTGGCGCTGAATGTTCCAAATCCCCACACGATCCTCTCTCAGGTACCACCTGACAGTAAGTGGTTTTCCGTCGTTAATTTGGCAAAATGCATTTTTTCGGCATCCCAGTGGATGCTGGAAGCCAGTACTGGTTTGTTTTTGTTTTTCTTCGAGGGTAAAATGTTATACATTTACCAGACTCTGCCAAGGATTTTGCTGTAGAAAACTTTTTCACTCAGACAGTCGACGAGAAGGGGGGTACATGACTTCTGACTACTACGAGACCATGGGGGACGACTGAGACCTGTAGTCTAATTCTCATCCAGACTGGAATGCGACATTGTGGGTTACACCACATGCTGTGTCTATGATTTTGCTTGAACAAAAATCATCTCGTCTCTCCACAGCCAGGCGGTAGAGATACATGACTGTGTTGCTTGAGATGGCTAACATCACAGTCAAAAGATGCACTGTACTAAACTCTGCTACTCTCCTCCTAACTCCAGATGAAGGACAGCCACATGACTGTGTCACAGTCATAACAGAGGCCGGCTCTCCAAGAACAGAATTGCAGGAGACTCCTCGGAGTTGTGTGTAGATGGCTCAGCATCCCGTGATCCAGCAACTGGTAAAATAGAGCAGGTTTTGCAGTGACGACTTTGCATGAGACAATCTTGGCAAACCCACTCCCTGATAACTTTTCTGCACAAGCAGAAGTAGTTGCATTAACAGAAGCATGTAAACATGCAAAGAACAAAACTGTAAACATTTTTACAGTCATTATGCTGGGGGTGTTATTCATGACTTTGGGAGACTGTGGGCAAACAGGAAGTTTTAAACTGGGTGCTGATCTACTGGATGCTGTGCTGTTGACCAAAACTATTGCTATGCAAATGTGACGTTCACACTAACAAACTTGATCCTATTTCACAGGGAAATGCCAGGACTGACCCTGCAGCAAAGGCTGCAGCAAACAAACTAACCACTCAGTGGCCCTCATTTATCATTCTTGCGTAGAAACGGGCGTATTTTTGTGCGGGAGATTATGCTTACACTGTTCTCAGCGCCTGATTTATGAAGCTGTGCGTACCTTTGAAATCCAGGTGATGCGCACCACCTGGTGTTGATAAATCGCGGCTGAAAGCGTGCATAATTTGAATGAAACGCCCCAATTATTCAAGTTTCAGGAGGCTGCACCCAGGACTTTACGGCGGGGACTGGCGGAATACGACAAGAAATACATGGTTTGGAGCAGGAAGTCCACAAGTTAAAACTTCAGAAACAAAATATTATGTTGTTTTGACAGATTTAAATAAAGATTAAATGTTTAGTTTCACTACTAGAGCCCCTCCCCGGCATAAATGTTCAAAAATATTGTGCATTTTAATATTACGAGGTTTTTCATTTGGAAACAATTTAATAATTTTTTATTCGATGATTTAAATTGGACACATTTTTAACAAAATGTTCAACGCGCTTAAAACTGGACACGAGCAGTCAGATGAGCAATAAACAGTAAAGGTCCAGCCGGAGAGCCAGTGCTGGGGTCAGGGGGACCACCGCGCGCTGTCAAACTCGCTGGAGCGGACCAGTGCGCTGTCAGCCCCAGAGGAGGATGCGCTCATCCCGGAGGAGCAGGGCACGGGCCAAGAGCTTCTCGCTGAGCGTTCACTTTGATGACCGGAGGACATACGGACAGATACGGGGCAGTGTACCCCCAGCGTGCAAAGCAAGGCTTCATAATGTTTTGCGGCTTTGGGAAACAGTGCTCTGTGCTGTCCTGGGACTATTACGCACGGACATCGGGTCTGGGCGCGCATGCGGACTTGGATCTGACCATCCAGCGGTGTAACTTTTCTTTTATGTTCAGAGTGAAACATTGTCCAAACACAATGATGAGCTGCACCACGTCTGTACCACCTGTTTGTAGAGCGCGTTCCACAAACTAGAAGTTTTTGTCTGTTCCTAGAATTATAAATTGGCTACTTGTGGTTCTCCAAGGGACAGATTTAGCACTAAAACCCCCCATCAAAGTCAAGTCCCAAATAAGCTCAAAATGAAATAATGTTGCTCTGATCAAAAGCTGCTCCATCACCTCCGGGACTGGGCTGTACTGACCCAGGACTCACACATGAACAGAGATCAGCATGCTAGAGTCTGGGGACGCGGGGCCTATTGCGGGGGTGTCGGTGTTCGCTGTGCGGTCATAATATAAAGTTGTCTTATAATAAATGCAGGGCTTTGTGCGCGGCATGTCTGTGCCCGCCTCACCTAAAGGCCGTGGGGCTGTGTCCATGTCGGCAGCCGGTCTCAGTGCTTCAAGCCATCCGCTTATGCTCTTCGTTGTTTTAACATTTTTTGCTCATAGCCTTTTCATTGGAGGTCCACATTTTATTAAAAGCAAACCCAAATAAAAGACATCAAAAGCTACGATAAAATAGTCCAAATACAAATCAAAGCATGTTCTGACTGCTCAATAGGCGGTATAAAGTCCGTGTTGCTCAAATATAAACACACAAATTAATGTTTCAAACGTTGTTTCTGTTACAGTGGGTCATAATATATCATGTATTTTAGTTTGTCAGTGCGTCTTATGCTTTTAGGAAATGATTTCGGCGCATTTCGGCTCTAACTCAAAACTTGCGTACATGTACACCACCTCCTGAGCTGGCGTAGGATTTGAGCGTGCCGTACGCCAACGTCCATATTGATAAATGTCAAAGTCACCGTGGTTTTGGGCGTACGCCAGGTGTACGCTTGAAATTTGGTGTACGCACTTTTGATAAATGAGGGCCAGTGTACTGTGTTAACTGAGGCAATGTCTCCTACAGCTGATTTACAGGAATTACAGGCGAGAGAGTCCAGAGGAGAGAGCTGTTTTGGAAAAGAGCAGGCTGCACTTTTCCTGACAAAAAGTGTGGTATGGGCCTGATGGGAAGCCATACCTGCCTAAGTATCTGTTTCCTTATTATTAAGTTGACACACAGTAAAGACTATGTGTCAAAAGGGAGTATGACAGGAACTAAACAGATACTGGTTTACAAAGGGGTTCCACAACTTTGTCAAAGTTGCATAATTTATAATTTATAGATACTCGTTTACAAAGGGGTTCCACAACTTTGTCAAAGTTGCATAATTTGTAATTTATAATTCACATGCAGATCAAACACACCATCCTGAAGGCCACAGAAAAGAAACTGCACAATCTGGAGCCAGGGGACTGGATTGTGGAGAAGGATTTCAGGAAAGAACCGGCAAGCTCGCAGGTGGAATGGGCCATTTCAGATACTGCTAACAACAGAAACAGCAGTAAAGGTGGCTGAAAGAGCAACTTGGATCCACGTCACCCCCTGCAAGCGAGTGCCAAAACAACCAGACATCCCCAAACCAGACGAAGATCAAGATGAGTGAGTGAGCTGAGCTTTCCCCTGCCTTGTGTTCCTAGGGAGGGAGGGGAGTGGGGTCTCTGGGAGACCACCTAGAACCACTGATCTCCCAAACACTCATCGCGGGCACATTGATTACAGGGGTGAGCAAAGCACACGACTGATAAGATAAGGTGTCAGAACTCAACAGATGGCGCTGGAGAGGTGACAGACCGAGAGGAAACGGAGGCGTTGTCCTGCTCACTGTCATCATCGTCTTGTCACCTGTCCTCCAAACATGAAGACAACAAACTCCGGCCTAAACAAAGAGAAGATCCAGGCCAAGAGGAGGAGATGCACGTCCTCCCTGACAGCCCGACTGAGCTGAAGGACAATGCATGGTATGCAACCATGATGACCGCTTCAAGAAGGGTAACCAACCAGAGCTGTTATGTATGTGCACAGCTCCCTCATGGAGTAGGGAACTCCATACCGGTGAAATCCAGACCACTGAATATTTCAGAGACATAAGGAGCCCTGTTGACTTTCACCCAAGGGTTTCCCAGGATTGGCTGAGTGGTTAAGGATATGACTAGGGAAATTGAACTGTGCAACATCAGCATGGTCAACTTTGGGGGCTCCACGACCCGGTTCTGGAACACATCGCAGATAACGGAACAGAAGATCTACAAGCCCATCATGACGACCAATCCAACTGCCCGGACGGGAACAGTGTGTTTCACCAGACAGTGTCTTACACCACGGGATCGCTTCCTAGGAACCTCATCATGTAAGCAGACGGTCACCGCAACCTGCGGCACCACATGGGATGAAGGAGCCATGAAGGAGTGCAGATGGACACAGCCATACATCGCCCCACTGAACCTGACGGACACCATAAGTTTGCACCGCCCAGGGGATGACAACCCGGTCCTCACAATTCCCTCTTCTGATGGCTATGGAGCGCTGAGACAACACGTGTGGGTATGCGGGCAACACGTCTATCAAATCCTGAGACCAGGATGGTGCGGCGGGACGTGTTATCAGAGTTTCACAGGCAGAGAAAGGCATTGGGGGTTTCCTCCCCTGGTGGGGAACTGTGAATAATGCGCATAAGATAGATGGTCTAGCTATTGAACTGGAAAACCTGACGGCCCTTGTAGAAGTAAGCTTTTCTACCCTCACCCCCACTATGCAGGGCCTCAGAAATGTGGCAAATTACAAAACAGAATGGCATTGGACCTAATGTTGGCAGCTCAAGGCGGGGTTTGCCACATTATTGGAACAGACTGTTGTACATACATCCCGGACGTTTCAGACAACATGACTCATGTCGTCTCTCACCTGAATGATCTGTTACACGAGGAGAAAAGCCAGGACTCACAGAACATTGGGGGATGGGACATGTGGTCGTGGCTGACAACAGGTGGATGGATGAGTGTGCTGTCAAAGGTGTTGACACCACTGTTTATCATTTTTGGTGCCTTCTTCCTCCTGACATGTTGTGCGATCCCTTGTGCTAGATATATGATTTCCAATGCGGTCAAATCATCCATGGGTCAGTACATGCAGCTGCCAGTTACACCCACTGACCCAGTGGTATGGATCCCACCTTTCAGTAAGGACGAAAGTGAAGTTTAGAGTTTAACCTGACCTCCGGTTTATTATTTAAATTCTTGTTTAAATTTTTGATTATCTTCTGAATTTTAGCATAATTTCACAGAATGGCATGGTTTTGATTTATAATCAGTGTTTCTGTACATTCATTGCTTAAGCCTCTTTTGTTTTTGTTCTTTTGTTTTTCTCTCTTCTCTTAAATCAGTCATATCATATTATTGTTTCATTTTCCCTATATTCTTCATTTATATTCTTTCCAAGTACTGACATGAAGGTTTTAAAAGTCTCATTGTATTGTGTTAGCATAAAATGCTAAAAGGGAGTATTGTAATGGAAATTTCACGAGAACACTTCTAAAACACTGCTCCCGTGACTTATCACTGAGACCATTTGACCACCTGGGACAAAGGACACAAGAGGTGTGATGTTTGACGTATTGTGATAGGCCATCTGACCATCTGGGTATGGGATGCAAGAGGGGTAAGGTCCCTGTGAGTTCCTATTTTTTTAAGAGGACAAGATACATTCACCAGTTGCTTCACACCTAGGGGGGTCTTTCACCACATTCTCTTGCATTGGGTGTCATTTGATCTTCAAAGTCCTTTTGTGAGATGTCTCTGACCCTGACTCAGATATAAAAAGCTGCATGTATGGAGACAAGGCAGCTCACTCGGATATACTCTTCATGGGTGTGTCTCTGTGAGCTCCTTCTGCAGAAGACTTGAATAAACTCAACTAAAAGACAAGTGTTTTGCCTGAGCCTTTTATAGAATCTTGCTGCTATAACAGTACAGTTGAGGGAGAGTTTGTAATTATAAACTATTATAATCCTTGTAGGAAATTAGAGTTGGGACGGCTAACACAATTGGTGGGGCTGGATGGCAGTAGAGTGGTCGTATGTGGGGACTTTAATGCACATAGCACGTTATGGGGAGGAGTAAGGACAGATGCAAATGGTGAGGTATTAGAAGAACTACTAGAAGAAAGGAACATGGTTTGCTTAAATGATGGGAGAGGGACTAGAGTAGATGTGCACACAGGGAACACGTCGGTATTAGATTTAACTTTAGTTTCTAGGAATTTAGCGGGAATGAGTGAGTGGGATCGATCAGAAGAAACATCAGTAGGTAGTGATCATTTTCCGATATGGTGTAACGTTCTATTACAAAAAAAGTAAGAAGCAAAGGGAATTAGTGGGTATTTAGTAGTGCAAAATGGGAAAGGTTTAAATATATATGTGAGATAGAAATGGATAAAATTGAACTAAATGAGGAAATAGAGAAGATTGATAAAAAACTTAAAACAGCAATAATACAAGAATCAATTTCCAAAAGTAAGGGGAAAATGAAGAGAAAGGCAGTCCCCTGGTGGACAGATGAGTGTGGGAAAGCAGTGAAAGAAAGGAATAAAGCCCTCAGGTTATTAAGAAGAACCCATAATTTTCATAATCTAATTAAATATAAAGAAACACAAGCAAAGGTTAGGAAAATTATACGAAAAGCAAAAAAACAAAGCTGGCAGGCTTTTTGTGGTAAAATTGCTCCAGCAACACCTGTTGGGGATGTGTGGAACATGATTAAGAACATGCGAGGAATCAGAAGGGAATGGCAGTATCCAGTACTGAAGATGGGGGAGGAAGCAGCAGTGTCTGACAAAGAGAAGGCAGAGATGGTAGCGAAGGCACTCACTCTTATCCATAGATCCGATAACTTGACGGAGGAGGGTAAGAGAGGAAGGGCAACAACAAGATCAGCACATGGTGACTTACTTGAAAGAAGGGTTGATACTAACAGTACAATGGATGCTCCAATTACTATGGAAGAAATGAGGAGGGCAATAGCAAGATCTGGACTAACATCTCCATGGAAGGATGATATTTGCTATGTAATGTTAGAGCATTTAGGTGTTTTAGCATCTACGAAATTGCTAGGTTTTTATAATAAAGTATGGGAATTGGGGAAATTGCCAGCTGGGTGGAAAGAATCAATAATTATTCCCATCAGGAAACCAGGAAAGGATTCATCAAGTCCAATGAACTATAGACCAATAGCACTTACATCACATATAGGTAAGATAATGGAAAGAATCATTACAGAAAGGTTATCATTTTACATGGAAAGCAGAGGAATTTTATCACCTTATCAGAGTGGATTTAGGAGGGGTAGAGGAACTATGGATCTGGTTATGTGTTTAGAAACAGAGCTAAGGAAAGCACAAGTTAATAAAGAATCAGTAATGGCAGTGTTCTTCGATGTAGAGAAGGCATATAGCATGGTTTGGAAGGAGGGACTAATGATAAAATTAAAAATGATCGGAATAACAGGTAGGACATATAACTGGATTAAAGAATTCTTATTTGGGAGAAGCATACAAGTCAGAATTGGAACAGCTGTATCAGAAAGATATATGGTAGAGAATGGTACTCCTCAGGGCAGTGTCATTAGCCCTATACTCTTTTCGATTATGGTTAATGATGTTTGTCATTATTTGCTGATGATGGAGCCTTGTGGAAGAGAGGAAAGAACATTAACCATATTAAGGGTAAAATGCAAGAGGCAATCAATGTAGTGGAAAGATGGTCAATAGCATGGGGATTCAAGTTTGCAATTGGGAAAACTAAGACGGTAGTCTTCACTAAAAAGAGAGGGGTCAATGCTCAGTTAAAGATGTGTGGGCAAGAGATGAACAAGTAAAAGTCTTTAGATTTTTGGGCATGTGGTTTGTTGAAAAATTAACATGGAATGAACATATCAATAAAATAAACACCAAGTGCAAAAAGATACTGAATGTGATGAGATGCTTAACAGGATCAGAGTGGGGAGCAAGTAGGGCTGCAATTAAAAATGTGTATATAGCACTGATTAGATCAGTATTAGACTACGGGAGTATCGCTTATGGATCAGCAGCAAAAACGTCATTAAAGAAGTTGGAGGTGGTGCAAGCTCAAGCCTTGAGACTATGTTGTGGGGCTGTGAAAACAACTCCTGTGTCTGCTCTTCAGGTGGAGGTGGGGGAAATGCCGCTGCATATTAGATATAAACAGTTAAATCTACAAGGTCAGTCTGAGGATCGACATCCTACAACAAAGATACTTCATCCATGTTGGGAGAGCGCAAGGGCCAAATGAGGGTGTTTTGCATGGAAATGTGAGGAAATAGCTGGAGACATGGCACTAAGTCAAAGAAGATATATCCCTACAGTGCCATTATCCGTAACACCACCCTGGATGTTTCCGTCAGTGTCAGTTGACTTATATTTTCTGGGAAAAATGCAGGGTCATGTGGAATGTGGAAATATTGCAGTATTGGTTGAAGATAGGTTACAAACACTATATCAAACATTTGTCCAGGTATATACAGATGGATCTAAGGACCCTAATACAGGCAGAACTGGTTTTGCTTTCAGTATTCCTGCCTTACATGTTTCTGTTAAAAGAAGAACATCAGATCATCTATCCGTATATACAGTTGAGATATTAGCTATAGTAACAGCATTACAGCGGATAGAAGAATTACAAATCAAAAAAGTTATTCTTTGTACAGACTCATGCTCTGCATTGATGTCACTGCAGTCATTTACATCTCACGGCAGGCAAGATATGGTTAATGAGATTTATGAAACGCTGTACAGAATTAAAAATATGAACATGCTGATAACATTTATGTGGACCCCAGCTCACAGAGGGATTAAGGGAAATGAAGGTGTGGATGCATTAGCAAAACAGGCTCTGAAACATGAGGAGATCTTGTGCGTACCACTCAGTAAATCTGAAGCCAAAGGAATAATCAAAAGAAACATCATTAAAGCCCCCCTCCAGTGTATTTTGACATTTCTATGATATTTCATATTTTTCTGAGTCATTTCCTTACAAAGTTGATTACCCACATAATTCGCCAAATATTTTTTGACAAATAGCTTAATTTTGTGCTCAAAGTTGCTAAAGTTGCTTAGTTGTTAAAACGGCGTGGTGACGTATGACTATTGTAAATTCCATAAGTCATACGTCATTCTCCAAGCTTGCGCAGGCGCAGCTGTCTCGTTAAATAACTGTTACGCCGTCATGCCTCGTTAGGTCAGAGCATCATACCGATAAACATCGTTGTGAGCTAGCTAACCAATTTATCATGTCATTTACAAAAATGCATCGCACTTTCACCTGCCACCGTCTCATATAGCAACATGCATTTTACATGCCAATGCATCGGCGAAGCCACCACACACACACACATACACCCGCGGTAAAGTAAGCGCACCATAAAGCGTAGTGGGAGTTATCGTGTGCAGCGCGTGACAGGACCATCGACTGTGTGATTGATAACGCTGATACGCGCACATTAGTTCCTATCATGGGTAAGTAACAGCTGCTCCTGCCAGACAGTAAAGTGGACTAAACTTTACAGTGTGGTGATGTTAGCACAGCATATCGTTAGTGAACACTCCAGCCGGTCAGTTTTTGGTTGTCATGGTAATGTTACGTCTGACTATTAGCCACACCCCCATTCTCTGTTTGAGAAAGAACGTTTGCCAAAAACGGCAGTTAAAACTGGCTGGAGGGGGGCTTTAAGGAGTGGCAGAACAGTTGGGATACAGGAAATACAAGGCGACATCTCTATATACTACAACAGCATGTGGGCACAGGAAGGACAGCTAGAAGAAGCAACAAAGAGGAGAATATCTTGACAAGGCTGAGGGTAGGGCACACTAGACTAAATAAAACACTGCACTTAATAAGCAAGCACCCTTCAGGGTTATGTGAACACTGTCAAACAGAGGAATCAGTAGAACATGTAATTCTTCACTGTCAAAAATTCTCTCGGGAACGAGAAACATTAAGGAGAGAAGTCAGAAAGCTTGGGCAGGAAGAACTGAGTCTAAAAAATGTATTTGACATTGAGGCAGGGAAACTATTTCATTATTTGAAAGAGACTGGATTGATCAATAGTGAACAGTGAAACATCTCAGTAATTCATCTTTTCTTTTTTTTTCTTTTTTTTTTTAATTTATTTTTTTAGTTATAAAGGGATAGAAACTCTGGTCCACACTCCAACATTAACGCTGGGTGCCACCCGCCATAAAACATAACGAAGAAGAAGAAGAACCGGCCTCCTCTGCCTCTGTTCGCTCGATGCAAGAGACAACAGTCGCAATCATGGACCCAGAACTAGAAATCAACTCACCCGAGTCAGATGACGACCTGTACGACGAGCTGTTCCAAACAGGCTACATCCCACCTACACCACAGCAGTCAGACATCAGCCAACCGTCTCGGGGGAGCCGTTTGCGATCCGAGGTGAGCATACTACGGCGTCGCCAGGATCCTCGTTCTCCGAGGAAATATCCCCGTCTTCCCGCGGCTCTCAGGCCTCAACTCATCAGCCTGCAAGATCTGGAAGCCGAGGTCGCCGCAGGCACAGACGCGCGAGTCGGCAGCAAACCTCTCCTCGGGAGCAGCCTCCCTCCCGCTCAAACGCCGGCTACTCTACACGATGCAGCGCGGCCTCCTCCGCAACACGGCCGTCTCCTCTTCCACAAACCAAGCCCGACGTTCGATGTTGGACCGTCGCTCGCCTTCAATGGCCCTCTGGTTCCTCAGAGGGAAAGGCATATCCTTCCATCGCAATGACAACAAAGCAACCTTGTTCCATCTCTACAAATCCTGCATCAATTCTCCGGCAATTCCAACCACCGTACCTCCAGCGCTTCCGGGTCTTCCGCCAGGGTCGGCCTCGGCCAGTGGCGTCACGCACGACGTCACTGGGCCTTGACGGCCACAGAACGCATCTCCAGCTCTCCCTGTTGGGGATCAGGTCGTATTTCCCCATGTGCCTGCTCCCTCTGTGTCTGTCATGTCTCAGGCAATCTCTGGCTTCTTTTCATCCCTGTGCCCGCAGGCTGCACTCTCCTGCCGTGTACACACATCCTTTCATCCCATCATCCCTTCCTCTACCCTTCCTTCAGCCACTCACAGCAATACGGCTTCTGCTCCTATCTCATTCCAAACATTCGAAGCAGCATTTCAGGAGCCCGGCACAGCAACCCAAAGGGCCTCACCAATCATCGGCGGTGATCCTGAGCTTCCCATGTCTTTTCCAACTGGTCTATCCTTTACCCCAAAACCCTTACACCCCATCCCCACCCCCTCCTTTCCCCAACACCCAAATGTTTTTTCTTGTGTTAACAATTTTTCCTTGGCCACAGCAACACCAGCAACTCAGCCAGCTTCAACAATCCATCGACCCTCACCTATCTCCCCCGCACTGCGCCAGCAGATTCTCGCCGGTAATTATATTAAATTACCCCCTCCCACCCCGCCTCAGCATGTACAGTCAGTGCCCCACCAACATGTTCACGCCCTTCTTCCTCGAGCAACAGCTCAGCCTTTAATCGCCTGTCATCAGCCGCACCCCCACCTCCCATCATCCCCAGGCCGGCAGACATACGTCCCTCCATCAATGTCCCCATACCAAAGGGAATCGACAAACGGGGGAGGCCAGTCCTTTATCAGGGAGGCAGGATGGTCTGCAACAATTATAACCACCTTGGCTGCTCCATGGCCAACTGCCGATTCCTGCACGTCTGCTCCTTTTGCGGAGGAGCTCACGCCAGGAGCACCTGCCCTCATAATCCGACCACTCCGGCAGAATGACTAGCACAGCACCTCGCCACACCAGTGAAAGGAAAACAGCCTTGCCACCGCCTTACAAAATCATCCAAATAGGCTATTGTTAACTTTCTCATAAACAGCCTCACATACGGTTTCCATCCACGTATAGAAGTCCTCCTAGATTCTACACACGCCTGCCGCAACCTTCAGTCCGCTCTCTCAGAACCCCACATAGTCAACTCTTTACTAGCTGAAGAAGTCAAAGAGGGTTTCATGATAGGCCCGTTCGACAAGCATCCTTTTTCCAACGTTCCGAATCAGTCCTATAGGCGTCGCCACCCGGAAGTATTCTGGAAAAAAAGATTGATCATAGACATATCCTCCCCACATGGCTCACTCATTCCGAGCATCAACAGCATTTTTCCCAGCCCGGATTTCTCCATGCAATACGCTAACATTAACCACGCCATCACCCTCATCCGCACAGCATGTCAAGGGGCTTGGCTTTCCAAAGCAGACATCACCAGTGCATTCAAAGTCCAGCCCCCCCGCGACCCTGTATGCAAGATAAGCGGTTGACAATGGATGGATGGATGGATAGTCTAAACAGTGTTTACATTTGGGTTCTATAGTAATGTAGGCCACGGTAACTGTTTAAGTGCAACTGTTGCCAACCTGACACATGCCTTAATGTACACATATTCACTGTGTTAAAGTATAGTATCTGGATTTTATCTGTGCTGATGATAAATCCACGATGTCCAAAGATAACTCTCTGTCGATACATCGATGACAGATCATAGTTGATTATCAGATGATCATAAAAGTGGTCATGTTCATGATCAACACTAATACCCTATCTAAACGGGATTTTGATGTTTCTAAAGACGTAAATGCATTCAGATATGTGCTTTTATATCGACAATGAATGAGGAAATGTCAGACCGCTGCTTCAGGCTTCTCCCGAGGTTAGGTTCACAGTGAAAGTTGCCGGGTTACTGATCTAGGGTTTATCTGATCTCGGTGATTTCTCTCATCAGACCGAACATATTCAGAGTTTTCACTAATCCTGCTTTCTGAAACAGGGTTCAGAACAACATGGACTAAACCATGACAGAAGTGAGGTTTTTACTGTGCCGCTGCACAATATAAGATATAATATTTGTTTATAGGCTTTCGGTCAATATGATGGCTCAACAGTTCGTTTGTTAAATGATTGGATTTATGGTTTAAAACTGAGTTTCTGGCTTGTTGCCTGTTTTGGTTATACTTCCTGTGGCAGTTTCTTTTGCTCAGCCCTGGAGGCTGATGTATAAAAGATTAGGCAGATGAGATCATCAATCATAAGACTAACAGCTTGTCCCTAATTGCTCATGCCTTAAGTATAGAACACTGCTATTATTCCCAACAAACTAAAATTACCAACACTTTGTTTTTAACTGTGTTATGTCTACTGTGTTATGAAACTGTGTTTCCAGCCCTCCTTGACATTCATCCCTCCGTCCACACTGTAATAGCACACACTGGTACTAATGATGTGATGTCCAGGCAATCAACAAAGCTGCACTATGAGCTTGAGTCTCTGGCCTCCACGATCGAGAGTTCTTGGGAGGCGGTGTATCCTGTCCGGTCCCACTCCCTCTATGACCAGAAGCACTGAGCATTTTAGCAGTCTTTTCAGCCTGCACCTGTGGATGCAGAATTTTACCACTGCTACTGGTCTTGGTTTTATCAGTCATTTTGACTCTTTCTGGACCAGAAAGGACCTTTTCAAACAAGATGGACTGCACCCTAACAGGAACGGAACAGGGAAGCTTATTATGAATTGTATTAATTTTATTGCTTTTAGTCTTAATTGACAAATTTCCCAGCAGGTCCCTGCCCAGCATCCTGGCTCTGCTTCACATAGCCCCATCCTTGTTAATTTGGGTCCTGCTGGTTCTGGTACTGGTTCTGATTCTGTTTTTAGTTATGCGTTTAGCTCTGATTTTAATTCTGGTGTCATTTCTGTTACAAACTCACACATTCATGTCAGGATCTCTGGAAGGCAGTTTGTAGAATAAAATATTCAATCTCCATACAAAACTGCTCTAATTTCAGTTAAAACCACCTCTTTAGCCCCTGCTAGTAAATCAGCTCAGTTCTGTTTATGACCAACAACATCAACTTTTTTATTATTACTGAGTCATGGCTAAATTCTGATGATTGTGCCCCCCTTATTGAGTCCTCCCCCCCAGATTATTTATTTTTTCACCAACCTAGAACAACAGGCAGAGGGGGGGGGGCTCGCAGTAATCCATAGAAGAGCTTTTAACTGCTCCCCAGTCCTGCTGTGTGTGTATTAGCTTTAATTTAAAGAACGAATGGTCTATTTTATGTGTTTTAATCTACAGACCCCCTAAATTTATTTTTCTGACCTTTTAGCACACGTCATCTCTCAGTATGACAAAGTTGTTATTCTTGGAGATTTTAATATTCATATCTGTTGTCTGTCTTCTTCCTCATTTATCTCTGATTTTATCAAACTCATAGAGTCTTTTAACTTGGTCCAATATGTAGAACAGCCCACTCATAACAAAGGTCACACACTTGACCTTGTACTCACCCATGGTTTCTGTGTAGATGATGTGTCTTTAGTAGATTTTGTGGTCTCTGACCATAATGCAGTGCTTTTCCAGGTACCACACCTTTCCATAGACCCCAAACCCCCAACACGAATTCGCTCTCGGCCCCTAAACTCGCTCTCCGCTCTGCTTTTTTGCCAAGCTTATATGGAAATGCAAGATGCCTTCAATAGCTCTGGACAACATGACCACACTATAGATGAGCAGGTCAGTCTTTTTAATAACTCTTGCACCACCATTTTAAACTCAATAGCACCAATAAGATACAAAAAACACAGAATCTCTTGTGTACCATGGTTGAATGACGAACTGAGGATTTTAAAGAGGCAATGCAGAGAAGCAGAGCGAAAATGGAAAACATTTACTGTGTCTGTGGGGTTGTAGGGATGGGAGATTGGAAAAAAGCGTAAGATTAGGTGCTTGCCGAACAGGGTTGGTGGCTGCTGTGCAGGCCAGGTTGGAAGCTAAGAGTTCAGGGTGAGAGGATGAGCTGAGCAGGTCCAGAGCAGAATACTGGAATATACAGTCCAAAAAGAATTGGAATGGTAAGGCAAATTCCTTTGTTTTTGTTGTTCACTGAAGACATTTGGGTTTTTAGCTTTTATTTCCTGGTTTTCACATCTAGATGTGTTAAACAACTCAGAACATATCACCGTTTGTATTAGAGCCCAGCATTCTTAGGTGAGCAAAAGTTATGGAATAAATAATCTTAAAGTAAATAATATTTAATATTTGGTGGCAATAACTTGCTTGCAATAACTGCCTCAAGCCTGTGACCCATTTACATCACCAAACTGTTGCATTCTTCATTTGTGATGCCATTCCAGACTTTTACTGCCGTTTCTTTCACTTCTTGTTTGTTTCGGGGTGTTTCTCTCTTCAGTTTCCTCTTAAGGAGGTGAAATGCTGCTCTATTGGGTTAAGGTCAGGTGACTTGGCCAGTCTAAAACCTTCCACTTTTTCCCCCGATGAAGTCCTTTGTTTTGTTGGCAGTGTGCTTTGGCTCATTGTCCTGCTGCATGATAAACCTCCTCCCCATTAGTGTAAAATGCATTTTTACGTAAATTGGCAGACAAAATGTTTCTGTCCACTTCTGAATTCATTCTGCTGCTACCATCATCAGTTACATTATCAATAAATATTAATGAGCCTGTTCCAGAAGCAGTCATGCATGGCCAAGCCAAGACATTACCTCCACCATGCTTCACAGATGAGCTTGTATGCTTCGGATCAGAAGCAGTTCCTTTCTTTCTCCTCACTTTGGCTTTCATTTTGGTAGAGATTCATCTTGGTCTCATCAGTCCATAAGATTGTTTTGCAGAACATTTGCGGCTCATCTCTGGGCTTCTTTGCAAATTTTAATCTGGCCTTCCGATTTTTCCTGCTGATGAGTGGTTTGCATCTTGTGATGTGGCCTCTATATTTCTGCTCTCTGAGCCTTCTTCCAGCAGTGGATTGTGATACCTTTACCCCTGCACTGTGGAGGTCATTGGTGATGTTTACAGCTCTCAACATATTTCAACAATAGTTTCTTTCTTTTTCAGGACATTCCAAATTGTTGTGCTTGCTATGCCCAGTGTTTGTCCAATGGCTCTGGTCGATTTTCCTTCTTTTCTCAGCTTGACAATGGCTTGCTTTTCTCCCATAGACTCTCTGGTCTTCATGTTGGTTTATCGTCTTTAACAGGAAACGTCTTTATAGGACCAAGGATGAAAACTTAGACTAGTCATGCAGAGCTATTTAATATTTTGGCAATCAACCTAAAAGGCAACATCTGGGCAACAAGAAACATCTGTCAGTCATGTTTCAATAGTTTTGCTCACTTGAAAAATGGGTGGGTTCAAACAGAGGGTTGTATGTCCTGAGTTGTTTAACACATCTAGATGTGAATACTAGGAAATAAAAGCTGAAATTCTGAACTCTTGTCTCATACTCATCTTTTGACCTTAAACCCAAATGTCTTCAGTGAACAACAAAAACAAAGGAATTTGCCTTACCGTTCCAATACTTTTGGGGTTGAGGGGACGGTATTAGACACCAAGGAGAGCAGACAGGATGATACTATTTCCGGTAGGCAACAACTAAAACAACACGTTATTATGCATTATCACTTTTAACTTTTATCTAGCCTACTACTGGTTCATCTTTAATCAGCCTAATATAATCATTTTACATTACATTACATTATGCTAATTAGCAAAATCCATTATGGTGGATTTCTATGGTCCAAGAGGCCTTTTAGTAGAGGACATTGAGTTGGACATGTGTAAGACAATTCAAGTCAATCAGACTCACAGTGTGAGGGGCAAGGCCTTTCAAAAATTGTACTTTTGGGTCTTAATTACAGCGGCACTATCTGGCTAACTGGGTTCATATTTCTTGGGAAGCACTTGTACATCATGTCCAGTTAGTGGCCCAAGTTTCATGTTTGTGCCCAGACTTTTAATCATCTAAAACTTGACTAAAAAAAGGATGAGGCTGAGTAACTATATAAAGTCTAACAAGGACATTTGACATAGGACTAAGAATAGATACAAAAAAATTGCAGACAATTTAACATTAGTGTAGTATTTAGCTCTTTGTAAAAGTTTGGAACTGCCTGAGTTGCTCAGCGCTAATTGTTGGTCTGCGTCCATTGATAAGGTTCTTCAAGAACCATAAAAATTTCAGGTTAAAGATCTCTAAAGATCTTAACTTTTCTTTTTGCCTCGGTCACAACAGATTTGATCTTCAGATGACGTACTTTTGTTTGAGTGATTCATCAAAATCTGAACTAGCTCGAAACAATTAAGTGATTCATTTGTTTTCTGGCTATAAGGGCAAAGGCTTACATATAGGATTTAAAGATTTTGGTATTTCCTCTTCTTCCAATGTAAATAAATGCCATTTTCTGCCTATAGTGACAGGGTGTTTTCACACTTGTGCTTTTTAGTCTGGTTAAATCTCACTCTGGTGTGTTTGGGCAGCTGTAGACACAGTAACATTCGTTTTTGGTGAGGACCAAAACAACCGTAGTGAGCCCAATTTAATCAGACCTTTAGAAATGTTGACTAGGTTTTGCTGCAAATACTAAAATGAATATCCTACATTATTAATTGGTTGGATCTATTACAGATGTTGTCTGCTTTGATTCCTCTTAAACTTATTTAAATCATAACATAGTACAATTCACTTTTGCACATCTACCACATCACTATATCATTGACTTGATTTCTAAAATGTGATTTTGCTGACCTGGTGAGTTGAAGATTTAGACATACAGACTACAGATAAACTTCAAGGTCAATGAGTTTGAAAATTGAAAGCTCAACACATTGAAGGATTAGCAGCCCCTTACCTGAAACTTTGGGTAGAGTGTAGCACTGCCTGACAGCATGTCCCGAACATAAGCAATTGAGGAGGCCACACGGTCCCAGACTATGTAGTCAGTCTCTTTTGTCAGGTACTTAGTAAGGTTGAAGGCATTACCATAATCTGTAATGTCTGCCCTGAACAGTAAAATTAAACAGCATTTAGAGTCTCTGTATTTTATTGGAAGCGTGATGTGTTTTGGATGAAGTCTTACCTTGCAAGAGCAAAAACATCCTCAATGTAGCTTGTTCGATCAGCTGCATCAAACTCCTGTTTTTTAAGAGAGAAAGTCAAACAGAAGATTGTTATAACAGTAACAGTAACAGAGTTCTTTGACAATTATGATGTATGTATCTAGATTGGTAAACTGCCCTGAGAAATGATAGAACATAAATGCATTAAATTATTTTTGGCTCAGGTTCCCCATATTCTTACTCTTCTGCCCTAAATGTTAGCACGTATGTTTAATATGGATTCAAACTAGATCAGAAAATGTTTTAGTCCTCCACATTGTTACTGCTCTACTATTAATTAACTATTAATTAACATACCATTTGCTATAAGTGGATGTATAATTTTGGTTGGGCTTTATCAAATAGTTTGAAGAATCATTTGTAATGCATGTAGGGTGTGAGGTCTGTAAAAACCATATCAGGTTGCATCATACATACATAAACTTCATTCATTCAATAGAAACTTTGAATGTAAAAAGAATGACAATCAATACAGCATTTCTGTGTCATTTTGGTGTCACAATCACAACTAAAATTACTAAGCAGTGTGTACAGTGTGTGTGTGTGTGTGTGTGTGTGTGTATCATTGAGGACAGCTTTACAGAGTGGTTGTTTTGAAGTTGTTGACTAATAGCGTCCCACATGTGGTTGTCATAGTTGACTCTGTAGAATCCAATGTGATCATTGTTAACCTTCAGCAGCCCGTCCACTGAGGGTGAGTAGTTACTGATGACATGCTCTGGAAATCAACACAGTTATGGTAAGTATTATTAGTGTCTGAAGATGTACATTTTGCTGGATCACACAATTTCTGCTATAAAATATAAACTCTGTGAACATCTTTATTAAGAAAAAAGTCCATATATTTTAAAATCAATTTTATTCTTTATTTCCCTTTCTTTTGTTAGGGTGCTCACTAGGGATGTCCAGATCCGATCACGAGATCGGAAATCGGACTTTACCTCCCGATCAGGACTCGGATATAAATGTGTGTATATATATGTATACATAGATGTGCTTTGCAAACACTGTGGCACTTTTATTTTTGTATTTGTTTACATGCCTGCCGGGTATTTTAAGTTGATTTACTGTTGCACTAAAGTCCAAAAGTGAAGAATTTATGTTATTTATTACTTGATTGTTCAAGCTACCTCACTGAATGTTAAAATAAGGTGAATTAAATAAAAAATAAGGAACATCCTGGATCTGCTTTTTCGCTCTTCTTTATTCTTTAAGTATTACAGAAGTATCGGATCGGGACTCGGTATCGGTAGATACTCAAAATCAAATGACTCGGACTCAAATTGGGGGAAAAAAAACCTGATCGGGACATCCCTAGTGCTCACTATGATCCCTTTACACCTGACATTAAAATGCATCTCATATCTAGATGACTGACTTAAGGGCAGCATGCTTTATATGTTTTTGATTTGTTTGAATGTTTGAAGATAAGTAAAAAATAGTTCAACTGAGTATACTACCATCACTGCTCTTGTCAAACATTGCCAACATATTCTTGTTGCTTTTCACAGATTGCCATTTGACTGGAATTGTCCACTTGTACCTGTAACAGAAACACATTGTTATGAATGTATTGGCATTAACAACCTATATACAATACAGTTCAATTAGTTTAGGGCTTAGTCTTTAAAAATACATTTTCATTTGATTTCCTAAAGGTGAACCTATAATCTCCGCTTTGGTTTTCACCAACTCGGAGAACAATATCTTCCTTATTAGCTGCTAAATGCTATGCAGCGTGAGCCTCCAGTTAAACCTCTAAACTCACAATGGGCCAATGGAGGACCGTATAGGTCATAGTTTATTAGAAAAGAAGACGCCAATGTTCCTTTATTAGTGCCTGCTTACCACTGATGAATTATTAAAACTCTTGTTCTCTTTTTGTACATCCATGCTGCTTACTATGACAACATACACTGGGACTGTTAACTGTTAACACTGCTAGCTTAATAGTGCTGATATGAAGTTACTTCCTGTTACTAGTGTGGAAACATGTAAACCAATTTGTCCTAATGTGAACTAATGAAGATCAGAGTTTAAGTTTACAGCATGACATTTATGCAGCCACTTTACAGCCACCTCTTCAGCAATTTACATCTTAATACTTTTACAGACCTCCTAACTTTTGTCATTTATGTGTTGTATTTTTCTTGCAATACTTGTTTAAGCAGATCATATTAGTCACTAATTTGTTACAACCAGCCCAGGTACTACAAATGAAAATAACTACATTGAAGTGTAAACCACAATGTTGATTAATATGCATTGTCCCTGGTAAATAAATAAATAAATAAATAAATAAATAAATAAATAAATAAATAAATAAATAAATAAATGTAGCATCAATGGCACACATTTGCAATAGTTATATTTTTCATATTAATTGTATATTTCAATTGCTTACGTCATTTCTTACTGTCTTTGTGGTAATGCAGTTTATAAATCAGTGGCTTCCATCAATAATGGTCATACATACATGGTACAATTGGGTGGGAATTAGTATGCGCACCCTTCCAAAAAGGATCGTGGCTTGAGGTAGGCGACAATCAATCATAACAGACTCTAGCGAAAGGTGGCATGGCTTGAGGTGCTACACCCTATTATTGGATTTGGTCATAATGCTCTGTGTTCATCACTACATGCAACTCTCTTCAGATTACACATAGTAATGAACCATAAGCATGTGTGGGCTACGTGCTGAAGTGCTGTGGTAAGCGTATGTCTAATTTAGGGATGTCCAGATCCGATCACGAGATCGGAAATCGGGCCCGATCACGTTGTTTCAGACTCGATCGGAATCGGACGTTACCTCCCGATCAGGACTCGGATATAAATGTATATATATGCATATATAGATGTGCTTTGCAAACACTGTGGCACTTTTATTTTTGTATTCATTTACAGGCCTGCCGGGTATTTTAAATTTAGGTGCTATTTGTTTTTATCTTAGACGTTTTTTATTGTCTATAATATTTTTAAGTATTATAGAAGTATCGGATCGGGACTCGGTATTGGTAGATACTCAAAATCAAATGACTCGGACTTGGACTCGAGGGCAAAAAAACCTGATCGGGACATCCCTAGTCTAATTTACATTCACATTTGGTTTTAGATTTGTTAGATTCTTCATCACAGCTGCTAATTATCTGCTATACATTTAGACTTATGGTAGTTCTGCTCAAGCACTCATAGTTGTCTCCTGCTTTTAGTGACTCATGGTAAATCTCAGTTGTTTACACGCTATTTAATTTTGTAAGCTGCTCTACTTTAGCCTAGCAGCTAGCTCTAGCTTTACCTCTCCTGCTCTCTCTTGCACAGTGTGCCAAATGTTTAGTTATTCCTCTGCCTTCTTTAGCATCGAGGTCGGTCCTGTTAGCCATCCCCCAAAAGCTCTTCACCAATCAGAGGTCACTAAAATGAATGTTGAGTCAGTGTGTATATATGAAAAAACAATGTCAGACTCTTTTCATGTATAGTCGCATGTCATAATACTGCCCCTGGTTGTGGGTTGACGATGTGGGATTTGTAGAACTCTGGCTGACTTTGTGGGGAATACCTGGTCTTAGGAGAGACAGCCTTCATCCCATTTTGGATGGAGCGGCTCATATCTAGAAATTTTATTGAGCTAATTAGTGGATCAAATGCATGCCAACCCACAGTTGAGACCAGGAGACAGAGTTACAGTCTTACACGCTTCTTTGTGCTTCTACTACAGCGATCCCCATCTAACTCTATTGTGATGTTGTCTTACAGGTCCAGTGTGTAATATTTCAAGCACGGGGAAGAAATTATTTATTTATTTTTTTCCTTTTTTATGGTTTCCATTTTAGATATTGACATCATGTATTGAAGATGATGAGCAAGCTAACCATGGACCAGAGGAGGTTCGTGTTAGCAGCGCACCGTAACATCAAGCCCAGGCAAGCAGCGAAGCCATACGGTCTGTGAGTGCAGCACCACATGAGGCTGTAGCAGCAGCAGCAGTGCATGCTGAATTTATCAGCTGTCTGACCCGGTGTTGTGCTGGGCAATCAACGAAGATGCTTGCGCCGATAGTGAAAATATCCAGCCTCAGCCTGTGATATGGTTTGGACGGTATGGTGGGCTCCCTCACCAATGATCTGCTGTGTTGTCAAGTCCCAAATGGGGAAAAGTTAACAGAGAGTGGCTTTACCGTAGGACTAAGAAAATGTATTTGTTGGTGTTTTTTTCTGACTTGAACCACGGCGACCATGTGCGTGAGAAGAACACAGAACACTGGTAGAACATATTAGCATCGCTTCTGCGCTCATTTGTCACTGGGACTGTGAAACTAAACTAGTGGAGCTGGAGGGAGAGAAACAGGAGGAGCTGAAGCAGGTTGTGGCTCTAAGTTTTAAGTGAAAGAGGTCTGCCTTTACGTGATGACAGTGAAGTAGCATATTTACTGGATGTGTTTTTGTGTGTGAAAAATTTAAGTCTGATTCATGGAACTGGATTAGAGGTGAGGTTTGAGAGGTTTGTGCTTGCATAATGTGATTTACAGTAAACAGGAGTATGTATTGATATTGTGGTCCAGGAAATCATTGTTTCAGCCATGTGGTGTAAGGTTAAATCCTGTATGATGTATCATATGTAACGTTACACTTGTTGATCTGTGTAAATCCTGAAGAGCCAGACCATATGGGTTTTTGGGGGCAGATGCAGATTTAAAAGTGAAAAAGAGACCATTTAAAAGATGATATTTTGATTTTGATTGAAATGATTTGGGTAGTAGATGCATTTCCTGTATAAACTACTACTACTTAGCACAGGCTGATAATGAAAGCTGTTCTGTATGTGGGCTATAAATGTCAGTGGGCTTTTCCTTAATGTGTTATGTAAAAACTGCTTAAGCTGGAAGTCTCAACAACTGGTCATGCAAACAACTACACATACATAAATATTTGCTGCTAGAAAGTGCAGTGAGAAAATAAGCATGTGTATTTTAAAACAGTCTTGAAACTAAATGTAGGCTACTCACCAGAGAAAGTTAACATCCAGCTTCTAATAAGCTTATTCAATGAGGCTCGTTCAATTTACACAGCGTTGTGGGTCGGAGTCACTCTAGCCTGATTGACAAGTCGCCAGGGTAACAACTTGTCAATCATAGATAATCTCACCCTGAAACATACTATGCTTTATGGTCTATTTTAAAATAAATGGGACCATAATTTACTAAATGAGCATCATTTTGTTTTGAAGAAGACATGAAACTAGCGACTGAGACCATAAACTAATCTGGAAAGTATTTACTGAGATAATTATTTTGGTGAGAATTAGCCTCATTTTGCCATTATTTTTATTGGAGATGGACTTCTTTTTACAGCCAGAAGAGTCGCCCCCTGCTGGCCGTACAATGGAATGGAGGTTTCAGGGACTTCGGCTTTAGCATCAGATCACTGACTGGAAGCTTCCCACTCAGTTGACATACAGAAGTAATATAAAATATAGTTAGTTGGAAGAAAGTGTCCACTAGATGGTATAAAACAGACTGATGAAAAGTTACAGATGAGACAATGGAGAAGCAAGGAGACCAAGGAAGAAGATTTTGGAGTAGAAAAATATCCCAGTAGAAGGTTCAAGAGAATTAAGAACATATTTGGGAAAGAAGACACCACCTTAATGGGAGGAGATTGAAGATTATAAAAGGAAATGTTTGCTAACTTAGTTCCAACCTGTTGCCTGCCAGGATGTAACACAGGTTTTTGTCTTTTTAATGGAATAAAGGCTCTTTTGCACAAATCTTTGACTGTTTCCAGAGAGGTTTTTGAACTATAAATTACTGACTATTTCCGGCAAGTTTCTAAAATTGATAAAGCGAAGTTTTGGGTTTTTAACTGGCCTAGCCAGCCCTTATTTATTGTCCGTTACAATCTTCAACTTTATTTATTAATTACTTATTTTTAAAATTTATTTATTTTAGTGTTGGGCAATGACAAGCAATAAAATATTTCTTGTAAATCTCAACTTAAACATTAATGTAATCAAATCCAATGTTATACAAAAGCTATTTGCTACTGCCAGGACATTACCTTTAATCTAGCTTGTTAAAACAAGTTACCATCAGAGTCCAGTTTTCTTGGGTTTTTGTCTGAATGGGTATGAACAGATATCTTTTATCAGGGAGCAGCTGAAACACTATATTCAGTAGGGTTGGGACAAGGTCTACACTGAAACGATGGCATGGGGGGAGGTGGTGCAGCGGTCGTTTTATGTGCATGTGTTCACTCGCACAGACTTCATTCGGTTAAAATCTTACAACTTGCGATGGATAATTTACAAGCACGGACCAGGTAATGTGAAAGCAGCATTGGCACCTATTGCCTATTGGTGGATCAGTCAGATGACAGAAGTCAACTCAAAACTCACACATCAACAAGCCTTGCTACCGACACACTCACAAGAGATTGTAATGATATTCAGGCGTCCATATTCTCAAGCAACTGCTGAAGACAGCTACAGACAGCAAAAAAAAAGAAAAAGAATGTTCATGTTGTTATTGACACTAATGCAAATGCACTCAATGCATAGAGAAATGTAAATACCATGTGGGAAATAAATAAGAATAAAACAGTGTTATGACCTGGAGTCATATTGGTTTAGTCTGTGAGTATCAATGATGCTTATTTCTGCCTGCTGTTACCCTCCCTACCCTGGGGAAGAGCTGTTTTGTTTGTTTGTGTTACAGGTGGTGGACAGCAGATTGGGCTGGAGGATGTGCGGTATAAAGGGACCTGTGTGGAGGCCGCGAGCCCTCTCCTCCCTTTCCCCTACCTCCCCAGCCAGACGGGGTGTTCTGGGGAAGACCTCATGGTGTACTGTAGCCTATTTAATCTTTGTTGTAGTTTACCTATGTGTTGGAAGTTAATGGTGTGATGTTGGAAAACAGTAGGGGAGAGCTGCCGTTTATTTTGAATGTTGTTTTCTCCTGTTTTCTGGCCAGGGAGTCAGGTGAAGTATTTGTATTTTCCTTTTGTATTTTACTTTGTGTAGGATTAATTATTGGGATGGGAAATGGTGGTTTTGTTTGTTATTTTGGCCTAGCTCTCCCTGATGTCTTGGTTTTCTACACCATCTATGAATAAATGACATTAACTAACAGAAAATCCCGTAGCTTTTTGATGATTTATGGAGGGGAGTGGGGAAAAGAGAGGAGACATATATTGCGTTCTGGTTTTCCCCTAGGCCAGACTTAACAACAGACAAAATATTAAAACATAAATAAATACATTTAAAAAATAAGTAATTATTAAATAAAGTTGAAGATTATGACAGACAATAAATAAATAAGCAAATGTTTACAAAGGTGTATAAAAAAAGAAGCTAATTAAAAGAGATATGTACATTTATGTCTCATTGTATAATTTTATTACTGACATTTATTTCTATACTTTATTTTTGTCCATTTAATTGGATGCTTATTTATTTATTGGGCATTTATTTATTTCTGTATCTATTTCTGAAATTGTCAGCATCAGTCCTTGATACAGCTTCCGCTGGTGTTGCATCAATTTGGTGGAGTGTGATCGTGCTGCGTCTACGGGATCAGTTATAGGCTACATTAGTTTTACCAATGCATGAGAAAACTGATGTATGGCTTGAGGTGGGTGAGAGTTGGCAGCTCTGCTTTTGTTTGTGGGATCTTCAAGGTGTCCCGTAGTAACTTTTCCACAAATCTTTAAAATCTTTAAATTCTCATGTCGAGATCTCCCTTCTTCTCCATCTTGTGCCTGTGTAGGTGAGCTGTTATCTGCATTCCCTTCATTTACAGGTTCTTCAATTGCGCTGTTTTTGTTTCCCTCTCTTTTTCCCATTCTCATGTATCGTCGAAAAATATTATGTTTGACGGTTTCACAAGGCAATAAGCATTTTCCCAAAGGAACAGTTGTTTTAGGCTGCCATTCTGCGTGGTGATGTCACCGAACCCCCCAGATGTCATATTTCAACTACTTTCTTCTATTTTCTTATTAGGAATATTTAACCATCAATATTGTCTTGGAAATTATTTAGTTAGGCTGTTCAGTTATCTGCTATGATTATTATACAATGTGTCGTTTCAGTCTGTACTATTGACAGAAATGCATCCATAATTATCCAACGAAGGTTAAAGTGAAAGGCAACTGGACTTGGTTAAAGATATTGGAAGACGTTTCATCCCTCATCCAAGGGACTTCTTCAGTTCTGACTGACTGGTAGGGAAACTCAGCTATTTAACCTCAGTGGGGTCATTTGCCAGGATCGTCGATATTGCTGGTTCGTTAGTGTTCCTGGTTGTTGTAACGACAGTCGCTATGGTCGTTCAGTCTTTGCCTCGGGTAGTCCTAACGACCATAGCGAGTGTCATTACAACAACAATCATGTTTTTATTAGAATGAGCCATTTCTATCTACATACCCGCGGGTCCCCCCTCCATGGAGGTCACCATATATTGTGTCGCTTACACACTGTACCTTTAACTGTAACAATTCTAATAGTTAGGTGATTAACCACTTTAGCTCTTGCTTTTCTTTACTGTATATCTAATGCTTAGAAATCAAGAACTGTATAACTCTTTATGGCATTTAAAGAAAAGTCTTGATATTGTAGAAAGATACATGATTAACATACGCACAAATTGACTTTAAGATATTACTTTAGACTAAGTTTAAAACACAGAAACCTTGAGGAACAAAGACCTCCCTCATCCCGCATCTCTGAGAGGCCGGCCCAGATTAAACTCTGTGACTCAAATGTTCAGCTTAAACTGGGATAAAAATTTCCCCATAATATTTGAGTCATCTTAGCAACATTAATTATATTCACAAGGTCTCACGAACCTTCATTGAATTCATATGTTAGTTTTATTTAAAGGTGTTTAATTTACGCCCTTTTAATTGAGAAAGAACAATCAAGTTTCTTTTAAAACCTTATCTTAGTTTAAATTAACTTCCACTTCTTCTAACAACCAACAGAGTTTGGAGGCTAGTCAAATGAGTTGGTTACACCAACAGTAACCAAGAGGGGACACCCAACTCAGAACTCATAGTTAACAGCCACATTGACGTAGACTCTCATCACTACGTTAATTATGTACGTTTGAAGAAGAGGAAGTTTTAACTATAATGCAGGGATTGGCAAATAAATGTTGCACTGGAACAATTTCTTAATCCATTAGATGGTGGGTGGTTTTTATTTATTTATTTTTTTTAACACACACGCACACTGTTTTATTTATTTTATTTTAATTTTAATATATATATATATATATATATATATATATATATATATATATATATATATATATATATATATATATATATATATATATATATTTATTTTTTTCTAACACAAACACACATACGCTTTGATTACTTTACATTACTTCTTTAATGAAATGTATGGGGTTGATTGTTCTTATGTTGTATGTATGATCCTTTGGCAATATTGTTACACATTCATGCCAATCAAGCTAACTGAATTGAATTGAATTGAGAAGATAATGCTTTTATTTTGCACGCAAAACCACTAGACAGGAAGTGAGCACCTCCACCAAATTATTTATTTATTATGTTTTGTTTTTTTGATGCTATCGAAGCGCTATCTAGCTGTGGTCCAGATAATGGTGACAGATTAGATCTGTACTTGTTTTGCATTCAACATCATTGGTCCTATTACAGATGCTCGAACATTAAATTGGCATTAAAGGAACCACTCACAAGTCTTGTTTATCAATCTCAGTTTGTACATGTTAACAATGAATCCTCGCTTTAATACCGGATTGCAGGTCTAGTTAAAATTACTATTACTCATTATTATTAGAACTATTTTTCATCTGTTGCATCACTATTGTTTTACATTTCTATGTGGAACTTGTGTTGGGCTACTGCATGTTCTCTCTCTCTACAAAGAGTTTTACAAAGAGTATATCAGTATTTCAGATGTAAATTTGCAATCTTGGACAATACCATCCGTATCCAGTTTAGAGAGCTCTGAGGATTTAAAACGCTGAATGTTGCTTTTGTAACACTGACCCAAGATATGAAGGAGGCAGGTTGGCATCAGCTTTAGGATCTAGGAGGAAACGCTTTTGGCTCAGTATGGCACCCGTCTCTGAGAAAGTCAGGTTCAGCACAGGATAACCCATCTGTTTGGTCCATGTATCCATTACCTCTGCAACCGGCAAGCCACTCACCTGGAGCAGAGAGGAGAACTCTTCTACTGTTCAAAGAACTTCACAGACAAAGCTTAAAGGCAAAATGATTAGCATTTGTTGCTTGCTGTTTGTAAACATACAATTCAACTTTCAACCCCCATCCAGTTGTCATAAACAAGGAAATGAACTACAGAGACCATTTTTTGTAGCATGCTGTTATTTCTGCTCTAATGTTGGGGGTGTATGGAGGTTAACCCGCTTTTGGAGCCAGCCCCAAGTTTTCATTCAAGTAACTATTTCAGTGTTGGCTTCATTTTTCAGCCATTTCAAAAATAATGCTGTGAATCAGAGAAATTAGTTATTTTCTGATTGTTTCATGTTACGTTCTCAAGCAAAAATAAACACTGCCACACCCCCACACAACCTGCGGGAACGAGCCACATTGTCAGATTTTCTGTTAATTCAGCCAAAGCCATGCTTAATACCAAAATAAAAAGACAATAAGGAAATACAGGCAGAGGGCAGCATCTCTGCAGATACAGACATGTATTTACACACTGCTAGTGGATCATAAGTGATGATTAAGAGGAATGATTTTTGTATGAGTCTATACATTGATTTTTAGGAAAATTTTACTCATTATGCCTTTAAATCAATATTTCAACATCTTGGTAAATACACTTATATGTTTTCTTTCTTATAGTGAGATGTTTAGATCATATCAGTGCACATAAGGCTACAAGCCCTGATGACATCCCCAGATGCATGCTCAGGGCCTGTGCTGGGCAGCTGACTGACATCTTCAACCTGTCACAGGCTCAGGCGTACCTTCTTTCATTCAGCTGTCATCTTATACTGTATAGTTTTATTAATTTCACACTGTTCATACTGTACATATTTTAGCAAAGTCATATCTACCCCTCACTGTATTATTATATTACTTTTATAAATATGCACATCACTTTTTGCACTTCTTGTTAGATCCTAAACTGCATCTCGTACTTGTGCTATGACAATTAGTTGAATCTAATCTAATCTTATCTAATCTCATGTCTGTGTTTAAAGTGCGGCACTGGAGTCAGATGTGATTAGCCTAAGCATAAAGACTGGAAGCAGAAGAAAACTGCTTGTCTGGCTCTGTCCAAAGTTCAAGTACCAACTCACAGCCAATTTTTTCATTGTCACAATAATTAAGCCAGATAATCTATCTCTTGTGGTGTTAAAATAACTGACTTTACCTCAAGACTATTAAGGTGACAAAACCCTGTCCAGGAACCTAACCTCTCCCTGAACTGGGAATATCAAGACCTTGAAATGGCCAAAGGCCAGAAACTAAGGCCTCCAAAATAGATCTACACATGAACACAGGCACAGATCATAGAAAGAGGCCTTTTGTTCTCTCTTCACATCAGGTTGTTAAACTGATTAGACAGCAGATGCAGTCATAAACTGTACAACATTGTGCCTAAGTATGGAGAAAGACCACCCCAGGTCCTGCCATTCTGCAGTCCTAAAATCTATGATAACCAAATTGCAAATGTGAAATGTTTCGTCTGATACCTTTTTAATAATTGCACTCAAAGGATTGGATGAAAAATGACGTATACACCATGTGAATTTAATTCCAGATTGCCAGAAGAAAAGAGGTATGTCGTTCATCAGGACATAACTTTTCTATATATATCTATTGGTGTTACACAGAAATAAGAATTCCCAATATTAACCAGTGTGCTTTACCTATTCAGTTAAATCTTCTGCCCTTTTCCTTAGTGCTAAGTAAGTGTTATAAATATAGTCTTATATTTAGTTTAGCAGAATAGGCATTACGTATAACTGCTGGATAGTAGAGCCTCTCAATTAAAGTTTAACTAGGAGATGTTCTGTCTGTATTCACTATCAGTGTTTAGTATCTAACCTTGGGCTGGGCAATAAAACAATAATAATCGCAATTTAATTTTCCTCAATAAAAATACAACACATTTTCAATATATTGTCAATAAAAGTTTGATTTAATTCATTTGAATCACTAACAACTTTGCACTTAATTTTCCCACTAAAATATTTATTTTGTTTAGGGACTGAAAAAGATTTACTAATCATATTTGTTAAAAAAAAAGATTTTATCAATGGTTTTGAATGCTCTACCTCAGATTGTGAAGTGATCCATTGTTCTGACCATAAAGAAAAGTTTAACCACGCAATTAACCATCTGATTTCTTCAAGCTTTCACCTAGGAGCAAAAATCATTTAAACTTAAAAGAAATAATGAATTGACATACTGTATATAGTGATAATGAAATGCGTTTATCATGAAAATATTTTTGGCCATTTCACCAGCCCTAATTTAAACTGATGACTAAACTACCTTCCTATTTTTTTAATAATTGTTTAGAAATCAGAATATGTATTGTCTTGCAACTTCTTCAGTTAGTCTGCTCATTCACCTGATATGATTACTATGAATTGTATTGTTCAACTGGAACAGGAATTTACAGATTGATTGTAAGATCAGTTAACAGTGAGATTTTACCCTTTGCTTTTTAATGCTTAGAAATAGGTTTGTATAAGTGCTTATGACATTTGAGAATAGTGATGATATTGTGAAAATACAAACCATTAAACACGCGCAAAGAGACGCTTCCCACTTTTACCTTTAAATGAAAGTTTGTTAAAAACACAGAAATCTCAGGAGATAAAGAAAGGTGACCTCCCACTGTTTGACACACTCGGGGGAGGGACAAACAAAACCCTGTTGTCTTGCTTTCTTACACTTTTTCTCTTCTCTTTTATCCTTTCTTGCAAGCTCTCTCCTTTCTGACACTCTCTGAATTTCCTACCTATAAAGATTCCCTCCCAGGGAGAAATCTCTGCAAATTCCAAATTGTTCATTCTTCTTGTCCACTCCCTACACAGATTTGACTCACGTATTTCTAAGGCCTTTCTTTAACTGGGATGAGATTTTCACCAGACTAGTTATCTTATTGATTTTTATGATTTGTTTAAGAAACAACCAACAAGTTTTCTTTTTTAAACCTTATCTCATTCAAATTAACTTTCACTACTTCGTCGGCCAACAGAGTCTGTAAAGTATTTCAAACAAACAATTGACCAAGCCCCACCAAAAGGCCATGAACGCAAGCGGACTGCCAGCTGTGGGACTTGTTGAGGAAACAACAAAGCAGTAAGACAAACAAACTCGACATTCTGTGGTCAGGTCGATGTCACTGTAGCTCTGATTTTTTGCTCATTTCAACTTAGTGATCACTGTAGGAACCAAAACTTGCGTCCATAAACTGCCCTTCATTTCTTAGAAGAGTAATAAGTGTATTTTGGAATGGACAGCTAACTGCTTCTCCCTGCTTCACTGCTAAACTAGGCTAACCACATCCTGAATCCAGTTCTGTACTTAACACACAAACATAACATATCTTCTCACCTTACTTTCATAAAGAAAGAAAATTAGCACTACTTCTCGTAGTCATGTCAAGAAAACATACATTGGCGAGAGATGCCCAGAAGTTGGCTGTTTTGGCATTTTTGAAGTAGTAGTCTTTCAAGTACATCTGGTGAAAGAAGAAAAAAAAAGCTTTCATCAATGAGTCGCTGGAACAGAAATTATTGAATATATGTCATGTAGCTGCAATAGTCTCTGACTTACTCGACAGCCGTCTCTGAACATGTCTTTACCCATCCAGTCCTCCAGCATCCTGAGAAGGGACGCTCCCTGCATAAAGTTGGACAATTTTCTTTACAAATAGTATTTTGTTGCATGACAAATTGTTAGTAACTTGTTGGTAATATAACTGATATGTCATTGTTCCCATCTGAGGTTTTTCTGAACCTTAGGGCGGGTTCAGACCAGCTGTGGACAGTCGGACTCTGGAGCGCTTACCCCCTTGGTGCAGTATGTTTGGGTTGTTGTGAACACCGGACTTGAACTCTGTGCAAACCAAACAACCGCTCTCTCATCCAACTCTAAAGTAGGTCATTTCTGGTTCCAACTTAGCTGTTCCAATTAATCACAAAGCTACCACTGTATTTCATATTTAAAATAGTGGTAATTTATTATTAGTTATTAAATTTAATTTTGCAAAAACTACAAAATTATTGTTGTTGTGGCCAATAATTGCATGACATTTCCACCACATCGCTTTTGTTTACAGTTTCTAGACCAGACCAGTTGTAAAATTGAACAATGTATCATCCTCACCTTGGTTCCATTCAGGAACTGGACCTTTAGATGTGAACCCGCCCTTAGATTGAAATCTTTATTATGTGGGGTTTACCCAAAGTAGTACCTTGCTGTATGAGATGCCATCAAACACAGAGGTAATCTCTGCTGGTGTCGACACATTCACAATGATCGGGTGAGAGGAGAGCAGAGCGTCGTCCACCATGACAGGAAACACATCACTGATGAGCATGATGTCTCGCTGTGTACCACAGGAGGACACAAGGTAAGTTTCAAGGCCTCAAAAGACTGGTCAATGAGACTAATAGGTGGGTGCATCTTTGTTAAGCCTTGGTAAGGAGAACTCACCATGCCCCAGCTTGGTTCGGCTTTCTCCACACCGATGTACTCAAAGAAACTGGCAAAACCCTCATTTAGCCAGAGGTCATCCCACCAATCCATAGTCACAATGTTCCCAAACCACTGGCAAAAGACAAGTGATATGAGTTTTGAGGATCTGAACAAAGGAAATAACGTCTCAAGGGGGTTATGCTCAAATTAAAGTTATAATTAAAAATATATGAAAGTTGCAAGGACAATTTAACCTGCTAGGCATCCCCCTGGGTAAAAATGTTCCAATCGGATGTGTCTGAACCATGAGAAGCACACACACAAGTGAAGTGCAGGGCAGAGTGAACCTCAATATAAGACCATCAAAATTAAAACATGTCACAGAAGTCATAAATTGCACTACATGCCCCTGTGGACAAACAAATGCTGGACAAACAAAGAAAGCACTCAGAACATAAAACAGCTATAGCTATTCACACAGAGAACATGGAATATGACATAACCAAGCACTACCATGAAGCCAAACATTGCTATCCTTGGACTTGAACTTGTAACTCCACCAGCCAGGGGGAGCAATCTACTAAAATGACTCTATCAGATAGAGATGTTCTGGATTCCAGCACTCAACACAATGACACCTGTTCAGCCCAGACAAAACATAGCAAAGTGTATATTAGCAAACCAAACCTGCTGGACTGAATCATCTTTATTAAAAACTTTAAATTGTTTTTACAAAAAACAGTATTCACTTCAAGTGGATACAGAAATTTACAACAGAAAAAATGACTATAAAAACAAAACACACAATATTACAACCAGATTTTGGAAAACCTTATATAGCAAAAATGTGAATAAAGACTTGTGTCCTGAAGAAGGCTTTTAAATTGAAACATACGTATCCATCCATCCATCCATCTTCAGCCGCTTATCCGGGGTCGGGTCGCGGGGGCAGCAGCTCCAGCAGGGGACCCCAAACTTCCCTTTCCCGAGCCACATTAGCCAGCTCTGACTGGGGGATCCCGAGGCGTTCCCAGGCCAGCGTGGAGATATAATCTCTCCACCTTGTCCTGGGTCTTCCCCGAGGCCTCCTCCCAGCTGGACGTGCCTGGAACACCTCCCTAGGGAGGCGTCCAGGAGGCATCCTTACCAGATGCCCAAACCACCTCAACTGGCTCCTTTCAACGCAAAGGAGCAGCGGCTCTACTCTGAGCTCCTCGCGAATGGCCGAACTTCTCACCCTATCTCTAAGGGAGACACCAGCCACCCGCCTGAGGAAACCCATTTCGCCGCTTGTACCCCGCGATCTCGTTCTTTCGGTCATGACCCAGCTTTCATGACCATAGGTGAGGGTAGGAACGAAAATTGACCGGTAGATCGAGAGCTTTGCCTTGCGGCTCAGCTCTCTTTTCGTTACAACGGTACGGTAAAGCGAGTGCAATACCGCCCCCGCTGCTCCGATTCTCCGGTCAATCTCCTGCTCCAATCTCCCCTCACTCGTGAACAAGACCCCGAGGTACTTGAACTCCTTCACTTGGGGCAAGGACTCATTCCCTACCTGGAGTTGGCACTCCATCGGGTTTCCTGCTGAGAACCATGGCCACAGATTTAGAGGTGCTAATCCTCATCCCAGCCGCCAGCACTCTGCTGCGAACCGATCCAGGGAGAGCTGAAGGCTACGGACCGATGATGCCATCAGGACCACATCATCCGCAAAAGCAGTGACGAGATCCCAAGCCCACCGAACCGCAGCCCCTCCTCGCCATCGGCTACGCCTCGATATCCTGTCCATGAATATCACAAACAGGATTGGTGACAAAGCGCAGCCCTGGCGAAGGCCAACCCCCACCTGGAACGAGTCCGACTTACTGCCGAGTACTCGGACACAGCTCTCGCTTTGGATGTACAAGGATTGGATAGCCCTAAGAAGGGCCCCCCTCACCCCATACTCCCGCAGCACCTCCCACAGTATCTCCCGAGGGACCCGGTCGTATGCCTTCTCCAGATCCACAAAACACATGTAGACTGGATGGGCATACTCCCAAGCCCACTCCAGGATCCTTGTGAGAGTAAAGAGCTGGTCAGTTGTTCCACGACCAGGACGAAAACCGCATTGTTCCTCTTCGATCTGTGGTTCGACAATCGGCCGAACCCTCCGTTCCAGCACCCTGGCGTAGACTTTACCGGGGAGGCTGAGAAGTGTGATACCCCTGTAATTGGCACACACTCTCTGGTCCCCCTTTTGAACAGGGGAACCACCACCCCAGTCCGCCACTCCTTGGGCACTGTACCCGACTTCCACGCAATGTTGAAGAGACGTGTCATCCATGACAGCCCCTCCACACCCAAAGCTTTTAGCATCTCTGGGCGGATCTCATCAATCCCCGGGGCTTTGCCACTGTGGAGTTGTTTGACTACCTCAGTGACCTCCTCCAGGGAAATTGACAAGAAACCCCCATCAGCCTCCAGCTCTGCCTCTACTAGAGAGGGCGTGTCAGTCGGATTTAGGAGTTCCTCAAAGTGTTCCCTCCACCGCCAATTACCTCCCCAGTTGAGGTCAACAGGGTCCCATCCTTACTGTACACAGCTTGGACGGTTCCCCGCTTCCCCCTCCTGAGATGGCGGACAGTTCTCCAGAAACACTTTGGTGCCGACCGAAAGTCCTTCTCCATGTCTTCTCCGAACTTCTCCCACACCCGCTGCTTTGCTTCTGCCACCGCAGTGGCTGCAGTCCTTCGGGCCTGTCGGTACCTTGCAACCGCCTCCGAGTCCTCCGAGACAACAAATCCCGGAAGGCCTCCTTCTTCAGTCGGACGGCTTCCCTGACCACCGGTGTCCACCACGGTGTTCGAGGGTTACCGCCCTTGAGGCACCTAAGACCTTGAGACCACAGCTTTCGCTGCAGCTTCAGCAATAGAGGCTTTGAACATTGCCCACTCATGTTCAATGTCCCCAACCTCCACAGGGATGCCAGAAAAGCTCCGCCGGAGGTTTGAGTTGAAGATCTCACGGACAGGGGCTTCCACCAGACGTTCCCAGTTCACCCAGCACTACCCGTTTGGGCTTACCAGGTCTGTCCAGAGTCTTCCCCACCCCTGACCCAACTCACAACCAGATGGTGATCAGTTGACAGCTCCGCCCTCTCTTCACCCGAAGTGTCCGAACATGCGGCCTCAAATCAGATGAAACGATTACAAAATCGATCATTGATTTTCGGCCTAGGGTGCTCTGGTACCATGTACACTTATGAGCATCCTTATGCTCGAACATGGTGTTTGTTATAGACAATCCATGACTAGCACAGAAGTCCAACAACAAACCCCCACTCAGGTTCAGATCAGGGGGGCCGTTCCTCCCAATCACGCCTTTCCAGGTAACTCCGTCGTTGCCCACATGTGCGTTGAAGTCACCCAGCAGAACTATGGAGTCCCCTACTGGAGCCCCATCCAGGACTCCATTCAGGGTCTCCAAGAAGGCCGAATACTCCGAACTGCTGTTTGGTGCATATGCACAAACAACAGTCAGAGTTTTCCCCCCCGCTACCCGAAGGCGTAGGGAGGCGACCCTCTCGTTCACCGGAGTAAACTCCAACGTAGCGGCGCTCAGCCGGGGACTTGTGAGTATCCCCACACCCGCCTGGCGCCTCACACCTTGAGCAACTCCAGAAAAGAACAGAGTCCATCCCCTATCAAGGAGCACGGTTCCAGACCCAAGACTGTGCGTGGAGGTCAGCCCCACCAGATCTAATTGGTAGCGCTCCATCTCCCGCACAAGTTCCGGCTCCTTCCCCCACAGAGAGGTGACGTTCCACGTCCCCAGAGCCAGCCTCTGCCGCCCGGGTCTGGTCCGTCGAGGCCCCTGGCCTTCACCGCCACCCATGTGGCAGTGCACCCGACCCCTGCGGATCTTCCGATGGATGGTGGGTCCAAGGGATATGAAACATACGTAAAATTTTAAAGTCCCTTTTTACTGGCCTACTCTAGGTTTCTAGAAGTTATTTGGATGTATAAAACCTCTTACTTAGTCCAAATATGTGTCCTTTAGTCAGTAATCAATCAAAATAATAAAAGCAGTTTCTCATCAAAATGTATCCTCTGTGAGCTAGATGTGAATGATTTTAACTGGTATGTTATTCCATATCCTGATGTTCATTAAGTAAGCAATTAAGTAATATTCATACTATCATTTTGATAGTAGCATATTTCCCATCTTTGATGAGCAAGGGTTTTGTGGGAAAAGAATTTAAAGCCTGTCCCATATATCGGCAGGGTGAAAGTCAGGGCTGTTTTACTGTCTCTTTTTGCTAGAAAAGAGAAATTAAGATAGCAGAGTGGTGAGTATCATATGACTCTGTATCGATGGGACTAATGCTCTGCAGATGTGTATATAGCTAAATTCACCATGTATGTGATAAAGCTATTGCAGCTAGATTAGGACATAGGCACCATCTTCAAAACGGGGTTGTTTGTGCATGTTGTCAAATAAATGAGCATGTTTTAATGCCCTGCTGATGAATACAGTCATTTAATTGGACTGAATAGAAAAACATCAAATTACCTCAAAACACTTTGGTAATCCACCCTTGCATAGTGTATACAGTTTTTGACTGTGTACTATAAAGGTTCTGGGTTTGCTGTTGTTCAGTCACATGTAAGCAGAGTCACCATAAAGGCTTACCACTTGGAAGACTTTGTACAGCATTAAATTCAAAATGAACCACTACTGATACCTCATTCCTGTAGCTCTTTAGAGTTCATAAACTTTTGTTGACTGCTTCAAGGCCTCTTATCTCCCAGAGTAAAATAGCTGATATCTTGGAAAAAATGTTCCTGGATTGTGTATTGTAAAAAGATTGAACAATAGCACATACATATATTTACAATTCCGAACTCTGAACTCTTGTGTTTTCAATAATAAATCTTTCCACCAGTGTATGAAATAAAGATAAAAGCCATCATACCATTGCCAAAAGATTAGGAAGCTTACCTGATATAAGTGTTTTTCCATCATATGTGCTTGAATTGTGACACTGTGGCACAATTACATTTGGGCCAGTCCTAGTGTATACTGCCAAATAAATGAGTATGTTTTAATGGACTGAATAGAAAAACATCAAATTATCTCAAAGCAGACAGGATGAAGTTTGGATCTGGGAACCCGAACCATCTGCCCACTTTGGTAATCCACCCTTGCATGTATACAGTATTTCACTGTGTATAGTAAAGGTTCTGGGTTTGCTCTTGTTCAGTACATGTAAGCAGAGGACCTCATAAAAGCTTCCCACCCGGAAGACTTTGTACATCATCATTAAGAGTTCATAAAACTTTATTGACTGACTCAAGGCCTCTTATCTCACAGAGAGTAAAATAGCTGGAAAGAAATGTTCCCAGATTCTGTATTGAAAAAAGTTTGAGCAATAGCACATAAAAGTTATGTTAATAATTCTGACACTGGGATAAAACTGTGTACATACATAAAGTTGTGCCTTCCTGTTCTGATTTTATCACAGATACCAGATATAAAACAGATACATAGGTGTGACTGTGGTTGAGGAGGTACAGCGGGTTGCTCACAGGCTCGAAGTGTCAATGTGTAAATGATACATTATAGAAGCTTAATTGGATACATGGCATAAATTTCAAATCCTTTTCTGTCACACATCTTAAATAATAATAATATTGAAATAAATAAATGTGGGGTATGTCTGGATTCATTTTCTCTCAGACTGAATTTCCTGATTTTAAATATTCATTTCTGGGCATTTATTATTATTATTATTATTTATTATTATTATTAATTATTATTATTATTGTTGGTGTTGATGATGTAAATAGCTTGAATACCATACTCAGTAATACTAATAAAATCTAGTACTTAGTAAAGTTACTGAATTATTTTTCACCTCTGCCTTCATGTTTCAGATATTTGCAACACCACAAAATGAAAAAAGCATGATAGTGTATGTAGTCTTTAGGGGTGTGACGATGTTGCCTTCATAACCCATGAGAAGAAACATGAGATTGGCTCCACGAGACCGAGATGAGACAAGCTTATAACACAATTTTTAAGAAATGTTCAATGCTGAATTATATGAATATTCGGTATTGTATTGCAATATCTGGTGATTTTTTTCTGTACCAATATATGGTGGAAATATTTTAATTCATGTAAAGGCAAACACAGAATTTAGGTGGCGGGTGACAATTTAAAATCTAAAAATATAACTGAAGAAAATGCAGTGTAGCTCTCAGGCTTTCAGATGTGTTTCTCCTGTAGATCAACTTTTATCATTTAATATCATCCCTGCTGAGTCAGCATAAATGCAGGCATAATCTACTTTTCCGAGATTCAGATTCAGATTCATTCTTTATTGTCCTCAGTGGAGGAAATGTGTTTTCAATTCCTCCTCAATCCCTCCTCTTTTGTGTCTTTGTTTGAGTAAGTAACATTTTTAAATGTGCATGTGGCACCTTTTCACTACAATGAGAAATTAATTAATTAAATTAATTTAGAAACTTAGGACTTTAATAGGTCTTGTGTTTCAGAAGGTTTTCTGCACATGTTCCATGTCATCATTTACTGAGAATTCATAATTTACCCTATACTTCATCACGTTATTGCTCCGCTGGTAAAAATCCCCTTCAGACTGTTTGACACAATGTGGGACTGCATGTTGCATGTGAAACGGAAAGTAACGGAACAACTTGTGATCAAAGTTCAGTTCACAGACCCAAACAGTGCAAGGAGAGCCTCAGTTTGTTTATATTGCAAAACTCTACCAGCTATAGTCTGTCCACTGCCTGGAGTCAGAGCGCTACAGTGGGTTCACTTGATTGCTATCACGGCATAAGCCGGTGTTCCATCAGCTGGAAAGAGTTGACCAGCTCCATATGTCGACGATATTAGTTATACATTTGTTTTCCACTGTGTGAGATTAATGTTATTGTGTGGCTTGACTGTATATGAACAATGTCAGTTGCGCGAGTCTTGTGAGATAGCTTTTAACCTGATGAGAAATCTCAACACATTTTAAACTCCCGAGATCTAGTGGCAAGAGGTCTCGTCACACCCCTAATAGTCCTAGATGCTATTTCAATGTAGCCACATGTGCCACATGAATAAAATACACAAATGAAATGAACAGAGTAAGTAATAAGTAACTAGATTTTGTTACCTGGTGAACAAGCTCGTGGGCGATAACACTGGCCACTCGCTGCTTGTTGTAGGAAGACGACTGGTTCTTATCGTATAGCAGGTTGGTCTCTCGGTAGGTGATGAGGCCCCAGTTCTCCATGGCACCAGTACCAAAGTCAGGGATGGCTATCTTATCTGGATCAAAAACACAGAGTCCCCTGAAGTAATAGTTTATCAGGTTTTATTGCATTACTGCCTTAGTCTTTCTTGTGAGACAGTAAAGTTTTATCTTGCAATCAAAGTTGTAATGAACATGCTTCATCCCTAGAGAATTCCTCATTTTATTAAATAGCATTCAAAAACCCATTTTAGGTAACCACCTGGTCTTTCCTCTACCACCACCATTACATGTCCCTGTTGTACACAAGACATGAAAATCTGCTGGATAGATTGCCATAAAGTTTGCTGTTCACATAAAGGCATGTTTATTTCCTAATGTGTCTGTTGAGGAGGTATTCTGCTAAAACCTACGAGTACTTCCGAGACACTGTGCCGAATTTCTCATTTACAGATTTCCTACCATTTGTTATTTCCATAATGCCCACTGTCTTCCATTGGATTGGGTAATGGCTCTTTTAACTTACTTTTTGTTCATTCAAGATTCTGAGTTGTTTTCATCGTTGCAATTCCCCTCACCACTGTGTTACCTTTGCAAAGGTAACAGTGCAAAACATGTTAATCTTACTGTTGTAGTTGATTCTATTGCAAGTGCAACTGTAAATGCTTGGCCAGTTGTGCCCAGGGGTGACAGTCATAACAGTTGTGTGGTGGTGTTCTGACCACGTCTGGTGGTTTTAACTGTTGTAATGTAAAGAGGAAATCCTGTGAGTGTGGATAGTTTATTTAGGGGAAATACTTTATGATTAAATAATAGAATCACAAAAAAAAATCCTTCCAATAAAACTTCACTGCAACTGCAGGGGGTCTCAGCAGGGACTTTTAGATTTGTTCTTGTGATCACTAAGGTGGAACACAGAGAAAAGTAAAGTATGTATATTAGTATGTAATCAGGCTTTGGTAAGTATGCCAATCAGTTCCCTGCTTACTGTGTAGTGAAAGAGTTTGTCCAAACGTACCCAGTTTTGAGATGGAGTATGTCATGTTGAAATACTCCTCAAAGTAATCAAATATGGCCTTAGTTGTGTCAGCTGCGTATACTGCGGTTCCTAACTGACTTGGCTGGGCGTAGATTCTCAACTGTAAAGGTAGAGGAAGACAAAACACACATGTGCATGTATTGTTATGTGTCTGACAGTATAAATCTAATCTCAAATTTCAAATCTTTTCACAAATTCTTGAAAATTGATGGTACTGATAGTGATACATGATTGTAAACTCACAGGAATTCCTCTGGCAGAAATTCTCTCCACATGGCCGAACTGGTGAACAGCAAAACATACCAAATAGGTACTCATTGGAATCGACTTCTCGAAGGAGGTCTTCTTTTTATTGCTAGGCAGTTCTTGAGAGGCACTCTGGAGAGGCAGAGGAAAAGTGTAATTGGTTAATGTAGATGTCACTCAGACAGGCGCAGAAAGATTGATTCCTCTTTGTTTAGTAATACAGTGATCCACTTTTACAAGAGGGATATTCTGCTGTCGGACTCACCCTGAAAGCAACTTTGCTGCAACACCAGCGAGTGACGTGGACCCACCTCGTGCTGTGAGTTGCAGACAGTTTGTGCCAAAGCGGATATATACTGGAGTTTCAGTAGACTATAGAAATGCCCTGAGTTGCTCTGTTGGGGACTGTAAGCGACACTTTGCTTACAGTCCCCAACAACTTCTGTTGGGGACACTTATCAGAGGTGCTGAAGTTCACACATTTTAACATTTGTGGTGAGATTTCTGCCCGATCACAGGTGTTGTCGGTTAGATTAATTTCTCCCGGCTTGAGCACCTCCTCGTCTCATCCAGTTCTGTGTCTGTCAGATGGTCGAGGGGAAACTTCCAGTGAATCAGTAACATAATGCGGTATAGGGCATGTAAAATATTATGAATTCTATTTAAATCGGCTAACGACGTTAGTCTCCTATTACGACTTTTTTTCTTTACATGTCAGAAAACACAGATTCTGAATGTGCAGAAAGTTTTGAACACGAGCAGATAAGTTAGTGTTTCCCATACGTTCATATATTTGTGGTAGCTATCAACGCTGACCGCCACATATTGATTTTTACTAGGCCCATTTAAAATCGTGTTATTCGCGGAGCACATCCTCTTGCTCGTCCCTCTCTCGCTCTCTCTCCCTTGTGTCCCAGCTATTAAAAGTTATTAGCAAGCATGTAAGGAGCCTAGCTAAAAAGGAGAGCTAAGTTAATGTTAAAATACAGCTGGGTTTTCAAGGCTAGCATGCTGTGTATAGCTGCGTCACAGTTACACTGTCATTCTGTGGGAAACACTGTGGGAATATGGAGAATAAAGTCAAGTGAATAACTGATTAAAACGGATTAATTTATAACTGAGATGAAAAGGGGCCACAAACACATTTAAATATGTTGCTACCCCACAAAAGAGGAGGTAAGACTGAATCATGTGTGTTGACTCAGTAGGGATTATATTAAAGAAGTTGATCTACAGGAGAAAAATATTTAAAAGCAATAAGAATGCCTGAGAGCCTCACTACATTATAATCTATTATTATTATATATTTTGAATTGCCACCTGCCACCTGAATTTTTAGATATTTCCTCCATAAATTGGTGCAGAAAATAGGGGAGAAATTTTTACCAGAATGCAGGATATTAAGTGTTTAATGCTCAAAATCTTCTGGGGGAGGAGCCCCATACCCCCCCACTTATTAAGTGTCCCATCCAAGAAAACAGTATCTGGCTTCACACAAAGTTTCTGGGAGGAATATTCACTTAAATAAAATTACTTTTCACATGGCTTTTTTAATCTTTTCCATGTTTTTAGTAACGATAAAAAAATCAACAAAATTCAGGGCAAATAGCAAACATCTTTTTTAATGGGGGGCAGTAAGGGACCTGGATAATGGATAGGGGGGCGCTGGCCCAAAACAGATTGAGAACCACTGTTGTAGAGGGAGAAGAGCAGTGGGGAGAGCACACTCCCCTGGGGGCACCAGTGCTAATAGTCCAGGTGCTGGATGTAATGTTCCCCAGTTTACCCCTACGCACTCATGCGCGGCACTGATAAAAGCTTGTCTACGCCCACCCACAGCATGGGCCTCCCCGACGTCTGCACCTTGTATACATACGACGTGAGACCTAGCCATCAGCTACCATTTTTATTCAGTACTGAGCTGTCTAAAGGGCAGAATATTTGTCTAACGACAGAAGATTTCCTGCCGGGAAACAAGAAGAACAATGCATTCCAGCAAGGTGGCCAGAACAGGGCGAGATGCCACTATTTTCGTACGGGTACACCACATGGCGCCTCGCATCAGAGCAGGCTGATTGAGAGCTCGCTCCTGGCTCACACTGCCCATTCTGGGCCTCATGTAAGTGGCACACGTAGTCCCCCTGGGTCTCCTGCACATGAGGAGGCTACAGGTGGTTCGTCCGCCTGCGTGTAGACTTGGTGAAACAGAGGCGGCATCTGGTCACCGTCACTCTGTCTGCCAAAGACCCCACATCAGTCCTCTTATTCCTGCAAATGGTCTGGGTTCCAACACTGGTGTTTGGAGCAGGGGTTGGACCCAGTGGCCTGTCCGCTGCCGGGGATGCTTTCGTTCATGGACAGAGATCTGGCATTATGTACGGTTAACACCTAAGCTACCAAACCCTTCGTGATAGAACGGTGTTCCTTTCGGCCAAGCTTGCCTTGCTCGTGGCTCTGATGTCAGCCAAGAGGGTCAGCGATCTGCGTACCCTCTCTGCGGCTCCATCATCCAACCAGGGCGATGGGAGTTCGGCTGTTCTGCACCCTAATCCTGCGTTCATGCCTAGGAGCATCACAAGCTCTTTTTGTTCAAGAGTGATTACTCTCTCGAGCTTCTTTGCTCCCCCCATGAGTCTGAGGACGAAGCTACGTCCCACCTCCAGTGTGCACACTGTCCTACTACGTTGCACGTACAAGGTGCTGACTTGGTGCTGAAGCCCACACTGTTGGGTGGGCATAGACATGCATTTGTTATTCTCTCCCAAAATACCTAACTTTTAATGTAAAGCAGAAGTACGATCTACAGTGGTCTGAAAGAGTGTTAGCCCCCTTCCTGATTTCTTTGTCAGGCAGGGAATATTTAAGTCATTTCTTGATCGAAAACAGGTGTGACAGTAACCAGGCCTAGGTGTGGCTTGAGAAATTGAACAAAGATGTGATAAACCACAGTTGATTCATGTTTGCATGTTGCATGACAAACATGCAAAAAATAAGAAATCAGGAAGGAGGGGCACTTTTTCAGACCACTGTATTTATTTAAAATGTTAATCTTTTGTATTCCTGACTTGAGTCTTACCTCAGGCGGCATGTTGGACAGAGCTTCATATTTAGCATCATGAGTGATGGAGATTTTGAAGGTAGCCTTCTTGTTGGGTTCATCGAAGCAGGGAAAGGACTTGCGAGCATCTGTTGGCTCATGATCAGTCGCAGCAATCTTTCTGAATATCAAATGAAGAACAGATGTTTGGACCAGCTGTTTTACATCTTTTTCCAATGGTTTTTATATTTATACTCCACAACAGTCAAACAATTTCAAAGGCACTGTCATTGATTGAGCCTGATCCCTGAGGAACTTCTCAAAAAGCATCTTTTTGTCATTAGGTACATAACGCCGTGAACCCTATGGACTCCATCAGGGCAGTGGTTAAAATAACCAAAAAGTACCAAAATCTAAACTTTGAACTTATACTCCAACACTCCAAAGACTTGAAGCTATGGCTACTTCAGATTTTATGGTGACATAAAGATATTAAAAGTTCCATAGAAACTTTTCAACACACTTTCGCAGTAATTCAAAAGCTCAGTATGTATGAGGCAGTGTATGTAGCCAATGATACAATGCCTGCTTGGAACACACTGAGCATACAGGACTGAAGTGGATTATGTGTCTGAAGTGGTTTCAAATGTTTCTATGACTGTGTGATATTTTTTCTCTGCAGTCTAAACATGTGTCACTGTTGGAATTCATTGTAACTTAAGTACTGTATGGTGGGGAAAATGCAATATTCAGTACCAGAAACCATAATGAATATCACTGAAAGGACAGAAAGTTGTGAACACTGGTCATAATTTGGGGGAAATGAGATCTAAATTAAATGTTAAGAAGCAAACAGTGGCAGGTCCAAGCTAATTAGCATAAGTTGGCTGCCCTGCCTTACATCACTATTGGCTATTGGCACTATTTCCACATTACCTGTGGTAATGTGGAAAGCAATATAACTTTGAACAACTTTGCACCAGATAACATTAGCAACTGCTTGGCTTTATCCAGCGAGCTAACGTGACTTTTTAATTTTTGCTTTTGATAATAGTAGCTCTAATTTGCTGAGGTTTTGATTTATCCTTATTTAATCAAATACAGATAGAGACCAAAGACAGATAGTGATAGAACATTTGGAAAGAGTGGAATTTGATCCTTAGACCAACCTTGAAAACACCTTAGTAAACACAGTCACAAAAACAATTTATGTTATTGAAGTGGTAATGTTTTCCATTAATTTAATGTACTCATCATTTAGTACACAGTAAAAAAATTAAATAAATAAACTATGCATTCTATGCAACATCTTACTGGATACTGTAAGTGATGTCGAGTTCATGAACAGGACACTCATGTTTTGAGTCTTCTGCCAGGCTCAATTACTATACCTTCATTTACTCTGCAGATAGTGTACTGGCTGCTGCCAGACTATTGACATACGGTAAGAGAGAAAATATTACACCACTCATGCACCGATAACTGGCTGCTTATGAGTTTTTAATGATTGCACAAGTATTATTTTAATAATTTTACTGTATTTTGTTTTTTTCGGTTTGCCTTGTAATTCTGCGTTCTATTATGTTACCTATTACCTTATAAAATGCTATATTATAGTCATAAGCATACAAAAGGACATTTTAAATGTCTCTGTCAACACTTAACTCCTCCACTGAAGCATCCATGACTTCTGTTTGAACAGTTAATTATTACTTGTTAACATGGTATAAGTTATGGTATTATTAGTTATCATTGTATTGCACACATGAACACATCCTTACACTTTATTTAACTTAACTCTTAATAACAATTTGTACATATACAAATGATTCACAGGTGGGGTTCAAAATGTTACTGTGTTCAGAACACATGGAAACACATCATTATATATACTATATACTATCATTCAATACCTGTTTACGGATTACCAAATACATTAAAGAGGTCATATTCTGCTTTTTGCCTTTTTCCATCTCCCAGAAACATTAAACCATGAAAATGAGCATAATATGAGTTCTTTAATAAACAATTAAAACGATGCTTACTACTGCATGATAAGATGTTCTAAACATGTAGTATTAGGGTGAGTCATAATAAGTGTTACCAGAATTTCCTTTAAAGATTGAAACTGTGTTCTGTTTTTACTCTACTTTCTTTTCTTTTTGTCAATGAATGTGTGATATGTGTATGTTCTTATGATAGAAGTGAATCAAAGAACTTACTTAGTTTCCCCCTTCTCGGTGTAGATGACCCGGTAGAATCCCACCACAGAGCCATTGAGCCAACCCTGGAAGTCCAGGCTGAGCACGTACACCTCTCCTGGGCTGGTGGCTTGCAGCTCCTCTGTGGCCTCCACCACCACATACTGCTGAGGCTGATATTCAAAACAACTCTTCACTGCCACTTCCCTCTGGCCCAACTGGCTGTTCAGCATCCTTAGCCTAGGTAAGGCGCTGACAAATGTCTCCCTAATGTGCAGCCACAGGTGGCGGGTAGGCTTGCTGACTTCCACGTGGATGTCCACGGTGCCTGTGTAGGTTTCGTCGACCAGGTCTGGCTCCAGATGCAGATCATAGTGTACTGGGTTCACGTAGCTGGGCAAACGGAAATCCCTCCAGTCCCCGCTGGAGTCAGTGGAAGGCATGCAGGGCCCTCTGCCAGGCGGAGGGGGCTGGGTAGGCTCTGCTGTGGGAGCTGGTGTGGAGGGGGTGGGAGCGGTGGTGTCTGACCTGGTGAGGCCCACACTGAGGCCCACTGCCAGAGCGCACACCACCAGCATCACACAGATGATGACTACATGCTTACTGCGGATGCAGTAACGCGTCTCTTGCTTCTCCAGGTCCATACTATAATTTCCAAACCTAAAAATGTCGCTGGAGTAAAACACAACTTTCTCCGGGTAAACTGTTCTAGAGCTGACCTAAAGTCAGTAAGCTCCTACAGTATTTAGATTAGTTGTGAACTGATCCAAAGCTTGCCTCTGTCATACTGAGGGGTGGAGAGAAGAAAGAGGAGGAGAAGTAAAGAGAGGAAATCTGTCAGACAGTGGAGCGAATGTCACACACTGATTTATTTGTTCTGTTAACACACCTCCTCCTATTAAACATCTACAATCTGCCTGTAAATCAACAGTGTACATGCATGTAAAGTCAATGCTGGCAACTAATGTTAAAATTAAACTAACCACTGTGTGTTTGGTCTGTATCCAATTTTTTTCAATTCACAGTGAGTTGGATGCAATGGAATCTCTCCAGCTGAGAGCAGATATATAGGGGGAAGGGTCTTTTGTTTGGACATGACTGCGCCTGTTATTGCATTTGCTCTTTGGTCAACATAATAGTGATTGCAACAGAGCGACATGGGAACTGAAAAGCAAAACAATGTTTGTATTGTGTTGCGCCACAGTTGTAGGATTAAGTATGCAGAAATATTTGTTTTTGCTTTGTGTTTCAGTAGCAGCAGGGCCTGAGGATGATGATCTTGATCATGTAGGTGGCCACTTGTTTGTGTAACAAGTTAGTCCAAAGCAAGATATTTCACACCTTGGCATGATGATTATGACATTTAGTGGCATATGGCATATTATGACATTTAGTATGCCCAGAGAATGATCCCAGATGACTTTGTTGACCCCCTGACCTTTTATCTAGCCCACCATCAGGTCAAAAGTCCCACTTTTACACAAAATTGGAAAATCTTATAACCATACAATTTGTTGCGTACACTGATGCTACCCAGAGGTTTGAATCCTTTAAATTTTGGATATTCAGCAGAGCAGGTAAGAGACAGAAAATATCTAGTTCCTTGATAAAAGAACAACAGTGCAAGCCAGTGTATATAAAAAATATAAAGATGCAGTAAAACACATGCTCTGCCAACAGCAGGCTGAAGCTAAAGATTACACTGAGAAAATACCAGAGGTGGAAAGAGTACAAAAAAATCGACCTAAATGTTCTAAAAGTACTGTTATAAAAATATAGTCAAGTTTTTATGTTTAAAAGTTTGAGAATGTTTTCGCTTCATTAAGAAACTGTGGCAGAACAGATGAGACTCTAGGGGGCCACACTGGACTGGGAAAACGGGAAACAGTGGACTGTATCTCAAGTCATATCCCTATTTACATTCAAACAGGTGGTCATTTTAATGGGATATCATGAGCCATAACCAATCATAATAATGCTGATCACCACTGTTATGCACAAATGTCTTTTTGGCTATTTGGAGCAAAGCAAACTATGAAAACTTATTTTAATGGCAACGGATGGTATACGTAGGCTATTACCTCTACATCAGGGTTCCTCAACTACATTTGTTCAAGGGCACAAATTTTTCTAAGCAGACATTGTGGGGGCCAGACTATCAATTGCCATATTACTGTTTAATATTTTCAACTTTTGCAAAATGAACGTTTTTATTAGCTTATAATGTGAACAGACTCCTTAAAAGGAGGTATAAGGTATAAGTTATTACCAGTGCACAACCACAGAACATCATTGTTCAAAATCTTACCATCTGGACTGAGCTGTTACTGGTGTTCTGATGATCTATGCTGCCTTGCCGAAAAATGCTTCCATTGCGCAAATCGATAGACTCGACTCTACTCGGCCCGGCTCCGTTTTCCATTGCAGATAGTACCCAGAGATAGCGACACCACACACAACTGCCGCAACATAATGTTTAATGAGACACACACACCAGCGATCCACACAGCTCTTAAAATATATACAGTCTACGGTTAAAACGTTTACATTCCTCAGAATGTAAGGACAGATAAGCAGTATGAAAACCGTCCAGCTGTGTTTTCCTCTGCTGTTGTTGTTGCAGCGGTCTATGTGACGGCGGAAACAGAGGGCTCGGTGAGCGGGCGGCTGGCTGGCCTCACACGCTCCTTCCGCGGGAGGGGCTCCCTAATGTTAGCTAACTGTATGCCCCGTTGTTCATATGCTGTAAACAGGTTTGGTTCTACCTAGCTATAGCCTCCAATTGTGCAAATTTCTCTTCTTTTCTTAATTGTAATAAACCATTCATCGACTACTACTACTAAAGTTACTTGTTGTTCTTCTTTCTATTATTGTATGTATTTAACATAGTGACAAAACATGCTCTGTAGAGCAGTTTTTTTCAATATTTTGGAAAGGGGGGTGCTGAGCTGCTTTTGGGGGGCTTTTGTTGTTGATGAAAGCTTTAAGGCGAGTTTACACCAAAGATTTTTAACAATACCGGTTTAAACTTTCAACTACTAAAAATGTGGTCTGCACCATTAAAACCTGTCAGTTTACTCCTCTGCGACTGGACAAGACGGTGTGAATCATAACTAGCCTACTCTTCTCTTGGTGTTTCTGTCAGCTTCTTTTGGCACAGCTCTGTGCCGCCTTCAATGGAAAGGGAAGTCAGAGTAGGCTATCATCTGTGGAAGACTCAATCATGTGTGTTGACTCAGCAGGGATGATATTAAGTAGGCCTGAGTTGATCTACCGGAAAAACTTCGTATAAAGCAATAAAGAATACCTGAGAGCCTTACTGCTTTATATTGTAATATATTTTTATATTTTGAATGGTCATCTTCCACCTGAAATTTGTGTTGCCCTTTACATAAATAAAAAAATCCACCACAAATTCATGCAGATATTTTTACTAGAATGCAGGACATTAAGTTTTCAATTCAATTCAATTCAGTTTTATTTATATAGTGCCAAGTCACAACAACAGTTATCTCACAGCGCTTTTCATAAAGAGCAGGTCTAGACCGTACTCTGAAGTTATTTACAGAATCGCAACAATTCCCACCAAGAGCAAGCACTAGGCGACACAGGCAAGGAAAAACTTCCTTTTAAACCTCGAGCAGAACCATGGCTCAGGGTGGGCGGCCATCTGCCTCGACTAGTTGGGGGTGAGAGAAAGAGAGAGAGAGAGAGAGAGGGCAAGAGAAAGAGAGAGAGAGAGAGAGAGAAGGACAGAGAGAGAGAGAGCAGAGGGAGGCAGCCTACACAGTATACACATAGGTACAGATAGTAACGGAAATGTTGCTATAGACCAGTGTTTCTCAACGGGGGCGGTCCGAGGACGATGGGGCGCTGGAAGCAATATTTAGAAAGGGGGCTGCATGGGCTGCTTTTGGGGGGCGTTTGTTGGTTGGAAATTGTAACGTGAGTTTACACTTAAGATTCACAACAATACGAGTTTATACTTTGAACTACTTGCAAAAAATTGTGGTCTGCAACATTAAAACCTGCCAGTTTAGTCCACTACGACTGGGCGAGACTGTGCAATTTTTCTCCATCAGCTACTTGTGGTGCAGCTTCGTGCTGCCTTCATGGGAACGGGAAGTCAGAGTATCGTCTCTAAAATTTTAGCCACATTGCTTTTACTGTGTAAACTCTAGAAAACTGACGCTCTCTTTTTAGGTGGAAAAGTGTTTATTTCTCTGAGGAATACACCGTGAACTTGTTATCGCAGTGGTTACACATTTACAAGAGGGATAATCCGCTGTCGGACTCACCCTGAAAGCAACTTCGCTGCGACACCAGTGAGTGACGTCGACCCTCCTTCGAGCTGTGAGTTACAGACAGTTTGTGCCAAAGCGGACATATAGGTAGTTTCATTCGGCTATAAAAATGTAATGTTAAAAACTGAAGCTCTGTCTTGCTCTGTTGGGGACTGTTAGCAGCACTTTATCAGAGGTGCTGAAGTTAAGCTCTAACATCTCTCCAAAGCCACAGGCAGAAAAGTGAGACCAAACATATGGACAGCTATCTCTGGCGTGCCAGCTAATGATCAATCACAACCACTGAGTGTTAAATTAAATGATATTGTAGCATTTGCAACATCATAAATGGAAAGAAGCACTGAATTAAATTGGCAGTTAGCAGCCAACCCTGAGTTCTCCCTCTGTCCTAAAGACCTGATGGTTGGGTAGCGTTTAAAATTTTATGATACCAGTACCAGTACCAGTACTCTGAAGCCATAGTAGTTGATTGATAGACTATTATTATTTTGTATTGTTGTCATGGATAAGCAAGGTGACCTTTTTTATTTTTTTTCTTGTTTCAAATAACTGTTGCATAAAAGTATTGGGAAATTGTATCAGATTCCTCCTCATCTTAATCAGGTCATCCTCAGCTAGTATTATACCAGGAAAGACTCCAATCATCTCATGTGATGCTGCTCAGCCAATCAAATCTGTGCAATCCAATGCTTGTGAGTCAAGTCCGCGAGATTCACCAGAGACGTTTTGGAAACGAATTAAGGAAAAGAAAGGGAAAAGAGATTTCACATGGCTTTTAATCAAGAACGTAGAGATTTTTACATGTACATTCCTCCCACGGGCAATTCAGAACCAGAATATCTCAAAGATCTCCAATGCTTGCTGGCTGGAAAAACTAGAGCTCATGTTTCTCACTGAACAAGAGAAAGTAGGAAAGTGGTAGCTTTGTAAGAGGGAATGAAAGGAAAGAGGAAGCATTACAGCTGTTCATTTGTTATGATGTGTTGAGTGTTTATTATAAAATTGGTTAAGACTACACTATCACTTCAAGCTACATGTTTTATTATTTTTTTTCAAAAAATTAGGCACTTTATTTTAGTTTAGGCCTACTTAATGAAATTTAGAATGTATTATTAAAGTAGTTATTTATTATGTTTAGTTTGATGTGAAAACTGACATTAAATATTATAAAAAGTAAATATTCTTGAAATATAATTTGATTTGACAGTCTGTTGTTGACTAAAAACATATGTTGTCACAACTATACGTTATGGTACTGAATGATAACACACGGTAGTTGTTTAGTGATGTTCTGGATCTTTGCTTCGGGAAATTTTCTCTAACTGGACCTTTGAATTCTAATTAAATACACCTGGACTACAGCATACAATTTTTTATATTGGAGTGAGAGAGGAGGAGTGAAACAGTTTAGTGACCGAATAAGTGAATAAGTTTTGGGAAATGAATTAAGGTAATGCCCTGAATTTTTTGATATGTGTGTTGAAAGTAAATAGTGGAAAAAATTATTTTGTTAACTTTCAATCAATCAACTGAATTGAAAAATCTCGAGTGCTTTTTTCTTTATGGGTGAGTTGAAACCTCCTCCACAAACGACAGCAGCAAGTATAAAACGAGTAAGGATTCTGTTTAAACAAGACACTAAACTACACTAAACTGTGTTAAGGCTGGCACAGTTTTGAAGTTGATATTGCCAACAAATCACAGCATGAAGCATGGCATTGAATAACATAGATATTCAACTCCACACCACGGACTGGTGCCCGTCGACCAAAACTCACCATTTGTACGTGTATTCATCAATGGTATAAGAGAGCACATCAAAAATTTGAAGTCAATCCTACTAATTCTCCAGGAGGAGTTTATTAAAGTGCGGAGTGTGTAAATCCCCAAATATGACAATTAAATCCAAAATGGCCGACTTCCTGTTGGTTGTTGACCCACCTGGTGTGTGTGCAAAGTTTTTGAGAACGTTTCGGCCATCAAAAATGAGATGTAATTGCAGAAATATTTCTTCAGTTCAGTATTGCAGTCAACATGCCAGACCTAGGTTTTGAACCCTGAACCTTTGAATCTGAAGAGCAAGCCCTTAACTACTGTGCTATTAAATTACACTGTAATGCAAGTGCTTGTAACTTTCTCCATTGCTCTGGTTTTGAATGGACATTGGTAATGCCTCCAAAGTACCAAGAGAGGGCAATGTATGACCACAAATGCCGGGTACAGTACTGTTTTGATTGTACAGACATTTTCATCCAGTCCAGTGTTGGAAAATAACATGAAGACACAGAAAGCTACTAATCTCATGAAAAACTTATTGTGTAAACAACTGTAGCATATGAAAAGACCAACAATATAAGGCATCACACAGTTGTTTAAAGTTGAAAGCAATTATCACTTCTGCCGGAGGTGGTGGGATTCCAAACCATGACTGGACTAAGATTTATTGCTCCACAGACTGATGCTTACCCAACTAAGATATTCAGCCTGCCTGCTTGTAATGACACAATCTGAACTTTTTCGATATAAATTTGCATTTGCCTTAAAAAAAGATTTTAAGCTGTCATTTCAACCAGGGGTGATCTGGTCCCGCATTTTAGAAAGACAACCTTTGGTCAATCCGCTTTCTCTGTTAAAGCAGTGGGGAAGTGGAATTCAATACCTACAAATATTAGAAATGCAGGAAGTTTTGCAGTATTTAAAGCCAGCCTCAAAAACTGGCTAAAATCAGCACAAGAGTGTCATCATTAATGATTGTATTTTATACTTTGTATTTGGTGTACATATCAAACCATTTTTATTAATTTTGAATTGATGGCTAATATGTATTTTTTGTAAATTTATGTAGTGTAGTGGTTGTTCTGTGTTTGTTTTGTTTTTCTTGTTTCGTCTACCTGCCCAGGGACAACAGATACAAATTAGCTGTTAGCTAACTCTGGTGCAATTGTTTTAGTTGTGCGCTGTCCCTGTCAAATAAACAGTAAATGAAATAAATGAAATTTTGGTATTTTTAATTAAGAAACATCTTTAGATTGTTGGTATCATGAAGTTCACTACAACTACAGGTGTTTAGAGTTGAAAGCAGTTATCACTGAACCTGAAGAGGGATTCAAACCTGTGTCTGATTAATAAGAGCTGCTTGGGAAACCAATGCTCTAACCAAGTGAGTTAATACAAGGCAGACTTCTTTGGGGGTCACTTTGTTGATAGAAAAGTAGGTTGGAAGAAAGTTGAGTCTCTTTTCCCAATGAAATCCATTCATTTTTAAATGCATAAAATATTAATATAAAATCAACTATTACAGATATCAGCAATACAAATAATAGTGTATCTCTCAATTTAGTTTTATTTGCAATCCCATCCCCTTGTTGAAGTCAACCAGACCCCGACCAAATGTCATAAGTGTCTACACATATAAGAATATCACAAGTGTTTCTGATAACAGAGCAGTTTTTTGGGTTTTAGTTTTCAGGGGACTGTGGTGTAGACTTGATGGATGTTGGGGCCTTTTTCTTTGCATATCGTAAGTTCATTTTGCGCCTTTTATCTACAGGGTACACTTTGGACAAAAGGTTAGGAGCAGGCTGGGTCTTCTTAATGGAAGGTGGTGTGATGTTTTGGAGTATCTGATTCTCCTTCACTGATGGGGCGGTGGTAGCTGTAGTCTGGTTAGGCTTTCTGTATTTTGATGATGATTTGGGTGGAGTCTTTTGGGACTTCTTTGGAAGACGGGATATTCTTGTGACTCCCACCACTTTCAGTTTAATTGGAGCTTCAGATATTCCTGCCATGTTCCGCGACTGGCAACGATATTCACCAGCATCCTTGTATGATAACCCATTCATGCTGATTATCGACCAGCGGACCCCCACTCGAGGAGATTCCTGCATAACTGGAACATAAGAAGGTTCACATTATTACCTCTCAGCACACTCAAGTTTTAATAATGTCTTTAGAGGGCTCCCTAAAAAAATCGATCAGACTGCTGCAGCTGAATCAGAACACTGCTGCTTGAGTCCTTATTAAGACCAACAAAAGGGATCACATCACTCCATTTCTGAGGTCTTCACATTGGTTTCCTGTCTATCAAAGAACTGATTTTAAAATACTGCTGTTTGGTTTATAAAACACTCAATGTTTTATGGGCAAAATAAATTTCTGATCTTCTGCTACTTTAACTGGTTTGCTGAAACTCTCAGTCCATTTAAATTGAGTCCTTTTAATTTGCCACTGCCTTTTATTAAATTTAAGTTTGAGGCTTTTGATTAATATCCTACACTGCACTGAAACTTCAACTGTCCTGTTTAGTGTTTATCTTGTTTTAAAGGGATTATATGTAGTTTTTCAATGAAATCACTTATTAATCAAATTTTTACTGTCTTGTCAATAGGCTCTAACCTCACTGGCTGTAGAAATTAAGCACACGTTTTCTCTGTTGATTGGAACAGCCACTATTCTGCTACATGCTCACTCCAGAGCGTCTCTCCAACTACAGTAACAACACCTCAGCTAATGACATACGGTCCACTAGCACTATAAACAACACAACTCCCAGCACAACACAGACTGCAACATGAACTCCATGTAAAGACACTAAACAACAATAAAGGTTTATGTGTTGAAGCCTGTCAGGCCAAACAAGATTCATAGGATGTCAGGTGAAAACAGTGAACATCAGAAAGGCTGGAGTCACGGAGAGAGTCATGTTAGCACACCGGCTAACGCGAAGCAGTTGCTCACATTCTCTGGTGCAATATATATTATGTAACATTATGGCTTTCCAAATTGCTTCACCAGCTAACGCGATCCACATTACTCTTCTCTGTAGCACCAGTATTATGTTAAATTGTTGATTTAGCCTGCAAGAAATGATGTAACGGTACAAAGAAAATGTGGAGTGATTTGTTTATACTAGCCTTGATGCAAGGCAGGAGCAGCCAGCTACTTTAGCAAGGATCTACAACTGTTTTCTTTGTATTCAATTTATATTTACTGACGTTTTACTGATACTGAGGTAAACAGCTTCTCCACCGTCTCAGTCGCTGTAACTTATGTGATCCACATAATAATAAAATAATGCAAAATAACAGCAGGATAAAAATGTCCTGTTAGAAAGTGTGACACCAATCTCATCTGTATCATCCAAAACATTTTGCTGTGTTGACATTGCTGAGCCTCTGGTGAAAGATACACAAACAGTAATGTTAGTTAATGAAAAGCGGCAGGTGATCTAATGATGATGATAATGATGTATCATGTTGGCTTAATGCAGAAACGAGCATGGATAAGTTCAATCACTAGTTCAACGTTAAGTGTAACGTTACAGTGGGAGTTTACCTGAGTTTCCAGCATGTTGTGTGAAGACATCTCCCTGTCTCTCTACAGCTGCTGTCACACTGCCTTTGTTTCCGGAAGTATTTTGCCAATAAACCGGCTTGCTGTGCTACATGAGCCGTTGGTGATCTGCCTCTGAGCCAGGAACGTTGAATTAACAGAACCTGAACATATCTGTGTGAAAAGCCACAGTTGTCTTGCAGAAGTTTCTGCATTGATTGTGGGATATCTGTATGAAAGTGGTTGTGTTTCGGATTATGCTCACTCAATGAGTTCAAGCAAGCATGCATATAAGCACACACCTAGTTGCTATCTTAAAACCGCACCGCTAGTGGCAGCTGAAAACTACATATTACCCCTTTAATTTTCTATTTAACTCTTTTTATGTTGCTTTTGTTTTATGTAAAGCATTTTGAAATGTGCTCTACAAATAAACTGCCTTGCATACTGTTGAGTCTTAAAAAGTTACAACAAACTTAATGTATTCCAGTGTTTCAGTGTTTTCCTTCAAATGTAAAACTGCAGGATTTTAGGCCAGACGATTGCATCAGGATGTTGATTAAACCATTGTCTGTATCCTCTTTGTAATGTGAAGAAAACTGACACCTCTTTGTTTAGTGCCAGAAGGACTGTTTTGTTTTAACTGTTTCATTGACACTTAAGATAGGGTGTCAACCATTTTAAAGACAAGCCCTGTTGTTCTCTATGATTAGTTTAGAGCAAAAGACTGTTTATTCCTGCAGATCGAAGGGGGGTTTCACATCTGGGATTGGCGCTCTTTTGTTTAACCAAAAGCAACGTAGAACAGTAAGATACACCCTTCCTAATTGGGTGACAAAGAAGTTAATCAAACGACCAATGGCTATGGACCTAAGCCATTTGTAGTAAAAAGGACCCACCCATATACCTGGAGGATATAAACAATTCATTTTGTGAGAATCAGGACTGTAAGCTGTGGATCCGGGAGGAGAAGCAACTTTTCAGTCCACTGCTGGAGGCTGCTTTAGCTTAGTCTGTTAGGACTGGACTGAAAGCTGTAAATCTGAAAAGAGGAACAACTTTCCAGTCCACTGCAGTGTTTTTGTTTTATGTTTGTTCTGTAATGCCATCTTTTATTCACCTATTTTTTTTATTAAATTGTCTTGTTAATTTTCATCGGACCCAGCCTCTCCTTTCTCAAAATCTGAATACGCAACAATACGTAATATGAGCCTCATGAGGGCAGACACCATAGAGAGACATGATCTGACATCACTGTGTTGGTGTTGTTCCTACAACATCATCATGTCGCTCCAGGACCATTACTGCAACTGACAACAATCACGTCTTTTACTTTGACACACTTGCATCATATAAAGCAGTGGCATGATGGGAGGGAGGAAAAAAATCGGAAAGAAAAAAAAATCTGAAAAAACAATTATTATAACACACAAACAAATCATCCTCCTGGGGACTTATTTTGTCAAAAGCGACTAGCCTCAAGTCTAGCGACTTTTACTGGCGTTATTGGAGACTTTTGTGGTGTTTGGAGACTCGAAAGCAGTATCACTCTGCAGTTACTGTGCTCAACGAGCAGCAGGTGCTGCCGTGAGCCCCTCCTCCGTCCAAAAGCACTCACAGGCGGTCAGTCTCTCACACCAGGAATCCACTGACTCCATCTACGGCACGTTAGGGCTGCGCCACGGTTTTGATGCGTCCATAGACCGCCGTCAAAGTCCACTGGAAGTGTCTCCGAAGCGTTTCAGCAGCGGAGCGTGCAGCCTGCCCCACGTTATTGTCTTGTTATTAATTTGTCATTTTCGTGCTTCTACTACCTTCCCCACAGCTCTATAGCCCCTTTTCCACGAAAGCATTTTGAGAGCCGGTTCGGAGCTGGTGCCTACTTGTGAACCAGTTCTTTGTGTTTCGACAGCCAAAGAACTGGTTCTCGGCCAGGAAAACTGGTTCCAAAGTGGCACCAACTCTTTGCTGGACTAGAACCGTTTTTACCACGTACGCAGTGACGTAATGACGTTGTTCGCTGGGCTCTCTAGTCAATGGAAAAACAAACAGGTTCTGAGAAGGTTCGCAAGTTGAACCAACTTTGAACCAACTTTGAACCAGCACCAATTCCGAACCAGTTCTTTTTTGGTGGAAAAGAGGTATATGTGACCCCGTTTCGTTCGTTAAACGCCTGTCCCAAATAAAGGCAGGGTCAATTCAGTGATTTTAGCAAATAAATGGGCTATTATTCAAAGTTTTACGGTAGTCTTAGTTTTCATCCTTGGTTCAGACCTATAAAGATTGCATTTCCTGTTAAAGAGGATAAACCAACATGAAGAGCAGAGCTGTCTATGGGAGAAAATACCAGGAAGTAAAAGCTGAAATTCTGAACTCTTGTCTCATACTCATCTTTTGATCTTAAACGCAAATGTCCTCAGTGAACAACAAAAACAAAGGGATTTGCCTTACGGTTACAATACTTTTGGAGGGGATTGAAATTGATAACACACCAATAAGAAGCTTCACTGGATTCACAGTGCTGCTGTACTTCACAGTGTGCGGGTGAAAATCATTAACGTTAGATGCAATTGATTTTATTGATTATGTGAAGGTCAAGTTGCAATTTGTGAATTGATTAAGAATCATCAATCAAGTCCATGTCGCAATGCATCTAAGAATAAATTGTTTTCCACACCCCTACTTCATAACATGAACTTTTGCACATTCCTTGGTAAATATTTTGCTCATCTATGCACAAATCAACAGTCATATTTTGCATATTTTTTATTTTATTTTTTATAACGTTTCAATAGGTAATGTCTTATTGTCAGTTACGCTTTTATGTTTCCTGACTTGCAGTACTTACTTTATCTTTATATTTTCTACTTACTGTGTTTATTGTTATGGCACACCAAGGCAAAATACTTTACTATTTCAAACTTCGATTAACCTGATTCCAGAGATGCTCACAAATCTTTGAGCTAGAGTCCAAGTCAAGTCTCAAGTCACTGAGCTTGAGTCCAAGTCAAGTCTCAAACTGACTTTGCTATAAGGGATTCTGAACTGTATCCTGTTTTTCATTTACAGAGCACAACCACGTAATGTGCAATGCAATTACAGCTTATTAACTACTGTAAGCACCAACAGTAGGCTCTCAAATCCAGTGTAACGTTAACTAAAAAAAACTGTAACGTTACATGATCAACAATAAACCTGTAACCTGTTTTTCACAGAGCACAACCATGTAATGTGCAATGCAATCAATGACAGTTTATTAACTACTGTAAGTCAACACATTCCTCAGACTTTTAGACCAGTGTAACATTAACTAAATAAAACTGTAACGTTACATGACAACAATAAACCTGTAGCCTGTTTGCAGCCACCGTTAATAATTAACGCTGATGACGTAAATGATTACGTTAATCGACCACCACAAGATTGGTAAGCAAAAAACGCTCATTTATCTAACACAGTGCTGAGCTAAACATGTTTACTAACCTCAGGTTACTAACCTATTTTGAGTTCAGTGCTTCTTTGTTTGGGCCTTGTTGTATGAAGCTTTAAAGCCAATGTTTACGATGAAGGGCACACCACTCCATGATGTTGTCCTCTCGCATGTGTGGCCACACGCAGCAGATCTGTAGTACGTGTTAAGTAGGCATAAAAGGTAATGCCAGGAGGACAATAACAGCAAGCTCATCAGACATTTCCTAAAAATAAACATTTTCATGAGTCCTGCACCTGAAGTCTGCGTCAAGTCTGAAGTCTTTTGAGGACGAGTCTCAAGTAAAGTCTGAAATCACTGTGTGTGCAACTTAAGTCAGACTCCAGATGTTTGAAATGCACAGTAGCCTTTATCTGGGTAAAAGCTAAGCCTAGGCATTATCTCTAAAGCAGCTAGCTACTGTTAGCTAGAAGTAACATTAGCAAACCAACAGGAGTCAGTTAAATTGAGCTAATACCGTAAAACATATATATTAAAAATACAACTGCTGGTCATATAATTAGAATATCATCAAAAAGTTGATTTATTTCAGTAATTCCATTCAAAAAGTGAAACTTGTATAATGTACACATTCATTCCACACAGACTGATGTATTTCAAGTGTTTTTGATGATTATAACTGACAACTAATGAAAACCCAAAAATCAGTATCTCAGAAAGTTAGAGTATTGTGAAAAGGTTCAATATTGAAGACACCTGGTGCCACACTCTAATCAGCTAATTCACTCAAAACACCTGCAAAGGCCTTTAAATGGTCTCTCACTCTAGTTCTGTAGGCTATACAATCATGGGACTGACTGCTGACTTGACAGCTGTCCAAAAGGCGATACCTTGCACAAGGAGGGCAAGACACAAAAGGTCATTGCTAAAGAGCCCGGCTGTTCACAGAGCTCTGTGTCCAAGCACAATAATAGAGAGGTGAAGGGAAGGAAAAGATGTGGTAGAAAAAAGTGTACAAGCAATAGGGATAACCGCACCCTGGAGAGGATTGTGAAACAAAACCCATTCAGAAATGTGGAGGGGATTCACAAAGAGTGGACTGCAGCTGGAGTCAGTGCTTCAAAAATCACCACACACAGACGTATGCAAGACATGGGTTTCAGCTGTCGCATTCCTTGTGTCAAGCCACTCTTGAACAAGACACAGCGTCAGAAGCGTCTCGCCTGGGCTAAAGACAAAAAGGACTGGACTGCTGCTGAGTGGTCCAAAGTTATGTTCTCTGATGAAAGTAAATTTTGCATGTCCTTTGGAAATCAAGGTCTGATGGAAGAGAGGAGAGGCACAGAATCCACATTGCTTAAAGTCCAGTGTAAAGTTTCCACAGTCAGTGATAGTTTGGGGTGCCATGTCATCTGCTGGTGCTGGACCACTGTGTTTTCTGAGGTCCAAGGTCTACGCAGCCGTCTACCAGGACGTTTTAGAGCACTTCGTGCTTCCTGCTGTTGACCAACTTTATGGAGATACAGATTTCATTTTCCAACAGGACTTGGCACCTGCACACAGTGCCAAAGCTACCAGTACCTGGTTTAAGGACCATCGTATCCCTGTTCTTATTTGGCCAGCAAGCTCGCCTGACCTTAACCCTATAGAAAATCTATGGGGTATTGTGAAGAAGAAGGTGCAATATGCCAGACCTAACAATGTAAGCAGCAACCTGGGCTCTCATAACACCTGAGACTGATCGACTCCATGCCATGCCGCATTGCTGCAGTAATTCAGGCAAAAGGAACCCCAACTAAGTATTGAGTGCTGTACATGCTCATACTTTTCATGTTCATACTTTTCAGTTGGCCAACATTTCTAAAAATCCTTTTTTTTGTATTGGTCTTAAGTAATATTCTAATTTACGGAGATACTGAATTTGGGATTTTCATTAGTTGTCAGTTTTAATCATCACAATTTAAATGAAATAGACATCTGAAATATATCTGTCTGCGTGTAATGAATGAATAAAATAGTTTTATGTATGCAATAAAAGTTTCACTTTTTGAATGGAATTACTGAAATAAATCAACTTTTTGATGATATTCTAATTATATGACCAGTACCTGTAATAGCCCGGGCTTTTATTTGCTAAACTCACAGAATTGACCCTGCCTATATTTGGGACAGGCGTCCATATGGGGCAGGCCTTTAATTCCTTTTGTACAAAACTGAAACTACTATGAAACAGTTTATTTATTTCAAACAGAATAATTGTATAAAAAAATAAATCAAAAATAATATCAAATAAACGTCATTCATTTGATCTAGCTCTGACAGACGGTTTATGAGGTTTTATTTTGAAGTAACATCACCACAACAACACGGTGCAGGATGAGAGAAGTTAGCAGACAGAGAGCGATGGACTTCACACGACAGGATTCACAACTTGGATTAATTTTTCTGAAAAGCTGTTTTTGATTCTTTTGATCGGTAGACCCTTACAGACTAAATGAAGATAAATAATCAAGGAAGGAACACTTTTGGGCTTAACGAGCAGAATTAACGAGGGCTTCTAAGGTAACGGCAGCCATCACTTTTTTTCCTTTCCTCTCTTGTACCATGCAGGTTAGACCAGAAAATCTAGAAGAATTAAACTTTGGGGCTTGTTGTTTCCCTTAAATGAACTGAACTATTGAACTGTGGAAAATCTAACTGATCTAATGATATGTAGTATGTTCATACTGACATATTGATCATATGTTTAAACATTTAGATTTGTATTAACTATCTAAGCATCTTAGAAGCAGCTAAAGTGGGCAACCCCGCAGTATTTTGGAGGTTTTATACATCCAAAGAATTATAAAAACCAGACCAGGCGTTTAATTGAGGCAGGCGTTTATTTGTCAAAATGTGTTCCCACACCAGGCCAGTAAGGAGATAGGCGGCTATTTGGGACTCGGCTATTAATTGAAGTTTTACGGTAATAGCTTGCTAAACTAGATTTTGCTGGTCCTTTTTATGGCGAATATGTTCTCAAATTCAAATGTCCTATGCTATTCTGATAGTAATGCTTACCTTCTGCTCCATGTGTGAACAAGGAGGCACTTTTCTGACTTTGCAAGACTGACATCACTACAACGTAATTGGTCCGCTTTTATATTAACACTACATCTGGAATGTATGCAATGATTGTACTGGTTTTGATTTGTTTTCCTAACATGATTTTGACCATAAACACCTTGCTGTCTGAGGGAGCCCACAGAAAACCTTTGCCATGGGTACAAAAATTGCTGGAAAAAATCCAGGAGAAACACTGGTGGTAAAATATTGGTCACATGAACCCTGTATGCTATAACAATTTATCCTAAAAGATAAAAAGTAGCACCACTTACAACTCTCTAAATTTCTTGGTAGCTGGTCAGAGTTCTCAAGGATGTCTTCTTGGCAACAATCTGTAAAGAGAACAACAACATGACCGGATTGATGTTAAGATGTTAGTAAAATCACTTCATCACTTGAGAGTGATCCTGGATTGCTTACCAGTGTAGGCTGAGGTTTTGATCCAGGTCAGGGTTGGTGTTGGATAGCCGGTTGCATCACAGCGAAGGATTACATTGCTGCCCAGTGGAGAGATGACTCTGGTGGCTGCTGGCTGGACTGAAGGCCTCATACAGCTGGACAGCTCAGCCTGCGTCAGCAGCATCCCTGACTGACCCAGAGACCTGCTGCATGTCACCAGCTGGTCCATCAGAACTACAGGACTCCCCAGCAACTTGGACAAGGACGTCACCATGGAGATCTGGCAGTCACACAACCAGGGGTTGTCATGGAGGCCTAGGTAAAGAACAGTTTTCTTAAATCTTTGTCATGTTTAACAGGTCATAAATTGGAGCCTACATAAAAGAATGAAATTCCCAATCTTATTTCATGCCTAAAACCAGGCATGATAAAAATGTCTCGGGTTACGTATGTAACCCTGGTTCCCCGAGAAGGGGAACGAGACACTGCATTGGTTACGACACTATGGGAACGCCTCTAGGCGTAGAAGGTCTGAACGTGAATGAAATCACTCCAATCCTCTTGGTTTGTTGCTAGAACGGTAGGGTGTGACGGAATAACCGGAGGAGTATAAAGCTCACCTGTACACACTCATCATTAGCTTAAACTATAAAGCAGGCGCTTCAGGCAGGGAGAGAGGTGCGGCGGGCCGACTCAGTGTCTTGTTCCCCTTCTTGGGGAACCAGGGTTACATACGTAACGTGAGACGTTCCCCTTCGAGGGAACTCGAACTGCGTCGGTTAGGACTCTATGGGAACGAGATACCCACTAAACTGTGCCGAAAACCCCGCCTGCCCCAGTGTGCAATAAAGTGGCACGACTAAGAGGAGAGCGCACGAGTGCCAGATGCCGAAGGAAGGTCAAGGCTGTAAAACCGAATGAAAGTGTGTGGAGTGGCCCAGCCAGCCGCTTCACAAACATCCTGCAAAGAAGCCCCGGAAAGGAGGGCTCGAGAGGCCGCCATGCCTCTGGTAGAATGAGCCCTCTCAGCCACAGGTGAAGGCAAACCGCGCACCTGATAGGCCAGGGAAATAGTCTGAACAATCCAGTTGCTAATAGTATGTTAGGATGCAGGGAGCCCAGCCCTGGGTGACCCAAAACACACTAGCAGCTGGTCAGCCTTCCTCCAACCGGAGGACCTCAGAGTGTAAATACTCAGTGCTCTGACAGGGCAGAGCAGATGAAGTCTCCCGTCCTATGCCACTCGGACTGATGCACCTGCCAGGATCCCCTTGCAAAGCGGCCGCCCATGATCGCACCCCAGCCCTGTCGAAATGACCAGCCGCTCGGGGAAAAATCCTTGGTCCTTAGCCACCACTGCAGGGGTTTCATGTGCAGCAGTCCAGATGGTATTATGCTGGACGCAGCCGCCAGGAGACCCAACACTCGTTGAAAGTGTTTTAGAGTGACGGCGTGGCCTAACTTCACCCCTTTCACGGCATCATGGTGTCGACACGTGCCGGAGACAATTGTGCCCGCATCGTTGTCGAATCCCATACTACCCCTAGGAATGTCGTACGTTGGGTGGGCGCCAGCACACTCTTCTTTGCGTTGAGCCACAGCCCTAAACGCAGCAGATGAGCCAGAACAACATCTCGATGCCAAACTGCCAACCCTCGAGACTGGGCTAGAATGAGCCAGTCGTCGGTGTAGTTGAATATCCGGATGCCCTGGAGCCTCAGCGGGGCCAGTGCTGCATCCATACACTTGGTGAATGTGCAAGGGTAAAGTGCCAGGCTGAATGGAAGAACTCGATACTGGTAAGCCACACCCTCGAAGGCGAACCTCAGGAACTTCCTGTGAGAAGGACGGATGGAGACGTGGAAATAGGCATCCTTTAGATCTATCGTGACGAACCAACCCTCAGATTGGATGTGCGTCACGATGGCGAGGATGGTGAGCATCTTGAACCTGAATCTCCTCAGAGACCGGTTTAGAACCCGCAGATCCAAAATTGGGCGTACAGAATGTAGGGGATAAAAGATTCCCCTGCCCCAGTCTTCAGGACCTATTCCCTGAGCTCCGTTGGGACTGGATGACGGTCCTCAGATCGCGTCTCTCAAAAGGCTGAGGTTGAGAGCGCCGCCTCGCTGCCCCAGCTCCTCGGGGGGGCCCCCGAGAGGCGACACTCTGCTTCCTCTCCTCTCGGTAGGAGCTCATAGAGGGAAGGGACCTACGCCTGGCAACCTCAGCTGCCTTGGGTCCAGGGAGGGAGGTACTGGCGGAATACTTTGCCCTGCATCTTAACGTGCTGGAACCGATCCCCCACCGAGTCCACCGCGTCACCGAAGAGGCCCGCCGTGCTCACGGCCGTGGACCGGCCAATGGAGCGGGCTGTTTCTTTGGTGGCCCGGAGAGACAGGTCCATGGTTCTGCGAAGCTCCGCCAGATCTTCCTCAGAGGGACCCCCCCCTCTGAACCATCTCCTGTAGCAGGTCGGCTTGGTAGGCTTGAAGCACTGCCATGGTGTGCAAGCTCGCACCTGCCTGTTCCGCTGCCATGTACACCTTCCCCACGAGCGTAGATGTGGTTCGACACGTCTTGGAGGGTAACGCAAGTCGAGGGGAGAGATAGCTCGCAAGCGCATCCACCACGCGAGGCATCCTCCCAAAATCACGGTGCCTAACCCCCATCACATTACTGTAGTTCAGTGATCGAGGTGTGGAAAGCCGTGTAGAGAAGGGTCTGCCCCATGATTTACTCAGTTCATCATGTAAATCAGGAAAGAATGGCAGAGACTGGCGTGGAGGTGGCGCGTGGTGCTTAAGAAACCTTTCATCAAGCTTACCACTAGCCTGTGGTGTCTGCTCCTCCTGTGGCCAGTTGATCACCACCTCCAGCAGCTCGTCATAGTCGGGCGCTGCCTGTTGATGCCGCCCCGACACCCAGGAGTCATCGTCCACTATGCTGAGCACGTCCACCTCCTCAGAGTTGGATTGCTGCAGCGTCTCCGGATCCAAACCACGAGCGGGAGAAGCCGAAGAACGGGCTCCCAAACGAGGAAAGGAAGTGTTGGAGCCAGCGGATGAAGGTCGGGAAAAAGCCTCAGCTGTCCCGAAATCCTCCGACAGATCACACTGTGAACCCCATGAGTGAAGCCACCGGGCCGCCTCAGCGACCGCAGGGCCCGCGCTGCGGGGAGAACACATCCGGCCATCCTCGGAAAAGAGAGCCATGCGGGACCTCAGTACCCGCATGGAAAGGGCTTCGCAATGGCCGCAGGCAGCCCCCTCGAGAACTGCCTCGGTGTGCTCCATCCCCAAACATGAGACACACATCTCATGAGAATCTCCATCCGTGATATACCGAGTGCAAGGAAAAACACACCTTTTGTACTTCTGGTTGCCGGACATGCTGGTAGACTTATTCTTCAGGTAAGACACACTGGAGCTTTCTTCAAACAACATACAGAACGCCTGCTGAATAGAAAAAAAGCTAATGATGAGTGTGTACAGGTGTGCTTTATACTCCTCCGGTTATTCCGTCACACCCTACCGTTCTAGCAACAAACCAATAGGATTGGTATGGAAGTTTTTAGGGGTCATAATTAAAATTATCATGCAATCTTGAAAATGAAAATGTAATCTCACAATAACACGGATAACACAATGGACACGGCGAATGTTACTCCTCCCGCTTCCATCCCTAGCACTTCCAGTGCAAGGAGTGTCCCTGATCGCCAAGGCAGTACCAGAGATAAGTACGACGCTTTAGCTTCCGATTCGGAAGTTAAGGGAAAAGTTAAGTGGACTTAAGTGAAAGTTAACTTAACGTCGTTGAGCGACCGAATCTCCGTTTTTTGACCTTCTTACTGCTGTGGTAGCTGTTATGCATTTTAGGCAAAGACTTAATGCTGTCTGAAACACTTTTTTAGATTTGAAAAAACTTCAAAAAACGGAGATTCGGTCGCTCAACGACGTTCGCCGTGTCCATACGGGGAGAAGTTTGCTGCTCAAGGCTTCTGCAGCCTCACGGAGCTGTAGGCTACTGAAACAGACTTCGCCATCACTCGTGCCAGTGTCACGGCTGGCTCAACACCGCGACAAAACTGCAGTAACGGTACCATAAGTTTATTGGTTACACAAACAAAAAAACAACTTAATATCCAAAAAACATATTAAGTGTGATAATCAGTAGGGAAAATAACAAGGAACGTGGAGCATAGGGAACAGGGAATCCCTCCTCTCTAGCCCGAAGTGCAGAATATGAGATGTGCTTTTATTGTGGAGAACACCGGGCCCAGGTGGCTCCAACAACAGCTGATTTTAACCCCGCCTCCTGACATCTGCATTTGAATATAGTCCACTATAGAGCAGAGTAAGTCTTTGAAAATGAAATTTCAAACGCTGTTGTCATTTTCATTTTCAAATAGTTGGGAAATTGCAATTTAATTTAAATTTTGACCTAAAATGACCATGAGGAACATGGACATGTAAATGCAATAGACTGGGGGAGCTGTTTTGCTAACTGCATTTGAATAATGTCCACTTTAGAGCAGGTTAAGTAATTGAAAATGAAATGTCTAATGCTGTTTCCATTTTCTTTTTAATATAGTACTAGAATGCCCACACAAGGTTAAGAATATGAAAATGGAAATTGGATGATTGCATTTTCATTTAAATTTTTACCTAAATAACACATACATATGTGGGAAATGATAATGTTATTGTGAGATTACATTTTCATTTTCAAGATTGCATGATAATTTTAATTATGACCCCTAAAAACTTCCATAGATTGGAGTGATTTCATTCATGTTCAGACCTGCTATGCCTAGAGGCGTTCCCATAGTGTCGTAACCGACGCAGTTCGAGTTCCCTCGAAGGGGAACCATCAGTTACAGTTTTTCTCCGTTGCTTACAGTTTTTTGTTTTTTTTTTACAACTGCTTACACACAAAATCTTTAAATGTCACACGATTTTTGAAACCTCTCACTCAAAGAGCAAAATCTTACCTCAAATCTCCAAAACCATAAGCTATTTCTCAGACTTTCACTCAGTTGCAAAAAACACTTTTTTTCAAACACTACACAGAATCCTCTACCTAAGACACAAAAATCTAACAGGAAGTGAATTGTTTTCCTTTTCAAAACACCCAACCCAACCAATCAAAATGCTACACTTATTCTCCAGGTCACACATCCACTCCTCACATTTGCAAACACAACTGCTTAACTGGTCACTAACCAATCACTTCTTTAGTGTTTAGTAGACCTCAAGGTCAAATGTTAGATTACCTGTCTTGAACAATGGATGCCAACAGTGGACAGAGAGCAAGGAGAGTAGGAGGGACAGGCAAGAGACGACAACAAGGACAAGTTCACAAGTTCAAGGAGGAGGAGTTGGAAGAGTAGGAGTGTTACGTTCAGGGGGAGGAGGAGCAACAATGTTTTAAAAACCGAACCAAAGCGGACAGGATGTCAGGGTGCAAACCAAAAATTATATTTATTACAATGTTGCACAAAACTCTCAAAAGGAGAAAGCGACAAATCAGATTAGCGATAATCAACACAGGTTCACTGACTAAAAGAGATATATTGCTGTATATTGCTCAGCTTTGAACACCATCTCCCCCATGAAACTGATCACCAAACTCAGCACTCTGGGTTTAAATACAACACTGCAATTGGATATTGGAATTCCTCAAAAACAGACCCCAGTCAGTTTGGATTGGGCGACACACCTCCTCCACTCTAGTGCTCAGCCCAGATAACAACCTGCTCAATGTCAGAAAAACCAAGGAGATGAACATGTAAAAAGAAGATAAAAACACAAACTCCTGTCTACATCAGTGGAGCTGAGGTGGAGCAGGTGAACAATTTCAAGTTCCTGAGAATCAACATCACAGAGAACCTGACATGGTCATCTCACATCTCCACACTGGTAGAGAAAGCGCTGAAACAGCTGATTTCTTAAGGAAGCTTAAGAAGGCCAAATTCCCACGGCAAGCTCGCCAGCTTTTACAGAGGAGCAATAGAAAGCAGCCTGACTGGAAACTTTACTAACATGGGATGTGCACAGCCCAGGACCAGAGGGCTCTTCAGCGGGGGATTAAAACTGCTCAGACGATCATTGGTACCCATCTGTTATATCGATGAGGTGGGGTGGCTACGCAGAGCCCAAAGGATACTAAAGGACAGTAAACACCCAGCCACAGCCTGTTCACCCTGCTGCCTTGTGGGAAGAGAAGTTTCTGCTGCCAGTAAATTAATTATTATTATTAATAATTATTATTATTGGTGACCCGTCAATCAGGCTAGAGGCGACTTGTACCCTTGGCACTGTGTAAATTTAACCAGCGCTGCTGGTTATTATTATTAGGAGTTGGCTGTTCACTTTCTCTGGTAAGAACATTTAGTTTTAAGACTAAAGTTCGCTAGACAAAGTTATCAGCCCTGTTAAAATGACAGTTAATGTGAGTTACAGTTCCACCTAGCTAAACGAGCTAGCTAGCTCCGCACACAGTCGTTAGCTCCGCCGTATCGTCACTTCTGGGCTCTTCCTGGTTGCAAAAACTCGACATGGCGGCCCTTTCGGCCAAACTCGAGCATTCGAAACAGCAGTCAACCATTTCTTATATAGCTTGTTTAGGTAAGATGGCGTCGCAGGTGACTGCAGCGGCTTTGCTCTTCCCTTTGTGGTTGTGTTTGTTCATATTGTTTATTCTTGTCACTACAAACACATATGACCGACAGGAACTTTTAAAGATTGGGACACTGTATTGAAAGATTGGGACACTGTATGGTAAATCAGTTTTAAACAAAACTTACAGCTTTGAACACCTGCCACCGGAGATCAACACAAACATCTGCAGATGGATCTTGACTTCCTCACAGACACCACTGTGGTTGGACACAACAATGATGAGTCCACCTACAGGGATGAAATCCAAAACTCTCCACCCGGTGCTCCACCAACAACCTGTCTCTTCCGCAGGAAGAGGACTGACCTTGCCCCGGTCTACATCAATGGAGACACTGTGGAGAGGGTTGAGGACTTCAAATTTCGGGGTAAATACATCTCACAGGACTTCACCTGGGCAACCAACACTACAGCCCTTGTAAAGAAAGCTCAGCAGCGGCTGTATTTTCTCAGGCCACTTAACAAAATCAACTTTTCCCAGAAGTTGCTTTTATCCTTTTACAACTGTTCTGTCCAAAGCATCATCTCACACGACATTCTGGTGTGGTTTAGTAGCTGGACCAATGCTGACAAAAAGGCGCTGGACAGAGTTAGGAAATCATCACAAAACGTAATTAACATACAGCTACCCTCACTTACTGACATATATCATACCAGATGCCTGCAGCGGGTAAAAAACATAATTCGGGACTGTTCTCACCCAGGTCACAACCTCTTCACTCTGCTGCCATCTGGAAGGCGCTGCAGATCTTTTCAGGGTCGTAGTTTTTATCCAAATGCTATAAAATACCTAAACTCAAAACTTTTTTTTTAGACTGCACTGCACTTTAATGATTCAAGTGACTTAATGACTTTTAGTTATTCACCATTCTTATAATGTATTTATTTTATCAATGTTTTATAATGTTGTCTTGTCATATCATAAGTCACTACCAGGGGAATGTGCAATTGTAATTTTGTTGTTATATGCAATGACAGTAAAGGCAATTATTATTATTATTATTATATACAGTCTATGGTACCACCAGGGACTCCCTGCTCAGCTGAACATAAATATGCATAAATACATTTTGTAAGGCCTAATATGTAGGAAATTGAGTTTAAGGCTTAAAAAAGGACCTCCAGACAACAGTCGTAATCCACTTCTTATGTACTTTATGGTGTACATAAAGACCTGTAGAGGAAGTAAACAATTAATTTAACATTTGATTCATATTTATTTATTTTTTAGCTAAGAGAGCAGAGCCTATCTATCCTCTTGCTGCTCTCCTGTGCTCTTCTCTCTTCTGCTTCTGTAGGCAGCTGCATGACTTTTTCAGCTTTTTTAGCTGAAGATGCTCATCATCTTCCTCTTGGCTTTGGCTGGTACTGCCTCTCAACACCTCATCGTTGAGGCCAGCTCTCATCTGTCCTGCATGTTTTTAACTCATCTAGCTCACGTCAACAAGTAAAAGCCAGTCCTGTATTTACTCATGCCCGGTCTCTTGCTTGGTTACTCTCTCTTTTTCTCTTCCTTGCTTCCTCTGACTTCTTCGGTTTCTTTGCAGCTTCTGCCATGATATCCATACTGAGAATACCAAGCTAGCTTCCTCCAAAAACTCACATTGTACATTATACACTCTTTGCTTGCTCAAGAATCTGATGTTTGACATGGTGCTGTAAAGCATTATAACATTGTTGTGAAAGCTTTCCTGTCCAGGATTCCAATGCTACATAGAGCAATACTAGGCGCTCCAGGCCTGGAGTGGCAATGAAAGAGACTTCATTCCTATTAATAGTTTTCACGTGATGTCACACTCCAATGAAAACGCTCCCTTGCAGGGCGAAAAGACGTTAATTTCCGTTGCCTGCCAATTAATATTCAAGTGATACACTGTTACTTTGAGTTTGTTTTTGCGTTGCCAAAATGCTGGATGATTGTTATGCTTTTGGATTTACTAATCGAGGAGACAAGCCTGGGCTGTGTTAGGGGAGGGATTCCCCAGAAGGTAAAAGTAAACAATTACTGCAGTGGAGCGGTGGCAGGGACCTGACGGTTTTTAACGGTAGAAATGCAGCAGCGGATCCTGTATCGTTATATGGATCGGATATGGCCAACACTTGCAGTTTGTGTTCATGTCTTTCTCTTTCTCTTCCTGCCATTTGATTATATTCCAAAAGTTTTTCAGAATGTTATTGAAATCCTCTTCCTAAAGGAGTAGACCATACCTTTGGTGTGAGAGAGCCGGGTTCAATCCCCCACTGCTAACCATCCACCATTGTGTTCCTGAGCAAGACACTTAACCCCTAGTTGCTCCAGAGGTGTGCGACCTTTGGCTTGTATATCAATTGTAAGTCGCTTTGGATAAAAGCATCAGCTAAAAATGAATAAATGTATGAGTAGTCATTTCCATCTCTGTTTAAATACTTGAAATCTAACATCTCATATACTTATTTTGCGTCTATTTAATATCAACATGTATGTGGTATAATGTTGCAAACATAACAGCAAAACAATGAAGGTCAAAAGAAACACACTGCTAACCTTAACTAAAATGGACAGGTAAACCTATTAACTCTATAAGCAACGTTAACATCATGGATGTGTCTTTATTGCTCCAAAATATACTGTACCCAAAATCCTTCTTTGAATTGGCCCTTCCTGTTGTGCTGGGAGAGGAAACCAAAGGTCCAGCAGCTCAGCAGGTAATATTGTCAACCTGATGAGAGGAGTTGACATGAAACAAGACAAGGAGAAGAGAGAAAAAAAGTTCAACTACAGAATCTTCAATCTGTTGACAGCTCTGTAGCTCATAAGCAGGCTACATGGATTTGTGGTATCTGGACACACCTGTTGCTGGACAGGTCGAGGAAGGTGATGTTGGGGAGAAAGAGAGAAGCGTGGGCAGGAAGGCTGGAAAGACGGTTATTGTGGAGACCCAGAGTCCGGAGACGGGGCATGTCTCTGAGCCCCTCCCAGGGGAAGGATGTTAGGAGGTTTCCATCCAGACGCAACTCTCGCAGGGCCTTCAGGTTGACAAAGCTGCTGGGATGGATGGATGTGATGGAGTTGAAAGTCAGCCACAAGAACCGCAGCTCTGACAGGTTGTAGAAGGCTGCTCGGGGCACCCTGGAGATCAAGGTCTTCTCTAGACGCAGTTTGACTGTGTCAGCTGGGACATTAATGGGAACAGCTGCGATTCCAGAATCACTGCACTGCACCAACCTGCTGTGTTAAACATATAGCGGTAAGGGCTGAAGTTTGGACAGATAAACACAAACATAAAGGTGTAAATCATTCACTCTAATTAACCATGTTCTAGCATTATATTCTAAAAAGATGACACTCACTACTCATACTCACTACTCATACTATCAGTGTGAGTTGTCCAGCACCATTCTGTTTGTCTGATGAAACAATAGTGTAATGGAAGTTGAATGTGTCACAGATGTAGCAGTGTGGCATTGGAATGCCTTGCCACCCCAGTTTTAATCTAATTAAAAAATATTTTTGAAAAGTTGTGGTTGGTCAGAAATTTAAAGAGCAAAACTCTAATGTCCAAGTGCAAGTGACTAGCAAGAAATGACACTCCTGTAGACTCCTTTGTTCTCCCCATACCCCTCCCCCAACAGGAGGATGCAGGATTTACAGGTCACAAGCTGCGAGAGTCCTCTCAGTGCAAATCTCCCAGTATAAAAAGCACTAACATTACTCACTCCAAGCCCCAAACAAAAAGGCACATCCATCAGCACTGCAGTGACAGTTCATTCAAAGCACCTGAGAGGTCACACATAAAGCCATTTCATTAGCATTACTGGTTAAACACGGGATGTATCTTGCATCATTGGCAACACTGGCTTCACAGAGAAGTGACATAATTGGTGAATTTAATGTAGGACTACCTAGGCTTGCATTGATGTAATTACCGAATTACTGAACTTTGAATCTTATTTCAGTCTGATGGGGAAAATTGAAGGGTATACAGGAGGTTGAAACTTTGTACTGAAATGATATATTAATTTATTAATATGTAATTAATTAATTTAAAAAATAACATGTTAACAACATAAATAACAAGGTTCATTTTTAAGATCTGGAAATAAAATAAGTTATTCATTTCTAATGCCACCTTTATTTATTTCTATTTAATGCTTTCCTAATTACTCAACAATGTAATGTTTTTGATTTAAGACATACAAACAATATCTTTTTTGATTTAACCTATATTTTAACAGGGAAAGTCCCACTGAGACACAGTCTCTTTTATAAGGGAGTCTTGATTGATATATGTATGTGATTGTGTGTGACTAATTCAGCTTATATTCTGTATATTTCAACCACCACTTAAAGTTTTCTTGCCATCCTCTTGCAACCCTGTTAATATTTCTGTAGATCTGCCCTATAAAAAATTGATAATAAATGTATTCTGGGTACTATGAATAGTTTTCACTGGAAACAAACACTTACATTTGTATGTAAGGCCTTACAAAAAATGTTTCTCCTCATTTATTGGTTTATTGCTCCTTTATGGAGCCTGGATTGTGCCAACAGTTAGCCACAGAGCAGTAGTAAGAGCTCCAGGACTTTAATTAATTTTATACACGAGAGCTGTCTTTAAATGAAAGCAATCAAAATGGAAATTGTAAACATTAAAGCCGGAAAACAGTGTCATTATATTTAAAAGTCTCTTTAAAGTTAATCTTGCTGTTAAATTATTTAAATAATTTGGCAATTTATGCATTGTATATTTGTTTGGTAATATTTTAAAATACAATACAAACTGAAATTAGGCCCTGTCTTATTGAAGGACCCTGTGTCAAATGTTTAAAAATATAGCAAACCTGGGGAAAGGTAGTATTGGAGTACAGGAAAGGTGGATCTGGAGCTCTGGCCAAAATGGTTAAATGAGCAGATTTTGCCATGGGCCCACTAGCCTCTCTATGTGGTACTTGCATTGTGCTACTGTATGTTCTCTTTCCTCCACTCGTTCTCTCTCTCTCTTTCTCTATCTCTCTTCCGCTCCCATGCAGAATAGTTGCCCACCCTGAGGTTCTGCTTGAGGTTTCTACCTGTCACTTGCCTGTATTGCCAAATGCTTGTTCATGGTGGGAATTGCTGGGTTTCTGTAAATAAGTAAGAGTATGGTCTAGACCTGCTCTGTATGGAAAGCGCAATGAGACAACTTTTATGAATTGGCACTAGCCTATATATTGTAAATAAAACTGAATTGAATTGAATTTCTGTCGTTATCTCTGCAACAGTACACAGATGTCTTTGATATTTCATCAGAACAGTTATCAACAGCCTATCAACAATCAATCAATGGGATATCACAGCATTTCAATCTGACATTGTTCTTGCTCCTTTCCTTTTAATTTGGGTACTCCATATTCCTTTTATTGATGTGTACTGGTGTACTAGTGTTGAATTGTGTATTAGGATACACAATGGTTGTTCATGTATACTTGTATTTGTGTGTTTTGTGTGCTGGGAAAGCACTTTGGGTCAACTCCTGTTGTTTTTAAATGTGCTATTTAAACAAAGTGACTTGACTTACATAATAATAACACTGTCCACTGTTTTAGATCTTTGAGTTCAGCTCATGATGAATGGGGACAAAAACAAAAGTGTTGCGTTTATAATTTTGTTCAGTGTGTATATTTATATTTAATAATGTGATAATTCTTCAAATATAATAGGCTATAATGAGCTATGGTCACGCAGGAACAAATCACTTGCACATACAAACACACAAAGATAAGATTGATCTTAACCTGAGCTCTGCTATTCCACTGTTCCCATAAGTGCAGGCACATAAAGCTGGACAGGAGTGGACGGCCAACAGAGTGGACTGCAAGATGTGAACGAGGACAAGCAGATACATCCTTCATCAGAAAAAAATGGTATTCAGGTAGGGCCTTTGTATCTCCATATTCCTAGTCCTTTCTAGACTGAGGTTGTTTCCAAAGTGCAGTGTGAAACTGAATCCCAGATTAGCTGGGATTACACTTCTTACAAGCGGAATGTAATCCTGCGCCTCGCTGTACTGTACTGTAACAAATCACAACATCAGTGCCAGGCTAAACCTTTTTTGTCCTTTAAATCAGTTTTACCCCACTACCCCACCATGTGGAGCATTTCATATTTCAGCCTTATACATCACACAGCAGACTAAGGCATCAAACCTAAAATGGTACAGGTAACTATTGTCACACAGTGTGTAATGTTATAATAATAATGACATACTGAAATACAATAAAAAGTATATGACATATTTACTTAAAAGGAAAGGAGTAAATGTCTTATCTAGCAAAATTGACTCTTTGGGTGTTCCAGTGCTTTATATATCAATCAATCAATATATCACGAGAAACAAACAAGACAAATAAATAAACAAATGTTACGTTCAGCTGGCTTGGCTGAATGCTGGAAGCAGAGGTTAAGACTCAAATGCACACACTGAGACGAAACTGGAGAGTAGATGAGGTTTATTGCAACTAAGGTGAAAACAACGTCCAAAAATCCAAACGAGAGAATAATCCACAAGGAACCGGGAGACGTGAAACTAAACAGGAGACTAAACTTGAAACAAACAGAGACTCCTGTAGAGACAACAAACAACATACACACTGGAAACACAGGAAACATCCACAATGAAGTGGCAATAAGTAAAAGACAGACAACCACTTAAATACACAGGTGAGGGAGAAACTAATTACACACAGGTGAGACCACTAAGACGATCAAGAACAAGCACAGGAAGTAAAACAAAACATTTACATGTATTCATTTAGGTGACGCTTTCATCCAAAGTGACTTACAATTGCTAATTATGTCAGAAGTCGCACGCCTCTGGAGCAACTAGGGTTTAAGTGTCTTGCTCAAGGACACAATGGTGGATGGGTCACAGCGGGGAATTGAATCCGGGTCTCTCACACCAATGGTAGGTATCTTATCCATTGCCACCCAAAACAAGAGAGACTGGGGCAGACTAACTACAAACTAAAGCTAACAAACTAAAAGTAAAGTTCACTGACAACATGAAACATAAAACAGACATCAAAAGTAGCTGACCAAAAACCTTCAGAACATAGAGACAGTAAAGACTAGAAAACACTATGAACTCATAAGTAAATAAAGAACTAATAAAGAAATGACCAAAGTAACATACTACAGAGAAGAGCAAACACAAAGGCAGGGAATGAACACAGAAACAAATACAAAACACACCCAACCAACCCAAACCTGTGACAACAAATATAAAAATATATAAATAGCAGCTAAATTATGTCTATAATATGTTTCAATTTATCAGATGACTTTAAAGCATTCTTGTTTTTTAATATGCTTTCTTGAAAAAATAGATGATTTACTCCCGATCACAGCCTGCCAAGCTCACAGAGAGGCAAATCGGGATAAAAATTGTGTAGTGTGAACTAGGCTTTACATAATTTGAACTCAGCTTCTGCTCAGTTAATTCCAGGCAGATCCTCTACAGAGATCTTCTCAATCAGCAATGACAGCGAACAGACCACTAAAGCCAGCCCTCTTGTTTTTCTTCCTGGCCTCCTCTACTAGCAACCACAGCTTGGCTCTGGCATCCTTCACCTGCTGCATCAAGTCCACCAATATCTTTATTCTCCTCTCCTTGAGATGCTTACAGTTCTTGGTGTCTGCCCAGACTTGATCCCAGTGTGCTCTGAGAGAGAAACGGATGATGATACAGCACGGAGGTCCTTCCTTCCTTGAGTGTGGGCCCAGTCTGTGAGCGATGTCCATGGATTTCTGCAGGGAGTCAGCCAGAGCAGGAGAAACAGTAGAAAAAAGTTCCATCACAGTCATTTTAACGTTTTCACCCTCATGTTCTGGGACCCCAGAGATTTTCATGGTCCAGCGTCTAGTAGACATCCATCTCATTCACTTTATCCAGCAAATTCTCATTTTCAGTCGTCAAAGTATTAATTTGGAGCTCCAGGGGATCCACTCTTGATGAAAGCTCTCCAACCGTTTTCTCTGTAGCTTTCACAGAAATTGAGAGTGCTTAGATGTTCTCCAAGTTTTGGGAATCTTGTTAATTGTGGCCAACAAGACAGCATTAGACGGCTCCTCTCGCCCCTGTGCTTTTTTTCATTGGACCTTCTTCCAGGTCTGTCTGTTGTCGTTTGGCATAGTCATGAACTTGTTTAAGATTGTCAACTACCTTCCACTTCCATTTTCTCCCTGTTTTCCGATATTTCAGCAGAATGAGTTGTCATTTATACACCAAACAGTAAATAGTTAGCTATATCGTGAGCAGTGTTAGCTTAATGAAGGCAATGTTCGTTTGAGAAAAAAACCCACAGAAAAAAAAACAAAACTGGGTCAAAGTTTCGCCAACAGTTCTCAGAGCATTGTTCTTTAAAAAAACTATTTACATGTTTCCTGACTTTGGGCAAACAAATTCAAGCCTTGAATGAAAAAGAGTTGCCAGAGTACAGAAAAACTGTCTTACAGAAGCGCCATCTTGGCCAGCTCCACCCACTGAGCATTGGATCTGCTGAAGCCGATCCCGCCTACTTCCTGGATGGGTTCGTCAAAGATTGGAGAGGCCTGTGGTGGATCCCTTCAAGCAGAAGACGGCAAATAACAGCTGGGGTGAGTTCAATCTCAAAATGTTTTGCAACATTTTCTGATTTGAACGACATGTTTCCTCAAAATGGTGTGCAACGTTGTGCAACGGGCGTCAAAGTATGTTTTTCGGTGTGCGCACCACCATTTTTGTTGAAACAAGCAAGGCAGCTGTGATTTCCATTTATCAGTTTCAGACAGTTCTGTTTTATGAACATGAGTGTGTTACTTGAATGATTTGTGTTGCTTGTTTGTATTAGTCATAATCTTTTATGTTTTAAATAAAAATAAGATTCAGAATAACACAGAGTGCTAAAATACTTAAATAAACTCACAAACCTACATGCAAGCATTCCCATATAATATAGCAGGTGTGTATGTGTGTGCATAAAAATCAGTCCCTCAGCTTTAGCGATGAGTAGATCTCTCCCTGGCTCAGCTTCCCCTGTGCTGGACCCTGACTTTGCTTGTACTGATTATATAGCTACATAGGCCATGAAAGAGAAGAACATCAGTAATAAAGATGATAAACAATAATCCATTTTCTAATTCTAAAAACACAATGCTCCTGTACCTGTCACACACACACACACACACACACACACACACACACACACACACACACCATATTAGGTAGGCATGTCATCACCAAGAGGAATCAAGATTCTCTGCAAAATCTTGATATTTCTCCCAGCATCATGATGATGCAGAAGGATTATAATACACTATACCTATCCTAACTGAACAGCATATAGGAGGCTAATAACTGTAGGTAGTGTCATAAATTTCATAAGGGCCTTAATTAGTAATTAGTAATGCGCAACCATCCCCACACCTGCGACATCCGCACCCCCGATTTATGCGCGTTCATAAGAGTCTACTACTAGAGTGGCCAGTGCTAGCTGGAGCCAAGGCAGAAAAAGTAATTAACATCAACTGAGGAGTAAATACTGTTGGCTGAATGAGACGCACCAGACACAGTGTGGTTCAGGGGGGGCAGCCGAGGCAGCATATCCAGGGCTGTCGCTATCTGGTACATCGGCAGACCGGCTTGGTGGAGAAGCAGAAGCAGTTTTCTTCTGAAGCTTCCCTGGAGGGCTCACAGTCAGCATTAGGTGAAGTGACAGCAGCTGCAGTTCCCTTAACTTTTAATGGCATAGCACAGAAAAATCTGTTATTTTTAGGAGTTTCATTTTCAGTTAAACTTTAAAGCTAATGAAGCTTACAAAGCTTATGAAGTAGCAGTAGCAGGTGGCTAGCATTTGTGTGGAAAAATTTCAGTTCCGTCACATGACACAATCAGCCAATACATTTTTCTCATTGGAAAATGATGTTGTTTCCATGGACTACTCTGTAATTAAAAAATAGCTACAGAAGAATTTTATTTATAGATTTTTATTTATTTTACATGTCTAATAGTGTAAAGTAGATAGGGCTGCATAATGTAAATAATCCAATGTAAATAATTGGCACATTCATAAACTAAATGTAATTTAAACAACAGCCACATTTACATACCTTTTATCATTCTTTTATTTGCTAATATTTTATGGTCAATTTCATGTTTTATATTTATTATTCTTGACCTGCAGTACTTGCGACATATTTTAAACCTACTATGTTCATTTTTATGTACCAAAAGACCAAATCAGTTCCTTGTATGTGTGTATTGTATGTATATCTTCTTGACATGAAAGCTGATTATGAATCTGTGATGACCAGTGAACAAGCCTGAAGTCACAGCTCCATAATACTGGTTTCACTCAGTGACACTCTGGAAAGTGACAGCTTTCGGATGAGTCACTCTCCCCCTACACTCTAAAAACGCCAACTTAGATTTTTTGGCATTAAAAGGGATTTTAAGTTTTGCAGACTTAAAATTCTAAATTATTAACATTTGAAGCATTAACTAAGACAGCCTAGCAATTTAAAAAAGTATTTTGTTCCAAAACCAATAAATGAGTTATTACAACTTATTTATTTAAGTTGTGCTTTAGTTCTTGGGGCGAAAGTTAAGAAAACACACATGCCTTTGTTGTGAAATTGCGGGAAAGCTAACTTTCATAGTTGATGTTGGTCCTCCCACTTCTGACTGGCTGTTACGGATCAGAGAAAGACTTGAGAGCACCCAGGTAAGTTTTGGTATTATTTTCGTTTTAAAAATAGTGTTCAGTATTTGTATTAGTATTGTATTAAAAGGGATTAATCAATAGATAAGTTGGTAATTATCACAGAGAAGGTAAACACAACTAACATTAGCAAACACTAGTGGTTAGTTCATGCGGGAAAAGCTTGTCTGGGAAAGTTATGTTAAGTTAGTTACTTTTAAAACCAGGCCGGCATGTTTTTTTTGCCCGGTTCCTCCAAATCGTCTTACTTCTTGTATGTGTCTGTTTACAATATTACAGCTACATGAGTAACTGGGCTTACATTTAAAAGGCTAACACTGGAGTTTCAAATTTTAAGCTAGCATTAGCTTCCAGATGAGCTTTGGTATTGGTAAAAATATGAAAATAATGATTAAATTTAATTAATTTTAATTGTCTTGGCTGTCACAATATGCAGGACAATAGTTAAAATTCAAAATGAATGAGACAGAATATAGTTTTTCATTGGTAATTCTGGAGTGCAGCTTACTTTTTACAATTACAGTTGTAACAGTCAAATATTAAAAATTGTTGTAGGGAAATTAACTAACTCTTAAATGATTATTCTATTGCTGCATTGCTAATTTCTAGCAACTTGTAAAAATTTTTATTAAATAAATTGTTTCAACTTTTGCATTTGGCTCTCTTTCCTTTTCTCCACGCATTTTAGAGTAATGGCTTATTCTGTGGCTCAGTATTTAAATATCATGTGTGTTTCACTTTGATTTACTTTTAATATGTTTCCTTTCTGTCATCAAAAGGCAACTGACCCAGAAGAGCTGCAGACTAAAGAGCTTATAGTGGGCATCCTCACTGTGTTGGATGATGATTCAGCTCCTACAAGTGTCACGAACATTTGTGTTGTCATGGAAGAAGACATCATCCTTCAAGATCTCCCTGACCTGCCAACAGCGTTTGCCTACCTCTTTGGGCTAATCTATGCTTTAAACCTCAAGTGTCCAAAGGAACTGAGGTACACATTTGAGACAATTCAGAGAACCAAGATTGCATGCGTGAATTCAGTGTGTTCAGTTGTGAGCTGGTAGCTGACTGTTGCATACTGGACAATTTTGAAGTTCACAAATCTCTGTTGGCCGTTGTATATTAATGTTTTAATGGTTCATATCTTTTTAATGAGATGGATCCTCCTCCACCTCTTCTGATTTGCTTTTTCCCCTCTTTCTCTCCTCTTATTTTCCTTTCCTTAATACCCTCTCTTACCCTCTCTTCTCTAACTCTCCTCTCCCTTCTTTTTCTCCTCTAGTTGTCAAGCTTTCTCTCTTCTCTGCTCCTTTTCTTTATCTCAAGTTCCCTTTCCACCTGTCTTGTAGACACTACTTCTATGCGCTGTTTTATATAAATGCATGAGCTACCTCTTTTGGTAACTTTTAAGTTTTGTCATGTTGCACAGTTTATATTGATATTGAATACTAATATTAACTCCAGCTTGGTATGGTCAAAACTTCCATGGAAATTCTCTCGGATCTCCCTAAATGCTACCTCATTGTATTTTGCTGTTTAAGTGGAGATACATTGTTACAACCCAAGAAAAGTGCTAAGACCGGGACAGATACAGGTTGTAATTTGTTCGGCTGTTAAGAATAATAATAATAATAATAATAATTTAATAAAAATGAAACACATTTTGAATGTAGTTGCATGTGTAATTATTTATACATTTAGATGAGAGTGTCAAAGTTGTTACAAGTCAAAATTAGAAGTTATTACAACTTAAAATTAAGTTACCAGAATTAATAATTCTAAGTTGTTGCAATTAAAAATGATAAGTTATTACAACTTGGAGTTGGGTTAAGAAAACTTAAAACTGAAAGTTGATCAAACTCTAAAGCAAAACTTAAAATGTTAAGTTTAATTTCCCAACTTAAAATTTTATTGAAGTTTGTTGCCTTAAAATTTTAAGTTTTCCCAACTTTTTCTTTTTTACAGTGTACCTACTAACTGTGCTTAAACACAGCATGCATGTGTCTTCTTAGACAGAAAGAGGATCCATATGGGGATTTGTATGTACAGCGTCGGTAGCTCAGCCTGAGAGAAAGAAGGAGGGGAGAGGGAAAGAGGTGCATGAGTAGTCATTAATAATAACATTTTCAATTTTTAATTAAATTTACAAAGGTTTTCAATTCAGGTTTTTATTTCATGAAAAATTACGTTTTTCTTGTCGTATGCCCTAGAGGCAGCTCATGCACACCCAGGAGGGCGAGCATCACACTTAGGGAATTGCTGCTGTAGACCAAGTACTGAAAGAGTACTTTGGATCCAGTAGCACCTAGATAATAAAGAATTCATTAAAAACAATAGCAGCAGATTTGAAAAGCTATATAGCTACACAGAATGGAAATTGGAGGTAAATGTTTTAACTGGATTTTTTAAATAAAAGAACCATTCAGGTAAACACAAGATCTAAAATGTCCAGTAGGTTTGAAACTGAAAATGGGACACCGCAGGGGAGAGATTAGATCCAGGCCCAGGCCCTTAGACTGTGCATATGAGCAGCAAGAACATCACCTGTGTGTGCCCTACAAGTCGGGGCATGAGAAATGCTGCTACAGGAAATAGCTCAGGTCAACTATTCAGTGAATTTGATTGCTACAGTCCTGCTGGGAAAGAGAGGGTGTTCCCTCTAAAGAGGTGATGTGACTATATATTTCAGTATTCTCTGCAGAATTAATTGCTTAATTGTGGGCACTATTGATGGCATTGGGTGGGGGTGAGGGTGGCAGCTGGGGAGATTTTAATGATTATTTTTCAACTGGAGAGGCAGGGATGTAGTGTAGGTTTTCTTTGGGTCACAGCGCATGTTGGGGTTGAGGGGAATGAGAGGTACAGCACCAGGATGAAGTGACTGAGGGGGGAGTTAAAAATGGCGAGGTGGCAAATCTTTTTAAATATATCAATAAACAGGGCCCTTCACAGCGTGAAGCGCATGGCGCAGTTCCGTTTGGGGTATCTCCAACTCAATTTTGTTAGTTTGACGGCAGAAAAAATGGTCTGTGCACTGGGAAATGTATTTGTCGGGTCATGGTTGCATTTTTTCACTACTAAGTATCTTAGTGTAGACCATCTTCAAACAGCAGGTGTTTTTCTCACAAATTACCCATCTATTCACAATAACTTAATTTAATATTGGTCACCCAGGAGGCCTTCAAAGGTTAAAGGACAAAACGGAGAATGTAAAGACAAGACTTTTAATAACACCTTCAAGTATACATTTCTAGGCCTCTAAGGAAGACGGGTGTTGTCTCGTCTTCATTACAAACATAAATATAAAAAGGGACAGCATAAGATTCATGAAAGTACTGTAATGAATAAATCCCTGAGAGCTTTCGTTGCCACTATAACAAAGATAAATGTAGAACTGACCGGATTTGAACCTGTGTCTGTCTTGATAGAGAACTTTGTCAAGCTCAGCCACTTGTCACACTGAGCAATTCTCAAGACACTGAAATCATTTATGGCCAAGGGTCTCATAATACTGGGGCCAAGGGTTTCATAATAAGTGTTGAAATGAAGAAACTTGCAGATTAAACCTATTTTATGAAATGTCTTGTAATTGCTAATAGTTCTTATTTTTTTCTTCTAAAATGTCGCTATTGCTATAAAAAAGTTATAGCCTCCATTTAGGCTAAATAAAATTATTAGGTTTTATTTTATTTATACTGTTATTTAATCACTTGTATTGGTCACACCTGACATATTTAGGCAGAATGAAAGTGAAAGTCAGACGAACACCTGGAAACATGTTAGTTCAAACTAGGTTGGTTCAAACTAAGTTAGTTCAAACCATGGTGGTACCAACAAGGTACGGCAGTTTTGGAAAACGATCATAGTTCAGATCTTGGTTAGCTTAACAATGCATGGTACCAAGATAGTTCGGTGCTACCTTCAGTGGTTGTACGGGAAACTCACTCCTGCTTGTTTTTACAGACTCACTCGGGCATGCAGACCAGCAAAAGTTTAAAAGTCCAAACAAAAGTATTTATTGGAGAGAAACAATTCTAATCAATTCTAAAATTCAAAGTAGATTTTTACACAATGGAAAATGTTTTTTTGCTAAACAATAGCCTACATGGTGGTGTAAAACGATTCTTCGCAGATAAGAAAAACACATGAGGGAGACGCACACTCTCTTCAAGGGACCACAAAACACACCTGTAGCCTGTCACAGAGAAAGATGACTTTGCACTAAATCTATTTCATTTACTGTGTTTGTATACCACACTTCATGTTAGACCTATTAGCATATGTTATATCTCACAATAATTGCAAGCCATACTTTGGGGCTACAGGCGATTTGAAACATAAAAGTCAATCCACTGCAGCATTTGTTTTGATGATCATGCCTTCCTAAAATTTTTCACTCTATTTAGCCTAGCGTTGATGTTGGCAAATGAAAATGAATATAGGGTTTGTGCATGTTCATCTTAGTCTGTGCAATTGGATGTTAGATGATGAGCCAGCAGATGCAGAATGAATCCATGGCACAGCACTCTCCTAACCTCCCCACCATCAGCCTCTCCTTCACTCACTGCGCTGAGCGAGTCTGCATGCCTATTTAGTAGTAGACTAAAGGTGTTGCCGGTAGCAACACAGAATGTTGATATAAAGTGAAAAATGAATAGTGCGAAAAGAGATCAATTTTTACCCCTTAATTATAAATGCTGTTTTTATTCAGTCAGTCTTAATCTTGATAGTGACACCTCTTAACAAAAGTGGGTGGAAGCCTATGCTACATAACACACTCTTATGAAAAGTCAAAGACTGGGGGAAAATTGTATAGAAACAAATAGGCCTAGACTACAATCAAAAAATAGCAGCAGGTAAATTTTGCCCGTTGGTGGTTCTAGACTATGGGGGACAGAAAATACAACTGAAGGGGCAAAGCTCCGTCCTGCCCTCTTGTGGCGCCAGGCCCACAGGCCACAGTGTACAGTGGGTGCACTGTAGAGGTGCAGGTGCCATTTGGTAGAATGGAGTGCCACAGCATCATCAGTGAAAGATTGAGTCATCTATGGCAGCAAGAGTAGGATTTAGACAAAAGAGGGAGAAAGCTACACAACCTTCAACCTGCAGTTATGCTTGGCAATAGACTGAGCATGTCAGGAGGATAACGTTATGACTGGATTTCCCTCTCTGTGCCTCCCTGCTGAGAGTAAATACACTGAAAACAATGAACACTGTGGGGTCCTGGAGTCTGTACACCATGTCTTTTTTACCCTGTTATTTTTTTAATTATGTCATTTTTTTTCAGCCTGGCAAGATAGGGGGCAACAATGGGGGTGGGGAGCACAAACATCAAACAAACAGACACCACAAAGAAAGGATAGCACCAGCAAGAGAACAGGGAGGGGGCTTACGTGAAAAAACAACATCTACAATGTCTTAATGCATGAACTGCTCAAGCAAAGAAGGGATTTATTTAAGCAAACTGGGAATAAAAATATTTTCCATTAGAACACGGCTGGGTGACTGATGCTCCATAAAGAAAGATATGGGGAAGTAAAAAAACTTCCTCAAAACCACAGATCTAGATCGCAAGATATAGCGCTCAGGTGACAAAATCAGCAATGGCGATACTACACCAGTGAGAGGCAGCAATTCACTAAACAGTGCCGAATCTGCCGGAAAGAACGAAGAAGAATTTATCGGGAGCGCGCGGCGCGTCAGGGCTATATAGGGGCCGTACTATCAATCACTTCACTGGCATGTGTAGAGTCCTGAAAAAGTTACTGTCAGTAGACTAGCTGTAAAATGTCCGCTGTAACCCCACCTGTAAATGACCGATATATCTTTCGTCGTCGTGAATTTGAAGAGCTGTCGTCAGACAACCAGAGAGGATGGCATACTCTTCAATCAGTCCACGGTACAAGAGAGACCGCACTACACCACCAGCGTCACCGGGTAAAGCCCATGTACATTAACAAGCTAGCTGTAACGTTAGCCGTTGTTAGATATCATGCTCACCAAGATTCGGGAGTTGCTCCGCTGTTTCGCAACTAAGCTCTGTGAGGTCCTAGTAGTGAAAGAGCTTGTCTGTATAAGTTTACTAATATTCAACCGCAGATTTCTTTTTAAACAACCCCTCATATATTCATGACCCAAACTCGAGGATGACTTGAATGTTACCAATTAATCTGAGTTCAAGTCGGGATTTAAGGTTACGTTATATGAGCTCGTAAATGTCTCCATGGTTAATAACAATAGTTAACTGCTGTCTGGTGTAATACAACATAATACAGTAGCTTATACACACAAAGTGAAAGATGGCTTTTCAGCTTCTCAAGCCATGAGGTATTAGGTGTGTATGCAGCGCACCAACTTTAAATGGGACGCTTTTCAAATGTAATTTAGTTCCAAGTTCTCTTTAAAAGAGATATCGTGTGACTGGGCGAGGCCTTATCTTGAGGTCAGTAATAATTTTTCAGTTTTACAAAGTGGGAAGGTAGTCTATCTAATGACAATGAATTATGAAATTGAGTTTCGTGAGTGAAACTGGAGACTTGACGGTCCTCATTCCACCTACAGTAGGTAGATTTATTTTGTCACAGTATTAGAGTGATTAGGTTATAGAGTGAAATTGTGTTTGGAGGCCATTATGCTAGCAGTGTAATCACAATTGGAGTTCAGACTGCAAACGTCATTGAAGTATTTGTGTGTGTTAATCTATTACTTTACAAGAAAATTCCCTGTTTTGGTGGAATTATTGTATAATTTAACCATTTTGCTAGTTATATTAGGATTCAACATTCTGTTTAGTTCAAACTTCAGTTACATTGTAACTTAAAACGCTAGCTCTCTACTCCTTTTAACACTAACCATCAAGGTTTGACAAGGTTTTGAGGTCCCATCCACACTACTGTTTTAGTTTCGCCAAAGTCACATTTTGTGAACTGACCGATCACAGCCTGGAGTAGGCGGGACATAATCCAATGACTAAAAACAACCCACAAAAATGAAACTTGTGTTTTGAAAAAAATTAAACTGGAATTAATATTGTACTAGCGGTGGGGCTCAACAATAACAGTGGCTCAACAGTAACAGTGGCTCGATTGCCCAGGGCCAGTAAAAATTAACGTCAGGACAGTTGAACCAGCAACTCACTGGCAAAAACATTAGTATTTAAAATAAATAAATTAGAAACTCAACATCCTGCAGTTGCTTTGCAGCTCTTGGCAGGCACCGTTGTCCAATCCAGATTTGTACGTGATGAGTGGTTGTCAAAGGTTATTTCCCTAATCTCAATCAAGCAGCAACCTCTGGGTCGGAAAGTGAAACCATGCAGATGGAACTTCAGCAGCAGGAGAGAGAGCATGTCATGTTTGAGTCTGTTAGAATGTTTTGTTTTAAAGGTAAATTGTTTTGTTAACCTTTTTAGGGCCTGAGCACGGACCGTGTAAGGTCCCTATTGAAACTGAAGGAATTTTGGGGCCTAAACATGTACTCGAAAACTCACCAAACTTAATTCAGGTGCGCCAAAAAATTTCGTATTTTATGGGTTTCGCGCATGTGCGTGGCAAAATGGCTGTCTAGTGCCCCTACTTAGTAGCCCCAGAAAAAGTTTCACCTGTACGAAATTTCTGAGGTACGTGTATTATGACCAGACATACAAAAAAGCCTCTTGGGACCATTGCCTAAAGCCAACAGGAAGTCGGCCATTTTGGATTTAAAGCCCCCCTCCAGTGTATTTTTGAGTCATTTCCTTACAATGTTGATTACCCACATATTTAGCCAAATATGTTTTGACAAATAGCTTCATTTTGTGCTCAAAGTTGCAAAGTTTGCTTAGTTGTTGTGACAGGATCGTGAAGTATGACTATAGCAATTCCATAATGCCGGTTTCACACCAAACGCGATTTTCCGCCTCGCAGCGCTTTCCATGCGCGAGTACATTCGCTGCAAGTGTTCACACACAACGCGAGAAGGCGATTTTAACGCGATGAGGTGAATAAACACAACTTCGCCATTACTACAACTGTATGAAACCAAAGTAAACATTTTGCGGTGATTAAATAGCAATAAACGGATTACACTGATGCCGAAATAGACACAACATGATGCAGATTTGTTAAACATTTGAATTCATGCTTTGTCAGGTCTGTCAGCAAGACAGCAGGACAACAACTTATAAAATGTTTGTTTTCTGAATGGAGTTTGGATCGATCAGGGCTGTGCTATGCTAACTTGGTCACAGTAAAGTACAATGACAGCTGTAATAAAGTTACAGACACATGTTTTCTGAACTCACCAGGTAGTTCAACCTCCTCGCTTTCTTTTCTCCAAGTAATGTCCAGCTTTGTCCCGTTTTTATATAAATATGAAATCGTAGTCCGACAGAGCTAACGACGCTGCATAACAATACTGTAACCGGATGTGCACGGAATCTAGCTGCTGAGAAGCTCCAGTCAAGATAAATCAACGTTGACATCCCCAAAATTAAAGTAAAACGCTAATTTAATAAAAACATTTAACTCCGAGCTCCTCCTCCGAGTAAACGGCGTAGTTGTCAGAACCGAAACCGACCGACTTGTGGGTATTTATTTCTCTGAAGGTTGGAGCGCTGCTCCCTGCTCCTCTAGCCCAAGTTTAGCAGCTGTCACCCGGCCTGCAGATTTTCAATCCCCCGCTCTGCCCGGCCCTCTGCACACAACGCTCTGAAGCCTCGGTGACGTATGGACAATCTCAACACTGATAGGCTATCGCGACTCAGCTTCACGCGTCTTTTTCGCTTGAGTTGAAAATATTCAACTCACGCGAACTCACGCGCCGCCCGACTGGAAATCGCGGCTCTACGCGTCTTTGCATTGACTTTGTATGTAAACTCACCGCCCCAAACGCTCGATTCGCGTTTGGTGTGAAAGCACCATAAGTCATACGTCATTCTCCAAGCTTGTGCAGGTGCACTGTCATGCCTTGTTAGAAAAACTGTCACGCCTCCTTAAAGCCCCCCTCCAGCTAGTTTTAACTGCCGTTTTTGGCAAACGTTCTTTCTCAAACAGAGAATGGGGGTATAGTTAATAGTTGGACGTAACATTACCATGACAACCAAAAACTGACCAGCTAGAGTGTTCACTAACGACTAGGGCTGGGCATCGAGTTCAATACTTTTTAGGCACCGACCGAATTGCTTCAATACCACAGAGTATCAAAAAATGCCTCGTCTTTCGGTACCAAAGTTCGATACCTAAAGGTTCTTGTTAACGCCAATGAGCCAATAAGCATGCAGCATTCTTGATGTGCCCACATCTAAAAGTGATTGTAATCGGCTGTGGTGATGTAAACACTAGCTCATTCCTGCAGTGGATTAAAGAGTTTACTTTCTATTGTGATAGTTGTCACCTGGACACACCTCTTCCTCTAGTGAGGAGGAAACTTTGATATAGAGGCAGAAACTTGTTTCCATGAGATGAGATGAGAGATTTCTCTCTTTCTCTCAGGCCTATTGCCATGAATGTTTAGGTAGCAATGATGCCAGAGCACAAATTCACATATAAACAATAAAAAATACATCATTAATAAACAATGAAATGACATCATAAAAACTAAAGAAAGAGAAATTAAAACAACAAAAACACAATAGGCCGATGTTACATTGAAAATATGTCTTGGTTTTGACAAGCAGTAGCATTTTTCAAAGGAACAATTATTAAAATAAACTATTAATGATAATAATGTGATAAGTTACTTTATACAAACAACAATGGTTCTCCGTTTGTTGAGAAAATATACCAATAAAATTGGTATTGAAAAAAGAATCGTTCAGGAACCGGTATCGAAGTTGAGGTATCGATATCGAAAATCTTTGAACGATACCAAGCCCTATTTCTGTGGCACATCATGTCCAGATGTACCAAAAAGCCTCTTGGAGCAATGCCCTCAACCAAACAGGTAGATGGGTCACAGTGGGGAACCCGGGTCTCTCACACCAAAGGCAGGCGTCTTACCCATTGCGCCATCACCACCTTTATCCAAATAAAATGTAACCTGTAATTATATTATTAAACTAACATAATACTTTTTATTGTTATATTTATTAATAAATTAATTTATACTCAATAGGCCTACTCCTCCAGGTTGTGGATATATTTTGTTTCTCAAATGGCAGCAGGGGTTGTAGCTAAGCGGAAAACGTCTCGGGTTACGTAGGTAACCCTTGTTCCCCGAGAAAGGGGAACGAGACACTGCGTCGGTGACGACACTATGGGAACGCCTTTAGGCGTGGCAGGGCTGAATGTGAATGAAAACTACTCCAATCCTATTGGCTTAGTGAGAACAGTAGCATGTGACGGTGTAACCGTAGCTCTTTACTATGAAGCAAGGCACTCCAGGCGGGGAGAGGTACGGGCGAACCGACGTAGTGTCTCGTTCCCCTTTCTCGGGGAACAAGGGTTACCTACGTAACCCGAGGTGTTCCCCTTCGAGGGGAACTCGAACTGCGTCGGTGACGACACTATGGGAACGAGATACCCACTATGCCGCGCCGAACCCCCGCCTGGAGGAGAGTGCTCGGGTGCTGGATGCGGAGGGAAGGTCCAGACTATAGAACCAGATGAAAGTGTGAGGAGTGGGACAGCCAGCTGCATCACAAACCTCCTGGAGAGATGCTCCAGAGAGGAGAGCCGTGGAGGCTGACATGCCTTTCGTGGAGTGAGCCCTTACGGCCATAGGTGAAGGCAAATTGCGCACCTGATAGGCCAGGGAATAGTCTGAACAATCCAGTTGCTGATTGTATGTTTGGAAGCCGGGAGCCCAGCCTTGGGGGACCCGAAACACACCAGCAACTGGTCTGCCTTCCTCCACCGGGAGGATCTCAGAGTGTAAATACTCAGTGCTCTGACAGGGCAGAGCAAATGAAGTCTCCCGTCCTTCGCCGTCACATGAGGTGGAGGACAAAATGCCTGCAGTACCACGGGCCAGGTACTTGGCCTCAGCCGACTCCATGGGTTCGAAGGGGGCCTCAGCCAATGCTTCAAGAACCACTGCCAGATCCCAGGTGGGAACTCTGGGGCGAGTTGCAGGTCTCATCCTCTGGGTCCCACGGAGGAATTGCACGACTAGGGGAAGCCTCCCCAGAGACCCATCCCTTGAAGGAGCATGGAAAGCTGAGATGGCTGCCACATAAACCTTGAGGGTGGATGGGGAAAGGCCCGCAGAGAAGCAGTCCTGTAGAAACTCCAGCACCTGAACAGGTAACTGGGTTCACCATGCGTTCTCTGCACCATGTGGAGAAAACGTTCCACTTTAGGCCGTACACCCTCCGTATGGGGCCCTGGAGCTAAGGGGGGTCTCGACTGCTCAGGCTGTTAGACCCGCCTCTAGGTACATTGCCCCCTCAGGGGCCAGACCCACAATCGCCACATGACGGGGCAAGGGTGAAGAACCCGGCACTACGCCTGGGACAGCAGGTCTCTCCTCAGAGGGACCTGCCACGGCGGGCCGTCCAGGAGCAACATGATGTCCGAGAACCACACCCGGGTCGGCCAGAACGGGGCTATGAGCAGTAGGCTGACATTGTCCTGGCAGACACGCTCCAGAACCCCCGGGAGCAGAGCAACCGGGGGAAATGTGTACAGACGTAGCCTCGGCCACGAATGTACCATGGCGTCCAGACCCAACGGGGCTGGAGGAACGAGAGAAAACCATAGCGGGCAGTGCGTAGTCTCTTGGGACGCAAACAGATCCACGTCTATGGTGCTAACTCTCCGCACAAGAGCTCCACCACTTCAGGGTGAAATCTTCATTTCCCGGGCCTCAGCCACTGCCTCAACAGCAGGTCTGCTCCATACCACGCCCCAGCCTGTGAGGGAGGTGTCTGTCGAAATGTCCAGCCGGCGACAAGACCCTCCCAGCACGGGCCCCTGGGACAGGAACCAAGTTTCCTTCCAAACTGATAGGGAACGAAGACACTTGCGCGTAACCCAAATCAGGCGGAAAGGATTCCCCTCGGTGGAAAAAACCCTTGGTCCTTAGCCACCACTGCAGGGGTCTCATGTGCAGCAGTCCAGATGGTATTACGCTGGACTTTTTGAAAGTGTTTTATAGTGACGGTGTGGCCTAACTTCACCCCTTTCACGGCAGCCAATATGGTGTCGACATGGTGTCGTCCGTTGGGTGGGCGCCAGCACACTCTTCTTTGTGTTGAGCCTCAGCCCTAAACGCAGCAGATGGGCCAGAACGACATCTCGATGCCCAACCGCCAACTCTCGAGACTGGGCTAGGATAAGCCAGTCGTCAATGAGTTGAAAATCCGGATGCCCTAGAGCCTCAGCGGGGCCAGTGCTGCATCCATACACTTGGTGAATGTGCGAGGGGAAGTGCCAGGCTGAATGGAAGAAACCGATACTGGTAAGCCACACCCCCGAAGGCGAACCTCAGGAACGTCCTGTGAGAAGGACGGATGGAGACGTGGAAATAGGCGTCCTTTAGATCTAACGTGACGAACCAATCCCTGGATTGGATATGCGTCACGATGGCGGGGATGATGAGCATCTTGAACCTGTATCTCCCCAGAGACCGGTTCAGAACCCGCAGATCTGGGATCGGGCGCAGGCCTCCATCCTTCTTGGGAACGATGAAGTACCAGCTGTAGACACCGGACTCGCTGGCCAGCGGGGGAACGAACTCCACGGCCCCCTTTTTTCAGCAGCGAGCGAACTTCCTGTCCCAGCACCAGGCTTGCTCTGGGTGTACCGTAGTCTGGACCACCCCATAGAATCTGGGGGGGTGGACCCGGAACTGCAGTCTGTACCCAGACGGTGCGCAGGACCCACGGAGATATGCTTGTTATGCTCTGCCGCGCCTCTGCAAAATCCGCCAGCGGAACCAACCCCTCGGGGCTGGTGGCCGGTGCCTCGTGCCGATCTCGGACTGTCTTCTGAAGCGGGCCGCTGATAACCTGCAGTCTGGGAGCCGACCTTCTGGTCGACAGCCGCCCCTCGGGGCCGGCAGACCGGTGAAGGCTTGGTGGTGGCTAGCGCGTCCGAGCGCCTCAACGGCGGGAAAACAGTGCTAGTGGCCACCCTGGAGGGGACCTCAGTCGGCCTCCGGGGCTGAAACACAGAGTCAGGACCTCTTCGCCTTGCCCCTCCGCGACCGGATGACGGCCCTCAGGTCCGGTCTGTCGGGGAGGGGTGCGCGGGAGCGTTGCCTTGCGTCCCAAGCTGCTCGAGGGGAACTGCGAAGAAGCCGAGAACGGGCTCCCGAACGGGAATGAGGAGAGTCGGAGTCAGCAGATGAAGGATGAGAAGGGGCATCAGCCGCCTTGGAATCCTCCAGCAGATCTTGCTGCGATCCCCATGACTGGCCTGCGCCACAGAGAGCGTATCTGGCCGTCCTCAGAGAAGAGAGCCATACGGGACCTTCGTACCCGCATGGGCAGGGCCTCGCAATGGTCACAAACAACTTCTCGAGAGCTGCCGTGGCGTGCGGCAGGCCCAAACAAGCAACACACAGCTCATGAGAGTCTCCTACCGTGATCAAGCGCGGGCAGGGAGACACATCTCCGGAGCTGGTTCAACTCTGAGGACACACTGCAACTTCCAGGTAGGTTCACTTCTTTAGCCAGGATGCGAGAGCTTTCACTAACCACATTAACCAAAGTGCCTGCTGAATAGAAAAAGGCTAATGTACCTATGTGCCGGCGTGCTTATATACGCCTACGGTACGGTTACGCCGTCACATGCTACCGTTCTCACTAAGCCAATAGGATTGGAGTAGTTTTCATTCGCATTCAGCCCTGCCACGCCTAAAGGCGTTACCATAGTGTCGTCACCGACGCAGTTCGAGTTCCCCTCGAAGGGGAACTTCCGGTTTCATCGGTGAGGACATAGAGGAAGTAACTTAAACTGCAATTCATCGAGAGGCCACTTGAGGCTGGCTGCAGAAGGACCCCCATGTTAAAAAGACTAACTTTACAGCAGAATAAAACATGTTTACAGCCTGATACAAAAAATGGTTGTAGTGTATATTGCCAATTTTGCCCTTCATGACAACTGTGAGTGGGGAGATTTTATTTTTATAACTCACCTGTTTAAGTCATATTAAGCCTTAAAGTTCAGCATTATTAGGGGCGTGGCCGCTTTGATTGATTTGAAGTGGCTGCTGCGGCTGTGAATACTAGTCATCTGACTGTTAGCTCAGCTAATACAGTCAGTCATGGAGCTCTGGAGCTTAGCCTGTTTGAGCTTTCCGGACATTTCCTCATGCAAAGAATGGACGAATAATGGCAGGCAGTGCGGTTAACAGTAAAGAGCGACCATCAAAGAAGCCTGTGCTCCAGTTGGTGAGTGAAATTCTAGTATTTTATTATAGTATTTATTTTATTTATGTGTTAACAATAATTAGCAGGTATCGTGCCACCATACATAGCTTGTTAGCTAATTAGCCAGATACGAGTGGCCCTAAAAGTTATATATCAGCATATAACTTAATATAAGGATATCAGCAAGAAGAGCCTCTGTGAGCAGTTGTAAAGTAAAGGTTCAGCTGCCAGTGTATTGTTTAAAAATGGTATAACCTTACTATTATTTTTTGGGGTTCGTTGCTGGGGATGATTGAGTCATCAATAATTTATTATCACACTTAGTAGAAGTAGCATTCCTTGAGATTCAGCAAACAAGGTGATAACTGCATTTGATCCATGTGCACAGCAGCGTGTCTGAAAAGGAGCTTAAGACAACATCTGTCCTGCTGATTAAGGCAGGATGATGTTGCATGACATGCAGCTGAGCTGTAAATAGGGAGATGCTCCTGAGTTTAATAAAGATAGTTTAATTAAGGTGAGAAATTAGGTGTGCTTCTAATTTTGTTTGGGGGATTAGAATTTGCCAGAAATTTTAGTAGTACAGTTCAATAAGAGATATAAAATGCCAGAGAGGTTTTCATGCTGAGGTGATCTCAGTAAAGTAGCATTATGACAGTTGAGAAGTAGCTGCTTAACTGTCTACCCGTTGTTGTCTTTACCAGAGGAGCTGATTGCATTACCCTCCAGGTGTGATTTGCTGTGTCCAGCTCTACAGGAGAAATCTGCTCAGCCTTTTAATTTTACTCCACAACAACTGAACACCACTGATGTTAAATTATGACACTGGGTTCTTATCAGCAGATTCTATCATTATAACTCTTTCAAAACATTATTTCAAGTAATGGAAAATTACTTTTACATTTGTAACTTTTAATGTTGATCTTTTCATGAATGCAAGACAAGTTTAATTTGTTAAACTATTGCTTGTATATTAGGAATAATGTTGAGCAGACTAATCATACTTAAAATAAAATCACATTCTTCATTCATCATCAATTCCCTATATTAACTGTAAATAGTGTGATTTAAACTTAACAATATACTATAGTTAACAGTTGTAAAGAAACTATTAACTTATTTAAAGGTTAACATATTGCATATGTTAGTAGAAAGTAAAAAATGAAAGGTTGATGTTATACTGGTTTTATTTTGACATTTCATAAAGAGACAAATGTGACATTGACTGAGAAGTTACTCCGTTGTAACTTAAGAATTAAGAATTATCTGCACACTGAACAGTTTTGAAGCCCTGTAGGAGGTGTCATTTATTGCGACCTTTGAGAAGGTCTTGTGGTTTACATTGTGTTTGATCAGCTTTGAGACCTCAGAATTTGCAACATCACAATAAATACCACGTAGTGGGATTCATAATTACTCTGTGCAGGTCATTCTTTGTTTCATCATTTACTCACAGGATGGTTTGGATGTGTTCACATTCTTCTGTTTTGAAACTAGACTTATATCAGAGTAGCAATCAAGGCACTCTTCAAAAACTTCAAACTTAATTTGCATGTTATTACATGACATAAGTATTTGATCACCTACCAACCAGTAAGAATTGCGGCTCTCACAGACCTGTCAGTTCTTTAAGAAGCTGTCCTGTTCTCCATTCATAAAGTATTAACTGCACCTGTTTGAACTCGTTACTTGTATACAAGACACCTGTACACACACTCAATCAAACAGACTCCAACCTCTCCACAATGGCCAAGACCAGAGAGCTGTGTAAGGATATCAGGGATAAAATTGTCAACCTGCACAAAGCAGGGATGGCTACAGGATAGTAGGCAAACAGCTTGGTGAGAAGGCAACAACTGTTTCCACAATTATTAGAAAATGGAAGTTCAAATGACGGTCAGTCTCCCTTGGTCTGCGACTCCATGCAAGATCTTACCTCGTGGGGCATCAATGATCATGAAGACGGTGAGGGATCAGCCTATAACTACACGGCAGGACCTGGTCAATGACCTGAAGACAGCTGGGACCACAGTCTCAAAGAAAACCACTAGTAACACACTACGCCATCATGGATTAAAATCCTGCAGCGCACGCAAGGTCCCCCTGCTCAAGCCAGTGCATGTCCAGGCCCATCAGAAGTTTGCCAATGACCATCTGGATGATCCAGAGAAGGAATGGGAGGAGGTCATGTGGTCTGATGAGACAAAAATAGAGCTTTATGGTCTAAACTCCACTTGCCGTGTTTGGAGGAAGAAGGATGAATACAACCCTAACCGTGAAGCATGGAGGTGGAAACATCATTCTTGGGGATGCTTTTCTGCAAAGGATGGGACGACTGCACCGTATTGAGGGGAGGATTGATGGAGCCATGTATCACGAGATCTTGGCCAACAACCTCCTTTTCTCAGTAAGAGCACTGAAGATGTGCCGTGGCTAGGTCTTCCAGGATGACTATGACCTGAAACACACAGCTAGGGCAACTAAGGTGTGGCTCCATAAGCAGCATCTCAAGGTCCTGGAGTGGCCTAGCCAGTCTGCATACCTGAACCCAATAGAAAATCTTTGGAGGGAGCTGAAAGTCCGTGTTGCCCAGCAACAGCCCTGAAACCTGAAGGATCTAGAGAAGGTCTCTATGGAGGAGTGGGCAAAAATCCCTGCTGCAGTGTGTGCAAACCTGGTCAATAACTACAGGAAACGTCTGATCTCTGTAATTGCAAACAAAGGTTTCTGTACCAAATATTAAGTTCAGCTTTTCTGATGTATCAAATACTTATGTCATGCAATAAAATGCAAATTAGTTATTTAAAAATGATACAATATGATTTTCTGGATTTTTGTTTTAGATTCTGTCTCTCACAGTTGAAGTGTACCTATGATAAAAAATTACAGACTTGTACATGCTTTGTAAGTATGAAAATCAGTACCATTGTGATGAAAAGAGAGCTGAGCCGTAAGGCAAAGCTCTCGATCTACCGGCCAATTTTCGTTCCTACCCTCACCTATGGTCATGAAAGCTGGGTCATGACCGAAAGAACGAGATCGCGGGTACAAGCGGCCGAAATAGGTTTCCTCAGGCGGGTGGCTGTGTCTCCCTTAGAGATAGGGTGAGACGTTCGGCCATCTGCGAGGAGCTCAGAGTAGAGCCGCTGCTCCTTTGCGTTGAAAGGAGCCAGTTGAGGTGGTTTGGGCATCTGGTAAGGATGCCTCCTGGACGCCTCCCTAGGGTGGTGTTCCAGGCATGTCCAGCTGGGAGGAGGCCTCGAGGAAGACCCAGGACAAGGTGGAGAGATTATATCTCCACACTGGCCTGGGAACGCCTCGGGATCCCCCAGTCAGAGCTGGCTAATGTGGCGCGGGAAAGGGAAGTTTGGGATCCCCTGCTGGAGCTGCTGCCCCCGCGACCCAACCCCGGATAAGCGGATGGATGGGTTGGCATTTAACGTTCGAGAGTATTATTTCGGAGTTTCAAAACTTTACACCTCCAGACTTCCATTTTTTTTAATGTTGCATAGGGTATTTTTCCTTAAATGACATTTGTTCCTCCAAATGAAATTAAGTAAGATCTTATCGAATTCTTTATATATTTCATTAGGCATTTCCAGTGACAAGGAAACACAGATCTCAATATTCCCTCAGTATTAGTAGAACTCTACAATTCCATGAAAGATCCCTCATCTACCACATGTTGAACCTTTTTGTTATTTGTTCAATCATAGGGTTGGAATTTAGGTAATTTAGAGTTTTCTTATCACACCCAGGTATGTAACTGGGTTCTTCACAGGGATACCACTAACTTCTGATAGTTATCATTTGTTCAAGTTCATTCTTAATCGTGAGACAGTAGATAATTCCTCAACACATCTAATTTCTTTGATCCATTCCTCTATATTAGACAAAAAAATGGATCATCTGCCAGTTGAGATCATTTAAAATATCTAAGGTCACTTCAGGCCTACTTTGGAACCACAGCCACAATTTGTGGCTAGTGACATGGGTGCCGTATAGGGGGGAAAGGTTAGGACAATTACAAGGGCCCCTACCTGACAGGGGCAAGAAAAAAATAATTATAAATTAATATCAAATTATTATATTAAACATTATATAAACAATCATAATTGAGGATTTGTATGTTTCAAATATAATAATAAAATGAATGATCTCTTTGTTTTTACTTGTTTACTTTTACTTGTTTTTGGCAGTGAAGGTTAAAAATCCCCATTGACAAAAAAGTAAACCTTCATATTGACCGACCACCCCCCTGTATCTGCATGAAATGTTTTGGTCTTGCCTCAGCACACTGATCAGTGACGGTGTTGAGTTGTAGTCAGTAGATGCGGCAGAAATACAGTGTTAACAATGCTGTCTAGTAAACCAAACTCTGGTTTTCAAAAAAGGAGAGAGTACAGACAAAGGAAAGGATGTCTGTAACCCAGTTTTTCCCCAAGAAAGGCGGTCTTTAGTCTGTGAGTGGTGTTAACCTGTTAGCTTTATGTCCACAGTGAAATAATCTAGCTAGCTACAGACTAGTGTTAGCCTACATTTCATCAACATTTAATCAGTGCAGGGAAATGTTTAGCAAGATATTCATATTAAATCATCGTTCCTGTCCATTTTAGCAGACAACAACCCCAGTCTCCCCATAACTGTAGCCTCCCTGTCCCAGTGAAGAAGGTGAGCAGTATGTCATGTTAATGACAAAGTAGTGTGCATCATTCTTGGGACTCTGTGGAGATTTCTGTCTCTTTTGCTCATTTTACCATAACAAAAAAAGACAATGAAATATTTCTTAACATTGAAATTCAAACACAAATTATTTTCTCACATAATGATTATTATGAAATAAAAAAGACAAACAACTTCCTGTCTGTACTGGATGCTGGACAGCAGCTTACCTCAGCCTGCATGTAAATTACAGATTATATTAAAATAATCCAGTTTGATACGTTCATTTAGATTGAATTATGGCCATTAAATGGCATCTTTATATGGAGACTTATTATTTCCCATCATGGAGGGCAATTTATTTGAGAAGCACAGAGTGAACTGCATCCTGTATTCAGACGTGCATGTATCACCAGCAGTAAATATTGTGCTAGTACTAATATTGAACTACAAGAAGCTAGACATTTGCAATCTTTTATTAGAGTTATGTAAAGCTTTTGATTTTGAAGTCTTAGAGAAGTAGTGACAGCTCTGTGCAAAGGCGGCCCCCCTGCCTTGTGGTAACGACCAATGGTTGGTGTGGCAGCGACCACTATCTTTAGCACCTCTAGTGGCAGTGACCAGTGGACCAGTGGTCGGTGTGGCAGCAACCAGGTCACAGAATTGTTTAACGAGGTCCAGCAGCATAACGTCATTGATTATTTGAATCTCCTGACGACGGGACTGGTCAGGATGAACTGACAGCAGCCTCTCTGATCTCTCTGGGAACTACCGTCTTATTAAGAGAAGCCGAGCTCCCCCGTACCTAGCAAGCAATTTCACGGTTAAAAGACGTCTAATAGACGTCTAAACAGAGCCCAGACATCTAGGCTAAAACAGGGCTGAATTTGGGCTGTCAGTGAAAGTTTGGTAGACGTCTAACCACAGCCCAAAAATCGTCGTCATCAATTAGAGCATTATTGAACGACTACATATAGATGTCTAATAGACGTTGAAAATGGGTCTAGGCTAGAACAGGGCTGAATTTGGGCTGAACTATAGCCCAAAAATAGTCTAGTCATCAATTAGACTACCATTGAACAGCTACAGACTTATTAGATGGTGAAAATGGGTCTAGGCTATAACAAGGTTGAGTTTGGGCTGTCAGTGAAAAGATAATAGACGTCTAACCACAGCCCAATAGACCAAATACACAGTTTTTGAATGACTACATATCTACCTCTATAGACAACAGAATAGTGGCTAAAGGATTGTTTTCACCCAAACAAAACAGGTTCTCACAAATGGTAATCCGTCCAAACAAGAAAATGATTGCAACGTAGACAACTTAAGATAATACAACATGATGAAAATGTAAAGGAATTATTGATAAAATATTATAAATACAAATACAAACAATTTTAAAAACATGCGGTAATAAAACATAAATAAGGAGAAAATAAATGGGCTGGCTACATCTAAATCTAGGTCTAAGCTGCTTCTTGATGCAGCAAGAGCATCAGATGGATCTCTCAGTTGGCGTCAGTCTTTCAGGTAAATGGGATCCATAACTGTTGAATATGTAAGAATATGAATATAAGTAAACATATAAGTGACTATGTTCACTGTTTTCCCATAAGACAAGACTATCAACAAATGATTTTAAATGAAAACACAGTATATTTCTAATTATCATTCTAATGAAGGTAAAAAGAAAAGAATTTCATTTATAATGTTTTTTTCTTTTAATTTAAAGGCCCTTATTTATTAACTTACTGACCCATTTACCGCTATGGAAAATATAAAGATACTTGAACAGGACACATGTTTTAGCCATCATGTTGCATTAGAACAACCAAACAGACAATTGGAAAATCTGCTTATAATCTTCTGAGAGAGCTATGTGCTGTGAATGTAAGTGTTCTGTTCTAAATATTTATTGTTGTGCAGTGTCAAAAGTCAAAAACTCAACATGTGTGTGGCTTTCATTATAAAATTATAATAGGTAAGGTGGCACATGTTTCATGTTCACCGCCTTTGAATTCAAGAGTTTTTAAGGGCACGAGGAAACCTCTGGTTATCATGGAGTTACAGTAACGTGAAGTTAATGTTACACCTGCAGCATGTTAAGCTAACCACAATGTGCCATACTCTACAGTTACCCACTGAAATGTCACGGTTTCTACACGTTATCAAATAATTTAGATAAATAATGAAGACATGTCAAATAAAGACACAGATATTTACCAGACCAAAGTCAATGTCTCTTCGCTTCCAATGTTTGCAGTAAACTCTCGTCCGTTGCTCGCTGAAAGGCCGAAATCGTAACGTATCCCTCGTTTAAAAATGGCAGATTCGTTTATCGCAAGATCTGGCAACTGATGTATACTAACTTTCAAGTCTCGCATTTCCAGTAGTCATGTCTCAGTAGGGCTGGAGCTGCCATCTAACGGTTGAAAATAGTAATTACATCTTGTTTTAAATTAAAATGAAAGTTAATGCAACAAAATAAAGATAATTTAAATGTTTCAAACGTTTACCTGCATTTGATGAAGTGATATCACACACCTCAACAGCTGCATGGGTGAAATCTACATGTAACCAGTTTGGTCTGAAACAGGGCTACAGCCAAGCCGTTGATATTAGACCACTGATTGCCTCTATGTCGCCGGGTGGGCTAAATACAGACTACACGTAGCCTGTCCAACTAAGAGCTAAATCGTGGCTACAGATAGACCATGTCAATTTAATGACACTTAATATCTTGTAGATATTATTGACATTGTAAAAATAATCGGATATCAACCATCTCACTAGCTGCCAGGGCAAAAACCCACTTTTAATCATTTTTGACTTTATTGACTAAAAGTGGGCTACAAATAGCCGGTCTTTCCACGAGCTAAATTGTGTCTATGCACAGGCTGTGCGTAAATCATGTGAAAGAAATGAAACAAAAAACCTTGTAATTACTGTAGACCTTGCTTAAATGATGGAATAGCATACAGATTGCAAGTTATTTTGGCAAAAACATCATGTAACCACATGCAAAGTTATTGTGGCTAGAAGTGGGTTACTTATAGCCGGACTAAATCAGGTCTATAGTAAACCTAGACAGCGAAATGACGGCTATTGCTTGCTGGGTAGTTTGCCCCCTCGACCGTCAGATTGCATCAACAGGAAATAACGTTATTCTTTTACTCATTGATTGCTTTTTCTGGTGCCAAAATGTTTCTGGGTGTTGTTGAATTATTAAAAACCACTTTATTCCGGGTTAAAATAACTTGTAACATGTGTTACCTAGATTGTAACATAAGGGAGTAGCCTACAATATTGACGATTTTTTTATTGTTGCAATATTGCAGACATCTTGGAGCAAGTAACCTATTGGACTGCGTGTTTGTGCGTTTGTGTGTGTGAGAGAGATAAATGGGAACTCCTAATGTGCAATGATCTCTCTCTTTTTGAAGCTAGTCTGCACAGACAGCTGTTTAATTCACACAAATATCACGCTGTATAATATTTGACCAGAACAAAGTATTACTTATTTATCAAACGGGTAAGAAGATCTCTTCCACGTAGGCCTACATTTATTAATTCGGCAGACTTTATTATGCAGAAAAAGTAACTTGAAGAAGTATGCTCTAAGCTTCGAACTCTGACCTCCAGAATGCAGGACGGCTACACTGCCGTTGTACTATTGTGTAGAAGAGGTTCACAGAGAGTAATCAACTGTTATGAAGAGTCTCTTTCGTTGTCAACTTCCGTTGTGTTTCACTTCCGTTGTGGCTTTTTGTATTTGTGTTGTGGCGTTTGTATTTGTGTTGTGGCTTTCGTGTTCGTGTTGTGGAGTTTGTAATTGTGTTGTGGCGTTTGTATTTGTGTTGTGGCTTTTGTGTTCGTGTTGTGGCTTTTGTGTTCGTGTTGTGGCGTTTGTATTTGTGTTGTGGCTTTTGTGTTCGTGTTGTGGCGTTTGTAATTGTGTTTTGGCTTTTGTGTTGTGGCGTTTTTGTATTCGTGTTGTGGGATTTGTGTTCGTGTTGTGGCTTGTATATTTGTTCTGACACCTACGGGCCACTGTATTGGACGCTGCACAAATCATCACTTCCTGTGTCACCTTTGTGCCGCTACAAAGCACTTGGTGCTATGACTATAACTGAATATTAGCATGCAGATGCGTTCGGAGCGTGAGTGTTATCAAGCACATAAAGTTAGGTGCAGATGTGAGCATGTACACTGAAGTTACAACAACTTCCTGTTTCATGGCGAATCATCGATTTTGGATGCCACACCATGAGCATGCCGTTTCACGAAACCGTTTTTACAACTTCTAATAATCAGTGGGATTAGACTACACAGCAAAAATCTGAAGTTGATCGGACTAATTCTCTAGGAGGAGTTTGTAAATCATCCCAAAATTAAATTACCATAAAATTCAAATTGGCTGACTTCCTGTTCGTGTATCGCTCAAAGAGGCTATTTGGTACATCAGGACATGATACATGTTTACTATCTGTGTGTCTTTCTCCAGAGGCTCGGCAATGTGAGCACAGCTAACTTACATGTATTGGATGATAACAAAAGTGTTAGTGAGCTGGACTGAATATTATGAATGACATTGTTGCTACACTTTATAACAATTAGGACGCAGTTAGTTACTTCACTGTATTGTTAGTGGATCGGTTAGTGGATTGTTTATTATGTGGGTAGCGTTAATTACAGTGACTGAGATGGTGGAGAAGCTGTGCACCTGAGTATCGGTAAAACAACATAAAATCTGAATTGAATGTTACAAAGCAAACATCGGCATGTCCGAACTAATGTAGCTGGCTGCCCTGCCCTGCATCACTGTAGGTGATATAAACAAATCGCTCTACATTTGTTTTTTCATTCATTTCATTTCATTTTTGACTTTATTGACTAAAAGTGGGCTACAAATAGCCGGTCTTTCCACGAGCTAAATTGTGTCCACACACAGGCTGTGCGTAAATCATGTGAAAGAAATTAAACAAAAAACCTTGTAATTACTGTAGACCTTGCTTAAATGATGGAATAGCATACAGATTGCAAGTTATTTTGGCAAAAACATCATGTAACCACATGCAAAGTTATTGTGGCTAGAAGTGGGTTACTTATAGCCGGACTAAATCAGGTCTATAGTAAACCTAGACAGCGAAATGACGATTGCTTGCTGGGTAGTTTGCCCCCTCGACCGTCAGATTGCATCAACAAGAAATAACGTTACTCTTTTACTCATTGATTGCTTTTTCTGGTGCCAAAATGTTTCTGGGTGTTGTTGAATTATTAAAAACTAATGTAGCTGGCTGCCCTGCCCTGCATCACTGTAGGTGGTATAAACAAATCGCTCCACATTTGTTTTTACTGTCATATCCTTTCTTGCAGGCTAAATCAACACTTTGACATAATACCACTGGTACACAGGATAGTAGTAGGGTTGTGTTAGTTGGTTGGTGAAATAATGTGGAATGCGAGACATCCGTGCACCGGGTAACCATAGCAACTGCTTGAAATTAGTAGGGCAGCTAATGTGAATCTCTCTCTGTGTTTCTCCAGCCTTTTTGATGTTCACTGTTTTCACCCGACAGCCTATGAATCTCGTTTGACATGATAGGCTTCAACACATAAACCATTATTGTTGTCTTGTGTCTTTACATGGATGTCATGTTGGAGTCTGTGTTGTGTTGGGAGATGCTTGTTATATGGTGTGGACAGCTACGGTGCTGTCACTGTAATCTGAGAGAGGCTCAGGAGCACGCACAGGGCTACATCCTGACCCGGTGTCCTCACATTTATAGCAGAATAGAGGCTTTTGCAATCAACAGAGAAAACAGGCGTGCGCTTCATTTCTAAGTGAGATCTGAGCCCACTGACAAAGGACATATTTTTTTTTTTTTTTTCTTTAAGCTATTGTAACCAAATTCAGAGTGTCTGCTCAGATGCTCGGTCCATGCTTTGCTAAGCAGTCCTGGGATGTTCTTCCACAAGGGGACATTACACATTCGAAAAGTTTATACCTCGTAATTTGCTGCGTGGTTTCGTACAGAATGTGGCAACAATCTAGGGTCAGTTCTCAGTTGATGCATAAAATTGGGTAATGATTGCTTAAAGTGGGCGTGGCTTATTACAACAAATTTAAATTTCTAGACATTTCTCATTCCAGACTTCAAAAAATGTAAGAAAATCACTCGTATGTCCTAGCGAGCTGAAAGTCTATTCTTTGCTTGCTGTCCCCTATATTATATCATAATGTGTCAAAAAGTTAATTATGTCAAAAAGTTAAATGCAGGCATGACTAGTCCTAGATACATTCAACAGCAGTGTTTCCACTGGCTCGCGGTACAATAGATGGCATGTTGCAATGATGGTGGATAGGAAATTGTTATTTGGATAGAATTAACAGTGCTGCAATCTCTGCAGGGAAGGAAGCAGGCTTTGGTGGAAACGTTCATCCTCTGAGAGCAGGGTGGGACAGATACAGCAGGCCTCTTCAGAACTTGGAGAAGAAGCCTCTCTATCTGCGTCTCCCTCTCATTCCCTTGGTTCTCTTTGGTGTCCTAATCGTCACTGAAACAAGAACACCATATTTTCTGAAAGTACAGCATTCCCTGAAAGTATCAGTTGAAACAGACAACAGATTAAAAAACAAACATGAATCAAACATGAAAAGGTAATTAACACAGTACTTTAAGTAGCTTACTTGTCATTGTGGAAAACATAATTCATGCAGAAATTATACCATAAAAACAAATGATGTTGTGCACATACCTGTTCCCAGGTGTTGCGGAAGCAGTAGCAGCACTTTGAGAGTCTGCTTCAGTGCTCAGTTTGCATCTTTGCAATGACTGTGCATTAACTTAGTATGTAATCAAGTTGCGCAAAATGCTTGCCTCAGTTTGTATGTGAACACACCATAATGGTCTTAGTTATTTTTCAAGCAAAAATGCCAAGCAATAGTTGGTTCCAGCTTCTGAAACGTGATACTTTTCTTTGCCATACATGATAGTAAATAGAACATCTTGGGGGTTTGGACTGTTGGTCATTGGAGCACCTTGAGCTTGAAACATGGTTAATGAAGTACTGTGAAGAGTGCAGGGGCAGCTCTGTTCACAGCTGATGAGCATTTTCTTGGGGAGGATTTGTGTTCACTGTCACTATGAGCTAATGTGTATGTGTAACAGGTCCTGAACGTTGTCTCCACAGGGTGATGCCGGGGGGACCCTACCTCGACCTCCAGGTGATCCCAGCACCAGATGGCCCCACGTAGATGACCCCACCTCTAGAGAGCCTCAGCTGGACGACTGTGAGCGGATGGGAACTCTCTTTGGGATGCTCAACAAGTGTCTGCGGGGGATGGGCTTCAGCCAGATGTACTTTGGGGACAAGATAGTGGAACCAGTAGTGATTGCCTTCTTCTGGCTGCTGCTCTGGTTCCTGGGTATCCAGGCTCTGGGACTGGTGGGAACTCTGTGCATTATTATCATCTACATCCAGAAGTAATGAGAGCTCATAATCAGAGTTGAGCCTGCTGTTTTCTGTAATTAATGCTTACATGCAGGACTCTTGGCTTAACACTTTTCTTGAAATGGGTTGTTCAGCCAGCAAAGGTCCAAAGCTGGGTCCAATCATCAGGCTTGTCTGGAGTTTTTCTTGCTTCTGTGACAGGATTGGTGCAGTCCTGCTGCCTCTGTTATTGTTTGGATCAGAAGCTACAGTCCCAGCAGTCAGGAAACAGAACTGCACATATCTGTGTGGAGTGTTTTACTTGAGACCTTTGCTAAAATACTAATGTGGTGTACAAATGTAGCAGTAATATGGCTCTTATAATCAATCATAAGAAACAGTGTCTGAATGTAAAGCTGACCTACTGCACAGAGGGCTTAAAATGTGTCCTTTGTCATAGATACTGTGGATGCAATATATTGATGGCTGATAAGAGAGATAATAGAGTTCTTGTTATTCGTCAAATAATGGTGGTTCAGCTGGTAATTTTGATTTGCTACAGTAGCTATGGAAACAAACGTTTTCAAATGAACCATTGAATGTCTGTCATCATATTTTATGACCTAATCATCCTAAAAAAAAGAATACACAAAGGGAATGTGTATGACCATGTCAGCCTTATTCTTTCAGTTGCACCGACTGTGTGTCAGCGTTTCAACATTAAAACTATGGTTTTAAAATCATTTAAAGAACTTCTCCTCACTTCAAAAATCAGATTGATTTATCAGATTCACACTCACATCTGTTCCAAACATCATTCTAAATTATTTTTATAAATTGAAAAAATGAAAAATCCACTCATCCAATAAAAAGTGCTCAAACAGTGAAAGACTGGATCTCACCAGTTACTGAAACCTCCACCGCAAGTCTCTATAATATAAGAATCAAATGCAACATAAAGTTATAAAAAAAACTAACTAATTTTAAACTGAACTTGAGTATCAAAGTATCTGCTCATAATATTTAGCCTCACATAAAAACATTGAAAGCATGTCTTTTACTGGCTGCGACAGGCTGTGAGAAACAGACTTGGGAACAAATAAAAACTAAAAGTAAAATAATAATTCAAAGGGGTGAGTAGACTTACTGTCATATGTTAAGGTACAACCAGTACAAGGCTTTAGAGCTTCAGTCAGATCTTCACATCATCTACAGCAGTCAATAAAACAGCCTGTGGGATCTCCTACAGATGGTGATGTCATTTTCCAAGAGAGCTTTTTGGTGGTGTTTTCATAGAGTTGATCTCTTACTTGGAATATAAACTGCTCCAGAGCCGTTCAAGCATCAGTTACCCTGGTGATGTAGTTCTGGAAACCCCAGGGTTAACCCTGAAGGACCTTACCAAGCACACATCCTGCTTCCTAGTACATGCCCCAGTTCAATACCGAGAGAATGTCAACATTATTTTACCAGACTTTTACAGTGTAAAATACCTTAATTTTCTATTTCCTGAAAGAATGCATAACAGTGTCAGTGTTTTAGTTGTGTGCAATGAAACAGACAGACTCTTGATTCATCATATCTGATTGTTGTCATACTCATAATGAATTGTTAATCTTTAAATAAATACATCCACAATCAGAAAGACCTACTGTGAATCCAAAGCTGAATGTTTACCGAGGTAATCCTGTCTCTGTGAATCTCTCACATACGCATCCTCTTTGTGTTAGCCATTTCCATTCACCTCCACTGCAGGAAGTAGTGTGACACGAAATTATATCAAATAAAGGCTGGAAATATCTCACTTTGCATGTGATGAGTCTATATAGTGTAATAGATTCACCTTTTAAGTTGAATTACTGAAATAATAATTAAGATGAATTACTGAAATAAATGAACTTTTGAGTGCAAAAGTTAATTTATTCTGATTTTTCTGAGTTTCACCTGTAGATGGAGTGGGGTGGATGGATGATCATAACATTTTGGTAAAGGGACATATGTAACAAGGTTGTCCTTCATCTTAAAGTCAGCATTGACGTTTTTAACCAAGGCTGCTCTCTTGGTTAAATACAGTATACTAACCAAGTGTACAAGTGCCCTAAACATAATCTGTCCGCTGGCCAGAGTGTATACTGTAAGGTAACACATGCTGATGCATATATTGTCAGAATAATATATGTTCACCATTAATATATCTTAAAAAAACAGCATTATGTTTCCCCAAAACTGTTGACTCTAATAAAAAGTAGTTGCATCTAAAGATATGCAATAAATCTGCCTTATAAGGCCGGATGAAAGAAACTGAATTGAACTAAAAAAACTGATTCTCACTTCAAATGAATATCTAACTGTATGTGAGGATCTGACTGTGAATTTTTATTTGACTTGACCTGTTCCAGCATTCTGAGTGTGGTCCTTTTTTATTCTGCTGTTATTTTGATGACAGATTATTCAAACAGCAGGTGCCAGGTGAGTATAAAGGTTTTCCAGGGGAAACATCACTGATGGAATTGTACAGTATGTTGTTCAGCACTGACTTACTGTAGCCATGCTGCATTTGTCCCTTGTTTTAGACACTGTAATCAGTTATTTCGAATATCTGTTATTGCTTCTAAGGCATTTGCACTGAAAGTTTTATGTATAACTACAAAAGAAACATTAAATAAAAATGTCTATAATCACAAGTGAGCTTTCCTAAAACTGTCCTTTGCTGTCACTAAGTTTCACAGCGATGTCTGCAGACAAAAATGAGGTAATTATTTCCAGCAGTCCTATTATTTCCAGTCTGCACCGCTAACATTTAAAAAGCACAGCAGTGACGTTGAGTCCTGTTTAACAACCTTTTTTCAAACCATCTGTAGTGTTTCAGATTTGTCAGTGTATTTTCCCCATCTTCCAGGTAGCCACTGGTTTTCCCATTCACTCACTTTGTTAGTGAGTTGGTAGACTGGTTTAGTTAATTCAGACTAATAAACGTAAATGTGAATCAAGAGCTGAAACAATGATTAGTTTGATTAGAGCTGACCACTTGTTTGTAATTCTGTAACTCCCATCATTATGTTGATAGGTAAATATGCTTTATTATATCAGTCTGTTCTCAGGTCTAAATAAAAAAACTTTGAATCGTCTACAATTAGTGCAGAACTCAGCTGCTAGGTTATTAACCCAAACTAGAAAGTACATTTACTCATTTAGCTGACACTTTTATCCAAAGCGACTTACAATTGCTATACATGTCAGAGGTCAACTAGGGGGTAAGTGTCTTGCTCAGGGACACATTGGCGGATGGGTCACAGTGGAGGATTGAACCCGGGTCTCTCACAAGAGAGGCACGCGTCTTATCCATTCTATTCATTGTACCCAATGAATTGTATCCATTGTAAGGAATTAGGACCATAGGGATCCAATGTAAAGAGAATAAAATAGGGGTGATGTCTGTTTTAGGGTTGATTTTAAGTTCTTATTGATTACTTTTAAAGCTCTTAATAGCCTGGCTCAAGAATATATTTGTGACCTCTTAACCCCTTATGAACCTGTATGCAGCCTGAGATCCTCCAGCAGGGGTCACCTGTGCATCCCTGAGGCCAGGCTGAAATCTAGAGGAGATTCAGCCTTTGCTGTAAGGGTCCCAAGGCTCTGGAATAATCTGCCAGATGACATCAGGATGTCCGAGTCGGTGTCTTCTTTTAAGACTCGCCTGAAAACGTATTTATTCAGGAAAGCGTTTTCTGATTTTAACTGATTGGCGGTTTTATTTTTTATTATTTATATATTTTCATTTTAATTTGTTCTTGCTTTGTCTTTTTTCAATGGTGTCCTTTAACTGTTATGATTTTAATTTTTCTTTATCTTCTGTGAAAGCACTTTGTACTCTGATAAGTGCTCTACAAATAAAGTTATTATTATGGCTGAAGGCAACACACAGGAGGGTTGAAAGTAAGGAGGGTCGAAAGTAACTCACAGGAGGGAGAAAGCAACTCAAAGGAGGGCTGAAAGTAACTAGATTTTTTGTGTTTCCCTTGTTCTTATTAAATATACATGACTGTGACCTTGTAAATATGTAACTGCAAATGTATTTTGTCCTTTGTCTTTGCAAAAAAATTATATATTACATTTTCATTTTATTTATCTATTTAGTTTCTTCAGATGTTAAAAGATGAAAAGTAACCCAACTGTATACTTGTTTAAAATGTTTTATTGGCATTGTCAATCCATTTTATAAAACATTTCTTCAACAATATGAACAATATTTAAATGAATATTTGTAACATAAATATAAATTCTCAAAATAATGCAAAAATAGTCTTGTTTCTATCCAGCTGTTTTTATATGTGATTCCAAAATGTGCATGAACATCTGGCTGAGTCAGACCTCTGTTTGTCTTCCTGACCTTCATTCTTGGCATAATCTGTTGGTATAATATAACATATATATAACAATAACAATATAACATATATATAAGAAGTTTCAATACATACTGCAACAGAGAAAGTCACCACATTAGCAGCGGGACAAAAGAACACCTGTGGTCACTGTAGAGGGACGAAAGTAACACTTGTTACTTTAGTTCAGTAGGAGATGGCCAAACTGCAGCCACCACACAGTTTCTTTATTGTGCATAATAATTTCGCAGCATTAACAAAACAGGCACATTCTAATCTGAATACTTGGCAGAGAAACGACTGGTGAAAGAAAAGGTTATTTTCCTTTCCCTATTGGCTATAGAAAGTTGTAAGAATGTGAAGAATGCAGCTTGCTGTTGTTGACATTTTTTCTGTTTGTGGTAAATAAGTCCCTGGCTGGTCATTGCTGAATTCATAACTGTAAATGTAAACTTGAACTGTAACTGGAGGTGCTTTCTGTGAGGATATTTGTCGAGGAGCTTTTGAAACACTTCAGAAACCCAGTCACAAAGTAACGGAGGACTCCTACGCTAATTTCAATCCCTCCCAAGTCGATCATCTTGTTGATAGTGCTGCAGGCTTGCTGCGAATGACACTTGACTCTGTAGCCCCTCTAAAAAAGAAAATAATAAAACAAAGACGGTTAGTTCTATGGTATAATATTGAAACTCGCAAACACACTCAGGTGTTTCCTGGATGGGAATTGGCTCCGATTGATCTATTTGAATAACTCCAGTCAGCTGTTTCTCAGTACCAATGATATAAATATTTGTGTTTCAAGTCACAATATGATATCTGTTCTGATATACTGTGAAAGCATTTGTAAATTTGGCAGTAAAAATCCATTATTTTGGTCTTGTGTGTAAAAGAATTTCAAGTATTATAAATTTGTGCATTTTGGGTCAAGCAACAAGAAATGTGTTAATTGTAAAGCCTACACAGACGGATGTTGTGCTGTGTTAACAGTAATGGAAAACTGTTTAAAGTACTGAAAGGATTGTCATAGTGATCGTAAAAAAAATGTAAAATGGCAGGGATGGGGACACAGTCTCAGCTCTGTCTTCATCAACTGAAATCAGCCCCTCATGCCGTGCACACCACAGACCGAGCTGCTCCTGAAATAACCAGTCTCAAACACACTGACCAACCAGTGCCCATGAACATCAGCTTCATAGATCAAATGTGTTTGGGTTTAGACCCGTTTTGCTACCAAATTCAACCCCCTCATATTACTTCTATCTACTTAATAATAAACTGCTTTTCCTACAGGCAAGAGCCAGAAACAGAGAGAGCTCAGTGTGCCATAACAACAGCCTGATGTTGCTTGTGTTCTTTCCACTTCCTGTAGGACACATACACACTCCAAACATATTCACACACTTTGAATTATCATATTGCAAGTTATTTATTTTATCATTACACCACCAGCAAACCTGTGTGTTCAACATTTGGCACATACAATTTCTCTACCACAGAAAATGCTGATAACTAGCTGCTTCTGGAAACAGACTCTGGTGTGGTTGTATTGTGTATCAGCATGGTGTTGGGTGGGGCTGGATTAGATTTGCATGAGGCAGTAAAATGTCTTGTCCACAGTGACACAGCAAACGGATTCAACAACAGTCACCAGTTCCACTAAAAAACAGGTAGCTACACAAAACTTTAAATATACAGTACATATACAGCACATTAGCAGCTTCAACTCAACAAAGGCCAACACATAAGCACCAAAATAACAGACAGTATTTCAGTGTATAAATATACAGCAGTGACACTACTGACATGCTTCCCCTTACTCAACCTCAGTTGTGACTCTCATATTACCAGATGAGTTAGTGTGTTTAGATCAATCCCTGGCTATTTTTTAAACCTCCACAAAGTTGTTGTCCACAAAGCTAAAATACCTTCAGAATTGGACTTTTCAGGGATTTCTCTTTCAGAAAAAGAGATGCTTTGTTACTCGTGTGTTATGGCAATACATGTGTGGCACATACCAGACCTCAGCTGGCTGTTTGAGGATGGGGTGTACTTTTATTATGTACAGTGAATCTATACAACACAACCTGACATGGTCTGAGCAACATTTATTGTATTTACAAGAAAATGTACAGAGAGCACAAAAATGCAACAAAAAAGTCTCTCCACACTTTGAGATGATCTCAAATGCATATAACACAGGCAGGTAAAATGGGAATAGAGCATTTAGGATTTGATTATCTGAAAACATGATTTAAACTGGGTAAAATGCAGTACAAAAAAACGTGTCAACTATCAATGAACTGTTGAGCTCATTTATCAGACTAAAACAGCGTCTGGCTGCAGCTTTTCAGTGTAACACTACATTTGGGTTTTGGACTGTCAATCAAACTAAAGAAGTCATTTAAAGACATCACTTTTGGACTCTCGTGGTAAATGGTCATTGCTATTTGGCATATTTTATGGAGGAGACAGCTGAAAACAATCTGTTTGGAATAGAAACATTAGTTGCAACCATGCTAGCACGAAATGATTAGTGAGCAGTTCTAAACTTGGACTGTGCAAAGAGTGAAAGTGTAGTTTTCATAAAGCAGTCCAAGTAAAGGTTTGTAGGTAAAACTGATCTGGAAAACACTGTGTGTTGTGCATCATTACAGTTATTTAAACAAATCCTAGGGTAGTTCCCATTTACTGTCCAGCTTTAACTCTTAATGTACTTGCACACCATACAGTCGTCACTATATGACCATTAACTTGGTTTCATCACATTCAACCCCACTGGACTCCTCAGTAACACTGCCAGTCGCCTGTCGGCTCAGTACCAGAAGCTGAAACATTTGACAGGAGCAGTTTGTAAAATGTTGTGGATGTTGGACTGGTCAGCTCAGTGTCCACTGCCGCCCTCAGACAGGATGCGGCTGGGCTCGGTGAACTTGGCTGTGGCTATGTAAAATAGGGCTGGGCCGGGCACAAGGGCCAACAGCGGCAGGTCCTGCTCCAGCTTGTCTAGTCGGGAGATAGAGATGATGCCGTACGCATGGAGCAGCCAGTGGCTGAACAGGACTACCAGGCGCTTCTTCTTAGCAACCAGGTTCTTAAAAGACTGGTGGTGGAGAGAGGGAGAAAGAGTGAGACAGAGGGAGAAGGGGTAGTCAGTCAGAAGACTGAAGTCAACCATTTCAACCATGGTAGATTTTGCATTGTCAATTCTTGTTGACTTAATAATTAACTGCCATTGGGATCTTTTTGTTTGCGTTTCATTTGGATATTAATATAACCATAGCAGGTCAGGGACACCAGTACCTGTTTTGTAAAAACCAAGCTCCTTGCTGCTTTATGAATATGCTATTAGTTTAAAAGTTCTTAGGTTATTTATTGTTCCATTAAAGTGGATTCATTTCTAAAATGAAATGAGCTGCTGAACAGGTTTTCTGTCACTTTTAAAGATGAGGCTGGTGTGGGGGGTTTAAAATAATAGTTACCCAACCAGTAATGTACCTACTTATATATAAATAATATTACTTTTTCAAGGATGTATCCCTGAGCAAGACACTTAACCCCTAGTTGTTCCAGAAACGTGCGACCTCTGAGATATCTAGCAATTGCAATTCGCTTTGGATAAAAGCGTCAGCTAAATGACTGATTATTATTATTATTATTATTATTATTATTAACATGCCCAACACTGCTGCTAGAAATGCTGTATTGGCACAAAGACAGAGACCGCTTTCTGCCCCCTAGTTGCATGCTGATCTCCATGATGACGTTGCACAGAAAGAATTTAATGCACTGAAATAGTAGTAAACTGAAAAACAAGAAATGGAATTTAGATTTATTTAGATCAATGATTAATTCAGAATTAAATTGAGGTCATATGTCAGTTTTTTAATGCACACTTCAAGTGCCCTACAATTAAATAAACAAAATGAATTTAAAACAGACTGTTTTTCCATTTATGAATATATTAATTAGTTGTGATTAAACTACTTATCTTCTGACTTTTACTTGAATGAAAATGACTGAAAATGACAGGTGTCAAGAATATCTTATGAACTGAGTGCTGTACCTGTATCTCCGAGGCAGACATATAGACCGCCAGTGTGACCAGAGAGAGGACCAGTACGATGTAGGGAAAGGCATAGTCTGAAACATACACAGCTGCACAGGTCAACCTACACAATTAAGCAGCATTATCCCCCCTGGCTTTGACCTTTTCCTAAGCCACGCCCCCTTAGTTACTGTTGCTATAAAAAAGCTAGAAAACAACTTCTTTTGCATACAAGTCAATGGAGCGCAGCCATGAAAGTGTCAGACCTCAGTTAGAGTGAGTCCTATACTTCGCTATGATTGGCCTGCTGTGTATTTGGGGCATGGCTTAGCTAAGGGTCAATTAGGTAGCAAATTTAATTCTGCTGCCGATCATTAATACCCACAGAGGAGTCCTCCCCCCACGGCCTGCAGCACGGTGAGGATGGGGAAGAAGTACAGAGCAGCATAGATGCTCTTGAAGCGATCGGATTTGCCCAGACCACATGCTATCTTCTTCACCAAAAGAGGACGCAGCAGCATCATCAGCACCAAGCAGAAGGCGTAGTAAATTAACACAATGGTGTAGCTGAGGAAGACACAAATAAACAGCACATCAAAACAGGTGGGGGTGCAGGATAAAATATCAGAAAATAGGGGCATACAGCTAAGGCCATTTATTTAAATCCATCTGAGCTGAAGTTATTCAGACTTTTTTTTTTTTTTACAACTCCACATTTTTCATGTTACTATACATTTCATGTCAGTGTTCTCTTATGCAGCTGTCTGCTAATTAAGTCTGAATTTATTATGGATGTTGTAGGCAATGTTAAGCACTCCCTGACAGTTTACAGTGAATGAATAAAAACAAAGAAAGAAACACACTCTGGCCCGGTTGTCAGTACTTACAGTGGGTAGACGGCCTCTTGGGTGCAGTGTAATGTGTTGACGTAGTCTGGACTGGGGTTGTACAGCATGGTGTACCAGTCTGACAGCATCTGGACACGACAGGATTGGATGCTGAGGCTTCCCACCGGCTCTGTGACCAGCAAGGTGATAACAGCTGACACACTGCACTCCACCATGGCTGTGATGTGCTGCAGCAGAGCACTGGAACTGAACACACAGCCACAGACAGAACAAGACAAGATCACACAACAGGAACACACACTGCATCACAGTCCCAGGTGTCCCAGTCTCTGTCTGTTATTTACCTCCTCCCTCTTTGCAACTTCTTCCAGCATTATGGTATTGGTTTTCACTATTATGTTGACTGTATGTTCACCATTGTTCACAATGGTGGGAATTATGTTTCTGTAAATAATATTACTCTCAATGAAAAGTGCAATGAGAATTAGCTGAAATAAAACTGAACTGAATTGAAACAATTACCTAAAACTCAACAGTAATAAGACTGAGCCACTGGTCATCAGGTCTAAATCTACACTCACATACGTGACATGCAAATCTGGCAACTTTTTTTATTGGGCCATCGGGTCATTTTGGCCTGCCGTTAAAATGTCAAGTTGACCAGCGGCAGCGATAATATAGCAAGCTTTTTTGATTATTATGTATCCGTAACCACAAGTTCCTTTAATTTCAAACGGTGGTCGTTTATTCACCGCAGGCCTGGTGGGGCACCCAGGTCCACTCACTCAGCCTGAAGGTGCGCGGCTGTCGCCAGGGGGCTTGGACCCCATCTACAGCTGCTTGCAGTTCTAGTTTTTGTTATTACTATTTTATTATTGTTGGTATTAAGAGGTGTGGAGGTAATGGCAATAATAAGAGCTATAAATATGTCATGCTCCCTCTCGTGTTGGTAATTATTTTCCCCCTCTTCTATCCCTGTCTTCTATATGTTTGTTTAGTTTTCCATCTGTAATATTACCACTTTATTGCACAATTAAAATAAAAAGATTGTATTACTTATTTAACTGTTATCTCTGTTAAAATGTAGGCAGAGCTCTTGCTGTATGAAAAACTCTGATGTGCTCAGATAATATTAAATAACTCCAGCGTAGGTATTACTGAAGTAAACTGAAGTAAACTTATTAATAATGACACTGCTCTTGCTTCTGAAGGAAAGTCTTGGGATGTCCTGCTCCACAAATTGGCTTTGACATTATAACATAAAGTCTTGTGAATGCAGAAAGAGAGAGTGAGAGAGACTGAGTGTGTAGCCTAACCTCTTTTTTCCAGAGTACCACTCGATGAAGAACCAGTGGAGCACTAATGGCAACATGGCCATGAAACCCAGATAGAGCCAGTCATAGAGCTCAGGATTCTCAGTGCAGCGTTCACACACCTTCTGCAGGTTGGCCCGCTCTCCACGAGGGCAAACCTTGCAGACAAAGATGGCTGTGATTAGAAGGTAAGGTAAGGTATACTTTTTGTCACATACACATGTAGCGAAATTCATTCTCTACATTGAGCAAGTTATAGAAAATTTTAATTTTCTATAACTTATTTAAGTTTGCATTCAAAGGTGTCATTTTTGGCAACAGCGGTGCCAGTACATGTGCGGTATGTATTCTTGGTGAGTAGTGGGTGTCCACATCAGTTTCTAAGAATCTCACCTGCTTTCAGGAAATAGTTAGGTTCTAGAAGTATTAGGCCCAGATCAGACACAATGCATTTTTTGCAGTGAGAGGTGCCTTTTTAGGGCCCTCCATGAAACATGCAAGGTCCATGTTGAAACAAGTGTCAAATGTCATGTGGTGCGACAGTCCATGACTGTTGTTTTGAAAACTTCTTTGAAATGACTTTAAATCTATTCAAAATTGTGTTTTACCCTATTTGGCATGATTTCCAAAGTGTTTTGTTGTCCTCTACAAAATAACAAAGCATCTGTATTTATAATAATACACAAGTAAACTTTGTCCAATGACGTCCATGAAATATCATGTGGTGCATCAACAAACGACCACTTTGGGAATTTTATGTTAAAATCCATTAAAAGACAGGAAGTTGAAAAAAACCGCAAGTAGGTTTTTAACTTACAGGAGCAGAATTTGGCGTAAACAACATGAAAGCATGGATTCATCCTGCTAGGGCTGGGCAATAAAACAATAATGATAATTATCGCAATATAATTTTCCTTAATATCAATATAATAAATGTTCAATATATCGTCAATAAATATTTGGTTTAAGTCATTTGAATCACAAACAAATTAGCCCTTAATTTTTCTGATAAAATATTTATTTTGTTGAGGAAAAGGGGCTGAAAAAGGATTTACTAATCATATTTGTTAAAAAAGTTTTTTATCATAATAGTTTTGAATGTTCTCCCTCAGATTTGTTAAGTGATCCACTGTTTGGCATCAAGTGTTTGTCCCATTCCCATTCACCATTAAGAAAGATTAACCACAAAATTACCCATCTGGTTTCTTCAATATTCAGTTAGGAGCAAAAATCTGCCTTTGAAAGAACTTGAAAGAAATAATGATTTGACATATATCGTGATAATTATCGATATCGAATGATATGAAATGTTTTCATCGTGATAACATTTTTGGCCATATCGTCCAGCCCTCCATCCTGCCTGGCTACTTCCAACAGGATGATGCACCATGTCACAAAGCTCAAATCATCTCAAGCTGGTTTCATGACATGACAATGAGTTCACCTGTACTCCAGTGGCCTCCACAGTAACCAGATCTCAATCCAATAGAGACTGCATGAAGCTATCATGTCAATTTGGACTATATTTCTTAAGTTTCTGAGGACTGTTTCCAACATGTTATTGAAAGTATGCAGAGGCAAATCTGGTTTTAAGTACTCACCCCACAGTCCCCCTCCACTGATCCATTGACCATCATTCTGCCACAGTACAGGCCTGGACAAGTAGAGCTCATGGCCACAGCTGCAAGTGTAACAGCTGGTAAACATTTTGACAGCACAATCACTTTCTTACAGGTTTGAACCATAAAAAATCGCTACAAATTGCTCCATGTTCCACATGATCCAATGTAAGGCATTTCCACGAGGAAACTGAGCTGAACAATTAAGTTACTAACTGAACGTTAAGGTTAGCAGATAGGTTAAGGTATGCGGATCAAAAGTATTTTCTGGTTACTCATTTGTAGCCAACTATTACAGTATAATTTGATTTTTCAGGCTCCTATCCTCCATCGCGTTTAAGGAGGCATGTTTATTGTTGACCTGCCAGAATATATATATACGACAGCTGTTGAAAAAATACTTAACTGTCCCCGCGTCAGTCTCTCGGTTCTTTAATCAGCTATCCGGTGCGTAACTTCGCTACTTCATTTAGATAAGGCAATATTTCAAACTAAGATCTTTCTGGAAATAAGGATAACGTTGGCGTTAGGTAAAGATCAACACAACCACAAGCCAGTGTCTAAGAAACTAGTCGCAGTTTGAAACATCTGCTGAAACATCTGGGCTGGGATAACGTTACGTTAGCCGGTGCAGCTAACGTTAGCTCACAGCAAGCTACGTGGTGCTGTAACGTAACAAGTTTACATAAAACGCAACGTTAACTTACACATTGTAGCTTGGTAACGGTTAAAAAGGGGTTTCACGCCTCAGTGCTACCATTTGATACCGATCCGGATGCGTAAAACGCGAACCGACTGAGAATAGTCCAGCTGCAGCCTGCAGACAAACGTCACGGAAGTCTTCTTCTTCTTCTTCTTCTTCTTCTTCTTCTTCTTCTTCTTCTTCTGCCTTTCCGGCAGACTAGATGCCTTACGGCATATTGCTGCCTCTCACAGTTCAGTCTCAGTATCGTTTTATGGCGTCACCATTCTCAGAGGGGTAAAGTTAATCCTGATGCAGATATGAAGTCCATGACTGCTTCCACTATCGTCGATTGGTTCTCATGAGGATTCAAAATGTCTCTCAATGTCTTTATTCCAACTCCTGATAGCGCAGAGTATAGTTGGTCTCTGCCTTTTGTACTGTTGCCAGCTCCCATATGCAAGTCCACAGTGTCCCAGTCTCAGTCTTGTCATAATTACAGAATGTATTCTGGTTTTACCCAAGTAACACTGCTCTGTCTTTATCTTATGTTTATCTTGTATTACTACTACATAGTAGTGATGACCCCTCGTTTCATTTTCCCACTGCCTGTGCCACACTGCTATAATATGTTCCTTAATGACTGGCCAACATTCAGATACCCCTATACGAACTGTTCAGTGTCTCTTTCCATAGCCATTTTTGTTGCCTTGCCTGCCACCTCTTTCCCTTCCACGCCAACATGTGCAGGCGCCCAAAGAAATCCCACTGACCCTGCAGCCTGTTCCATTCTGTACAACAGAACAGAATCAGCTCTACAAACAGGTCTGGCCGTGCTCCCAATTTACTTCCTCTCAGAGCTTTTGACACTGAAGCCAAAGCTGAGCATAAAACTGCTCTTCTTGGTTGACGGAAGTTGAACTTCCATATATGGTTTGTCCCAGAAGCCACCTAACACAAAACATGAGGACATTTATCTTGGCCGCTCAGCCCACGCATAGCATAAAAAAAGAGTCGTTAAATAATATAAGTGTCAACATAGTAATCACTGTACATTTTGCGTTAATATTAAATAGTATAATACTATAATAAAAATACTATAATTTTATATTATTATTATTATTATTATTATTATTATTATTATTATTATTATTATTATTGTATATTAATACTATAATTCCTGCAAATATGTATTTATAATAGCCTAATGATAACAATAAAGCAATATTTCAATTCATACCACTGTTGTTGTTGTATATTTTATTTGACCCAAAGTGATTTTAAGTTTCACAAACCAGTGCAGTTGGCAGATAATGAAATGGCGCATTACTGCCACCAACTGGTAGGGAGGTTGGCTGAGAATAGGTGCTTTTTTTCTTTTTTCGGGGGCTCAGAATAGGTGGGATAGAGATGAATGTGGCTGACTTTCATCAGGTTAAGGTTTACATTTAATCTAATGCTGCTCAAAACTGGGAAATGTCCAAGTTGAAATATCTGACTTTCATCCTCAAAGCGTTCCAGGTGCATGGTGATGCCTGACGCTGAAAGTGAATGAAATAGACTATATGGCTGACAGTGACAAAGTATTTGTAGAGTGTACACTCAGTTGCACTCTCAGCACTGTCTGGCCATTTTAATGAAAACAAGTGAATGAAGTGATCATCCTCAAAAAACAGAAAATGTTGAATATTACTTCCTAATGTTTTCAAATGTTTTGGCATTTTTTACATTTTGTGCAGGGAAGATGACTTAGAAAGAAAAAGGAAACCATGTTAAGGTTAATACACTGAAAGAGACATATTAAATACACATAGAATGCTAATTTTCCCCAAACATTGTCATGAGGTTGATATTACAGAAGTGAGAGTATATTCTATTTTATTTTTTAGTCATAGTTTGTAGTAGTGTTGTTTTACTTATTGGCTTTATATCCAGATGCGGCTCACTTTATGTCTGTAAATATGGTGGACAACATTTTTGAAACCTCTCGCAATAAAATATAGTTCATTGCAACATCACCTTTAACTATGACCTCAGAATTGAATTAACACATGATTACACAATGATTATAAACTTCATAATTGTAGAATTCAGGGCAGGGTTGTATTGAATTACATTATACTGTACATGTGTACATGTGTCTAATAAAGTGGTCACCAAGTGTATACAACCTCCTTGTTGTGAGGACGTCATTCTCCTGGTCCTGTAATGAAGTGGCCGCTCTGTCACACTAGTCCAGGGAGAGACAACATGGAAAATGGAGGTGTAGGGACATGGGCCCACTTAATTGGAAGGGCAATGAGATACAAGGTGCAGTTGGATGCAGTGAGGGGTTAATTAGTTTATCTTCTTTGGAAACTGATCAAAACATCTAACTTTTATAGATTTACTTTCTTACTATGGTTGGCTGTGCGACATTCAGATGCACCAGTCGATCTGAGAAAGGGATCTGGATTTATGGCTTTCCAAAAGACAACAAAAGGAGAAACAATTGTTAGCCCAAGTCAGCAGAAGCAACTTGACCATCACTAGAGATTACAACAACAGAAAACTGTGTGCAGTAAGTTAGGTTTACACTACACCAGACTACACTACACTAAACCAGAGAACCTACAGCCCAAGTTCAAGCGGTGGCCAGTAAGCACACATACAGCCCTAAAATGAACTTATACGTATGAATACTACGTAAGCACTAAGCGGCCATCCATTCAAATATTTATTTTACTCCGTATTCTTGTGATAACGGGACAATTACCTCGTGATCTTGAATCAGAGATGGGGACTCAAGTGCGACTTAAGTCGCACACACAGTGACTTCAGACTCGACTTGAGACTCGTCCTGGAAGACTTCAGGCTTGACTCGAGGTGCTGGACTCGTGAACAATGTTTACTTTTTGGGAAATGTCTGATGAGTGTGCTGTTATTCCCCTCCCTCCGTTACCTATAACCTGCCTACGTAACACGTATCTGCTGCACACCGCCGCACGTGAGAGAGGACAACAAACACTTGCTGAGCCATTCATTGTAAACTTTGGCTTTAAAACTTCATACAAGACCCAAACAAAGAAGTGCTGAACACAAATAGGTTAGTAACCTGTAGTGAGTAAACATGTTTAGCTCAGCATTGGCCATCTAACGTTAGCTTGTTTCTTGCTTCAGCTACGACCTACAAGAGGTTTACCCCGACTGAGAGAGATTGGCCATGATGAGAGACGGTGATAAAGTTGCCGAATCGAGCTAAATTGGATTGAAAAAAAAAAAAAAATTATTGTCCCCCCCGCCCTCCTCACCCGGTCAGGACAGGACAACAAATTACAGCTGGCCTTCCTCTCTTCTCCTGCGCATTGACTTATCTCCCCTCAAGGACAAGGCCGAATTGAACTGAACTTTTTAACAACACAGACAGTCTGACGCCTCATACATTACACTCACAAGCTCACAATCACACCCACAAACTCACAAACACAGACTATTTTACTCACACCATACACCCCCATCCCTATCCCTACCCCCCTCCTCCTCTTACTGACTGCCTCGGAAATGCTTCTTGTTATTTCTCTCCCTCACAAGTCACCCCAAAAAATCCCATCATGTGACCACATGTACTGTGTGTTGTCTTGTGCTCTATGCTGTAATGTATTGTATTTTATGTTTGCCCTCTGCATTAATTCTTTTCGGAAAGCGAGTGGCAGCGCTGGAATTGAATAGCTGCAGCCCGGAGGCTTCTCCAAGAAACAAATTTCACTGTGTACTTGTGCATTTGTGACAATAAAGATGAATCTAATGTTACACTGGGTTTAAGAGTCTGGGGAGTGTTTTGACTTACAGTATTTCATAAGCCATCAATAATTGCATTGTACATTACATGGTTGTGCTCTGTAAATGAAAAACAGGCTACAGTTACAGTATTCCTTATAGCTATGCAGTTTTATTAGCAACCTGGATTGAACGCAGCAGGTGATACAACATTCGTAATAACCACAAGAGACTTGAGACTTGACTTGGACTGTAGCTCAAAGACTGGAGACTTGACTTGGACTCTAGCAGAAACATTTGTGAGCATCTCTGTCTTGAATGTTGTATTCTCTTGAATGTTGTATTCTCATTAATTTTCTTGAGATAACACTTAACAAGATAATGGGATAAATAATTTGACATCTGTTTCTGGACAGAGCTGTTTCTGGAGTATGCCATGTCATGCTGACTGAATGGATGCCCTGAACACTAATGTAGGTAAGCCTATTTCTACTTTATTCTAAAGTTTTTGGATAAGTTAATGAATGAATGAAGGAATTCATGTGTATCCTTACAACAGCTGTCTGTCGAGCTCACAAGATAGCTTGCTAACAGGACCAGTGAGGCCATTGACTTTTCTTGTCTTACAACCTTGTGCTGTATAGGTTGTGTAACGATAAACAAACTACGTTGTACTTGACAGTCCAATGCACGTGTACATCACTTTTACGGTAAAGACAAGGACTTCGCATTGGAATGCACCTCGTAAACTCATAGCCTACATCTAATATTTGAATGACCACTGGGGTTGTTTAAAACATTTTTTCTTATTTCCTTTTTTGAAATACATTCAGCTAAGAAAAATCAGATTTTTAAACAACCTGTGTCCATTCACATTGATTACTGAGTTATGAGGTGCTCTTTTGTGCAAGTAATGTGTACACGTAATAGATTTTGACGTGTAGCTTGTGTGACTTTGCTTCTCTGAAGGGCAGATGGCGAGAAGGCAGTGTCAAGAGATTTCGAGGGTTTTGTTGTGTACATAACTTTAATAATGTAACTTTAACTTTAATAACAGCACTCCAGAGAAGTAAATTACCTGTGTTCAGCAGGGTTGGGGAGTAACAGATTACATGTAACGGCATTACATAATCAGGATACAAAAATAAAGAAACTGTATTCCGTTACAGTACAGAAAATAAAGACAAAATCAGATTACAAGTACCTTTTGTAAAAAGTTTCCATTAAATGAAAAGCGGACTGCTATTTGCTATTTACGTGTTTCCTGTAGAAACACACAGCTAGTGAGGGATTTGTCTACTGATCGTTACGTAGCCACTAGTTGAATGTGGTAACGCCCCCACCCCATCATGCAGACTCAAAGCGGACTGATACCAGCTCAGATTCGTGAGTGAACATACGGCAGCCAGACCTGAGCACAGACTCCGAGACTGACGGAGGCCAGTCTGACCATTGGGAACAAAGTACGAAGGTGTTTTTCTTGCCGGTTTGGCTTTTGTCACCCCGGGGATGAGTCAGCTAATGAGGCTGTGTTCACTGGGAGGCTGCTGAGCACAGTTTTGTTGCCCACTCACCGGGCGATCATTCCCAGTCGTGTCCCCTCGACCCTGGCCTGAAAACCTCCAGTGTTTGAGTAAAGGTGTAAACCTAAACGCACACTCTGGTGCTCTGAGTTCCCATGACAGGCAGAGTAACCTAGTTTCACCAGTAACTGTAGCTGCAGGCTAACTGAGCTAATTAATGGCAGCTAGTTAGCAGCAGGTTGCTAAGTTGCTACAACAAAAAGTTAGTTAAAACCATGTGTCCATCAGGAAACTCTGTAAATCACAGAGCTGAGGAAGAGGAGCCAGGGAACATCAGAGAGAATACCAGATAATATATTCCATCAAATATGATCCAGTTTCAGCAAAATCAGTGAATAAAGTTGTGCTTTTGTAAAGTAATCAGTGGTGCCGGTTCTAGAAACACTCATTTTCAGCAGCGTCATAAAAACAAAGAAAGCTTTTCATTGGACACTAAATGAATTCAGGCCCCCCAGTGCAGGATGATTCATCAACATTTTAAAATTGTTTTCCGGGAAATGACACACTCTAAAATATCAAGAATAGCCTACCTACAAAACAACATTTTTTGTCATTGGGATATTTTATAATTGTATGTATAATGCACTGAGCAGACCGCATCTTTGACAGTCTTTTGTCTTTAAATTTGCATATTTGGTATTGAAGTAATCCAAAAGTGACTATCGATTACATTTTTAAAGTAAGCCTACCAACCCTGGTGTTCAGTTAACAACAAGTCACTCCAACATGACTGAGGACAATATCGGTATTTTGAATTGACTGAACATATAGGCAAGGTACATTCATTGCTCCACGCAGACGTGAGTGAGGGTGGGAAAGAAGAAAGAAGCAGGCAGCCAAACAGTAAAATACACGTAGCATTGAAATACAGACGACAGAATCCTGCTCCACACGCCGCCCTTGGCACCCTTTCCGGTTGCCAGAGTGGGAGTGGTTAGATCTCAGGGGTTCAATGGTCTTTTTGACTGGTATTTCAGTGTTTCCTATTCTGTACATGTTTGACATATGTCCACCTGCATCCAGCTCGACCACACTGATACCACATAGTCTTAACAAACCGAGCAGTAACACTACTGAGCTTCCCACCAGAGGAGGATGCAGTTGCCTCTGCCTTACACAGTCTGTGCGGTTTCCAAATTTCAAGCTTTCCCCCGACTGGAGCCTGGGACTGTATGCTCACACACTGCTACAAAATCAACATGGCCCTGTTAGAAACTTTCCCATGCAAGCACTGCCGACAAATGTCAAATTTGAATGTTTTCACTGAGGTGAAACTCATTCAAATGTTAACGGCTGGTCAGTCGGTGGGGCATTTCCCTGGTGTGTGGTCACACACCTGGGACTGCACCACTGAATGCACAGTAGATGACCGCACAGACTGCAACACTATATACAAGCCTAGAGCGCTGACATGCTATTACACCAAATTCGTGCCATCCCTGACCTGACCTGGTCCCGTGGGAGTGGCCAGCTGTACCAAACTCTGCGGGAAGGATGTAGAGGTACATGCGCGAGAGTAGTATTGGCATTGGATGTACTTATCATGCCATACGAAGCCTCACAGCCTCACAGGCCGAAACGCTCCATCCCAGACTTTTCCTCCATTGATCCTAATGTATTGATAGAGGCCATTGCGGTGCCCCGAGGGGTCCCAAATGAGTTTAAAGCAAGAAATCAAATCGCTGGATTTTGAATCAAGTCTCTGTTTGTATGATTGTACGATTAACAAAGACGTGGAGATGGTGGATACTTTTATTACAATAAGCCGTCAAAGCTTGTGACTTAAATATTGAGATATTAACAAGTGATTGTCAGAAAGACTAATTGAATTAATTTTAGGGAATTACTTTACAAATAAAGACACAATTCCTAATTATTAATTTCTTTCCGGTGACAGGACCACTAAGTTGGTGGAAAATTGTGTCCCCTTATATTTTTTAGATATCTTACAAATAGAGCAATGTGACTGTCTTTAGCTGAGGATAATATTAATTCCATGACTGATCTGGCGTTGCCTTAACTTGAAAACCACAAACCAATACTTCTGTGCTGGTTTCACGTTTATGTCCAGTGTTAAACCTATCCCCCTCAAAGACCGACTGCCTCATCCATCCATGGGGAGCTTTTGGCCAATCTGTTAAGTGGGGCAGGTGCAGTGGACTCTATAAGGGCTGATGCGTGTGCTGGGGAAAGGAAGAATATGTTTAGAAAACATAACACACCATCACAACAACTTCTCTGCTACCATCGTGGTTGAAAAGCAGAATAACCAAGAGAAACCTGTGGAAAAGGCAGATCTTGCAGTTCACAAGTTGTACATGTGAAAAAATCCAGAAAGAAGACAACATATTGAACATTTGTAAGACCAAATTCTTCTTGTATTGTGAGCCAATGCTGTCACCTTGTGACTAAAAAGTGGTATTAGCTTTTGTTTGCACTGAATATCCATGTACATTAAATACTACTTTGTATTAGTAAGGTACACCAAGCTAAAACTGTTGCAGTCCAGTAAAACAGCCCTGCAATAAATTATATCTTCAAAAAGCTAGTAATATTTTTTATTTCAAAATGTCTGTTTCAAAACAGAATCTTTATTCAGAATTAGCTGTGATTCATTGCAGTACAAATGTTGGTGTGATGTATTTCCATTTATAAAATTATTCTTTGCACAATCTGGGAAATTTACCTACTTAATATTTTATTTCTGGAGGCACTGAAATCAAATTAAACCATGCACCAACCAGCACCACTGAAGACTGGACCACTAAACATTTTTAACCACAAGGCGTTTAAGGTATGTCATAACTAGTGCCTGCGTGCTGTGTTCATGGATGTTCTGAACGTGGTTCACTATCACATCTCAGAGTGGAAGAAGCTGCAGTCGAGTACAGATTTTTAATAATAGCTGGCCTCCACAAATTAAGGTCCTTCCTTTCTGTAAAGAAGAAAATGTAATTATAACAAAAACCAACCTAAACGGAACAACCATCAGCCCTGCCATAAGATCAACCTTTACGAAGCTTATAGTGTTCTGTCTCTGCTGATGTTCAGTCTGAGATGGGTTAAATAATATGTATGTAATGGGGCTTCAGTGTGTTGAGCTTTCAGGACCTCCATATTAATGAGCTTCTAGTTGACAAAAACAAGCAGAGAAGCCACACCCTTGTGGTGCCAATGCTCATTATTGAAAATTTACCAAAGGTTTTGATACAGTATGTAAGTTTTCATCATCAGAGTAGCTATGACGTATGACTGAGCAGCTGCTCTTGTCACTTCTTTGCCTCCAGCTTAGCCAAAGCTATGGGTGCTCCTTTTATAAAAGTAATTAACACATCTACAAAACTCAGTACACATTTAGAAATATCACATACACTGAAACACACATGAACACAGAAAGGACAGGATGTAATACCCACACACACAGACATGTCATTTTAATCAATAAACATTTTTACTTTGTCAACTAACGTTAGTTCACTAGTGTGAATAAATCATTTGAAACATTTCACAGTGCACAACTCACTGTTTCAGCAACGCTGGTAGCATCGCTCCTCAGCTTCAGACTTTTGATACCATTTCCTTCAGTAAAATGTGTATTGCAGACTGTGTATAACATGGTGGCAGGTAAAAGTGCAACACTTTTTCTGTCATCTGGGGCCATATAACAGAAAGTTCCTATCTTAAGTCTTAAATTAAGACAGGAAGAGTCTAGGATTTTTCTCAATTTGGTATTACAGAAGGAAATCCTGGCGAATCCTATATTATCTTACTTCATCCTATCTTATCTCAGGTTAGGAAGTCCTAAATACTCAATCCAATAATGGTTATCAACTTTTATGTCTGTTACCTAGCAACTGATGCCACTTTTCTCATTTCGTCAAGCTATAATTGCAGTTTTTTTGGTAGTTTTTTAATGAAATATACACTGAAAATGGAGCAGAAACAGCAACTGTCATTGAACCTCATGTAATAACTAACAGGTGTTTGTAACCTCTTTCGAGAAATCCAAATCCACATAACGCTTAACTCGGGAGATTAAAGATAGAGTGGGCTTAAGTAGCAGACACAGTCAAAAAGAAAATAAGTCCATTCACAGTGATATGAAGACAGGCAACTGTGAAACTGCTGGTGGCTCCTCCTGTGTCCCTCACTGACCGCGGCAGAAATCCATACTCTTTTTGGGAAAGTCAAAAAAAGAGGTTAATAATAAAAATAAAAGCTGTGGGCTAACGTCATCATGTTTTTCATGTATTTCTTAAATTTAACGATCTCCTCCCATCAAAGACTTGCATTAGGAACCTTTCTGTTACATCAAGCCTTTACATTATGTTATATGAGACATCTAGATCGGCAACAACCTTTCTACTAAGGAGTGTTTTATCATCGAACACATCGGTAGAATCAATTAAGTTCTGCCTGTTGAAATTTTGTTGATCTTGTAAAAGCAATAAACGAGCGACCATGTGGCTTAAACAAGTTAGTAAACACTTACCTGGTGGAAAAGTAAAAGTTAGGACAGCTTAACAGTTACCCTAAAGTTAGGAGATTTTATTTAAGACTTTACGAATTTAGGATGCTTCTGTAATGGTTACAGAGCAGTTAGGATAGGATCTGCTGGTTAGGAACTTTCTGTAATACCGCCCCTGATCGCCAACCTGAGACATCCAACCCCTGAGTACAGACACCGCGCACACAGTTGTAGCAGTCATTATGAAAATGAACAGCACACTAAACCAAGAGGAACAAACAAAAAAAATAAAATGAAGACCTTTTGTTTGCTAACTTTTTGCAATAACTATGTTAGCTAATTACAACTCAGTTAACTTAGCTAACTAAGCTAGAAAGACTTACCAACAATCAGACACATACACAGGGAGACATTACCTACTCTAAGTTCTAAGTAAAATATATGATAAATTGGTTAGCTAGCTCACAACGATGTTTATTGGTTTGATGCTCTGACTTATCGAGACATAACGGCCTGAAAGCTCTGTACTTGTAAATGCTCTGTACTTGTACTTGTACTTTTCGACCACTCAAAGTGCTTTTACACTACTTCTGCATTCACCATTCACACACACATTCATTCCCTGAGCCTAAGTGCTCAAACGGAAACATTCACACACATTCATACACTGGTGGAACAGCCGCCAGGGGCAATTCGGGGTTCAGTGTCTTGCCCAAGGACACTTCGACACGCAGCCTGGGGGAGCCGGCCGACCTTCCGATTAACGGCCAACCCGCTCTACCTCCTGAGCCACAGCCGCCCTGACAGTTTTTTTAACAAGGCATGAAGTTCAACTGCACAAGCTTGGAGAATGATGTATGACTTATGGAATTACTATAGTCATAGGCCATGTTAAGTGTTATTCAGAGTTACTATGTGATGGCGCCCTTACTCAATGTAATACGGTAGTAAAACGTGTTACGCCCTGATGTGATGTCACTATGCTGTGTGTGGCACAGGTTATGGACAGCAGCCGTCCATCTCTGTTCTTCTGATGAGAGATGAAAAGTGTTCTTGAATAAAATATGCCTGTCAGAGAGGCTAAAGTGAGACAACGTCTGAACTCTTGCTTAACATCCGTATGCATCAATGGGAAAGTTGAGCACAACTGCTCAACAGGTCACCACTCCGTTTTAACAACTAAGCAACTTTTGCAACTTTGAGCACCAAATTAAGCTATTTGGCAAACTACGTATGTAATCATTGTAAGGAAATGACTCAGAAAAATATGAAATATCATAGAAATGTCAAAATACACTGGTGGGGGGCTTTAAAACAGCACGACTGCTGTTAATGATGCAGTCCAGTGACCACAGTCCAGTGTTAGCTTGTTAGGTATTCATGGGCTGTGTTCGAAATGGGCTAAACTGCTGTCTCAGAAGGTGTCTAACTTCTTACCAACAACGGAATTCGGAACCTTATCAATTATCTGTTACAGTTAATCAGTGTTGGGCAGTAGCGTCGCTACAAGTTTATTAATAATTTGATAATTAAGTTGCTTTATACAAAAAACAATGGTTCTCCGTTTGTTGCATGAGGAAGTACATTTAGCAGCAATGATATGGCAGTAAGTAGGAGAGTTTCTGTGTCTGATTTAGCTCTCTTGCACAAACACACTGTTTGGAGCAGGATTTTAGTCTTTCTTCTATTGCTACTGTGGAATGAAGTTGGTTCAATATAAACTAGGCCTATGTTGCGTGTGTGTGAGTGTGTGTATATAAATATTTATATATAAATGACCTAACTATAAACTATTAAAAAATTAAAAGTAGCTTAGATGTAACTAAGCTACTTTTGCCACGTTGCTGTAGCTTAGCTTGCTACATTTCACTGGGGGGTAGCTTCTGTGTAGTGAAGCTTCATTTAATGTCGAGTAGCTAGTAGCTTAGCTCACTACATTTTCCAAGTAGCTTGCCCAACACTGCAGTTAATGTTGTAGGAACAGTCAGTCTGTCTGTCAGTCATATCAACTACATAGCTGAGACAGTTACAGCTATGAACAGTGCAAAACCGTTATCATAACTACACACTTGAGATGATATTGGACTAAAGTGCAAGTGTTTCCTGCAGACGGGCCAGCAGAGGTGTTTCCTGCCAGGCTGACAGAAGACAAGAGTACTACTCATTCCTCAAGTACAGGTTTGTACTTAGCTGTTGAACTCGTTCTAATACTGCTATTAACTGTGTTTTTTTGTTGTTTCTTCATGTACTTTTTCTGTAATATAAAGTAGATGTTATTTCCGACTTTTACCACAATAGGGAGTACACTGTTTAGTGAGTCAGTTTAGGAGCAGTCGCAACACTTTAGTGCTTTGCCGTAAAGTGAGTCTGAACAGACGTTGTGCTGGTAACAATTATTAATTAATTAATTAATTTCAATGATTCATCGATGCATTGTTTAACCCTCTATAGCACAGCATTGCCCTCAGGCAACGGAAAGTTTTCTTAAGCTCCCTATCCGGCACTTGTTTCTTTAAACGATTTCAACCAATTAGAATGGTCAAAAAAGTTAACGATGAATCCTCCATGCACGCCAAATTTAGTCATGGAGTTCCACAAAGAACTTTGCCTCGACCAATCCTGTTCACTTTATATATGCTACCTTTAGGCATTATTATCAGGAAACATTCCATAAACTTTAATTGTTATGCAGATGATACTCAATTATTGATCAAGCCAGATGAAACTAATCAGTTAGCTAAACTCCAAATGTGCCTTAAGGATGTTAATACGCGGATGACCTGTAATTTTCTAATTTTAAACTCAGATAAAACTGAAGTTATTGTTCTAGGGCCCAAGCAGCTCCGTGACGCATTATCTAAAGATATAGTTACTCTGGATGGCATCGCCCTGGCCTCCAGCACCACTGTGAGGAATCTTGGAGTTCAGGACATGTCGTTTAAGAAAAACTAGTCCGTGCTTTTGTTACTTCTAGGCTGGGTTACTGCCAATCCTTATTATAAGGCAGCTCAAAAAAGTCCAGAATGCTACATGTTCTGACAGGAATCAGGAAAAGAGATCATATTTCTCCTGTCTTGGCTTCTCTGCATTGGCTTCCTGTAAAATCCAGAATAGAATTTAAAATCATTCCTCTCACCTACAAAGCTCTTAATGGTCAGACACCATCTTATCTTAAAGAGCTCATTGTACCTTACTAGCCCACCAGAGCACTGCGCTCCCAGCATGCAGGGTTGCTTTTGGTTCCTAGAGTCTCCAAAAGTAGAATGGGAGCCAGAACCTTAAAGCTATCAAGCTCCTCTCCTGTGGAACCAGGTTCCAGTTTGGGTTCGGGAGGCAGACACCGTCTCTACATTTAAGAGTAGGCTTAAGACTTTCCTCTTTGATAAAGCTTATAGTTAGTGCTGGCTTAGGTGGGTCCTGAACCATCCCTTAGTTATGCTGCTATAGGCCTAGACTGCTGGGGGGATTCCCATGATGCACTGAGCTCCTCTGTCCTCTTCTTTCTCTCCCTCTGTATGCAACCTCATCCCATTAATGCATGTTACTAACTTGACTTCTTCCCTTTCCCGTAGTCTTCTGCTTTCTCATCCCTCTCCTCTCTCCTCCTATCACTTCCTGCAGGTGTTTCTGGCTCTGGAGTATCACTCAGTTTCTGGCTCGGTGTCGAGCAGGAACATGGACCTCCATGTTCCTGCTCAGCACCCTCTGCTACAATTATTGTTACTTGTACTATTATTATTATTATTATTATTATTATTATTACGATTATTATCGTAAACATTATATCTGTACCATTATTCATTCAGTCTGTACCAACATTAGCTTTAAGGGCTGTACTTCCGTATGTATGTATTGTCAGTTGTAGATCTATATTTGATGCTCTGTTGATACTTGTAAGTTGTTCCTCAAATGTAAGTCGCTTTGGATAAAAGCGTCTGCCAAATGAGTAAATTTTTCCTTGTATATGTCGCCTAGTGCTTGCTCTTGGTGAGAATTGTTGGGTTTCTGTAAATAATATCACAGAGTATGGTCTAGACTTGCTCTTTTATGAGCGCTATGAGATATGTTGTGATTTAGCACTATAGATATATGTATGTATGTGTCACCCTTCCAAAATAAACTTTAATTTTGATGTTGTTTCAACACTGAATCTAATAACACACACACACTACTAACTATTTAAAATATTTAATGGTCTCTCTAAAGCAAATTTATTTTAACTTTTACAAGGTTTCTAAGTGGAAGATGCATTTTTCTCAGTCCTGTTACCAAAACTTGTGTTTCATTTAACCAACAAATAAATTGTTGGTTAAATGTTCAAAAAATGAATCTTGGATAAATGACTGGCAAAAATGGTGGTTTATCTATTTTTTTTTATAAAATCTAAAAAATTTAGCAAAATGAATGACTACTGGGTAACAGGAATGAGCACTGGTTAACAGTATGCAGAAATATTCAAATACAAAAAAAAAGAAAGAAGACTAACCCATTTATACCAAATGCAAAGAAATGCACGGTGGATGCATTAGGTCATCTAGTTTTGTATACTAGTAAATTCACTCTGGATTTAGAAGATAGCCAATGAAAAATCTGAAAGATCCCCTCTGGACACGGTCCTAACAAGGTGAAGAGAGTGTATTTGAGTAACAGGACTGAAAGCAACAGGACTGAGTTTTTAGCATAGAATTATCAGATACATGAAATATAGTGACATGGCGTCCATGCTAATAGTACGAGGACACCAAGCAGTTTCTAGTGATTCACCACAAATTTGTGTTTTTAAAATGAACAATTAAGTCTTAGAAATAATTTAGGTAACAGGAATGAATATTGTAACTGACCTTCTCTGTCATAGTTACAGTGTCATTAAATATAAGGAAAAGAAAATTAGAGAATTTACTTTTGGTCTTCTTATGACCTTTAGAAGATGCAGATGCAAGTTTCTCTTAAACATGGGATTTGTGTAAGGTTCCAATTCTTTGAAATGGGGGATGTATTAGGGTAACAGGACTGAGTGAAAACCTGGGGACACAACTAAAATGTACATTTTAACTCAAATATGACAAACATTTTATGAAGAAAAAATGTTTAAAGCATAGATGGGATATGGAGTCACTCATAAATGCAAAAAACAAAAAGATTTCTCAAGTTTTTTAATTATGATATTACATTAGAGTGTAGTTTTAGGGACTAGGGACAGGTAACAAATACTATTTTTCAGTGTTGTAGATAGTTTCTTTTAATGTTTAAATTTATTTATCTTCCATTTGCAATTAGATTAACATGCAGGGCACTTTTAAAAAATATTTTAAAGTTAATTCTTAAGCATATTTATACATTTTATGTCTTGAAGACAGAAATGGCACCCATTCGGCCAAATGGACCCAAAGTAAATAGAAGGGAAGAAGGCCTTGTTTGCTCAAATATATATTTTGTCTTCAAAGTGTAATTTGTGTGCCTGCGAAAGTCCCACTGCATGCTCAGGAATGTGGTACACATCTAACACCATAGTGCAGAACCTGTGGCTTCCTGAGTTGGTCTGATGTGTCTCTAATGCTTCTTGGTTTGCAACTTAATTTAGCTGTCTGCCAAACACACATGAAGTGGCAGTGTGAATTGCTTTGTCTATCAAGAGGTCTTTGTTACGTTAACATTGAGCCCCAATGCTAATGATTTTAGTCTAATCTTAAGATTGTACAGTTATAAAATGGGCCGTTTTAAAGACTTAAAGACCTTTCCCGGTCAGATTTGTACATCCAGTGAGTTGAATCAACCTGGAGCCGCATGTCATTTTACAGGGAGGATGCAAAATCTATCAGCAGTTACCATAGCAACTGTATTACACGTCAGACGGAGCTGTGAGTTCATGTGGAAGACGTGCTTTCTCAGTGGTAGAGAGACCAGGGATAGAGAGAGAGAGAGCGCGCTCGTGCAGAATCTCCTTCACATTTAGGATTTCCAGAGCAGCTTCGCCTGCTCACAGAGCTCTTATTATGTTGATGGAGATATGGAGCAGCAGAAGCAGGGCTAGCTGTTCCAGCTCCTGACAGAAACCAGGGCGGGAGCCGCCGTCTTTCCGATGACGTCTGTGTTGTCTTCCCGCTTCGCTAAGCACAGCTGAGGAAACAGACTGACTTTCTTCACCTCTTCTTACCAAGGACTCCTAAGGGCAAAATCTGAAGAGCACTTGCAGTGCTGGGTTGTGACTACTGTTAGTCAACAGTGAACAAAGCGACGTGAAGAAAACATGAGCGCAGGAGAGGCACAGCGGCGGCTGCTGGGCAGAGAGGAACAAAATGACCAAAGTCTGAAGGAATACGAGGGGAGGAAATAATACAGAACAAAAGGACTGTTGTGCCAAATTGGCGAACATGCTTTTACGTCATGTCAATAGGACACAGGCCATATTTACAGAATGAAGGTAAACCAATAACTTCCGGGTAAGTTAACTGCTCTTTTGAAGAAGCGTCTGAAAGGGCCTTCAGTTAGGTTATGTTTTTGTAGAATTTTTTTTTGTAACATAAGGCTACACCTTTAACAGCTGCTATGCATGCTGTTTTTATTTCCAGATTGAATGGTAGGCTCTCTTTCAGAGAAATCATAGGCTAAGAACTGTAGAAGGTGAAGAATACCTGTAACTATTACTACCACATCCCTATTTTAAGTATTAAAGAAATGCACCGGTACTTCAGTATATCATATGACAAAATATTCAAGAGAATTAAAATGAAACTAGCACAACAGTACAGTATACATAGCCTTCAGGATATGTGTGTTTATATATATATATATATATATATATATATATATATATATATATATATATATATACATAATGTATACATATTATATGATGCTCTCCTGTGACCTCTTAATCGTCAGAGCTGGGTGTCAGTAGTCCACCAGGGAGTTTTATGCATATAAATATTTTCTCAGTGTCAGACATTATATTTTTATCGTAATCACTTTTCTTTACTCTTCCATTCTTTACTCTTATTAACTTACAAAAACCTAGATATGCACTGTGGCAATTTTGTCAAGTCAGCGTAATAAATCAATGATAACCTATGAACACAGATTTGACTTCTCCTTGTCTTTTCCTTTGTTCTGTTGATGGATTTGGAGATAATGAAAATAGAAAACTACAAATGGATGAGAAGGAGTTACCAACAGCTACGTTTGAATCCAGGAAGCCAACACAGACCGAGTCTAATCTGAATCGATGTGTGTGAGACGGAGGGTGACTTTTGTTGTGTGGTTTTTTTGCTTCATCAATGGATTCGGCTGTTAGCACAGCCCTGCGGGGCAGCAGTGGCAGCAACTACACAGCTGATACCTCAGGTCCAGGCTTCACCAACCAGCTGGGCACTGCCTCACCTGTGCCCAGGTAATTCTCTCTGTCCTTCCACCTTTCCATCTGTTTTTCTGCTTTGAAAATAGTTATTCACAAATTCCATTCAACCTAGTGGAAGGAATTGCAACACTGGGACATCTGCTTTCTGGTTCCTGCAACATCTGTGCAGCTACAGTGACCTATAACTGACAAAAGTATTTCTAACAGTCTAAATAGAGAAACTAATGAATGTCAGTAGAGATACAATTAGCAAGCAGAAGTGATTTCACATCTCAAATGTAGAGTAGACCGGTCTTCAAAAAATGAAAATATCAGTCAGAGGGCATCAGTGGTGTGGTTACACATTCTGGGCCTCCTGCCACATTCAGAACCTCAAACAATAGACATGGTGTATTGAAAAGTATTAAAAGGAAATAAATCAATTTTGTGAAAAAAAGTATAAAAAGTATAAAAAAGTCCATTTTAGTTCATATTAAATTTTGTAGATATTTTTTTCTATGTGAAAATCCTGTTTGCCCAAAGATATTGTATGCTAAAGATACGGGTGGATGTTATATTTCATAGCCAAAGATAGGCTACTAGATTAACAGAGCTTAGCAATTGTGAAGGCTCAGCTCTACCTTTCAGGTATTTTTTCACTATACACCCCTAAAAATAGATACGTGCAAACCGAAAACATTATTTACGATCACAGCATTTGAGTAAAGACTACACCCTACTCTAATCTTCCACCCCTCACTTTAAATCGTTCAAAATAGTAATAATAGTTCGTTGCCGGACTGGTGATCAGGATTTCTCCCGGTGGTGGCTGCTTGATGTCTCTGTCATACAGAAACAATTAAATGCATCGTCAGCACCTGAAGCAGTTGCACAGAAGACAGTAGAGGGAAGATAAGCAGCGTTTGGGTTTTGCTAAGGAAAACGACACACAAAAATGGAACTGCTGTCCAACTGGGACATAATATCATAGGCTTACTAGTGTTAGGTTATATACTGTACTGTTATATGAAATTATAATGAATATAGTAACATCATATAAGTTGATTAATCTAACATTGTACTATTATCTTAACATTATACTATAATATTAATAATATTAATATTATAAACTGCGTAAGGTGTCATGGATGAAACGGTTTGAAAATATCATATTACGATTATAGTGACCAAAATTATCACAGTTATCAGTATTGTCACGGTATTGTAAAAATGTGCTGAAAAAGGTTAAAATGTACTGATACACACACTGAAACCATTTCAACAAGTTTTATATTGAAAACTACAAATACAGTTGCCATTATTTTTGCATATAAAATTAAATAACAGCAAATACCTTTTGTAAACAAATGAAAATCATCAGTGTGCATTATCAAGACTTTGTATTTTATATTATAAAGGTTATACAATGACCTCGTGGACAATTACATAAAAACAAATAAGTCTTTAGAAGACAGTGATAGTAACTGCAATGAGCCCAACAACTGACATAAATACAGAGAAGCCTGTAGCGTTTCTAGATATGCTGGTTGGTTGACTAAACTGCGTAAGGTGTCATGTGCAGTGGACGAATAGACTCTGCCGACACACGACGCACACAGCAACAGAATTTCAATTCAATTTGCTTTATTGGCATGACTGTAGAACAATAACACAGAACAACGTGTAGCGTTTTTACAAGAGCAGCTAACACTAAGAGCTTCAGTTTACATGCTGTTAGCAAGTCAGAGAGACAAACCAAAGTTAAAAGTTAACTCGCCCTGCGTTGACTATAAGACCATTTTCTTCAATCGAGTTTCCCTCAGTGCTCTCATAAAAACTAAAATACGGCTGGACTTCAGAGTGACAAAATCTCTGCAGCATTGTCTTCTGCCGTGTTGTCATCGACAAACCCACGTTGCATTCTGTGCATGCGTGCCTTTTTCTGGGAGACGATGGATAGTGTTTGCTGTGACTTTACAACAGCGCGGTTAACCGTACCCGGTTACCATGGTAATTAAAATGTGTACAGTAATAAGAACCGTTGGGAATTTTGAATTTTACCATGGTTTACCGTTAAACCAGTAATTGTTTCATCCCTAATTAGTACACTCATTTAAATACTAGTTCCTCCTCCAGGTTGTGGATAGTGCACCTGTAGTGGACAGATTTAGCCAGAGCCAGGAAGCCATTGGGCCACTACTGCTTGTATGCAACACATTCCTCTTGTTGTATTTTACATCTGTTTTTACTAAAGTTAATGTTATAAATATTTACAGCTTTAGGATGCAGACAGCAGTTTTCTATTGCAATGTCATAACTTTATCAATCTGAAAAAAGGGCCACGGCCTCTTCCTAAACTGGCTCTGTGAAAAGCTGATCAGGGCCCATCTCTAGGACGCTGAGCTTCTTCTCTCAAAAGGGCTTATTTTTGATCTGATCTGACCTCCTGTCAGACTGTTTCTAGGTGGCTGAATCACTGCCCACATCTCTGTTTTGTTTGATAATTCAAATAGCTCTGGGCCCTGTTGTTCCAATGTGGTTTAACTAATTCAGGATAAATAATCTTCTTTATTCTCGTCCAGCTAATTGGGTTCTCTGAGAACAGTTGGAGGATTGGTTTGTTAATTCTGTATGATGTTATCTTGAATAACATGTGCAGTGTGTTGAAATAAAGGCTGAGCATGTGATTGCAGTTACATGAGGTAGTTCAGAGACGTTTTATAGAGGAGATACGCCACTTAAAGAATCGTCAACACAACTCTATAGGGAAAGCCTGAAACGCCAAAGGCGGTTTTCCTGCCCCTCACGCTAGTAAGCCAATAGTCAGCTTTTAACAGCAAAGGAAACAAACATGCCGACGAAACATATTTCAACCAATCATGTGGCTCCACTGACATAAGGTTCAACTCCACGTGTCACTACAACCGTGCATGTGTAGTAGGAGACCAGGTAACCAGTGAACGTGCAGTTATGGCTCTCTCCCCATTCATTCAGATAGGGGCCTGGATAGTCATTTATAAAGATGTATATAGAAAAGACTCCTAAAGGTTGCATATGTTAAAAATACAAGAAGTGTGTACTCACAAAATTATTCTGATTTATAAAACAGTGCGTATGCATGTCCTACTCCAATTTCCCTTTATAAGTTACAGTCAACTTGAAATATGGAGTATGTGAGCGAGCTCCTTGCCCAACCCTTGAAACGTCTCTCATTAATAATAATCTGTACTGACTGCATAAAGAAAAGGAGGCAAATTCGGACAGAAGAGCTACAAAAAGAAATTTAATGTGAGCACTCACGTTGCTTTAGGTGAAGCTGAAGCTGTTTGGTGGGTAAAAATGCACTTTCACGCAACGCTTGTGCACCAGAGGCACTGGAACTCCACCCCTTTATAACAGATCTGTATTAAGGAGCATCTCTCCTGAGTAGTGATAGAGGTGGAGGGTGACACATACATGAAAGACACACTAGATGACCAAAGTAACATAATTTGCATTTCCCCGTTTGAAAAGAGAGTAAAACCAAATGCATTCCACTTGTGTTTAAACATTTATTTAGGCTACAAACAGTCCACTCACTTAACGAGGGTGCTAATGAGTTAAAAGAAACATGACTTGTTTTATGTGACATAAGCAGCACACTGAAAGATTTACTTAATAAATAGTGTTATATTTTCCATAACGTGTTTTTACAAGCAGCGCATCACATCCGCATGCTGGCTCACAGCGTTTGGCTCAAATACCATAAGGCAACGAACATCTGATAACAATATATGAAACTATGCACCCGTAATGGGAATTTAAATGTAATTTGTGCCCTTGTTATTTGTTGTGAGAATAAGTTGCATTGCATTATTTTGCAAAACCAGGTAGGTGTGTTGGGAACCTTCCCAGCATGCTCTGGGGAAATAGATTAATTCATAAGTCTCATTTTATGTTTCTTCATTTGGTTTTACATTTCCACACGTGATTACTGTTAAACAACGAGACATTTCCAGTGAATGTGGTTAGAACAAGTGATGATGGTGCATGATTGGTGAGGTTTTCCCTGACCTGCAGACTCATAACAACTGTAAGTAAAGCGAGTAAAGAATGCCACATGTTCTGGCTCCTTTGGTCTTCTAACAGTCAGAATCTTTTAGATGAGTTTGTCTTTTTGCTCACAGTATCTGAAACTTCATTCTTTAATGTACACATTTATTTTGTTGTATATTTGATCGTGTAACTCTTCAGGATGAGAATCAGATGATCAACAGATTACAATTATTCAATGGCCCGCATGGTATCTTTTAAAACATTATTATATCAACACTCTGTCTTTATAAATCTAAGAAAGCAAGCCATTTGAATTTGAAAATTACTACATGGATGGGGTTCACCTTTAAACATCTTGGTCATGATCCAGCTAACTGTCAATAAGCCTGCACTTTTGCAGGTTTGTGCTTACAGGGTAGTTTTGGTATTTTTAAACCTGGGCCCTAATTTCTCATATGTTGGTGTTGAAACTAGTAAGGTGTTGAAACTAGTAGGTACAAACAGTTTTAAATCTGTGCAGTAGATGCTTCAGCCAACAGCTGAACTGGCTGCATGGCTGCCGAACGTATTCCTTCGGTGCGATTGCGCCAATCAAAATGGCGTCCACGCAAAGTGGTTCTTGTTGCCCCCAACAGGCTCAGACTGTCATAAAAGGTGTCTGACAACATCATGTAAAGAATCCCTACGAGTCTCACTCTGAATAGGTATGTCATTTAAAACAACACAATGACAAATAGCAGTTATACTGTTTCTAATAGTTATCGATGGGCAGATGTTGATATTTCATCATGTGTGGGGGAAAATCGGGGAAATTCACCCTCAGGGGGAATGGCAGGGATAGGGACAGTAAATCAAAAGGATTGGCATGCACTGAGCGCATATTTCATCAACTATCAGAATCAGGCCATTTTATATTTAATCATATATAATGTACATAGTTTATAAGGAATCATCACTGTGTTTTTGTCCAGATTCCCTAGCAAGGTGCGGAGAAAATAGAACAGACGTTTAAATTATTGCTGCAGATTGCAAGCCTCCTGTGTCCCAGGCGTGAGACACGAGTCTGCACTGAGACAGACTAAAATGAGAGCTGAGACATGAGAGTAAAAAGACACAGGGTGGACAGGAATGATTGAAATGTCTGATGCAAAATACAGTGTTCGCATGGATAAGGAGATGTGCAACTTAAAAAGAATGAGGAACAGGGGCTTAAACTTGGGGGGACAATGGTCCCATGGCACTCAGCCCTAATGAAAAATATTTTTTGGGATATGAAAGAAATGCTGTTAGCAAATGTGACAAGATATCATTTCCAGACTATCCTAATTGTACAATGATTTCTCCCTCTTTGTTTCTTTTTAGGGTTGTTTCTATAGTGACCAGCTTAGTGACTGCCACCACAGGGGCCACAGTGGAAAGCACAGGAAACCTATCGGCATTCAGAGACCAAAGAGGGAGCGCGCACAGTCAAATCCATCAGCCGTCAACACCGTTTGTGCTGAGTGCTGCTGAGAGTAATTCTGTCCTGCAAGGCATCACAGTGGCAGCTCAGGCCCTGGTACTCCTCTCCATCTTCCTACTCTCCAGCCTCGGTAACTCAGTAGTCGTCATTGTCATCATCAAACATAGACAGCTTCGAACGGTGACTAACGCTTTCATCATGTCGTTGTCGTTGTCTGATTTCCTCACATCTGTTCTATGTTTGCCGTTCTCCTTTGTCATGCTCTTCAGTAAGGACGGTGTCTGGATGTTTGGGGATCGTTTCTGTGTGGCCAATGGCTTTTTTAACACCTGCTTTGGTATCATCTCTACTCTGACTATGACCCTGATCTCCTTTGACAGGTACTACGCCATAGTCAGACAGCCACAGGCTAAAATAGGATGCCAGAAAGCAGCTCAGTTGTTGGTAGCTGTGTGGTTAATTGCAGTCATTTTCTCTCTCCCTTGGTATCTGTTAGTCCAGACACCTACAGAAATCCACAAGCGAGGTTTCTGCCACTGTATGTATGTGTTCCACTCTGGTACCTCACACATGGGGACAGCTTATAGTATCTGCCTTATTGTTGTATGTTATTTACTGCCCTTCTCCCTCATGTGTTTTTGTCATTATAACATCTGTAAGACAGTTCGGCTCTCTGAAATCCGTGTCAGACCAGTGACCACATATGCATACTTACTGCGATTTTACAGTGAAATGCGAACAGCCACCACAGTTCTGATTATGATTGTTTTCATCATTTTTTGTTGGGGGCCATATTGTTTAATGGGGTTGGTAACAGCAATGGGGGACTACACGTTCAACCCTGCAATGGACACGGTGGCTATCTGGCTAGCCTGGGCAAATGGAGCTATAAACCCTCTGATCTACGTCCTGAGGAACCCCAATATATGTATGTTACTGGGGCGCAGCAGAGAGGAGGGCTATCGGACCAGAAATATTGCTGCATACCTCTCCAGCCAAACCCAGAACCGTGAGATTCGGCTTAACCAAGCAGAAAGGATAAAGGACCGCTATGTGAGTCGTGTAGGGGTGAATAACAACAGTCGGCTGTCAAGTTCAAGTCCAGGAAAAGGAGGAGCGGGAGGGGAGGTGGCAATGTGGGCCTGTAAAAACCCTGCTGTGTTCTTCTGCAGGGATGCCCAGCCTGACACTGCAACACCACCCAACTCTGTCAGCGCTCCAAAGATGAAGACAGCTGACACCAGCCTGTGACATTCTGGAAGCATTCTTAACCATCTATTGATTGTTTTCATCATTTCTGTATTTGTTTTTGTGGATCTAGAGATTCCAGATGGTGACATTTTTGGAAAAACATATGTCTCTTTAGATCACAGACTCTCAAATGTGTGTGATTCAAAGACGCACTTGATCAGATTTTGTTGTAGGAATCAAAAGAATCATTTGAGTAGTTCATATACTTCTATTAAATAGGAGAACTGTTTGGTGGAAGACAATGTTATGATGGTGAAAACTAGATTTCAGCAGGTGTTGTACAATAGCTAATGACAGTTTGATGAAGTTCCTCAGTAATTAAGCATGGAAGGGGATGCAAACAATTCTGTAGAAAGCCATGACAAGTTCGTGTTTCTGATACAAATGTCTTCATGTCAAATATTATTTATATATCTATTTTATATACCATTTCATATGTAAATGCAGCATGTAGATTTTGAAAACTGATAAAATATCTGTTAAACCTTCAATGCTTAAAACGTGTATTGTGCATGTCATTTTCAGACTGTCCTCCCAGACAAATGACATCATCTGTCTTTTGTTTAAGTGCTTAACACAACCTCAAGTTACACTTTAACGTCTTGACATTCCTGTAAAATTTGCCTAAAATGCCTATCCAAGGCATTCCAATAATAGACTGAATGCTGTTCTGAACCATTTGGAGTAAATATTTTGGGCTTCTCTGAAAGATCACACTCTGAATTGTCTAAACCAACAGGTTCACTGTAAGTGCTACTGGAATTGATTAAAATAAGTTTGAACACATTAACAGAAATACTTTTTTCATTTCCGCTAGAAAATATTTGACACGAATGCAAATAACTAGCTGGAAAACACTGTGGGGCCACAGCATGAAGCCTTACCGAGTCCAAGCTTAATTTTATAGAAATACCACAGAAAATTACTATTTTACAGAGGCTGTGTCTAAGCATTTTTTTTTCAAAAATAGCACCACCCCTTGCAGCAAGGGGATGCTGCTGTATCGTTGCGTATTAGCTGGTAGATTTACACAGATGTGGTTTTTTGCTGGTACATCATGAACTTCATAGTTGAAGCTAGATGTCATTATTTTCAGAATTATATTGGCTACCCACAAAATAATTGGGACTGGCACTACCTTAAAGCGCTGGCTCTCATTGTGAGCTCCTATTGGGTCAAACTGGGTGTCAGTTGAAAGGTCAGAATTCAGCAGCCATTTTGAATACAAGATTTCTTTAATGTATTTTTTTATTGTAGATCACATTTGTTACAATTTGCAGAAAAAAGAACTTGAACGTGTAATATCAAACAATAAATATCAGTTAAAGTTAAATTAGATAAATGTTGCAAACATTTTTATGCTGATTCTAATCCAGAAATACAGACTATATATAATTTTTTAAGTCAAGTTTAAAAACATTGAAAAGAGGTTTGTTCTTCATAATCTTTGATTTATGAATAACTATATTGTACAGAGGAGTTTGAATAAGAAAAATAAAAGTTGTCAAAATTAGATAAGTGTATGTTTGAGCCAAAGTGTCCATTAATAAAACATTGTATATTATTTCACAAAGAAGCTAGCTATGTGAACAGCTATAGAATAAATGGTCTAACTTTTCTGTTTCCAGGGAGCAGAAGCTACATTTTTTTGTCTACAGTAGGGATAAATTTCTAAATAATCTTGTAACGGGTATTAATTTTAAATGATATTTCTTTTACTTTGTAATTAAAAATGTATGTGGGTTACTCAGTGCTCTATTACAATTAATATTTTCATACATTAATTGTATGGTCCATTTGTACCTGCATGCAGGGATAGATTTTGCACATAAAGGGTTTTTTAATATTTTGTTGTTGACTTTTCTGTCTAGAAAAGTGAGACCATTTATTGAAACACTGCTGGAGAAAAATACATTAATTTGATCCAAATCTTTCTCATCTCTAAGTAGGGTGATGATCCCATGGGGTATAGCGCTGGTTACATTTTGAATACAAGATATCGTATTTGTTTACGTCCAAACCAGAGTTATTACGGTTATAATGACAGACTCATCTGCCGGCAAAAATGAAATGATGCAGCAGCAGTCCCTGGGGATATTTTGATGGAACAATGTGTTCTGGGATGAATCTTTTTACTGGATGGGATTGTCTGGACCTATGACAATGTAACACATGACCATTTTACACAGTTCCGTGGGTACAAATCACTCTAGCCTGATTGAAAGGTCGCCATGGTAACAACTTGTCAATCACAGATAGTCCCACTCTGAAGCATAATCATGCTTTTATGGTCTATTTTACTCTAATGGGGCCATAATTTACTAAGTGATTGAGACCATAAACTCGATAGGAAAGCTGAGAAGTAGAGTCATTTTACCATTAATTCTAATGGAGCAACCAAAGGAGTCGCCCCATGCTGGCCGTTCAATAGAATGCAAGTTTAACGGACATCTGTGTTGGCCTTCTCAGACAAGAAGCTTCCCGCTTGCACGCGTAATAATGCCGCCTTTGCGGCTAGTGTGGCACAACCTTAAACTAAATATGAAATTAAAGTAATGTTAGAAAACGTCCAGGCAGTGATTGGACTTTGTTATTACAGTGATGTCGAGACAGTGCACAGTGAAAGCATTACATATGAAAGATACCTTTAATGATCACAAACTGATACGGTTCACCATTCCTTCTTCAACCACACGCCCGCGCCTCCTTAGAGAAATCACCTTCCGCAACCTTAAATCCATTGATCCCCACCATCTCTCTGACCTGCTCTCCACCCCTCTCCACTTGGACTCAAGCCTCACCTCACCTGATGATCTCACAAACCACCTCAACTCCACTTTGTGCACCTCCCTTAACACTCTGGCCCCCCTCAAAACAAAAACTGTCACCTTTAACACCTCGCCACCCTGGTACACACCTGCACTCTGGTAAATGAAACAAACTGGCCGCCAACTTGAACATCTGACAAAAAAATCATCTCTCACAGTCCACCATGAAGCCTATAAACTCCACCTCATTGCCTACAAAGATACCCTCATTGCAGCCAAATCTGCCTACCTTTCCACCATGTTCACTAACCCTTGTCATAACCCCAGAATCCTCTTCTCCACAATGAACAACCTCATCAAGCCTCGGACCAACACCCTCCCTACCTCTACTCCGGATCTCTGCAACTCATTCCTTCCCTTTCTTGCTGATAAAATCAACACTATAAATCTCTATCTCCTGCATCTGACCTCCTAGTATCTTCTCCAGCACCTACGACGAACTCTCTTCCCCCTATTCCGCCTGACCTCCCTTCTCCTCCTCCACACTACCTCCTCTCCCACTTTGACCTGGTCACCACTCTTGAAATCTCTAAACTCATTAGCTCTTCCAAACCCCCTACCTGCTCACTTGACTCCCTCCCTACTCCACTCTTGAAGTCATGCCACCCCGTCCTTTCCCCCTACCTCACTAACCTCTTCAATTCCTCACTGTCCCTTGGAACTGTCCCCTCTGCTTTCAAAACTGCCGCTGTCACCCCAGTCCTTAAAAAACCTGGTCTGGATCCCTCTTCCCTTAATAACTACCGCCCAATATCCAACCTCCCCTTTCTGTCTAAAACCCTTGAACGCCTCACAATTACAAACTCATCTTCATGCCAGTAACCAATTTGATCCTTTCGAATCTGGTTTTCTCCCCCTTATTCTCGACCTGAGTGAAGCCTTCGATGCTGTGAGCCATAACATCTTGCTCACCAGACTCAAAGACCTTGGTATCAAAGGTACTGCACTCACTGGCTCCGTTCCTGCCTTTACAACAGATCCCACTTCATCTCTCTTCATAACCACACCTCTGCTACAGTCACAGTCACCCAAGGCGTTCCCCAAGGCTCTGTAGTCGGCCCCCTTCTCTCCATCATGTACATCCTCCCCTTGGTCAGATACCCCGCTACTTCAACCTGAACTTCTACTGTTATGCCGATGACACCCAGATCTACCTCAGCACCAAATCCCACCACAACCCCCTCCTCTCCCATGTCAACTCCTGTCTGCTAGCTATTAAAACCTGGATGCAACACAACTTCCTCAAACTAAACAGCAGTTAAACAGAATTCCTCCTCATAGGCTCCAAATCCACTCTCAGCAAAGCCAATAACCCCATTCTCACCATTGACGGCACCATTGTCTCCCCATCTCCCCAGGCCCTCAACCTTGGTGTGATTTTTGATACAACCCTCTCCCTTGAGCCCCACATCCGTCATGTTATTAAAACTTCCTTCTTTCACCTTCGCACCATTGCCAAAATCAGACCCTCACTCACACCCTCTGCTGCTGAAAGACTCATTCACATCTTCATCTTCTCACGGCTGGACTACTGCAACTCACTACTCCTTGGTATCAGCTCAACCTACATAAAAATACTCCAACTGGTCCAGAACTCAGCCGCACAACTCATCACCCGCTCCAAATCCTGGTACCACATCACTCCAGTCCTAAAACAACTAAACTGGCTTCCCATTTCTCACCGGTCTGTCCTCCTCTCCCCCTACCAACTCTCACAGTCCCTCAGATCCACCCCATCCAGTCTCCTCTGCGTCCCCAAGTCCAAGTTCCGCAGTTTTGGGGACAGAGCCTTTTCCAGGGCAGCTCCCAGGCTCTGGAATTCCCTCCCCCATGAGATCCGCACCTCTGAGTCCCTCACCATTTTCCAGTCCCGCCTTAAGACCCATCTCTTCACCTCTGCCTATCCGTAGCCGTTTGTTGTCATGCTTCTTTATCTGCTCTGTAAAGCTACTTTGAGTTCGAGAAAAGTGCTATACAAATTCAATTTATTATTATTATTATTACATTTGTTACAGATTAATAACTTACCACTCTGAAACTCTTGCTCCAGTCTAGGTTGCAAATAGTGGTGGTTCTAGACCCATTTTATTGAGGGTACCAGGCTGGGGCCAGTTGTTTTGTCAGAGGGGCACATTCAATCAAGGACAAAGGAGACAAAGGCAATGTTCAAGCTTTCAAAATGTTTAGTACATAAGGTAATGCGTCAGTAACTTACAGTTATTTGTTTCAGTAACAGGATCTTTTCAGTAACTTAGTTATAGTTTTATTAAATTGCATTATTTAAAAAACATTCCTGTTAACTTAAGCTGAAGTTACATTCTTTGATGCAACACTTCTTTCAGGGTACCCCCAGGATTGTTAAAGTTAAATTTAACACTTTTTAAGACCTTTTTAATGTGACCTAGTATGAAATTTAATACCAACCGTATAATGGAAAATTTGTATGAATTTAACATTTTATTATAACACATTCATATTTAACACCTGCTTTAGGGGTGTGTTTTTACTTTGTTAAGATAAAATGAATCAAGGAAGTCACTTTTTGTTGAAAAGGGTTCAGATGAGGGGTGTGATGATACACTAAGTTCACATGCACAAAATTCCCAATATTGGGTTTACGAGAACAAGACAAGAAGATATTTTAACACTATTTGATGAAATATTCAATTCTGAAATATATAAATGGGGGTCTGGGGGTCCTCCCCTAGAACATTTTTGAGCACTAAACAATTTCCTGCATTCTGGAGACATTTTCTGCACCAATTTATGGTAGAATTGTAAAACATAAAATCCAGGTGAAAATTCAAACACATAATGCAGTAATCAGCAGCTTGTTTTTTTAGCTTAAGAAACTTTGATTGGACAATGCACATCTGTTTCTTCTATCTTTAAATGGCATTGCATGTTTTCTTATTGTGCAAATAAACCTCTCTCAACTATTTTCTTCTTTTTAAACATTTGTTGTTACAAGCCATTTTTCAGAACATATTTCACAAATGCTTTTTAAAAAAAGAATATTACAGAATACAATATTTCTGCACTAAGAACTCTTAAGGGGTGAAATAAAAAATACAAACTGTGTGGTATGAGTTGTTGCAATTAGTTACACCTTGGCTAAATAACGTAATGTAATGTAATATAATATGCCAACAGCTTCAGTGATTATTCATCCTGTACAGTTTTGCATCCAAAGACTGGTTGAAATATAGTATTAAGCCCATATAGTACTGGCTTGAAAGCAGCGGTGATAAGGAGTTGGGCTTTGGTTTGTTTTCTACTCATCCCGGTGATCGGGGCATCTGGGTCAGAGGGCTAGGAGTCACTAGTGCCCACCCGAGCTGGACGAGCCTGTCTCTGTCACCACCAACTGCACATCCCACCAACCACTACGTGGCTGCACGATATATATATATTGTATATCGTAAAGTATATATATATACTCCCGAACCCAAACTGGAACCTGGTTCCACAGGAGAGGAGCTTGATAACTGAAGGCTCTGGCTCCCATTCTACTTTTGGAGACTCTACGAACCACAAGTAACCCTGCATTCTGGGAGCGCAGTGCTCTGGTGGGGTAGTAAGGTACTATGAGCTCTTTAAGATAAGATGGTGCATGACCATTAAGAGCTTTGTATGTGAGAAAAAGGATTTTAAATTCTATTCTGGATTTTACAGGAAGCCAATGCAGAGAAGCTAAGACAGGAGAAATATGATCTCTTTTACTGGTTCCTGTCAGCTGAAGAGTCTTAATGGACTTTTTCAAAGAGCCTGATAATAATGAATTGCAGTAATCCAGTCTAGAAGTAACAAATGCATGGACTAGTTTTTCTGCATCATTTTTAGACAGGATGTTCCTGATTTTTGCAATATTACGTAGGTGAAAAAAGGCGGTCCTTGAAATTTGCTTAATGTGAGAGTTAAACGACATGTCCTGGTCAAACATAACTCCTTTTCTCACAGTGGTGCTGGAGGCCAGGGCGATGCCATCCAGGGAAATTATATCTTTAGATAATGCGTCATGGAGGTGTTTAGGCCTAGAACAATAACTTCAGTTTTATCTGAGTTTAACATTAGAAAATTACAGGTCATCCAGGTTTTAACATCCTGAAGACACATTTGAAGCTTAGCTAACTGATGAATTTCATCTGGCTTGATAGATATAACAGAGTATCATCTGCATAACAATGAAAGTTTATGGAGTGTTTCCTGATAATATTGCCTAAAGGAAGCATATATAAAGTCAGATCATTGTGGAACTCCATGACTAACTTTGGCATGCATGGAGGACTCATCGTTAACATGTACAAACTGAAATCGATCTGATAAATAGGACTTAAACCAGCTTAGAGTGGTTCCTTTAATGCCAATGAAATGTTCCAGTCTCTGTTATAGGATCTGGTATCAATGGTATCAAATGAAGCACTAAGATCTAGTAAAACCAATACAGAGAGTCCTTTGTCTGATGCAGTTAGGAGGTCATTAGTAATTTAGTAATCAGTGCTGCCTCTGTGCTATGATGAGCTCTAAATCCTGACTGAAAATCCTCAAATAAACTATTGCTATGTAGAAAGTCACATAGCTGTTTGGCGACTGCTTTCTCCAGGACGTTAGAGATAAATGTAAGGTTAGATATAGCTCTATAGTTGGCTAAAACATCTGGATCCAGGTTGGGCTTTTTCAGAAGAGGTTTAATTACAGCTACTTTAAAGTACTGTGGCACATAGCCTGTTGATAAAGACAGATTGATCACATCCAGTAGAGAAATGCTGACTAAGGGTAAAACTTCTTTAAGCAGCCTAGTGGGGATGGGGTCTAAGAGGCAGCTTGATGGTTTAGAAGAAGAAATTATTGAAGTTAGTTGATAAAGATTGAGGCAGTCTAAACATGTAACTGGTTTTACAGCTGTTTCTGAATTTCCTGAGTTTAGAGATAAGTCGGTGCCAGTTGAGGGCAGGTCTTGGTGGATTTTCTTTCTAAAAGTTACAATTTTATCATTAGAGAAGCCCATGAAGTCGTAACTACTGAGGTCTATGGGAATACTTGGCTCAATAGAGCTGTGACATTCTGTCAGCCTGGCTACAGTGCTGAAAAGAAACCTGGGGTTGTTCCTATTTTCCTCTATTAATGACGAGTAGTCGCTGCTTTGGCATTACGGAGGGCCTTCCTATAAGTTTTAAGACTATCTTGCCAAATTAAACGAGAATTTTCCAGTTTGGTGGAACGCCAATTCCTCTCAAGTTTCTGAGATATTTGCTTTAATTTGCGAGTTTCAGTATTATACCATGGAGCTAACCGTCTTTGTTTTAGTATTTTCTTTTTTAGAGATGCTACAGAGTTGAGTGTTGTTCGCAGCAAGCCTGCAGCACTATCAACAAGATGATCGACTTGGGAGGGACTGAAATTCGCATAAGAGTCCTCTGTTACTTTGTGACCTGATAGTGAATTTAGAGCTGATGGAATCGCATCCTTAATTTTAGCTATAGCACTAACAGACAGACATCCTGTAGAGAAATTTTTGCCCAATGGACGGTAGTTCAGCAGTACAAGCTCAAAAGTTATCAAACAGTGGTCAGATAAAGAGGGATTCTGTGGGAACACTATTAAATGTTCAATTTCAATACCATATACCAGAACAAGGTCAAGGGTGTGGTTAAAACAGTGAGTCGGTTCATGAACACTCAGAGAAGCCAATTGAATCTAATAGAGAGATAAACGCAGTACTAAAGCTTTCATTCTCAACATCCACATCAATATTAAAATCCCTTACAATAATAACTTTGTCCGTTTTAAGGACTAAAGTTGACAAAAACTCTCCAAATTCAGATAAGAATTCAGAGTACGGACCAGGTGCACGGTACACTTTAAAAAATAGAATTGGTTGCAGTGATTTCCAGCTTGGGTGTGAAAGACTCAGAACAAGGCTTTCAAATGAGTTATAATTTAGTTTAGGTTTAGATCTGATTAATAGGCTAGAGTCAAAGATAGCTGTACCTCCACCTCCTCGGCCTGTGCTTCAAGGAATGTGAATATTCATATGATTGGGAGGGGTGGATTCATTTAGGCTCACATATTCTCCATCACCCAGCCAGGATTCAGTAAGACAAAATAAATCAATTTCATAATCTGATAATAGTTCATTTACTAGTACACCTTTAGAAGAGAGAGATCTGATGTTTAAGAGTCCACATTTTACTCTCCTATTCGTTTACACTATTGCTCTTGTGGTTTTAATTTTTATGAGGTTTTTATGCACAGCTCCTCTTCTGTTTACCTTTGATTTAAATAATTTCAATAATTTCCGTCACTATAGGGTTTTCACTAGTAAGTAACTCCTGGAACGGAGGACCAGAGAAGTGTGTTAGACTGTGACTCTGCCTCCTGGTCTCAACTCTGGGTTGTCATGGATTTGGTCCGCTAATAAAGTTGGCCAGATTTCTAGAAATGAGAGCTGCTCCTTCCCAAGTGGGATGGATGCCGTCTCTCCGAATCAGACCAGGTCTTCCCCAGAAAGTCTGCCAATGATCTACAAAGCCCACATTGTTTGCTGGACACCACCTCGATAACCAGCGGCGGAATGACGACATGGGGATATACATGTCATCACCGGTCAGATTGGGCAGGGGTCCAGAGAAAACTAAGGTATCCGACATTGTTTTTGCGTATGTACACACCGACAACATTAATCTTAGTGACCTCCGATTGGCGTAACCGGGAGTCATTACCGCCGACGTGAATAACAATCTGTATTTACATTTATCCTTAGCCAGCAGTTTCAAATAAGACTCAATGTCGCCCGCTCTGGCCCCAGGGATGCACTTGACTATAGTCGCTGGCTTCGCTAGGTTCACGTTTCTCAAACTGGAGCTGCCAATGATCAGAGTTGGTTTCTCAGCGGGTGTGTCGCTGAGTGGGGAAAATCTGTTAGATACGTGAACAGGTTGGTGGTGCCCCGTGAGCTTTGAATGCTTACGACTATTCCTCCTTTGGACAGTCACCCAGCCACCCTTTCCTGGCTGCTCAGGAAATGCCAGGGAACGACTACCAGAGGCTAACTCAGGCCGCTCCGCACCGACTACCGGGGAATGGCTAGCTACAGTAGCTAAAGACTGATCTACCAAGGTGCGGAGCTGGACTTCTAACTCACTGAGCCTCGCCTCGATGTCTACAAATAAACTACACTTGGTACACATACCATTACTGCTAAAGGAGGCAGAGGAATAACTGAACATCTGACACACCGAGCAGGAGAAAGTAGGAGAGCTAGAGGGAGAAGGAGAAGCCATCATTAGCTGCTAAGCTAAAGTCGCTAACGGCTAAGCTAAAGTACGGTAGCGTTGGCTACCAAAACTTTTGAAAACAACTATGACATTGAACAGTAGTCACTAAAGATGGAAAGAACTGTGAGTGCTTAGGCAAACTTACTGTAAGAATAAGTGTTCAGCGGACAATTGGCCGCTGTAATGACAAATCTAACAATTTTATCTGGTATTTAGCGAGAGCAGCAAACACGCTACCAACACACAAGCACCGGAAACGGAAATGAGTCAACACGCTTACCGCAGTACGTCAGTACGTCCACCAATGATGGCGCCTCTCTGATGTCGGCTAAACATGGAGGGGTGCAAAAATGTCTCCAACAAAAGCTGCACCAAGACATACCATATGTCCATTGTTTCAACCACCAATTACACTTGGTAGTCACCCATGCTTTGGCAGCAGAGCAAGCTTTGGTAGACTTTTTTACTTTGTGTAACATGCTCTACAAATTCTGCATAAGACTATTGTTGCCATTCTCTACAAGGAAGATACATTGAAACGCCTCCTAGAGCAATGTTGGACTGGTCATTTGGGTACAGTCTCTGTTATTCTGAGATAATTTAATGACCTATCCACACTGCTCTGAGAAATCAACAGCACCACAGCCTATGAGGCAGATGTGTGAGTTGAAGCAGCTGGTTTACTACGAGCAATGTCGGAACCCAGCTTTAGATTCATTGCCGAGATGGTGCACAAAATCTTATCATATCTCGTCCCCCCTAATGTGATGCTACAGAGAGAAGACATGGATCTGTTAACAGGTGTGCAACTTGTCAATTCCACATGTAAGTGTAATGAAAATGTCAAGCTCTGAGACCTAATTTATGACACTCAAGAAGTTCTACAAGGATGCAACAGCAGAGCCTGTGCCAAATAAGAGACGATGCACACTAAACACATCCTTCATTATGTATGTAGTCGAGGAGTGTATTGTACATGAAGATCCCAGCGACGAAACCGAGCTACGCAAGATGTATTTCAGTTGTATCGATGCAGTTTGAGGGGAAATGAGGGAGCGCTTTGGGGAGAGCAACTGTATGCTGATGGATGTGCTCAGGTCTCTGGACCCAGAGGATTCTGCTTTCTTAGAAGTGTCAAAAGTGAAACCTTTTGACACATGTAGACCTTACTAATACACCAATTGCGGAGTCTGAATACACAGTGGCTCACCAATTCCTAAGCATGCAAATGAAGGACACATCTCCAGCCAATGGTGGTAAACGGACATTGAAAAAACTTCTACAATACTTTCAAAAACCTCTGGAAGCAATGCTAAGTGTGATGACTGCACTTAAACTTGCTTAGATCTTTGGCGCAAGCACGACACTGTGAGAACAGCAGCTTTGACTCCTAACGGGAACTAAAAAGCGTGAGCATATTACCCCTGTTTTAGCCTCGCTCCATTGGCTTCCTGTTCGCTTTAGGATTGATTTTAAGATTTTATTGCTTGTTTTTAAAATTTTAAACGGGTTGGCACCTTCTTATTTATCAGAACTTTTACATGTACACACTCTGGTTAAAGCGTTGAGGTCATCCAATCAGATGCTCCTCGATGTCCCCAAATCCAGGTTAAAAACCAAAGGTGGCCGAGCCTTCTCAGTAGCTGCTCCTAATCTTTGGAATACTTTGCCTGTTCAAATTAGAAGTGCCCAAACTCCTGACACTTTCAAATCTTTGCTAAAGACCTATCTTTATTCATTGGCCTTCAAACAGAGTTGAGTAGTGACATTTATTTATTTTATTTTTTACTTTTTCCACTGTTGCTGTCATGTATATTTGTTGTCTATTGTGGAAAGCACTTTGGTCAACTAGTGTTGTTTTTAAATGTGCTATATAAATAAACTTGAACTTGAACTTGAACTCCTGTTCCAGGAAGATTGACTGGTGGGGGCAGGTTCAGTTTGTGTTCAAGAAGCATAGAACCAAATCGGCTCTCCCTGAAGATACCCCGTCACTTTCCCGTCCATAACTGCTGACATCCACCATGGTAAAGTGATATCTAGCATCGCAGGTAGCCATCAGAACAATGGAGTGAACGCCCTTGTAGTTGAAGTAGTCACTCCCGGTGTGCGGTGGTGCCTTTATGTTAACATGCTTTCCGTCTACGCTGCCAACAAAGTTTGGAAAGTTCCATAGTCGCCAAAAATCAACTGCAATAGCTTCCCATTGGGCGGCTGAAGGGCAGGGAAGGAACTCTGGCTGTAGTGCTTCCCACAACGCTTTACAGACCTCCGACATTATGGAAGACACTGCGCACTGCACTGCACTGTTGTCTAATCTAACTGCCGACATCCGAAAATATCTGAAATGCATTTCCTCGCCAATGTCTCTCAGTGGCTGGACCAGCACAGAAAATTCTCCCTCCGTCTACCTCAACTGGTTCAACGGTCGTACATACCATCTTCTCCGACCCATTCTCTCGTTTCTGCGTTTTAGTAATTTCAGTAGAAGTAGCTGCTGTTCAATATTGATCAGCTCCAACTCCAACATAGTCTGCTCAGTCGCCATTGCTTGCAATAACAGTGGCTACTCACAACAGCGGCGAAGAAAAGTCAACACAGTGGGATCGGACCATATAAACCCCACAGCCGCCTACTGTTTTGGAGGTGTACTGCAGACACTTACGCACAAGAATAAATGCCTGGCTACGTGCGTAGCCTACGGCGGATTTATACTCCTGCGTAGGGGCTACGCAGGAGTATAAATCCGCCTTAAGGCGACCTTGGCCGAAAGAAACTTCAGGTACGCCGTCTCTAATGGCTCAAAAGGGGCTTGGGTTTGTGCGTGCAAGACCAGCGCCAAATCCTACTGTGGAACAACAGGCCGTGTCACCTCTGCACCCCTGAGGAGCGCCAGCACAATAATGTGGAGAGACATGTGGCCCTGCCTACCACTTGAGAGAGACAGGTCCCACCCTAGCCCATCAGGTACTGGACAACCCGGAATGAGAACCGCAGGAACTTCCTGTGTTCGGGGATGATGGGAACATGAAAGTCTCCCTGATGCACACTCCAGCACCTACTTTACTGTCAACATGAACAAAAAGGTCTCTCCATAATCGGTGTTGAACAGTGACTGATCCTGGAAGGGTTTGGCAGGCAGCAACCTCCGTGTTCCATCGAACAGGAGAGCTTAGCACCTGGCAGGCGAGGGGAGGGTCATGGGCACCAACACAAGCCGTCATGCAGGACAGAGTGCCTCCCTGGAAGTCATGTGCGAGTCAATCTGACGGCAAGGCGTGGCCACCGGGGGAAGCGTGCATGTCAGCCTCCTGACCATGTCAGGGAGGGGGGGCAAAGGGAGAGAGGATGTGTAGTTTTGCAGCAAGCACAGGCTGCTTGTTAGCCGTTTGGCTAACACACAGCTGGCTCACACAATGTGGGGAAGTGAGAAACAGCAGCTATCTTCATAATCTCAAAAGCAGCTGTCTGTAAAGTACAAGACTAGGTCATGTAGTTTTGAAGAAATACAATTCTCCCCAGCGTCACGTTACGCACTGCTGTGCGTAATGTGTTTGGCACACACTTGATACCATACATACTTGAACTTCAAGCTGCAGATTAGCCACATGGCTAACGGCAGCTGGCTCACACAGTGTGGGAAATGTGTGCTTGGTGTGGCTGGTTCGACTGAGACAGGCAGAGACAGCGTTTGTTCAACAACTTCTACAAAAGGAGCAACAAGATTTCACACACAGCTTTTTTTGACCCATAGCTTACCAGTGGTCTGCTCTGACCGACGAGGGTTGGCCAGCAGCAATGAAACTGGTGGCTGATGTTATTAGCCACAGCTAATGTGGTGCACATGGGATCTCCCTGGTCGGCTGATCCAGCGACAGACTGCACCCAATAGCGATAGCCTTAGAGGTCAAAGCTTGTACGAAATAGAACCACAATAAACCTAAACTGAAAGTTATGAAGCAAACAGCGTCAGGTCCGAGCTACTGTTGCGTTAGCTGGCTGCTCCTGACTGCATCACTATAGGCTAACGTTAGAAAACAAATCGCTCCACATTTGCCTTTTACCATTACATCCTTTCTTGCAGGCTAAATCGACAGTGGTACACAGGATAGAAACATGGGTCGCGGTAGTTGGTTAAGTAATGTGGAAAGCGATATAACTTTGCACCAGATAACATTAACAACTGCTCAGCATTAGCCGGCGAGCTAAGTTGGCTTTTTCTGTGTTTCTCCAGCTTTACTAATGCTCACTTTGTTCTTACTCGACATCATCTGAACTTGTTTGTTCTGATGGGCTTCAACACATAAACCTTCTATTGTTGTTTTGTATCCTTACATGGAGCCTGTGTTTTGCTGTAAACCGGTTGTTTTATGGTGTTAGTGGACTGCATGTCGTTAGCTGCCATGTCGCTGTAGTACGAGAGAGGCTCGGGAGCGTGCTCAGGGGTGAATCCGACCCGGAGTCCCTACATTAAAAGCAGAATAGTGGCTGATGCTAGCAACAAAGGAAACAGGCTTGTGCTTAATTTGTGAAAAAGTGAGTTTTGAGCCTATTGACAGGGCAATGATAATTTGATTAATTTCACTGAAAAACCTTTAATGATCAGCCATTACTGGTTCACATGTTGACATCGTTGCCAAAATTGTGTGAGATGCAATATTCAGTCATATATTTCCAAATGGCCTGCGACCCTGTACGCAGCAAGCGGTTGACAATGGATGGATGGATATTTCCAAATGGACCTCTGAGATTGCTGGGCTGAGAGATACTGAATGAAGTTCAGATAAAGGTAATTCTACATATTCTCATCCTTGGCAGGTGTCCTTAAACACATGTTTTGTCAGTAGATTCACAACCTTGTGTCAGAGAGTCTCTGCATCTGTCTGCTGGGTGTAAACTGTTGCTGTGACAACATGGGTTGGGAAGCTAAAGGCTGAATTACCCTTCAGGGCCTCCAAATTTGGCCTTTCTTTTCCTGATTACCAAATGTATAATTGTAATATATAGTTCTTTCCAGGAAAACTAAGAGATGAAATGGAAATCAAAGAAACATATAAAGAAACGGTTAAAGAAACAAAACAAAGTTGGTAAAGATATTTTGTTGCCATTTTGCACGTCCTTGCCACCTATTTTTAGTTCAGTGTGGAAAATGTCATGTATATATGAAGAAAGGGCATTATTGGATTCCATGGCTGTGATGTCAACCCTATCAGTGCTTTGAGATTTTACTTAAAATAACCATTTCAATCAAAAATAATTACTGACCTGCACTTTTAAATGATATCTGCAATCTTTCTTTTTAATGGGACAGGATTTGTTGAGCAGGGTTCACATCAAGTTCACATCCTGTACTGAGCCCTAAAGGCCATCTTTCTTTGAAGATTGTTACCCTGCAGGGCTATTTAAAAACCAAAACCACCATGACAGGAGATCTGACAGAGGACAGTAACCTCTTTTAATAGTGTTAGATGCAGCCAGCCTAGACTAGTGCAACATTTGAGGTTATGCGGATATTAAATCCTCTCATATATCAGAGTTAAGATGTTACCATTTTGACATTTGATTCTTATCTGAAATCACCTAAAAATTCAAATTGATAATTAACCACATTCTATTTCCTGCCTACTCATATTCATTTCTCTCTCACTTTTCTGAAATGTATAACTACCAGTCTTGTTACTAATAATAAATAATACAGTAAACTTTATTTCTAGAGCATTAATAAAAAAAGTACAACTGCTTCACAAAAGACAGACAGACAGAGAGAGAGAGATAGATAGACATGAAATACCACAGTGGATGATAAAAATCATGAAAGCAAATTAAAATAAAAATCACAATAAAACATAACATTAACGATGTAGGATTTGAGAACTGATAAAAAAAGAATAAAAACCTTAAAATAAACAGGTAGCTCTTCAGTTTCTCAGAGACTTAAAAGAAGACATTCACTCTAACAGCCTGATTTCCTCAGGCTGGTCGTTCCAGTGCCCAGGGGCCCTGACAGCAAAAGCTCTGTCACCAGGACTTGATGGTCTCCCAATTGACCTGTATAAACATTTTGAAGATAAGTTGGTAACCAATCTGTATGATAAGTATCTAGAATCCTACAATGGCTATCTTTCTGCCTCAATGAGAGAAGGTAATATACATTTCACTAGGTGTATATGGATTTAACAAAACGGTGCAGATCAAACATTTATTTTTGATCATTGAGTAAGTTTGAAGAAGAATGGAAAGTTTCTTTCAAATAATAATAATAATAATTTCCAATAATTTTTTCACTTGGGTCCTGATCCTTGGCTAGACCACTCATCAATGGGACAGTGTCATAATTATAATGAATCTATAGTTGAATTGTTTACAAGAGAAAGTTTGACTGATTTTTGGAGAATGATAAATCCCACTACTACACAATATGCTTGGTTTAATGTATGTAATGATGCTCAAGAATTGAGACAATGATGTGTCTAAGTAAGAAATCTCAGCATCACCACTAACTGATCATTGTTTAATATCCTGTGTGACTATCGATTATTCTATTTTTTGCACATAAATTAAACAACTGATTGAAGAAATTGTTCATTTGGAAATGTCTAATAGTAAATGGGAGTGGTTAAAATGTAATTAATCAGTTAGACAGGTTGCAATGAAGATAAGTAAATACTGTTCCAAAGTAATTAAACAGTAAGTAAACAATATGTAATTGTAAAAAGCATAGAATCATTTATACATGAGCTTGTTGGAGTTAGGAATTGGAAAAGAACTCTTCTTATGTTTTAGTCTGGAAAAGCAAAGACAAACTAAAAAGAAAATTCCAAAGTTGCTCATTACTGGTGTGATTATTGAAAACTCTGATCAAGTGAACAAGGAAATAAGAGTTCCCCTTCGAGGGGAACTCGAACTACGTCGGTGACGACACTACGGGAACGCCTTTAGGCGTGGCAGGGCTGAATGCGAATGAAAACTACTCCAATCCTATTGGCTTTAATGAGAACGGTAGCATGTGACGGCGTAACCGTAGGCGTATATAAGCACGCCGGCACATAGGTACGTTAGCTTTTTTCTATTCAGCAGGCACTTGGCTTATGTTGTTAGTGGAAAGCTCCAGCAAGAGAAGAATGGCTAGTGGAAAGGATTACCCACCTGGAAGTCGCAGTACGTCCTCTGAGATGAGCCAGTTCCGCAGATGTGTTCCTCCCTGCCCACGGTTTCTCACGGTAGGAGATTCCCACGAACTGTGTGTTGCTTGTTTGGGTCTGCCGCACGCCACAGCAGCTCTCGAGGGGGCTGGCTGTGGCCATTGCGAGGCCTTACCGATGCGGGTACTGAGGTCCCGCATAGCACTCTTCACAGAGGACGGCAGGATACGCTCTCCCCGTGGCTCAGGCCCTGCGGTTGCTGAGGCAAACCGACAGCTTCGGTCATGGGGATCGCAGCAGGACCTGCTGGAGGATCTTGAGACGGCTGAGGCCCTTTCTCTGCCTTCATCTGCAGACTCCGACTCTCCTCGCTCCCGCTCGAGAGCCCGGTTTTCGGCTTCTTCCGCCCGGGAACGCTCGCCGGCGAGGCATGTGCGCTCTGACTCTGAGGAGCTAGATGCGCTAGCCGCCCTCGAGGAGGAGGAGGACTTCCGGATGTCGGACCGACGTCATCAGAGGAGCGCCGCGCCGGATTGTGATGAGCTGCTGGAAGTGATGACGCGGGCTGTGGCTAAACTCAGCCTGGATTGGCCACCAGCCATGCAGAAGCCCGACACCAGCAGCAGGCTGGATGATCGCTTCCTCACGAGCCATGCAGCCACCACGCCGCCCCTACCATTCTTTCCTGACTTACACAATGAGTTGTGTAAGTCTTGGGATAAGCCCTTTTCCGCCAGGCTGTCTACTCCCCAGCTGCGAGAGTACAGCAATGTGGCGGGGATTAAGGGCCAAGGATACGGGAGTGTGCCGCGAGTGGAGGAAGATCTGGCGAGTTATCTCTCCCCTCGGCTGGCCTCATCCCTCCACCAACCAGCGCTGCCGACTAGACCGTGCCGTGTCTGGGCTGGGCCCCGTTCTGGTAGACCACCTAGTGCGTCCCAACCGTCCACCAGCACACACCGCCAGGACCAAAAACAGAGTGTGGCTTCTCGTGCTCCCCCTGGAACAGCTTGGGACAGGAGACGTCGCGCCCGCCCGACAGACAGGATTTGAGAACCGTCATCCAGTCGAGGAGGAGCCAGACGAAGAGGTCCTGACTTGGTGGTCCAGCCCCGGAGGCCGACTGAGGTCCCCTCCAGAGTGGTTAGCAGCGCAGTTTTCCCCGCCGCCGAGGCGCTCGGGACGCGCTCACCACCACCGAACCTCCACCATCCTGCCGACCCGAGGGGCGGCAGTCGACCAGAGGTTCGGCTTCCAAAATGTGGGTTATCGGGGATCTTTACCTGCCAGCTTGCTTCAGGAGACCGCCCGAGTCCAGCACAAAGCACCGGCCACCAACCCCGAGGGGTTGGTCCCGCTGGCGGAGTTCGCAGAGACCTGGCGGAACTTGGCAGAGGTATCCCCCTGGGTCCTGCGCACCGTCATCGAGGGATACAGACTGCAGTTCCGGGTTCGTCCCCCCAGCTTCGCGGGGGTGGTCCAGACCAAGGTACGACCGGAGCAGCGCCTGGTGCTGGGACAGGAAGTACGCACGCTGCTGGAGAAAGGGGCGGTGGAGATCGTTCCCCCGCTGGGAAGCGAGTCAGGTTTCTACAGCCGGTACTTCATCGTTCCCAAAAAGGACGGAGGCCTGCGCCCGATCCTGGATCTGCGGGTTCTGAACCGGTCTCTGAGGAGATACAGGTTCAAGATGCTTACCATCCCCGCCATCGTGAGTCACATCCGGTCCGAGGACTGGTTTGTCACCATAGATCTCAAGGATGCGTACTTCCATATCCCCATCCGTCCATCCCACAGGAAGTTTCTACGGTTTGTCTTCGGAGGCGTGGCATACCAATACAGGGTCCTTCCCTTCGGCCTAGCACTCTCCCCTCGCACCTTCACCAAGTGCATGGATGCAGCTCTGACCCCTCTCAGGCTCCAGGGCATCCGAGTTCTCAATTACATCGACGACTGGCTAATTCTGGCACAATCCCGAGAGCTGGCGGTTCGACATCGAGATGTCGTTCTCGCTCATCTTCAACATTTGGGGCTGAGGCTCAACGTGAAGAAAAGTGTGTTGGTGCCCACCCAGAGAACTACATTCGTAGGGGTGGTGTGGGACTCAGGAACGATGCAGGCACAGCTGTCTCCAGCACGTATCCAGTCCATCTTGACCACAGTAAAGAGAGTGAAGTTGGGCCACGCCATCACGGAAAAACACTTCCGGAGGATATTGGGCCTCATGGCAGCAGCTTCCAGCGTAATACCTTCTGGTCTACTGCACATGAGGGCCCTGCAGTGGTGGCTGAAGACCAAGGGATTCTCCCCGAGGGGAAATCCGTTCCGCCTGATACGGGTCACGCACAAATGTCTTCGCGCCCTATCAGAGTGGAAAAAGCCTTGGTTCTTGTCCCAGGGACCCAAGTTAGGGGCATCTTGTCGCCGTAATCGCTTTCGACAGACGCTTCCCTCACTGGGTGGGGCGCGGTCATGGGAGACTGCTCGGCACAGGGGCTCTGGCAGGAGCATCATTCGTCATGGCACATCAATTGCCTCGAGATGCTGGCAGTATTCCGGGCTCTGAGGAGCTTCCTGCCCGAACTCCGGGGTCACCACGTTCTTGTCAGGTCCGGCAATACGGCAGTGGTGGCCTATCTGAATCACCAGGGGGGTCTGCGCTCGCGCCCTCTTTGCAGACTGGCGCACCAGATCCTCCTGTGGTCCCGACGGAAGCTACTGTCCATCAGAGCGATGTTCATTCCGGGACTTCAGAATCACGGAGCAGACTCACTATCGAGGCAGGGGCCGAGGCCGAGGCCCGGGGAATGGAGACTCCACCCCGAGGTGGTGGAGTCATTGTGCGTAAGGTTCGGGCCCATAGACGTGGACTTGTTTGCGTCTCAAGAGACTACGCACTGTCCTCTATGGTTTTCCCTGACACCTCCGGCCCCACGAGGGCTGGACGCCATGGTGCACTCGTGGCTGAGGCTACGTCTGTACGCTTTTCCCCCGGTCGCTTTGCTCCCGGGGATCCTGGAGAGGGTCCGTCAAGACGGTATTCGGCTACTACTAGTAGCGCCGCTTTGGCCGACCGGGTGTGGTTCTCAGACCTGCTGGATCTCCTGGAAGGTTCGCCATGGCAGGTCCCTCTGAGGAGAGACCTGCTGTCCCGGAAGGGGCCGGGTTCTTCACCCTTGCCCTGTGGCGGCTGTGGGTTTGGCCCTTGAGGGGCGCGAGTACCTAGAGGCGGGCCTAACGACAGGAGCAGTCGAGACACTCCTTAGCTCCAGGGCCCCGTCCACACGGAGGATGTACGGCATCAAATGGAATGTTTTCTCTACATGGTGCAGAGAACGCACGCTGGACCCAGTTACCTGCCCGGTGGTTCAGGTGCTGGAGTTTTTGCAAGACCGCTTTTCTGCAGGCCTTTCCCCATCCACCCTCAAGGTGTATGTGGCAGCTATATCAGCTTTCCACACCCTTTGTAGGGATGGGTCCTTGGGGAGGCTTCCACTAGTCGTACGATTCCTCCGTGGGACCCGGAGGATGAGACCTGTGACTCGCCCCAGAGTTCCCACCTGGGACCTGGCAGTGGTGCTCGAAGCTTTGGCTGAGGCCCCCTTCGAGCCCCTTGAGTCGGCTGAGGCCAAGTACTTGACCCTGAAGATGGCTTTTCTCCTCGCTATCACTTCTCTGAGGAGGGTGGGGGACCTCCAGGCTTTGTCAACTGCTCCACAATGCCTGGAGTTTGCCCCAGGGAATAGGAGGGCCATCCTGCACACCTTTCCAGGATATATTCCTAAGGTGCAGTCCAATGTGATGGGTCCCGTGGTACTGCAGGCATTCCATCCTCCACCTCATGTGACGGCAGAAGGTGAGAGACTGCATTTGCTCTGCCCCGTCAGAGCACTGAGTACGTATACTCAGAGGTCCTCTCAATGGAGGAAGGCAGACCAATTGCTGGTATGTTTCGGGTCCCCCAAGGCTGGGCTCCCCGCTTCCAAACATACGATCAGTAATTGGATCGTTCAGACTATCTCCCTGGCTTATAAGGTGCGCAACTTGCCTTCACCTATGGCTGTAAGGGCTCACTCCACGAGAGGCATGGCAGCCTCCACGGCTCTCCTCTCTGGAGCATCTCTGCAGGAGGTCTGTGATGCAGCTGGCTGGGCCACTCCTCACACCTTCATGCGTTTCTATAGTCTGGACCTTCCCTCCGCACCCGGCACCCGTGGCGCCTCGCTCTAGGTCATGCCCACTGGTTGCCTGCACGCTAGGGCAGGCGGGGGTTCGCACGGCATAGTGGGTATCTCGTTCCCATAGTGTCGTCACCGACGCAGTTCGAGTTCCCCTCGAGGGGAACGTCTCGGGTTACGTAGGTAACCCTTGTTCCCCGAGAAGGGGAACGAGACACTGCGTCGGTTCACCGCACTCTCCCGCCTGGAGTGCCTTGCTTCATAGTAAGAGCTAACGTACCTATGTGCCGGCGTGCTTATATACGCCTACGGTTACGCCGTCACATGCTACCGTTCTCATTAAAGCCAATAGGATTGGAGTAGTTTTCATTCGCATTCAGCCCTGCCACGCCTAAAGGCGTTCCCGTAGTGTCGTCACCGACGCAGTGTCTCGTTCCCCTTTCTCGGAGAACAAGGGTTACCTACGTAACCCGAGACGTTTTCTATAGCAATTTCTATAAATCTAACTTTTCAAAGGAAAACTATTTTTTGATCAAATTGACTACAGTTCAAGACTACAGTTTCTTTGTTCTTAGTCATAAATCCCCCTTCTTTATTGTCATGATATTTTTTTATGTATGTATTTACCATGAGATCCGGCCGTTGTTCGGTAGCAGCTGAATGGTTGTATGACAAGAAGAGAGTTCATGCGACACACAAAACAGATAATTTAATAGAAAATATGGTAACATATAAAGTAAATTAAGTTAAATTAAACCATACATACTGCAGTTATTTAGGGAAAAGACAGTTTGCTCTGCCTCAAAAATGATTGGCTGCAAATTCTCCCCATTTCTTACCTCTATGAGACCCACATTCAGCGCAGAGGTCTAAAAATACTACAGGATTCCACTAACCCTGCCAACCTCCTTTAAATAATTCTCACCTCAGGGAAAAGACTCAGGGCCATCAAAACTAAGACACCCTGTTTCCTCAATAGCACTTAGTGCAGAATCATGAAATCCCTAATTAGCTCTCCAATTCTGCATCAGCACCTTACGAATGCCAAAAACGTACCACTAGTAATTTGTAACTTGTAGTTACTGTACTGCTAAGCACCTGACATTTTATTTTTATTCTTAGAGTTATTTTGCACTAGACCCTGCTGTGTTTTACTTTACTTAATGTACTCCTAAGCACCCAGTGTTTTATTTTGATTTGCTTGTGCACATGCGCCAACGTGCATGCAGCCTGTTGCAGTTGCTCCGTCGTTCGTCATCTTCTTTTCTAACTTTTAACTTTCTTTTTTATATCTCACGTGTGGTATTTTTGGTCTTTACGTAATTTAAACTAGACTCTCTCTAATCATGCAAGTTGAGAGAGTTTTGGTAAGCCACGGCACCATTGCACAGCAACTTCATGGCCGCTTTGTTTACACCCGGGACCAGCTGATCTCGCTGAAGCCGACCAGGGCGTCCAGGCCCACAGACATCCCCACTGAGATATGGAGGAAGACACACAGGTTGCAGAGGAGGAACGAAACGGTGTGGAAAGAGAGAGGGGTCCGGACAACAGAGACTTAGGAGAAGATGTAAAGCCCCCCTCCAGTGTATTTTGACATTTCTGTGCTCATTTCCTTACTATTCAATTAAATTAAATTTTATTTATATGGCGTCAAATCACAACAACAGTTATCTCACAGTGCTTTTCATAAAGAGCAGGTCTAGACCATACTCTGAAGTTATTTACAGAAGCCCAACAATTCCCAGAGCAAGCACTAGGCGACACAGGCAAGGAAAAACTTCCTTTTAAGATGCAGAAACCTCGAGCAGAACCATGGCTCAGGGTGGGCGGCCACCTGCCTCAACCGGTTGGGGGTGAGGGGGAGAGAGAGAGAAGGACAGAGAGATAGGGGAGGGAGGCAGCCTACACAGTATACACACAGACAGTAAAGGTAATGTTGCTATAGACTGAATGAAAAATGGTAAAGATATATATAACTCCCCTCCACCCGCCTGAATCTTTGATGACCATTCTGCTTACTCTGTTCAGGATCTCTTCCCTGCCAGTGTAGGATGGGACTGTAGTTCCTGGTGGACTGGGAATGATACGACCCAGAGGAAAGGTCTGACTGTCCCCTAAACTGTTGATTGCTAACTGTTGGCCTCCAGTATGTTTGGGGTTGGTTTGTTGATAGCATTTGGTTTCCTTTTCTACATCATAAAACATTAATCTCAATTATGCATCACAGAAACTGTAATGTTACTCTAGCACTTTGGTTTCTTTTCTCTTTCAATTTGCTGAGAAATAATGTTAAAAATGACATCTCATATGTGCAGTCCCCTTTTGTGTCCTTCCATGACCTGGGTTGTGACATACTTAATTAGTATTTAAAATATCCTTCTGCATCAGACTTCAAAATAATTTACTTTACTCTCCACCCACACCTTCTGTTGCTACATTTGCCCCCAGAATACATGGCTTTGCAATATTTTTCTTAAATTTTTGATTTTATTTTTGATTTTATTTATTGTTAAAAAAAGCTTCATTTTGAAGTAATGATTAGAATTACTTTGAGTTTAGGACTAGTTGCATGAAAGTTCTTTCTTGTTTCAGCAGTAAACATTATATTGTTTGTAATCAGCGCTGTTCTACATCTGAAAAATGTTCTCACTATCAGACATGATTATAAGCTGTATGGATGCCACTACAGAAACTGTGACACATTTCTCTCTCTCTCTCTCTCTCTCTCTCTCTCTCTCTCTCTCTCTCTCACACACACACACACACACACACACACACACACACAGTGGGAGAGGTCTGGGTGTGACTGCCTCCACCAGGAATGCAGTAGTGTGTGTTTTGATCTCTCCACATACTGCACTCTCTCAACCAGGCTGATCTGTCAGTTTCTGTGTACATTCTGTCTGACAGTGAGACAACGGAGACACTCATTAACTCATGAACACAACAGAATCGAAAAAGGAACAGGTGTGGATAGACTAAGCAAATGAAAGAGGATTTGTATTTTCTTGGACACCTGTGTGTTTTCTGACAAACTTTAAGGAAATCTACATCTGAATCAGCTCTGGGTAACTTTTCTTTCTCTTCTGAAGTGTGGATTATGACTGTGGACTCAGTGAACATTTTGAATTCAACTCTAGCTCTACTTTAAGTGGCACGAGCTGATTTTAGGCATTTTCCTTAGATTACTTCTGAGAATGCATTTTCTATAAACTCTAGAGTAGTCTTCAAGGATAACAAATATAATGTTGACATTAACGTTTGAGCTACCGTGACAGCAGAGTCAGAGTGATCTCTGCAACAAATGTTCATCTGACACCTGACTGTTGCAACACACACTGCTGGAACTGAAAATGGCATATCACTGCATCACATAGAGGTGAGTCACAAAGGTAAGAAAGCCAAGATGATCCACACACTTGTATGTAGAGGATGATGATGTCATAGGTCCATAGACTTTATCAGGCCTAACCAAATTTCCCAGCACAATTGATAGCCTTTAATTTCTACCAATTCTGTTACAGTTTGGTAACACTTTTACACAATTTACAGTGTCACTTTATTCTATAAATTATAAAAGATACCAGTTCCTACTGGCACCTAAATGTAAGTATAGTGGATGAAAAGAAGACAGGGGAGTAAGGAGGAAAGGAGAAATAAACTATACCAAAAGTATCTTTGTAAATGCTGTGTATCTACGAGGCACAGCTGAACTGAAGTTTTGGAAAAATGGTGTCATCAACAACACAATATTTTGCTGACCCTATAAACAATGTTAGATCATGGCACAGAAATACCCCCCCCCCCTTCTAAAGTCTTTTTAATGTGCATGTCACCTTGTCACCTCAATGATAAATTATTCCAAAAAATTATTTATTTTAATTCAGTTATAAATTCCTGGACTTTAACAGCAGTGTTTCAGCATGTTTTCTGCTCATGTTCAGAACTTTCTGCACATTCTGAATTCAGAAACAGTTTGTTTATTACTGAGTTTGTGTTTATTGGCTAATATGGTGAGTGATATCCAGTACACTGTTTCCTATTCATCATTTTTTTTGTTGACTATTTAAGATGGGAAAACTTGTATTTGATCGCAGAGCTGCATACAGCGCATATTCGCTCAGCACCTCCTCTTACTCGCTCGCTCCCTCTCTCTCTCCCGCCAACACATTGACAGCGGACCAGTCTGTTTATTGAATGGTTAGCATCATGAACACCGCTGCACAAATCCGTCCACCGTCAATGTTGGAGATCCCCCTCCGAATTACGCTGTCATTCTGTGGGAAACACTGCAGTAAATCAGACAGGTTGGTAGAAAAACATTCTTGTCTTAAATTTTTGTTAAATGGGTCTGGTAGTGTGACCTTATCACATTTCAGTTTGGTCAAGTAATGTTCCTTTTCTTCGACTGGCAGCTAAGTTTATTTACTTGTTATGGATTGCTTGCGGAAGTCTGTTGGAAGTTAAGTTTGGGCCAGAGTAATGCACATGTGCAGTACCATTTATTTATGTTGTTACCGTTGAAAGCGTTGTATGCGTGAATAGTCTTGGACTCATCCGTTCACTCGTCACACGGCAGCTGCATGGGTTTCGTCAGCACAGGAAACAGAATTAATTAGTTCATGACTCTCAACTGTGGGTCTCTAGGTTTGAGTCGTTTATTTGTCATGTGACAGCTTGGCCACTGTGGAACAGTAATGAACTATTCATTCACCACTGACATGGGTCCTCCTCAGTCTTTCGTTCATTCGTTACTGCCAGCACTGGAGAATGAGAGGTAAGCCGATTGTCAGATAACAGCCACTGGACTGACATTTTCTATTTTGTTGATTGTCACTAGAACCCACCGATCACATCTTACTATCAGAATAATGCGTCCATAAAATAGCAGTGAAAGTAACTCAAGAGTAACTCAAAGATTCAGTACAGACAGTAATAGGCCATTGCAACCAGAGGCTGAACCCACAGCCTTCTTGCTGTGAGGCAACAGTGCTAACCACTGCACCACCACACCACCTGTTATAATAAAGTACACAAGTGTCACAGTCGCCTCCCAGCAAGAAGGTTTTGGGTTCATACCCTGGTTGCCCTGGCCTTTCTGTGTGGAGTTTGCATGTTCTTCCCATGTCTGCGTGGGTTCTCTCCAGGTGCGCTGGCTTCCTCCCACTGTTCAAAGACATGGGGACTAGGTTCATTGGTGGCTCTAAATTGTCCTTAGGTGTGAGTGTGACTGGTTGTTTGTCTATGTGTGGCCCTGTTATGGATTGGCGGCCTTTCGCCTGATGTCAGCTGGGATTGGTTCCAGCCGCCCGCGATCCTGTATGCACACACATTTTACACAGATTTCCCTTTATAAATCACAATTTACTTGAAATATGGCCAGTGACCCAACCCTTTAGTTGCCTGTAAATGATCAGTAAAACACCCCTCATTAATATTAATATGTATGTGATCCCCTACGGGGATCGATCAAGCATTGATTAAACCCTGCGAATGCTGAGCATTAGGATGAATTATGACCCTGTCATCAATCTATACACAACATGGCAACATGGGCACACACACACACACACACACACATACAGTGCTGATCATTTCAATTGACATGCTGTTATGTAAAACACATTTAGTGACTGAGGGCAAGGACACTGTCAGACACCAACAAAGCCTGCATGGGCATCAGTTGTAAGAGTTCCAGTACTTGGATTTATTGTTATTTATTCATTGACCCCCTGTCCACTACGTGGCCAGCAGGCAAACATAGTTAAAGACCAGCTGGTGAACATAGAGGAGCATTTAGCAGCTACAGAGCCAGATATTTTGACAGGAGAGGCTGGAGACCCAATCCGAGCTGACAGTGGCTGTGTCACCCAACGCTGGTCTCCAAACCACGTTTTGTCAAGAAAACACACGTGAAATGTGAAACGGGAAATGAGTACTACACACGAAACAAGTGTTGTTATTTTGTTACAGATAAAGACTATAAAGACAAAGAATCTGGTTGAAAGAATGGATTAGCACACGCAGGTAGAAGGGATCGTCTGAGCTACAGAGAGAGCTGGAGGGGAGGAAAAGTGTTATGCGGTGAAAAAGTAGCTGCCTGCTCTGCCAGCTGCCTGCTCTCATTGGTTGGATGCATACCTGTCAAGTATCCCCTTTTGGACCTGAAAGTCCCGTATTTTACCCTTCTTTCCCGCCATCCTCAGCCGCCGTCATCTCAAACTCACCTGACCCAATCTGAGCTCTGTCACTAGCCTCGCGATAACTGCCACCTGCAGGTTAGACAACAGAACTGTTACTCTACTCTCATGTAAAATTAACTCTGGCCCAGCCCACAAATACACTCCTTCCAAAACAGTCTTAAAGAAGCAAAGTCTGCAACAAATTTGTACAATAACTCACTAAAAGAGTAAAGAAAAGTTATATGAAATTAAAAGAAAAAATTTAAAAGAAAAGCAATATGAAATGAAAAGAATGTGTGGAATGAAAATAAAATGTAAATGTAAAGACAAGCAATGTTAAATGAACAGAAAATATGCAAATAAGCATTTAAATAAATGCTCTTCATATATACCCTGTTGTGTTTTCACCTGTCTTAAAATGTAAGGGATACTGGAGCTTGGTTGGGGTGGTGGCACTGCTCGTGGTGGGCACCGTAAAATTTCCCTTATTTTCAAATCCAAAACTTGACAGGTATGGCTTAATGTGGATGTCGAGTTGGCCGACTCTTCCAGATATTTGGCATGCTAGATATCTGGCAGACATTCGCGATGTTTCAGAAATGTGTCGGGGAGCCGTTTTGATGTGTCGTTGTGTAGTTCACACATGCTGGCGACCGCTGATTGACCACTGATTTACCCCCGATCACAAGCCTCTCAAATCAGGCTCAAAACATGTAGTGTGAACTAGGCTTTACTGTATATCGACCATCTCTCCAAATGAATATGGATGGTGCTTGTTTGCTAGACATTAGTATGGTCAGCTTTGTAAGACCATAAGATGTCGTATAGCTTGTTGTGGAGTTTTGCCCTTAAGTGTTAAAAAAGTTAATGCAGATTAAAGTAACAAAAATATGTTCAACCTTGACTCATTCAAAACAGCATGTTTTTGCTGTGTTACTACACATCCATGTTGTAAAAGATTCTAATCTGTATAGCGTTATTTTAGTGTAGGGCAAATTGAATCTGAATATAATAGTTTTGAATTTGAAACATGAACATTGAATGCAAAATTTGATATTGTATTTTACAGACTGAAATTGAATCTAATGGTTTTAAACTATATTGAACTAATATTGCTTTCATCTTTTGAGTTCCAAATTCAGTTTCTCAAAATTCAGTTTCAACCCAGAGGCACTCATCCAAGGGACTCAAGACTAGAATAGAAGAGCTCTGATTCAGTCCAACTCCTTTCAAAGAACTTGAGGCACTGGTAGTTTAATCTTTTGTTCGTCTATTGTTCATCACCACTCACCTCTACACAAGTCAAGAAAAACACTGCTGGGAGGGGCTGCTGCCTGTCTGTGTGCTACTGCGGGGAGACAGGAGGGAGAGAGAGAGAGAGAGCATCAGAGATCGACAAAGTCTCATCTCCCGACCTGATATTTAGATTTTTTTTTAAGTAAATATATTTGTTTGACATGGAAAGCTGGGCGTAAACAGGAATAAATATACTGTATATATAAATTAATTTATGTAAAAACTTTCTCTTGAGGAAGAAAAAGGGCAGGTGCTTGAGCCCCTTTTGATGTCTATGTGTGCATGTGCCTGCTTCTGTATCCTTTAGAGCTCTGTGTTACTTATGTAACCTAGCATGGAAGCATTTCAACACATATTCCATCCATCCATCCATCCATCCATCCATCCATCCATCCATCGTCAACCGCTTATCCTGTGTACAGGGTCGCGGGGGGGCTGGAGCCTATCCCAGTTGACATTGGGCGATAGGCGGGGTACACCCTAGACAGGTCGCCAGTCCATCGCAGGGCCACACATAGACGCACAACCACTCACACCCAAGGACAATTTAGAGACACCAATTAACCTAGCCTGCATGTCTTTGGATGGTGGGAGGAAGCTGGAGAGAACCCACGCAAACACGGGGAGAACATGCAAACTCCACACAGAAAGGCCCTGGCAACCGGGGTTTGAACCCACGACCTTCTTGCTGGGAGGCGACAGTGCTAACCACTGCACCACCGTGCCGCCCTTCAACACATTTTCATTTTTTAAAAATTCTGATCAGCCACAAATTAACTTAATGGTTTCTTCAGCTTTAAATTAAATATCAGTCCCACAGTGATTATCTAAGAGTTGTTGGAACTGTGCTGGTAAGTGTCGTTTTTATATGACATGAAAAGAGAGTGTTCTCCAGCCTTGACTAGGCCCTACAGGTAACTGTGCCAATAAGTGAAGCCTCCAGGACTTTCATTTTTATTCTTCTTCTATCCCCTACAATTATCTTATATTAATTGCACTTTTTTTGTTAACTGTTACTTTTTTCCCTAGGTTTTTACCTAGGGATGTCACACGTGCTATTAGCTCTTACTAGTATGTATTGTCAGTTGTAGAACTCTTACTGTATTGATGCTTTATTGACGCTTGTATGTTGTTCCTCAAATGTCCTCAAAAGTGGCTTTGGATAAAAGTGTCTGCCAAATGAGAGAATGTAAATGTAAATGTAATTATAGAATGTTTTATTCCCCAAAATATTTTAAAAATATTTTTTATGCCTGTTGACAGTATTTTTTGTTTTATGAAATGATAAGAGATCCAAAAGCCCCTCTGTAAAAAATTTGAGTACAATGTGTCAGCAAAATAAAACAATGATTTTGAACCTGACTTAATCCACTGACCTAAACTAGCTCATATTTCATTAGATACTGCCTCATTTACATTGTTAAACAATATATTTCAGAAAACCTGTAATACATAAAAATATTGCCTTAAATACTTCCAGCAGGATGATGCACCATGTCACAAAGCTCAAATTATCTCAAACTGGCTTCTTTAACATAACAATGAGTTCACCTGTACTCCAGTGGCCTCCACGGTAACCAGATCTCAATCCAACACAGCTTTGGGATGTGGTGGAACGGGAGATTCACATCAAGAATGTGCAGTCGACAAATCTGCAGCAACTGTGTGATGCTATCATGTCAATATGGACCAGAGTCTCTGAAGAATGTTTCCAACACCTTGTTGAAAGGATGCCACAAAGAATTAAAGCCCTGTCTACTCGAACATGGGTATTTTGAAAACCATGACTTTTTCTATGCGGTTTGGTCGTTTGTACACAGAAACGCAGTATCAGGTCACTGAAACGGAACATTTTTGAAAACTCCTGCCAGGGTGAAGATTTTAAGAAATACCAGTTGCAGTGTTGCCGTGTAGAAAGTAAAACCGGAGTTTTTGTCTTGCGATGTCAGAGTGTGTGTTGTTATCTGCTGTGTTTGATGTCAAATTGTGTGCCATTGCCTGCTTTGTTTACGATTTTCTTAGGCTCTGATTGGCCAACATGGCTTTACGGTTAGGGTTATATTGCCACCTGGTTGTTTGGCGTGATCTTGGCAGAGCTTGATTGCGTGTTCTTGCATTTTCATGTAGACAGTCTTTTTTTTTAAATGAAGGAGGAAGAACTCTGGTTATAAAAATACCTGTGTAAGTGTGGGTTAGGTCTAAGACAGTTCTGAAGGCAAAAGGGGGTCTGACCTGGTAGCAGGGTGTACCTAATAAAGTGGCTGGTGAGTGTATAACCATGGCTGAAGTGCACCTACGTAAACAACCTGAATGAGAACAAAAACAAATCCCAGTTTTGTTTAGGTTCTCGCTACTAATTGTTTTTATTCATGAATTAGTTCATAATGCAGAGTGTGGCCTTCTAAGAGAAAAATTGGACACACATGTGCTCACACACACGTGCACACACACACACACACGTGTGTTGAAAAAAGTATGTACTTTTTTCAACACACGCACACCATTTTCCAACAACCATATGACACATAATTTTGCTGCATGCTTTAAAAGGGAAAAGCAGCACAAACTGGAGGATAAATATAAAAATTAAAATTGAAAGCTAGTAGTCCAAAATGAAATCTTTCCTGAAAGATTCCTGAAAGGAATGCATCCGTTTAGGTTAGGATAAATGTGGGATCCAAAAAGGCATTTTGGTTTTCAATAGGACATTTTTTGTCATAAGGGACAAATGTGTCAGTTTTTGCATAGCTTAGCCGTTTTAGGCTAATTTAAGGAACTTTCAATTCAATTTTATTTATATAGCGCCAAATCACAACAACAGTTATCTCACAGCGCTTTTCATAAAGAGCAGGTCTAGACCATACTCTGAAGTTATTACAGAAGCCCAACAATTCCCACCAAGACCAGCACTAGGCGACACAGGCAAGGAAAAACTTCCTTTTAAGAGGCAGAAACCTCGAGCAGAACCATGGCTCAGGGTGGGCGGCCATCTGCCTCGACCGGATGGGGGTGAGGGGGAGAGAGAGAGAGAGAAGAGAGAGGCAGCCTACTGCGACGACAATTAGAAATTTTCCAAAAATTGAATATCCACTGTGAAATTTAAGATATATATATCAAAAGGGCTTGAAAATAAAAAAAAATGGACGACACAAAATGTCCCCTGGGACTCTTAAGAGTTATTGAGTAAGCAACTAGGAAAGTTTCATGGTGATATCTATTAGTTAGTTTTTTTTACACTATTCACCTGCAGTAACTCCAGTCTTGAATCTGGTTAAGGATCACTTGTCACTGGGTTGACTGTCCTTAATCAGTACAGCTTCTTTCTGCTGAGGGTGTGTCTCTGCCTGCTTGTCTGTCAAGTCAGCATACTTCACCTTCCTGCTGCTCCTGAATCACCTGTCAGCCCAGTCTGGCCTAAACACTAACCTGTTCTTTACTGCTGCCATTGGAGCCAACATTTACTTACTGACTGGAAGTCAATCGTTAATCAGCAATCCCAGTATAAACTGAAAATGGCAGCACTGTCAATTCTTGCTTCAGGCTTCACATTGCCTAGTAAAGTAACCATCTCATTTATTCAAGAAAATTTGACATCTGACGTAAAAGTCTGTATAAACCTTGTGATTTGTAGGATTAAACTGGCAATCTAATAATGTCGGCATGACCTATTAGCGACAGTTAACTATTGTAAGACAAGTTATCTTTAGCTAGATAACTTTTGCTGTGTCCTATTTCCCTACTGCATACTTTATACTAATATCTATATTATAGTGTATAGTTAAATGTCCATGAGGTAGGTAGGTAGGTTTACTGTCACAATACAACAAGTTGTAGGGTGAAACTGAGTTTTGTGACTTCCTTCTGCTACACAGCAGACTATACACATTAATACAGAATCAATAATGAAAGATGGTAACAGAAATAAACTATCATCAATGGAGCAGTGCTGAGGATGGAATTAGAGTTTAAGAGTCTGATAGCTTGGAGGGAAAAGCTGCTCTGCAGTCTGGTGGTGTGGCAGCAGAAACTTCTGTATCTCTTCCCAGAAGGCAGCAGGGTGAACTGCCTTCTGGGTGGGTACTGTCCTTTAGTATCCTTTGGGCTCAGCAGGCACCTCACCTCACCGATATCACTGATGCTCGGAAGATGGGCACCAATGATCTTCTGAGGAGTTTAATCACCCGCTGTCCAGTCCTGGACTGTGCACATCCCATGTTAGTGATGTTTCAAGTCAAGATGCTTTCTATTGCTCCTCTGTAAAAGCTGACAAGAACTTGTCGTGGAAATTTGGCCTCGTGAACAAATGCACAAATCAAAATGGTCACAATCAAACTTAAACCTGCAAACTAGGGCTGGGCCTGAATAGTCAAAGATTCAACGCTTCAATGGGCGGAGTCTGATTCAACTGTCAGTCTCACAGTCAAAGCTTCAAAACAGCATTATGAAATGAGGATCATACCATTTTGACGATATGGGGGTGCTCAACATCTGATTTTAAATAGATAGAACAACCAGTTTTCTCCTAATAAGTTAATATGCTGCCTATTACAATATAGACTTCAAGATATAACGCTGTAAATAAAAATGTGAAAAGAAAGAAGCCTTTAATAATTTTTTTAAAAGTGCGTGAATAAATCCAAAATTGTAACCTTAGCACTTAAGGAAGGGGGCGTCAGTGCTCATAACTGGTCATAACGTGTATGTGTGTAGTGGAACACCTGCTGAAGAGACGGAGCCCCAGCTTTTTAAAAAAGACATTTTTTAAAGAAACAGTGACATTTTGAAAACCCAAACAGAGAACAATATTTTATGCAGTAGTGGTTCATGTTCTGATATACAATGTATTTCAAACCAGGATTTAAAAAATCAATAACTTTAAATTTAAAACACTGAGGGTCAGTTCCACAGCCTTGTTTACCCTGTAACCTGTCAACTGACAATGTGTGAATTAAATGAATGAAGTTTGATATTGAGGATCAAGCATCAGATATCAGTATACATTAATCATCTGGAAAGTTTCCAGCCTCCCAATGCAACTTTCTTTTAGCCTTCTGTACTCCAATGGCTTCTGACAGAGGTTGAAGGACAATGATGAACTACATGATCGATCAAAGGAACCCGTTTTGTACACCTGACATGGGGACAATCTCAAGTTCTTGTTAATGACTATTATCTTAGGTTCCTAATGTAATAGTTGGAGTTTTCCAAATTTATTAAACACATAGAATAGACGTCTCCAATGTCTTAGAGGCTTTCTCAGTATCTAGAGATGATCTGATGATGTCTGTCCCTGTACAAAACCAGCCTGTTGCAGTATGTAGTACTGGCAGTTGCTGGTTGTGTGTGAACTACTCAAAACGGCATCCCTGACGCATCGCTGACACATCACCAAAGCAATGTCTTATACTTGCTATCATTATAATAACAAACAACAGCTGGTTTGTGTGTAGTGTCGTGTCATTTCACATTTCACATTTCACGTGTGTTTTCTTGACAAAACGTGGTTTGGAGACCAGCGTCGGATGACACAGCCGCGGTCAGCTCATGTAGTGTGTGACCCCCTGTCACCAATCAGTCATATAGACTTCGCCACAACGACTTCAACACTCCCGTCACAAGACGGCAAGTTGTGTAGTCTTGTTACAGCACAGTGATCGGCCAACACTAAAAGTCGTGTAGTCTGCACGAGTCTTTATATGGACGTTGCTATGTTGAACCACCATGTTTCTACAGAAGCCTTAATGGACAAGTGGCTCTACAGAGTGAGATTCATCACTACATTGAATGTGTGCAAAGGAGAAGTAAGAAGAAGAAGAACAAGAAAAAGAAGAAGAAGTTGTAGTAATAGTAGTAGTAGTATTAGTCATCTGGTTTATTAGATGTAAGAAGAGAAGTGAAATTTGGACAAACGAAGGGGCACACGTATTATTTAGCACAAAAGCCAACAGAGAGTATCAGCCACCGTAGCTTCTCCTACCCACTTGGAAAGGGGAGGGGGGAGCACTGACTGAGCAGTTTACACACTGAACCTTTAATAAATTAGGTTGTTGATTGTAAGAGTTACAGTTGACCACAGTTTAAGAGATATATAGATTAGATAAATTTTTACTGGTGTACAAGCACTATAAATAAGCATAAATTATACCACAGAATGTACCACAAAAACTGTAACATAGCAAACAATATGGTCAGTTTGTATATCACCACTAAGAACCACACTTAACCAAAACATTCCATAAAATATATCAAAAAGCACTAGCAATGTGTATTACACTGCCAAATCAACAATATTTAGAAAACCAATATCTTGTGAAACTGATGTTCAGCACTTGAGTTCTGACTGTGTAAGGACAGCTACACTGAAACTTTTTTTTGTGGTGGAACGTACCAAAATACCGCTTCTATCATAAATCAGATCCTTAAAAATGATCCAACACAGGGCTGTGATGGAAGTGCACTCAGCCACACCTCATGACTCAGCAGTGTGAACTAGAACAGCTCCAGTTGTGGCTTGTTCATCACACCCAAATCAATGTGTGTGTCTAGTTGTATTTGTGCAGTTTGCACAATTTTGGACACGTGTTTGTGGGTGTGCAAGCCACCAAATATACATGGAATATATATACATGGAATATATATACATGGAATATATATATATATATATATATATATATATATATATATATATATATATATATATATATATATATATATATATATATATATACATGGAACATATATATATAATCCATGTTTTCCATGACACCTATAGATTTATATATATATACTGTATATATATATATATATATATATATATATATATATATATATATATACATATATATATACATATATATATATATATATATATATATATATATATATATATATATATATATATATAATGTTTGTTGATCTGTTGGTCTGTTTGGATAATTAATACTTAATAATCAGAGGAAACTTAATAACTTAATAATAAGAGGTTAATTTTATAGGTGTCATGGAAAACATCAAGCCATTTCATTAAGCCACTTCCTGAAACATGGGGAGAGTGGAGACTTCCAGTCCAGTAATATTACATTTTTAGCTGCAACCACACCTGTTCTAATAATCTGCTTCTAATGGGAAGGAAGGCCCCTTGTATTGTCAGAGCAACCAAAAATCGATGTCCACCTTCACCAGCTTCATAAACTTTGTCAAAAAATACTCCATTAGTTTTCCACTATAGTCAATAAGTTTGCAGTCAAAAACTTCTCTGGTGACGGTCAAGAGTCAGTGCATAAGAGTTTATTCCAAAACAGGACAGATAAACCCGTACAACATCCCTGTAAGTCGGAGGATGGAGTCAACCCTGTGGTCTGCAGAGAGCCTTATATCCCCCGGGGCTGGTTTGCCCCCTCCTTTCCTCATGGTGAACTTCTTATCCTCTGCTGTCATACTGCTTACATGTGTTGTTTTACCAATTAACACTGTTCTCGGGCTGTCATTTGTTACTGTATTGTTGACTTGCTATATTTTTATACTAGTAGTACTACTATACTACTAACCTGAAGTTACATTTCAACTTCAGTCTCACCATATTTTTTCAAAGTTATGCATTCATAAAGAGACAGACAATTATATTTCTTTAAAAAATAATACAAGAATAACACATGTAATGCTGTATCTTTCATTAATGCTTGGTTATGCTGGCTGTTTTCTGCTTTCTGCTTATCATCTCTGGGACATGTTTTTGTAAAGCATCTGTTGGTTTTTCCGTCATCCACTATCTGCCATTTCAGCAAGCTTCTGTCGGTTTTTCTGTCATCAAAAATTCCTTCAGCAGGTTTACCCAAAGTTCACACAGGCTGATGACTGATGACTGTTTTTTGACTGATGTCTGTTTTTTGTCTGCACTGCTCCCCCTCTCTGTGTCCCGGAGATGCCCTCTGCTGATCATGCTATTTTAACCATAACCTCACTTTCTGGTATAAGCTGGTGTCTTTTGTGCTGTGTGCTAGAGACTGGACATTCTTACTGTGATGGACTATATTGATATATGTTTTATAACACAATTTTCACTAATTCTGCTTCTACATTTTCCTTTGCTGTTTTTTTGATGCTGTGTTAATGTGTTCCCTCACTCTGCTCCCAAAGCATACGTGCTTGCTTACTGACATACATGTACTACTGCTGAGCCTGGGCAGTTAGATACAAAAAGAAGCGCATACACTCAGAGTTATAGAGTTTTAACACTGTGATCCTAACTTTACAATCTACAACTTTAAATGATGACAATGTGGACCACCATCGCTCTGATAATTAATAATAATAATTAACAATTTAGGCTATAATGCTCTAAAATAATTCACAACAAAATCGAATTGATTGAAGAAAAACTAGAAGACGTTTTGTACTTCATCCAAGACACTCTTTCAGTTCCGACCGATTGGAAGGGAAACTCAGCTATTTAACCTGTGTTGAATTGTTAGTTAGGATCGTCGATACCGCTGGTTTGTTAGTGCTCCTGGCTGTTGACAGTTCTCATGTTCGCTAGAGCCACCCGTGGCCAAGTCTGAACGACCATCGTTGGCATCTTCACCTGAGGCCAAGAGGAAATGCTTGTTCATTTTACTGGGAAGTGATGAAAGGACAGTATTGTAAGTGGGGGAGAAGTGGTGGCGTAGACCCCTTCCTCTGTTCAGCGACGGCTTCTCAACCCGGGTCTAGATGGCTTCCTTGACACCTCTTTCAAACCATCCATCCTCTCTGTCTAAAATGTGCACCTGGTGGTCCTCAAACAAAGTGTCCTTTATCTTTCAGATGTAAATCAACTGCTGTGCTTGCACTCCCCTAAATTGACTTAACTTTTGAGCTTTAATAATTAGCTGTCAACATGTTTTTTTTAAGGATGGTATTCTATTCATATTTTAGTTTTACGATCTTATTGTAGTCAGACTGTAAGAGGGAGAATCAGTACGTTTCCGAAAGTGCTGGAAGCAATAGCCATAAGGTGATTTGGACCACGTATGGAAGTGGCCCAAATCTGAACTGGAAAAGATCAGATTCCATGTGACTTGGCCTGTTCACACTGTTATAAAAAAGATCAGATCTGAGTCACATAAAATCGGATTTGGGTCACTTTGTCCTGCAGTCTGAACGTAGCCTTAGAGTCAGCATGATTAGAGTATTCAGGTCAGGTGTGTGATCGGCAACCACCAGCTGGTGATGAAGCCAAAACTGGAGACCAGGTTAAGCCCACAGGCTCTGTTGAGGAGAGAGATAGAGAGAAAGAGAGAGAAAGAATGCAAACACAGCCAAAACTGAAGAAAAACTCTGACTTACACACCAGCTGTCACTGGGTGTCACGACAGGAGGGCCGTGATAGAAGTTTTTTTTCCTTTAAATTAGCTTATCAATTAATTGCATATTTTATTTTATTTTATTTTAGTGCATTCATTTTTCCCAAATGTCTCTATTGCTGTCTCACTATTGTCCTCAATCTGGTTTAATGTACATAATTGAGCACTTCATTCAAAAATCAAGCAAATGTAGTATTTGCTTGATTTGATGCATCAAGATCAGTACCAGAGGAGGTAGTCCATTTTGATTGATATTTTCTATCCTCCTCTTTAGTCAATACTGCTGGTGAGGTCCCTGCTGTCACCATGGCGTCCCAGGTGAAGCAACCCCAGGGGCATGGCCTATCTTCTCTGTTTTCTTGCTGTTTTAAAGGAAGTGACCAACCAGAGATCACCTACTGCCATGACAACATCAATACTGTGGCTGCACTGGAGCCCACTCTGCCTATGCCACCCCTTCATGAGCTGGACTCCATGTTCACTGAGCTGGTGGTGAGTACAAGACCAGAGTCAGTATTTCTCTGCTTAACACCGGGTATTTATACAGTATCTGCCTTCAGACATTCATTATTATTCAACAGCTTTCTTCTTCGCTTCCCTTTCTATCTTTTCATTTTTCTATCCCAGGATGAACTGGACCTCACAGAGGAGCACAGAGCAGCCATGTTTGCTTTGTCAGCAGAGAAAAAATGGCAAATCTACTGTAGTAAGAAAATGGTAATAATAATATACATATATATAGCTATATATGCTAACTACAACAGCCAACTTATCTGTGTTGGCACAGTATTAAGCTCCTGGGCAGCTGCTTGTTGTCATCACTTAAGAGTTTCATATGTCTCCCCCTTCAGCAATTTGGTTGAAAGGCAGGAACCAACCAAATCAATCAACCAAATTGATTTTTCTGGCTCCAGTAACTGACAAAGATGACATCAATCAGAAAACTGAAATTTTAAAAAAGTATTTTCAAAAACCTGTGGGTGATGTCTCAAATCCTCATGATGTCCATATTTTCAATCATCTTGTACTACAATGCATGGCTATATCTACCTACAAGTAGTTGTTTGACTTGTTTGGCAGCTGGAATCATGCACCCATCCTGTGTACTTTTTTTACAAACTTCTTAGATATAAGTGCCATACCTAGCCATACATAATATACTTTTTCAGTAGCATGCTGAATGCATGCATTTTCTTTGATTATATTTTTAAAAAGGCTGATAGGCAACAAATAAGACATGGTTTTGTTTAGCATGACCCTGACCTGTGTGTCCGAATATATGTGCATTCCAGGAGGCAGAGGAGAACAAAGGAGCATCCAGTTGGCCGGAGTATTATATTGACCAGCTCAGGTCCATGGCTGCTGTGAGTTCCTAGCACAGACACAGACAGACAGATTTTGCTTTATTTTGTAAAAAATATTGATAATTTCTAAAACTGTTACCCCCTTGTAGTAGTATCCAAAAGGACAGTGTTTAAATGACAATGCATACTAAATTTATTTCAACAGTCATTTTACACATGGAGGCTTTGAGTTTGGTTATTTTTTTCATGATAGAATGGAAATACATTCATTGATAAATATGTTATTTGATTTTGAATTCTAATCTAATTAATTCTAATTAATGTAGCTTAAAATCAGCTGATATCACAGAGTGCACCTAACCTACACTATAAACCACCAACATTTAGTTCTGGTGAGGAGCCAAAGGCACGGTTTGGCCAAACTCTCTGAATGTGTATTTAACCTATTTGGAGTTGTGGAAAATTTGTGAGGCATTGTTTTGTTTATCCTCTCCCAGAGGAAGACTCTGCTGGCACTGGAGGATGAGGAAGAGCAGGGAGGACATACGATCGTAGATAGTCTAAAGACAGCACTGAGGACACAGTCAATGAGGTAAAATTCCGGACACACTGGTTATTCTGAAAATGTAGAGATTTCCCAAAACTTACATTTTATTATGCCCTGCACTGCGGTGAAGCTGCCATTCTTATCAATCTCTTCCAGGTTTGTGACACGTTTTATTGACTTGGATGGCCTGTCTTGTATCCTGAATTTCCTCAAGTCAATGGACTACGAGACCACAGAGTCTTCGATCCACACCTCCTTGATCGGCTGCATCAAAGCTCTGATGAACAATTCTCAGGGCAGAGCTCATGTCCTGGGTCACTGTGAGAGCATTAATATCATTGCACAGAGTCTCGCCACTGAAAACATCAAAACCAAAGTAGGTGGAACACAGACAGCACATGGGATACTGTGGAACATGGAAGCAGATTTGTTAGAGGGGGGAGTGGGTGAGTGCAGGAACTCCATGGTTTCTTGTGTGCTGGTTTGAATTTAGGTTCTATTCTACATGGATTGATCACCGAATAGGCTGGGTCTGTGGCATACGTCTAGTGAAGTTTTGTTAACAGATCAGATCAGATTTTTACAAAGATCTAAGGAGATAATACTAGAGAGGGTGACAAGAATGATGCACTCAAGTCAAACTGTCACTACAAAGTTTGGATTTCATGTTTTTTGATCACAGATTTTATAAATGATTTTGGTCAAACCTTTACCATGTCCCCGTAAATAATTATAAAATTCTTTCTCCTGCTCATTTGTAATTGACCATTTTTCTTTGTCTCCTCAGGTTGCAGTGTTAGAGATCCTCGGTGCAGTGTGTTTGGTGCCAGGAGGCCACAAGAAAGTATTAGAAGCCATGCTGCACTACCAGAAATTTTCCTCAGAGAGAACACGCTTTCAGGTCAGCTTTTGTTAACTTGTATGTCCTTTGTTCAGTTTTCTGCAAAGGATTATGCAAGTGTGGATAAAATGGATTCATCAGATTTCTTGACACGATGACCCAAAGCTAGCAAACAAAGCAAACAGGTTCTTTAAAAGGTGGTGGTATTGCCATCACTTTTAAGGCATTTTAAGTGTTCCGTAATCATTAACAATATAGCAACCACCAGACAAACACGGCAAACAAGACAGAACACATAATACAAAAGCTCACCATGATATAGATTGATTTCAATTTACATTTATTTCATTTAAATATAATTATTGATATACGTAGGATTTGTCCTGGCAAGTCTTCAAAATCATTAGGAATTAACCTCAGGTGACCATAATATTTGAATCAGTTTGTGGCAGAAAGTGATTGGTATCATTATATTTGAGTCCACAGCCAGTAGGGCAAGCATGTTTTTTGAAGAGCATGAAGAGCAAAAGCTATTATCCATGCAAACAGGTTTTTAATAGTACTGTATAACTTGGATATTTTCTTTTCTGGGCGCAGACCCTGCTGACAGATTTGGATAGATCCACCGGTCGTTACAGAGATGAAGTTAATCTGAAGACTGCCATTATGTCCTTTATCAACGCTGTGCTCAGCCAGGGAGCAGGAGAGGTGAAGAACTATTTATCTGTGTCTCTCTTAAAATCCTCTGTTTTGAATATCCATCTATTATGTCAAATGTACAATATGATACATTTCAGTACCCTCTTTTCTTCAACATGTATCCTCTTAAAGACATTTTTCTTTTTTTATTATCAAAAGTCCATCTCTCTTTGCTTTCTGACTTCCCTACTCTGCCTCTTGCTCTCAGCCCCAAGCACATTGGTTCCGACTGAAGACGTTCACTAATAAGGACCACGCCAATATTAGATTTTATAGTGGTTTATTATGATGAATAGTTATGGAAGGAGGGGTCGAGAGGGGAGGGATGAAAAGGGGAGGGATGAAGGGGTCAAGCAGGTTGTTTAGGGTTTAGTGGCTAGGAACTCGTCTCGAGGGGGCTCGTCTCCATAAGCAGCTTGGTCTTATGAACGCCCCCTGTGGTTCCTGTTGTAGAAGAAGACAAAATGATTACTAGGCAGAATAATGTATTTTAGCATGCATGCAAACTCTGTGCAGAGAGGCCTGGGCTGAGCGAGGTCTAAACTCAGAACCTTTGAGGCTGTGAGGCCGCAGTGCTGGTCACTCGGCCACCGTGCTGCCCATTAAAAGAGGTTAACAATCAGGGTTTGGGTGGGAGGGATGTGAAAACTGAGAAACGGGAGAGAAAACGGGTTAGACAGTTTACTTTGCATGTGACTGGATTTGAGAAGCACAGGCGGATGGAGTGAGTGAAGTACGGGTGGTTGATTGGAGGAATTCAATGAAGTGCAGGTGGTAGCATAGTGAGGGAGGCGTGGTCCTGTTCCTGAACCTCAGTTTACATAACTCCATTAAATCTTTAAGAACAACCCACAAACTGCAACGGTGTGGCTCACTGATGTGTAATAATAATTTTTTTCGGAGGTCTGTGGCAGAGAGGAATGAGATACATCAAGCTTTGGCAGACAGATGGTTTGGATTTGTTAACACTAAAAAAAATAATGCTGCCAGTCTGAAATTGGTTAGACACATATACTGTCTATAGTACATTCTGTCAAGTGTTTTACATATTGATCACATCTTGGTCTTGAGGTAAAGGTACATTTCTCTGTACAGTTTATTTTATTTACAGCTGCATTCAATTTTTCATTGTTGTAGGGTTTGCCTGCAGCCACTTCCATGTGACGGCTTTCTTGAAGTCTATTGAGTTGTCATTGGTAGAGTAGTAGATCTAGAAAGACATTACCCATGCCACTACCTGATGTTTTCTGCTGTTTGTTAGGAAAGCTGAAACAATAACTGTGATCAGGCACAAGTGTAGCTCCACTACTGTACCACTAGTGACATCTGGCCTATCTCTACATACTGTCTACCAAAATGATACCTATGATGATTACATTATATTATTACATGATATGTTGATTACATTATTTCCTCCACTCTAATCCTGTTGTGTGTTTGAATGTGAGTGTGTTTTCAGACAAGTCTGGAGTTCCGTATCCATTTGCGCTATGAGTTTCTGATGTTGGGCATTCAGCCAGTCATTGACAAATTACATTCCCATGCCAACACCAACCTAGACAGGTACATCGGGGGCACCAAAAAGTGCTAGCATCAATATTGTGTCATGAAACTAATGATAAGTAAGAGGTCAGGAGAACATATTCACTTGTCATGGGTATTGTTGATTTCAGACATCTGGACTTCTTTGAGATGTTGCGGAATGACGATGAGCTTCTGATGTCCAAACGCTTTGATGTTGTAAGTCATTTAGACAAAACATTACACTGCTTCAATACTGTTTTCTATTTATTACATGCTTTGGATCCAATGAACAGCCAAAATACAAGCTCTTACGGATAAACACACTGAACATTATTAGTTCTGGTACACACCACAACTTTAAAGGACATTTTATAGATTCATGTAAATCAAAATAACATGCTGCATATTATTGTAGTTAACAAAGTTGTAGTTAACAAATATATACCACTAATGACTAGTGTTTTTCAAAGTTCCTTTATAATAAAAGATACTTGAGACAGCTCATCAACATTACATTTCTCTTTTATTGTCAAATAGAATATGAAAATGCAAATCAGATGTGCAATGTGTTACACACCCTATGATGTCTTTTGGTACATTGTCTCAGGTCCATATAGAAACTAAAAGTGCCAGCCAGATATTTGAGCTAATCAAGAGGAAACTGAACCACACTGAAGCTTACCCTCACCTCCTGTCTGTTCTGCAGCACTGTCTCATGATGCCATGTAAGACTGTCTGTCTGTCTGTCTGCCTGCCTGCAATTTACTTATTTCCTTTTTATTTATTGTCTTTAAATGATCCATGACCGTGGCCGCTTTTTCCTCTGCTGATTCCTCTCTGTCCGTCTGCAGATAAGCAGAACAGTTCCACACTTCAGTACTGGGTGCTGCTGGACAGAATAGTTCAGCAGCTGGTTCTGCAGACAGACAAAGGTGACAACCCTGATGTTGCTCCACTGGAGGATTTCAACGTTAAAAGTATTGTACGCATGTAAGTTTCCAGCTTTCCTAACTCGGGGCATGAGCATCAGTGCTGCAAACTACAGTTTGTAATAATGATGACGGATGATTCAAGATTAAAAAAAAAACTTTTTCAGTTACATTTCACATTTAGCCAACAGTTGTTTATGGCTGCTTAGTCTGAATGGTAATCCTATTAATTCTATTATTAATACCACACAATCATAATCAATCAGAGAAATATTGTGTCATATTGCAGTGTGTGTGTGTGTGTGTGTGTGTGTGTGTGTGTGTGTGTGTGGTAGTAGTAGAAGATGCAAATCATGTTTTTCAGTCGTGTGTGTGTTTGTCTATAGGCTTGTCAAGGAGAACGAGGTCATCCAATGGAAAGAACAAGCAGATGAAATCAGAAAAGGTAAACTGTCACAATTTGTGGTGAGAGTGCGTGGATGAGTAGGTTGGTGGCCCCAAAAGCAGCACGCAAAGGCTGAGTGGTTCAGTTTAGTGATTTATTAAAACAACAAAAGGCGAACACACTTACTGTAGAGTGGCCTAGTCCATAATCCAAAATAATGATAGTCCAAGTAAATAAGGTGATCCAACAGACAATCCAAAATGGGTATAATCCATAATCCAGAGAACCAACAGAGTGCAGGCAGGAAACATGCAGGAAACACCCCCCAAGCCCATCTTTGCCCATGGGACTGTAGTCTTGATCTAGTTCATTTTTCAGATGGCTGTAGCTCAGGAGGTAGAGCTGGTGGCCCATTAATTGGAAGATCGGCGGGTCAATTCCCAGCTCTTCCAGGCTGCATGTTGAAGTGTCCTTGGGTGAAATACTGAATCCTGAATTGCCCCTGGTGGGTATTCTACCGATGTATGAATGTTAGAATATTATGTGCGAATGTTAGTTTCTGTTTGAGCACTGATGCTCAGTGTATGAATGTTTGTGAATGCAATGTAGTGCTTTGAGTGGTCGCAAAGACTAGAAATGCGCCATACAAATACAGAGCATTTACATTTACATCTTCGTCTATGTGTGCCAGACACGGCACTGCAATGTAAAGTATTATTCAGAGTACACTCTTCGAATGCATGCCTGGCAAACATTTATCCGGATGCCAGTGACAATTGCAGCAGATGCACACAGTCTTCTGCCACACGCACATACAGGTTCTGGTCTTTCCCCAACTTATCTGACTACTGGCATCAAATATTCAACATGTTAGGGACATTTTCTGTTATGAGTCTCAATCAGCCCTATTTGGAATCCAACCGACTTTGATACCTGGTCTCCCTGTGAAAGAGGTGTGTTCTAGCTTTTACAACCCTGTTAGCTAGACGTCTCATCTCATTCAGGTGGAAACACACTTTCCCCCCTCACAAAATAGCTGGCTCAGGGAGATCTTGAGCCTTTATTGAAAATCTGGATAAGGCTGTCATCCACTCATAAGGTAGCTAGAGCCCTCCTCCCAATTCATTTACTTATTTATTTATTTTCCTCTGATACATTCTCAGTATGTATTTATCTTTAACAGTGTCCAATATTTGTACCTTTTTGTCTGCTGTGTTTTTTTTGTTTGTTTGTTTACTGTGCGGCTAAGCAAGCAGCAAGGGACTGTGGGTGGGTTTAATAGTAATGGGATGGAATGGGGATTAGGAAGATATGAGAGGTTCATATCCATGTTCTTGACTTGATGTTGTTCAACTGTGTACACTCTTCTTGCTCACTAAAAGAGTAATATCATTAAAAAGATTTGAAAAGAAAAACAATTCCTATATTTATTTTCTTTATTATTATTCTCTTTTCTTTTGTTTAAATGAAGTCACCACAAAACAATTTAGGATCTTTATAGTTTTACATTTAGCTTTGCTAATTTCACTATGTAATTAACAAAACAAACTAGACTTGGGTACATCAGGGTCCAAGGATGCAATGCCACTAAGAACCTAAGTCCTGGTAAATAAGTAAAAATGCTGAAAGTGCTTGTTTGTGCCCTCCAATGGGTTGGCGACCTGTCCAGGATGTACCTTGCCTTTCACCCGATGTCAGCTAGGATTGGCTCCAGCCCCCTGCGACCCTGTACGCAGGATAAGCAATTGACGATGGATGGACGGATGAATGGTGCTTCTTTGTTGTCTTCAGCACTGTTCCATCACTCATCATCTGTCCTAACAGCACTGCCATCATTAATTATACTTTGAATATCTCAGCTCCAGTTTGTAGAATGAACATCATCCTGTAAGTCACTCATTTGTAGCTGTCTCACTTTCTCTTCTCTCCAGAGCATCAGAACTTGCAGCAGCGTTTTGAAAAGAAAGAGAGGGAGTGTGAGGCCAAGAATAAGGAGAAAGAAGACATGATGGCAATGCTGAGCAAGATGAAAGACAAACTTGAGAGAGAGAGCAATGACCACAAGCAAGCTAAATTACAAGTGGCAGAGTTGTCTGCTCGGCTGCAGCAGCTCACTTCAGTACGTTCACAAACACCATGTACATTCATCTAAACCAGTGGTTCTCAACCTTTTTTGGGCCAGCGCCGCCCCCCTATCCACTATCCAGATCCCTTACCGCCCCCCCATCAAAAAAGATGTTGACTATTTGTCCTGAATATATTTAGATTTTTTTAATTGTTACTATTGTTATTAAAAACATGGAAAAGGTAAGCTAAAAAGCCATGTGAAAAGTAATTATATTTAACTAATATGTGCATGTTCCTCCCAGAAACTGTGTATGAAGCAAAATACTGTTTTCTTGGATGGGGCACTTAATAAGTGGGGGGTACGGGGGTCCTCCCCCCAGAAGATTTTGAGCATTAAACACTTAATTTCCTGCTCTCTGGTGAAGAATACTCCCCTAATTTCTGTATTTTCTGCACCAATTTAGGATGGAAATGTCTAAAAATTCAGGTGACAATTTTCATCTCAGTGACTCATCTCAGTGAATCCGTTTTAATTCAGTAATTGACCTGCTCCTGTCAGTGTTTCCCACAGAATGACAGTGTAACTGTGCTGCTGCTGCACAGCAGGCTAGCCTCGAAAACCCAGCTGTATTTTAACATTAACTTAACTCTCCTTATTAGCCAGGCCCCTTTACATGTTTACTAATAACTTCTATTAGCTGGGTCTCCGACATTGGCTGCGTTGTGCACCTGTGTTCACGAGGGAGGGGGAGCGATAGATCGAGGGACGGGTGAGAGAGAGAGAGAGGGACGAAGAAGGAGAGGATGTGCTCCGCGAATTCGCGCTGCCTGCAGCTCTGCAGTCAAATACGATTTTAAATAGGCCTGGTGAATAAATCAAAAATCAATATGTTGCGGTCAGCGTTGATATTGTGGTGGGCCGCCATAAATAAATGAACGTATGGGAAATACTGTCACTTATCTGCTCATGTTCAAAACTTTCTGCACATTCAGAATCTCTGCCACAGAGCTGTGTTCTCTGACATGTAAAGAAAAAAGACATTATAGGAGACTAACGTCATTAGCATATTTAAAGAGAATTCATAATATTTCAATACATGCCCTGTACTGCATTATGTTACTGATTTGCTCGAAGTAAGTTACCCCCTCGCCGTCTGACAGACAAAACTGAATGAGAACGAAACTAACCGACAACACCTGTGATCACTCAGAAAGCTCACAAATAATTCCACACAGCTTAACTTCAACACCTCTGATAAAGTGCCGCTAACAGTCCCCAACAGAGCGAGACAGGGCTTCAGTTTTTAACGTTACATTTTTATAGCCGAATGAAACTACCAATATGTCCGCTTTGGCACAAACTGTCTGTAACTCACAGCGCGAGGAGGGTCGACGTCACTCACTGGTGTCGCAGCGAAGTTGCGGTGTATTCCTCAGAGAAATAAACACTTTTCCACCTAGAAAGAGAGCGTGAGTTTTCTAGAGTTTACACAGTAAACGCAATGTGGGTAAAATTTTAGTCTGATACTCTGATTTTCCGTTCCCATGAAGGCAGCACGAAGCTGCACCACAAGTAGCTGATGGAGAAAAATTGCACAGTCTCGTCCAGTCGCAGTGGACTAAACTGGCAGGTTTTAATGTTGCAGACCAAAATTTTTTGCAAGTAGTTCAAAGTATAAACTCGTATTGTTGTGAATCTTAAGTGTAAACCCACGTTACAAATTCCAACCAACAAATGCCCCTCAAAAGCAGCCCAGCGCCCCCCTTTCTAAAGTATTGCTTCCCCCATCGTCCTCGGAACGGCCCCGTTGAGAAACACTGATCTAAACTGTCAGTGATTAGTTTCACACACAGCATCAATATAAAGATACCTTTTATATTTATATAGATACCTTTATATATATATATATATATATATATATATATATATATATATATATATATATATATATATATATATATATATATATATATATATTACATATAAAAATGTGTGTGTGTGTATATATATATATATATATATATATATATATATATATATATATATATATATATATATATATATATATATATATATATATATATATATATATATATATATATATATATATATATATATATATATATATATATATATATATATATATATATATACATATATATATATATATATATATATATATATATATATATATATATATATAGTCTGTTGATAATGAATCCATTTTTGTTTGATGACGTTATCTTCTCCTCTGTTGTCCTGTTAGGCCTCGAGTGTCCCCGGAGGACCTCCTGTAACTTCTGGTTCTGTCCCATCCATCCCTCCTCCTCCTCCCCCTCCTCCTCCACCACCTCCTCCACCACCTCCTCCTCCAGGAGGCCCACCAGCTTTTGGCACGGCTCCATTTGCCCCACCTCCTCCTCCAGGAACTCCACTAGGAACTGCACAGAAGAAGAATATTCCTCAACCATCTAACCCACTGAAGTCATTAAACTGGAGCAAACTGCCAGAGGTACACTTTATACTGCTATTATACTATTATGTATACTGCATTTACTACTGCAGTGCTGCAACTACTATTACAAGTGTTACTATTACTGTTCCTCAGTTATATAAAATGACTAACGCTTCTAGTTTTACACCAGTGTCGTCCAGCACCATACTGGCTGTAGACCAGCGGCTGTATGTGCAAAGTTGTCGGTAATAAGACTGAAATGGTTAAGGTAATCCCTACATCAGCAATATCAGATACTGATATCATGATCCTCATCAGAGTTACCTGAGTGCTTCTGGTGTTGGTAAAACACTCATGAAGTCATTTAAAAGTAAGAATCTCCTACATTGTCAAATCAGGTTTACTAAGAAAACACTATGATACGACAGGTGTCTGAATATCTGAACCAAGATGTCATGTAACTGTTCAAAATGAGCTCCAGAAGTTTAATTTAAATCAGCATTCAGAACATTACCTGGTCATCACCTGGAATTCTTCTCTGGACACTCCACCTACATTAACATGTCGTTATCATCAGTAGGCCTTTTTACCCACTCTGTGAAGCGTTATCTATGCAGTAAACATTTTCAATATAATCCTAAAACTCTATATAATGACAAAGTACACAAGTCATATTCAGTCCTTACAGAATCACAGTCAGTCCATACTGAAAGACAACAATATTGTTTTAAAGAAAACTTAAAGGTACAAAGTACATTTGATTGTCATAATTACATACGTTTATGTTGTAAATTGCAATTTGTAGTTCCCAGACAATATTTACAAAAATATAAAATGGGGCAGCACTTCTTCAGGCAGGAGTGTGCGGGTCCTTGTTGAGCGATTTGAGCACCATGTGCTGAGATTTGAAACATCAGACATTACTTCTGTGGACTTTGTGCGTGTTGGATTTCAGGAGTCCAGGTACACTCACCTATGCCTGAGATGACGTTAAATGTAAATGCTCCGTATATAGCGCCTTTCTATTCATTTCGACCACTCTCAACGTTCACTCACATTCACACACTGAGTTTAATTGCTTAAACAGAAACTAAAATTCACACACATTCATACACAGGTGGAACAGCCACCAGGGGCAATTCGGGGTTCAGTATCTTGCCCAAGGACACTTTGACATGCAGCCCAGAGGAGCCGGGAATTCCATGCCAGTTAGTGATGTTTCCAGTCAGGATACTTTCTATTGCTCCTTTGTAAAAGCTGACAAGAGAACCACATGTGGACTCATCTGATGTTAAAAATAATTCCCAACAAATACATTTCCTCCTGTTTAAGTAACATTTTAAAGTACTATAGTGAGCAGCTGTTTTTAGGAAATTAGTGAACTTTTTTAAAAAGCGAAACTATGTATTTGTGAGCACAAATCTATGTCTTCAGTAGGAACCAATTACCTTGTGGCTGACAGCCATAGAGGTAAGTCAGAAAGTATTGCAGATTGTTGGTTTTGTTTTGTTAATGAGATTTGATGACAGTAAGAAGAAACTGCAAGAAATGTATAGGATAACCTCAGACTGATCAGTAATCAGTGCATTATTGTTTGTTTCAGAGCAAGACAGAAGGAACCATATGGAAAGACATCAATGATCTCAGAGTGTTTGAAGTTCTGGATCTAGAAGACTTCCAGAGGACCTTCTCAGCTTACCAGAAACCACAAGTAACTTTTTCAATTCAGTTCAATTTTATTTATATAGCGCCAAATCACAACAACAGTTATCTCAGAGCACTTTTGATAAAAGAGCAGACTAGTCTAGACCGTACACTGTGATGATATTTACCAAAACCAACCATAGGCATGGTTGCCTATGGTTGGCAGAAACCTCGAGCAGAACCATGGCCTCAGGATGGGTGGCTATCTCCTGCGACTGGTTTGGAGTTGAGAGAGAGAGAGGGATGGACATGTCCTGATCAAAGATAACTCCAAGATTCCTCACAGTGGTGCTGGAGGCCAGGGTGATGCCATCCAAGGAAAATGTATCTTTAGATGATGTGTCACAGAGGTGCCTGGGCCCCAGAACAATAACTTTAGTTTTATCTGAGTTTAACATTAGAAAATTACAGGTCATCCAGGTTTTAACATCCTGAAGGCACATTTGGAGTTTAGCTAACTGATGAGTTTCATCTGGCTTGATTGAAAAGTGAGTACCATCTGCATAACAATGAAAGTTTATGGAATGTTTCCTGATAATAATGCCTAAAGGAAGCATATATAAAGTGAACAGGATTGGTCCGAGGACAGACCCTTGTGGAACTCCATGGCGTGCGTGGAGGGCTCATCGTTACAGGGGCGGCAGTAGCTCAGTCCGTAAGGCTGGGAACCCCTGAACCCCTAACTGCTCGGGGTGCCACACTGAGTGGCAGCTCCCTCACTCCCTGTGTTGCTATGGGTCCTGTATTTCTGACTTTAACAATAATAACACAGTGAAAACATTGAATTTCCCCTTGTAGGATTAATAAATTAAAAGTTCTAAATTCAGTTCTAGTTGTCATATGCAGCGTTAAGATTTAATAAAACCAGTACAGAGACAAGTCCTTTGTCTGATGCAATTAGGAGGTCATTAGTAATTTTCATCAGTGCTGTCTCTGTGCTATGATGAGCTCTAAATCCTGACAGAAAATCCTCAAATAAACTATTGCTACATAGAAAGTCACAGCTGAGAACTGCTTTCTCAAGGATCTTAGAAAGAAATGGAAGGTTAGATATAGGTCTATAGTTGGCTAAAACATCTGGATCAAGGTTGGGCTTTTTCAGAAGAGATTTTTTATTACAGCTACTTTAAAATACAGTGGTACATAGCCTGTTGATAAAGATAGATTGATCATATCTAGTAGAGAAGTGCTGACTAGGGGTAAAACTTCTTTAAGCAGCCTAGTTGGGATTGGGTTTAAGAGGCAGGTTGATGGTTTGGATAAAGAAATTATTGAAGTTAGTTGGTAAAGATTGAGGAAAGCAAAGCAGTCTAAACATATAACAGCTGGTTTTACAGCTGTTTCTAAGGTTCCTGAGTTTAGAGATAAGTCGGTGCCAATTGAGGGCAGGTCTTGGTGAATTTTGTTTCTAATAGTTAGAATTTCATCATAAAAGAAGCTCATGAAGTCATAACTACTGAGAACTATGGGAATACTTTGCTCAATAGAGCCGTGACTCTCTGTCAGCCTGGCTACAGTGCTGAAAAGAAACCTGGGGTTGTTCCTATTGACGAGTAGTACGCTGTCTGACATTAGGGAGGGCCTTCCGGTTTTAAGACTGTCTTGCCAAATTAAACGAGAATTTTCCAGTTTGGTGGATCGACAATTTCTCTCCAGTTTCTGCGATATTTGCTTTCATTTGCAAGTTTCAATATTATACCATGGAGCTAACCGTCTTTGTCTTAATTACTTTCTTTTTTAGAGGGGCAACAGAATTGAGTGTCATTCGCAGCGTGCCTGCAGCATATTCCACCCTGACACTTAACATATAATATATTATATGTAAGGGGCTTATTGTTATGTGATATGTATGATGCTTTGGCAATATTGTTCTACAGTCATGCCAATAAAGCAAATTGAATTGAATTGAATTATAACATCCCTGCCTTCCCTTCAGTAACACTGTCATTTTCTTGCTTGCCTTTAATTTTATGTTCCCTAAATCTTTGTGTCATTGGCATATTTATTCATCCATGTGTGGATGTCTTTTAGTTGAATTTACTAGTTAAGTTGTCAAGACCTTTTTTTTGGTATACCTATTCTCCATTTCATACAGTCAGTTTCATACAAGATATGTACTCAGGCACAAGAGAAGACTCATTCAGTTCAATTTTCAATTCAGTTTTAGATGCTTTTCTCACGTTTAACAGTATTTTCACACTTCTTAGTGGTAAATAATTTGTTTCAATGCTGTATTGTTTATACAATACAGCAGTGAGAGTATAATATTGTTTTTATGGCAAGTGCCCAATCTTAGCATTGCAGAGTACTGTTAAATTGTACTGTATTTTGTTGCATTGTAATACTTTTTTATGTATTAACAGAAGGATGCTGAAGATGACCATACTTTTTCTAAGAAAGTCAAGGAGCTGTCAGTAATCGATGGCCGCCGAGCACAGAACTGCAACATTCTCCTTTCACGGTAAAAAAAATTGTCTAGGATGTCAGCAATACAGGTTAGACATTAACTGTTGCTGTTAGCAGCCTGCATGTTATTCATCTACACATGTGGACTGTTTCTACATATTATGACAGAGAAATAGGATAGATTTATCCAACGTGGTACATTGAAGTGAATCATCATCATCATCATCTCTGTGAAGTTTCTTAGTCATCCAGGTCATAGTTATCCAATGAAGGTTGACGAACAACAAGAAGACGTTTTGTACCTCATCCAAGAGACTTCTTCAGTTCTGACTGATTGGAAGGGAAACTCAGCTATTTAACCTCTGTGGAATTGTTAGCTAGGATAGGAGCCATGCGTTTGTGTAGTGGTTGTTCAGTTTCCCCAATATACAGGTCTGTGCATTCCTCACTACATTGGACCGCACACACTAGATTGCTTTTCTTGTGTTGGGGTGAGCGGGGTGTACCAGTATCTGTCTTAGCATGTTCTTGGGTTTAAAAACACAGGAATATCATCATCATCATCACCATCATCATTATCATCATCATTGTAAACTTGGGTATCATGAATTTGCCTTATTTTGACACTGGTTTTTACCTCTTATTGTTGGCTGTTTGTGGGGCATTTCCTTCTTCTAAGAAATTCCAACTTTATGAGCTGCCTCAATGCACCATTACCATAACGTTTCTGTGAGGCCAAGTGACCCTGACAAAGACTCAAAAGTAATTCAGAAACTGTTGATCTACTGGGATTTTCACACACAATCATCTCTAAGATTTACTTAGAAGGGTATGAAAAATAGAAAATGTGGAAGTGGAATGGGACATTGGCATCATGGATGTGCAGCCAACAAATCTGCACCAACTGCGTGATGCTGTCATGTCAATATGGACCAAAGTCTCTGAGGAATGTTTCCAACACCTTGTTGAAAGTATGCTACTGAGAATTAAGGCAGTTCTGAAGGCAAAATGCAATCCAACCCGGTACTAGCAAAGTGTACCTAATAAAGTGGCTGTTGAACCTTTGGCCCACAGTCCGCTGTTTGCCTACCCTGACGTATGTTTTTTGAGGTGTCATTTTTTGTATGATATGAATATTTTTGAGTCTAAATTTCTATGTTACAGGCTGAAGCTGACCAATGAGGAGATCCGCCATGCCATCCTGACCATGGATGAACAGGAGGACCTACCTAAAGACATGGTGGAGCAGGTGCCAAGACATACACATTCACACACATACACACAAAACAGTCTGAATATACTCTATTTTTCCCTGTTGTACTGATGTACTACATTACAATATATTTGGATATTGAAATAGAAAATGACATGTACCATGATATATTCAAAAACTGCTGACACATTGTTATCTATTTTTGTCTCACATGTGTGATGAATAATTACATAAAGAACTTTTCAAATCAAATGCGCGTATGATATTTTGCGTGTATTTGTCTGTGTGTGTAAAGCTTCTGAAGTTTGTGCCTGAGAAGAGTGACATTGAGCTGTTAGAAGAACACAAGCATGAGTTGGAACGTATGGCCAAAGCAGACCGCTTCCTGTATGACATGAGCAGGTACACAAACACAAAAAACCCCCACACACAGCAAGCCTGGATATGTCGACATGGCAGTTTCTCAGAGCAAGAACACATGAGACAGACCATATGTGTTTTACTCCTCAGTAGATCCTGTATCAGAATCAAAATCAGGTTTATTGCCAAGGACGTTTTTACAAATACGGAATTTGCATTGGTATTTTGGTGCATAACAATAAACATAGATTAAAATTTAAAAAAAGCACTTCAAAAGCCAAGAACTGTAGTAGTTTATAGTTTGTGAAGGAATGTGCAAAATATTGACCAGGGAATGTGCAAACTTCACAGTATGAAGAAGAAGTATATTTGTGTGTTCAGATTTAATCAAATAGGGATCTATATCAAGTGATATTCAAAATATTGCTCTGTCACTTCCTGTTGGTACAGTTGCCTGTGACTCTTTAGAAATAATTTAGATCCATTCACAATTTTATGTTCTCACTCAGCATCAACCACTACCAACAGCGACTGCAGTCTCTCTACTTCAAGAAGAAGTTTGCTGAGAGAGTGGCTGAGGTGAAACCTAAAATCAAAGGTACTCTTTTCTGTCACAAATCATCATTAGTTCACAACAGATAAATGGATCAAAGTAAATGTTTGAGGTTACATTTGAATTCATTTGGATAAATGCATTTCTCTCTTTAAGTATCTTTAAGCTCTGTTTTGGATCCTCTGCTGAAGATATTATAAAATTATATTACATATTACAATACTGATTGCTGTCTGTAAACATATATGACATTCCCTCCTTGTCTGTGTGGTTTCAGCACTGAGTCTGGCGTCCAGGGAAGTGATACAGAGTGGGACACTGCGGCAGCTTCTGGAGGTGGTTCTGGCCTTTGGGAACTATATGAACAAAGGACAGCGAGGAAATGCCTATGGATTTAAATTGTCCAGTCTCAACAAGATAGCTGACACCAAGTCAAGCACTGACAAGTACAGTTTCCAACAAGACTATCTACATGATAAACTTTTTCACAGAATACATTTTAACACATGACTGTAGGAAAAGTACTGCTTTAAATCATACAGTGAATTATGGCTGAATTTATTTTCATGGTCCTGTTATTGTTTATTCTGACTCACTGTCACACTGTCATGGCTTACTGGGATATTTGAATAGAACAGATCTATTTTGTTATTAGCAAGACATTTGCTTTCTTACTACTAGTGGATGACCAGTCAAAATACCTTCTGTGAAGAAAACCCTATTTGCAAGTTGAGCTATTTCTTCTGAAAGCCACTGAGAAGTGAGAAATGGTTCATTGTTAAATGAATGTGGTGTGTTTGTAGAAACATCACTCTGCTCCACTACCTGATCACTGTACTGGAAAAGAAGTACCCTAAGGTGGCAATTTTCAATGAAGAGCTACAACATGTGCCAGAAGCTGCTAAAGTCAAGTAAGAACGTACAGACATACAGACTTTTTGTCAGTGGCTGTAAATGTGGAATGATGTGGAATATATTGGGGATCTTGTATAGTCATATTTATAAAATCAGGATATTTAATCATCTGAACTTTTAAATTAAGTATACAAGTAGTGTACAGAAACACTGGAATGGGGACTGTATTTCAAGAAACTGTTCCGGTCCAAGAAGAGTTAATGATATTTAATGCAGCTGGCAATGACTGACTGTCATGTTAATCATTACCTCTACCATCCCATGTGTCTCTCTGCCTCTTTTACTGTCTCTCCAGTATGCCAGATTTGGAGAAGGACATTGGCAATCTGAGATCTGGCCTGAAGAGTGTTGAGGTGGTGAGTGAGCTCAGTAGAGTGATTCAAAATCAGTTCGATATTCAGTATGATGAATTGCCCAGCCAACTGTATATCCATTGTGAAGAAAAAATAGTTGCATATTTGAAATCAGTGTGTCTGTATTGGTCTATCTGCATAGATCTCTGCCTAATGTGTGTTTGTCTATCTCCAGGAGCTGCAGTACCAGCAGGCTCAGTCCCCTGAGGGCCCTGCAGATAGGTTTGTCCCTGTGGTCAGTCAATTCATCACTGTGGCTTCCTTCAGCTTCTCTGATGTAGAGGAGTCACTCAGTGAGGCCAAAGAAGTGGTGAGTGGGCAACAGATACTGTTCACTTTAATTTTGTCCATTTTCTGTAACATCATCATAACAGCAGTCTCATTGTGTTAATAGGCTGAGTAACTAGAAATCTAATAGAGCATCTATGGGAGATTTGGGAGCGATGTTTGTTGTCCATGACCTTCATTAGGCTAGCAGTTTCCCACAGCTTCATGTCTTAAGCTGAGCTAGGCTAACCATGTCCTGACTCCAGCCCTTACACACAGTGTACCAACACACAGACTCCTGGGAAATAGCTTTTCAAATTGTTGATGTGAAGATATGTCAATGCGTTGCCAATTAATATTCATGTTTGCCTTCACATTACGTTACCGCATCTATTTCTGGGCCAAATCTTTCTGTCAAGAGAGCACTGTGGTTTGCCCTCATGTATAACAAACAAACATGCATTGAAGCTTAAATGTGCTTTAATAGTGTACAGAAAGTGAATTTGTAGCCTTGACCACAAAAGTGAAGTGAATGACCAAATTATGTTCAATTCAATTTTATTTATATAGCGTCAAATCACAACAACAGTTATCTCACAGCGCTTTTCATAAAGAGCAGGTCTAGACCATACTCTGAAGTTATTTACAGAAGCCCAACAATTCCCACCAAGAGCAGCACTAGGCGACACAGGCAAGGAAAAACTTCCTTTTAAGAGGCAGAAACCTCGAGCAGAACCATGGCTTAGGATGGGTGGCCATCTCCCTCGACCGGTTGGGGGTGAGAGAGAGAGAGGGCAAGAGAAAGAGAGAGAGAAGGACAGAGAGAGCAGAGGGAGGCAGCCTACACAGTATACACATAGAGGTACAGACAGCAAAAGCAATGTTGCCACAGATCAAATGAAAAATGGCACAGACACCCATAGTTGTGTTATGTCTGTTGTTGAAGTTTGGAAAGGCACTGAGGCACTTTGGGGAAGACCTGTCCAACCTGCAGCCAGATGAGTTCTTTGGGATCTTTGACACTTTCATCACAGCTTTCTCAGAGGCCAAGCTGGACAACGAGAACCTGGCCCGACGCAAGGAGGAAGAGGAGAGACGGGCCCTCATGGAGGCACAGGTTAGAAGACAATATTAGCTCAGCATTCATGAAAAGCATTCATTTGAAATGGTAATGGTACCAGTTGTCTGTTACAAATTAGATCAATGAAAACCTTTGAATTTGCATTCAATAGAAAATTGCACAAAAACACCAACTTCACTGGCATTGCCTACCCACTTTCCCCATTTCCTTATACTGATACACCTCATTCATGACTAAATGTTTGGTAAAGATGTTAAATGAACCCTAGCCATCCATCCTCTCCTGTCATGATCTCACTCTCTTCTCCAGCTGAAGAGAGACAGGGAGCAGAAGGCGAGGAAAGCCAAAACAAATCAAGAAGAGACAAATGAAGACGGGGAGTTTGATGACTTGGTGTCTGCTCTGCGCTCTGGAGAGGTGTTTGAAAAAGATCTGTCCAAAATGAACCGTGGAAAACAGCGGAAACATAACATGTTCGACAACAGCCGGGAGAGACCAGTAATGAAACTAAACCAGTAGCAGGACACTTCATGGACAGCAGCACCTCACTGGGACTGTTAAAGCACTGCTGAAACACATTAAAGTCTTTGTAACACTGTTGTGGGCATGGAGTAATCTTCACCTAAATCCACATTATAGTCAAGTTTGTGTACAGAGAACATAAAGATGCATATATACAGTATATAGAAACAGTTCAACCATTTATGTACTTTGGTCCTTCATTGTGCTACCATGCACTAAAACTGATGATACATGGGGCAACTTTTTGAGCAATGTTGCTGGGCAATCTTGCTAGTGGCAAGTCCTGGCGGTGGTGCAGGGCGACTGGCGTAGGGGTGGGGGAAGGGGATCACGGTAGTAATCTTTACACATTACAATTGACAGCGACGTTGCCCTGCATGATTGCTTTAAAAGTTGCTTGGTGTATCATCAGACTATTGGTTGCTCATCTTTAAGCCATTTGTCATGGGAACACAACTGTCTTGTTTTCTGCTTTCATAGGGTGAGAACTCAAGGAAATAATTCAACATTTATTTTACCTTACTTGAAAGACTCTAACATAAAAAAATGAAATTGTTTTTCAGTAGAACATAGCATACTACACACAGACTACACACAGACTGCTAATTTTGTTTCCAAAATTAGCAGTCTTCCAACCCCCAACCTCTAATGGCCCTCATCATAGCACATGACCCTGGACACCCTCTCAACCCATTTTTCACTCTACTCCCATCTGGTTGCAGATACAGGACATTTAGATGGAAAAAGACACATTTCAGTAGAAGTTTTGTCCCAAGTGTCATAGCTCATTGAATGTAAACGGCAGCTGTAACACAGTGAATCAATATATCTGACCGTCGCAACCTGAGCTAAATGACTAGTTTTGCTCTCAGAATGTGATCCATTCAGTCAGTAACAATTGAAAAGGCTATACCAGCCGCACGTATACAATTTTGCCCCATTTACGTTAGCAGAGTGCTAAACCGGAAGTGAGTCTAACTAACCGACACACAAATAAATATATAATATATATAAATGCATGGCTATGTGTGTAGCCTTCGGCGTAGGTACGCACATAGACCCTACACCGGAGTATAAATGGGCCTTTACGAACTGTAGAAATATACATATACGTATGTAAAGCTACTGCCAGCAGTCAGTTAGCTTAGTTTGAAACAGCTAGTCTGGGTCTGTCCAAGGGTAACACAATCCCCACAGACATGAGATTTATTTTAAAATTCTAATCTAACTCAGTAAGCAAAGATGCCATTGACGAAACAAAGAGACCACAAAGTTTTCCTGTATAAATTCAACTTGCACTACTCTAGTTTTTATAAGAATGGCTGCTGTCTACAGCATAGAGAATGAATGGTTGACTTAAAGTATGTTTGGCTTTTTCTGTTCAACATTTACCTTGCAGGATATTTTGCACAATATAACATTATATATAACAGACTACGATTTCTAAAGTGGATAATAATGAATAGATTTGACGAGCATGAAATGTGGTTTTGTTTAGTTTTTGTATGTTTGTTTGTTTGTGTGTTGTCTCAAAGTTTCTTCAGAGAAAGTTCAAGCTTTTCAATGTGTCATTGGTACAGACAACAGCAGACGCTGGAGCTGTGTCTAAAGATTCACTCTCTAACAATGTCATTTACAGTACGTAACTTAATGAATGTATTTAAATGGATTGTCATGAAGCAGAACACAATAACATTTGTCCTGTTGTAATAACTGAAAAAAGGTTTTTCCAAAACTAACTCAGTCTGCTTCGACTGATTGTAAGTGTTTTATTGTTCTTTAAAAAGGGATTTTCACAAAAGAGACAGAGAGAAAGATGAAAGTAACAAACAGCAAACATATAATTTGTGTTCTGAGGTAGATTATGTTTTACAAATGATGGTGTTTATAATATGCCTTGTAATTTTTACACCTCTGGTTTAATCATTCATTAGTTCCATTCGAATTGTACATTATTCTGACAGAATGAAAGAAATGTTTGTAGCTGGCTGACACACTTCATACAGACACACAAGCAGGGATGGGAAAAGATATATAAAATGTATTTTAAAATAAGATACCAAATACTCAAATACTATTTTTAAGTGTATCAATAAATAATAATCAATAAACTGAACTATTATTTCTGTAGTTCAAAAATACTAAATACTTTCCCAAGGAATCATGAAATCACTTTACAGACCTTCTGTTGTCCTCTTTGATCTATCTCTTCACCAGAACACTGACTGAGCTGATTAAGTTTTGAGGAACTACTGTTAATGGAATTTAACTGCATGAAAGACATGTAGGTAGCTGAGATCAGTTATATTTTGCAGTGATGATGCTACCATGAAAACTGTTTGAGGAGTGCACTCAATTCAATTTGCTTTATTGGCATGACTGTAGAACAATATTGCCAAAGCATCATACATATAACATAACAATCAGCCCCATACATGTAACATAACAATCAGCCCCATACATTTTGTTAAAGAATTAGAGCGTAAAGTAATCAAAGTATCTGTGTTTGTGTTAAAAAAAAAGAAATATATATATATATTAAAAAATAAAATAAATAAATAAAACAGTGTGTGTGCTAAAAATACTAAAAATAGAATAAACAAAACAGTAAGTGTAAGTGTGTTTGTATATATATATATATATATATATATATATATATATATATATATATATATATATATATATATATATATATATATATAGATAAAAAAAATCAAGTATAAAATGTAAACAAAAGAATTACTAAAATATCAAACAATCAAAATAATAATTTTTAAATCTGTACAATTATTTCAGTCTGAGGTTCCACTGGTTGTCCTCACTTCATGCCATGTGGAGACATATTTTGCAGCAATTATTTGCTGCAAAATATTAATAATAATTATCTTATCTCTGCCTCCAATCTCGTTCTGACTAGCAAAAGAGGGAGAACAACTTGGAGGCATGGATTTTCTTTCACTCATCCAAATCCTTGATCCAGACCACGTGGTAGGTATTGTGCATATCGAGTTTAGTGAACACCTGGCAAAATTTAACCTTTTAAACACTGATGAACTTTTAGCTCCTTGATTAATATCTATGCAGAAAAATGTGTGAAATCTGTGTAGTGTCAGATGAATCTTTATTAATGCTTGATTTATTTTACTTTTTGCCTTTTTAACAATGAAACACCAAGGTTTTTTTCCTTTTGCATCGTTGGTGAAACAGAAACGCAGGTTCTCTGCTCCATGGAGAAGGCTATACTCTCTCTCTCTCTCTCTCTCTCTCATACTCTATATATATATATATATATATATATATATATATAGAGAGAGAGAGAGTGTATATGTATATATATATGTATATATATATATATGTACATATATATATATATATATATATATATATATATATATATATATATATATATACATATATATATGTATATGTTCAGGATAGGAAAACATGTCCCATTTTATTGAATCACTCAATCCTTTGGTGAAGACTGCTCACAGGGACACCTAGTTCCAAATCAATTCAATTCATCCATCCATCGTCAACCACTTATCCTGTGTATAGGGTCGTGGGGGGCTGGAGCCTATCCTAGCAGACATTGGGCGAAAGGTACACCCTGGACAGGCCGCCAGTCTATCGCAGGGTCACACATAGACAGACAACCACTCACACTCACAGTGACACAATTAACCTAGCCTGCATGTCTTTCGATGGTGGGAGGAAGCCGGAGCACCCGGAGAGAACCCACACAGACACGGGGAGAACATGCAAACTCCACACAGAAAGGCCGGGGATACTGGATTTTGAACCCTTCTTGCTGTGAGGTGACAGTGCTAACCACGGCACCACCGCGCCAGACAGAGGCAAGGAAAAAAGGAAAGGAAAAACTTCCTTTTAAGAGGCAGAAACCTCGAACAGAACCATGACTCAGAGTGGGCGGCCATCTGCCTCGACTGGTTGAGGGTGAAGGGGGGGGGGGGACGGCCTACACAGTATACATATAGAGGTACAGACAGTAAAGGTAATGTTGCTATATACTGAATGAATAATGGTACACTTTTATCATCTTTTGGAGTTTGATGAATATGCTGGGTAGAATGAATTATCATCATCACTAAGTCAACAACTAATTGAAGACACTAAATAGGCTTGGAAAAATAATGCTACCGTTTCAATAAAAAAAATAAAAAAGAAGATGACAGGCTCAACTCAAGATTGGACCTTGGAAAGTGGGTGCTGCAATTCTGCAAACTATAATTATAATTGTATAATTGACCTCACCTGTGTATATTGATTTTAAAATAGCTAGTATGCTGAAAAAGGGCATCTTGCATAAAATGTCCATGTGGCAATATTAAACAAATAGGCTAACAATTAGTTTTACAACAAGCTGCCAGGTAGTTGTTTATAGTGCCTTTAAGTTTATCATGGTTAGCTACTTATACTACGGCTTGCTAACGTTAACTTTGCTTTCCAATTCAAGACACCAGAACATTAAACAAACTTGATTCACATTGGGAAATGAAACGACAGCCTCCTCTTTTTTATGAAACATGCTACTTTCCACACTTTACGCTACTGGCGCACATTCATTTTAAGTTGCTGAATTAACTTTGCTAAGATGTCAAGAACAAGGCAGGCAAAAAAACTGTTGTTGCTGGATATCCAATATTCATGTTCTTGCCAAACATCTCTATTCATAATCATTTGTCTCTTGCCAATAATTTTGTATTGGTGAATTATTTATGAGAATTACGGCCTAATCAGGCTTGTTTTGTTATTTATTAGCTCCTGTAGCTTGATCATGTATACACAGATGGGTTTGAGTGGAATGAGTGTGTTCACTTGGCCGCTCAATTCAATTTAGAAAATGGTATCATTTTTGTGTTAATGTTCATTTTAACAGTAGGTACGCTGTTCTGGGATTGATTTGGACTAAACTGCATCTGTATGATTGTAAAAACTCATTGTATGTCAGCGTTAAAATGTATAGATGGTGTTGTCCTCAACATAGGTGATGTATCCAGCCGTGTGTAGAAACGTGGCCTCTGAAGGACTGACACTTGTTCCATGATCTGGCTCAATTAACATAACAAGACATTTCTATTCCAAGACCTCAGAGGATCAACACGCTTCTTTCTGAGGAGTGAATGTTTCCAAACATGCACAAATCTGTGCAGAGCTGTGTGGCAGACCTGGATTCTTTAATTTACTGAATATTTGTTCTGTCTGTTCAAAAGTTTCTGCTGTTGACAACAAATAATGCCACCATGTCAAGCTCACTAAATGTCACTGAAATTCCCAATAGCCTATCAGTAAAAGTGGGAATACTATTTACCTACTGGTATGTTTTTCTTTGTAATTGTCTTTTTTATTGTAGTTTTATTAAAGTAGCAGGACAGGAACTAAAAGGAAGAACATATATTTAATAACCACTGCATCAACCACATGGAACTGCTTCATGTGCTTGTGTGCGTGTGTATAGGCTACTAGCTATGGAAATACTGTTTGCCTCCCCCCCTTGTGGAGGCTCTTGAGCACACAGAAACAAAACAGAGCTGCATTCAAGATCGCGCACAGGCACAGCGCGTGTATGATAACGCCAGCCTCCTCATTCTACAACTAAGAATTTACACCACAGATCAAGGCTGAGGACGAAGTCTGCTCGGTAGTCTTAAATGAAAGAAATAATAATTTATCGTGTCAGAAATGCTGTGCTGCGTCCCCCTCTGCACGCTGGGTGTTCACGAGCGCCCAGCCCAAAGCGAGCTGCTGCTGCCTACTTCCTGGATCCACAGCAACAGATGAACAGCCTGGTTGGCAGGAGCGTTTCATTCTGTCCCGGTTGCCACAAGAAAAGCTTCGAGTTTTCACCTAACATTGTCGGCTTGCGTTGAAGAGTGTCGCCGCTGTGCTGCGATGGTGGAGACTCCAGTTGGCTGTCTGTTCGAAGACATCCAGTACGAAGACATCCAAGTTGAAGCGGTAAACTTACTAACAACAGCTCAGAATAGATAATTAACGTCAGCTCTGCATGGGGGGTGGGGTTAGGGTTAGGAGTTTAAATGCAGTTAGGCATTCTTTGTATCCGTGAGCGAGGCTGAGGTAAAGACAGACTGTGTGGAAGTTACTGTGTACTGTGAGAGTGGAACTCTGAGGACTGAACAAACAACAAAACACTGTACTGTGCATCTTATCAAGCAGAGCAAGGCCCCAGCTTTTAGAAGGGCAGAGAAGACGTAACATGTGCACAGGGGCTTAGTTGTAGCTAACTTCCAAAAGTGCGGAAGTCAAATTTAGTTTGCTGATTAAGGCAAGAAAAGTAAGAGCATTTAAAGCCAAACAAAGCAGACATGTCCTGTTTACCGCTGCCACATTCATCTTCTGGGGGGCTTCGGGAAAAAAGGCCCTCGGTTAAAAGTAAAAAGTAGGACTGTAACTGAGGAGAGGGTTTTGTGAAGATATGTTATATGATGGAACTATTGCATTAAAGGCCACCCTTATGCTACAAAATTAACACGATAAACATAAACATATTACACTAGTTACATTACGTTTCTATTGTGTTAAGGGCAGAAGGGCCAAATGCAAGGGCAGTAGAAATGTCCACAGAAATGATTGAATTCCCTAAGGGTTAAGGGTGATTTTGGAATTTGTTAATGCATGTGAATGATAACCATTTGTCAGAGATGCTGGCAGTTAGTCACAGTTGGTGCTGACAGAAGGTCATACTGAATACTATATTCATTCTTTTCATATTCATTTGAATGAATGCTAGTGTAACTTTTGTCTAATAGTTATGACTTTACTGAAAAACCACACACATCTGCAGAAGAACATTTGGCTTCAGGATCAGACCTGAACTCACACCTCTGTCCATATTCATGGTCCCTCTCTCACTCTTGCCACTCTCCCCACTGTTTCTACACAGGATTCACTTAATTAGAAATCTGCTGCAGGTGGCCCTTTTGAACCATACAGATGTCTGCAATTCCAGTTCCTTAATTTCTTCCACCACAACCACAGTTCCTTCTGCACAACTGTCTGTTGAATAAGTGGTTCTGTTTAATCAGAATAGTATACAAAAATAAAGATAGCTGTAAAAAAACACAAGAAATGTTTACAGTACATATTGATGTGCGTTGACGCACATCAATATTAAAAGTGCAAACTCAGTGTACCTACCATTGTCTGCTATTGTTTTTGGTAGACAATGGTAGACAGAACAAACATTCAACAAATCATGCAATCTGTCAAAACGTTGATGCAATTTATAAAAATCACAAGTTTCCCTATAAGCGTTTTTTGCCTACAGCACGAACAGAAAAATGATGGTTTCGGTGTTTACAGCCTGCCTCTGTCCACTCTGTTGGTGTTTCAGGGAGGGCGGGGCTTAGCACTCCACACACATACATGCAGACACACATAAATATGCCATACCAAGTGAAAGCTCATCAGCACATGCAAGACTTGAACTCGTAGTCTTCATGGCTGTGTTGGCAGAGTCAGCTATTCTGTTAGAAAAAGATATGTCCGATCAGGCTTTGTAAACGAGGAGGAGCGCTGCCCACATGGGAATAGCCTCTGTCACACCCACTTATTACAGTGTTATTACTAACTATTACTGTATTTTAATAACTTGTTGCAATACATTTATTGTGAATTGGCCCCATAAATAATGGCACATACAGATTCTTGTTTCTATTAGTGTTGTCACAATACTGGAATTTCTAACTTTGATACAATACCTTGAAAAATATCGATATTTGATACCATTTTCGATACCACAGGGGAAAACTGATTGGTGTCCAATATGCACTTAGCCTACTTAGACAAGTCTTGCTGGGTTTAAATACTTATGGCCTATAGTATAATGAGTTGACAGGGAATAACACTTGTTGCCATTGATCTCACCTCCTGTTTGCTGGCTCACCTTTATCAGCAGGACTAAACCCAAAATACAAAGACATGTGCAACCTGTTAATTTGACGGCATTTTTCCATTAAAATGAGGTGGGTGCGAATCTACATGGTGACCTGAGGGCCGTTTTGGCCTGCCGTAAACTGTACCAGCGGCAGTGACAAATATAGTAAGCTTTTTTTTTATAAGATTGCAAACAGGAGAATCACTATGTCTGTGTCTCTCTCTCTCTCTGTTTCTCTGCCAAATATACATTAACAGCCGTTAATAAGTCGGTGTTAAGAACTTCCACGCAGCTGACCTTAGGGGTGGGTGACATAGCAAAAATATCATATCACAATTTATTTCAAGGAAGATTATGATTCACGATCTTATCACGATTCATTTTCATGTTGGTTTTTAAGACTATTTCGAAAGTTATTTGTTTAAAAGAGAAAAATAACACTACTTTATTAATTGTATACTATGTTGAGTAATGATTTATTCAACAAAGAAATAATTCATTTTGTTGTTTTCAATGTACATTTTTTGAGTTGAATTTTCCCATGAATGAATTGCTGTTTGCTTCTGCATAAAAACACAAAGACAGGGAGGGACTTGTTGCAGATATTGATTGGCGTTTACAGTAGCAAACAAGCAACGAAAGGTGCATTAAGGTTCAGCTCTCAGTAGCCCCTTTTCCACCAAAGCATTTTGAGAGCCGGTGCCTACTCGCGAACCAGTTTTTGTATATTGACAGCCAAAGAACCGGTTCTCGGCCGGGAAAACTGGTTCCAAACTGGCACCAACTCTTTGAGACTGACAGAGGCCAGTTTGACGACAGGGAATACAGGACTGAGATGGTTTTCTTGACGGTTTTGGCTCTTGGCACCCCGGGGCTGCCTCAGCTAATAAAGGACAGCTAACTAGCTACAGATACAGTCAGATACAGTCAGCGGGTTAGTAAAAAGTAAATGCATCTGTCCATCAATAAACTCTGTAAATCACCTCAGTACTATATTTCCTGTTGGTCTCTAGTCTCAGTCCCGTTCATGCCAAGTTCAGTGTGATGCTGCTGAGCACGGTGTCACTGACCGCTCGCTTGGCTCCAGTTCTGGTGGCCAGTCCGGTGCCGCTCACTAAGGTTATCCTGAAAACCTCCAGTGCTTGAGTAGAGGTTTAATGTTAACCACAATATACTCCTCAGGTGCTCCGAGCTTCCAGTCCGGGCTGAGTCAGCTATGACCAGTAGGCTAACTGAGCTAATTAGATAAAGACAGCTTGTTAGCTGCGGTCAGCGGTTACTTTAGCAATAAGTAACACTTTCTGTACATCGGCAAGTTGAGGCAGAGGAGCCGGGAGACATGGGGAACTTTAATGTTAATTTTAGTTGGCAAGTTGGTGTTGACTTTGTAGTTAGCGGAGGACGCTGCAGTTGACAGAGCAGCTGTCAACTGCATGAGCTATTGAACTAAAACTGACGATCTCTCTGAAAAGGCAGATCGTGGAGACATTTTAATCATTTACAATCTAATAACATGTTCACACACAACGCAATAATGCGAATAAACACAACATACGACTACTACACCGGTATGAACCCAAAATATATATAATTTAATTGCAAAAAACGGATCAAAATGATGCCAAAATAACAACAACATGATGCTGAAACGCTGTCCAGACACTTTAATGTACTTTAAAGTGTACCTTAATGGTCAGTCCATCATGTTTGTATTTTGTAATGTTGATAAACGTTCTTCCTATTTCCCAGGGAACATAGTAGGGGTGGGAATCTCTGGGCACCTCACGATTACGATTCAGAGGGCTGCGATTCGATTATAAAACAATTATAGATTAATCATGATGCATCATTTTTTTCTATATAGGATCCCTGGATAATTACTAAGCATTTAATTTTGCCCATTTAAATCCAAAAGAAACATATCCTGATTAGCTTAAAAGGACTAGTTTGCATAACTAATTTACTTCATTAACCTCAGCTCCATGGTCCCTCATTTCTTTAACAACCAGTAGTCAGAATCCTGAAAACTGAAATATAATTATCAGGATGCACAGAATGTGTGCAGGGCAGAGCTGTACAGAGTTTAGTCTCAGCTTGTGCCTGATGTGTTCAGCCCTTGACTAGTAGGTTAGTTAGTAATGACATATAGCTGATAATTAATATTACTTCATTACTAATTTAGCTAACGTTACATAAATAAATACATTTTTTTAGCACCTTTCACGGGACCAAAGGACACTGTACACATAGTTCCAGTGACAGAACAAAAAAAAGTCATTCAGGACTGAATGCCTGGGTAAAGAGCTGCGTTTTAGTAGATTTTTTAAACAGCCTTCACTTTTCCAGCCGTTGGGGAAACTGCAGTCTTTTATTAACAGACACGCTGCATGTTTAGTACCAGACAGAAACTTACTGTTAATATTTTCCACCGCTAACTTTTGTCACGTTCTGCTGCTCTCCCTCTCACTTGCTGGTCTTCACACACAGGATACACAGAGAGCTGCCAAGCGTCACCGTGCTCTCAGTGTGCGACTTAAAATAATTATTTGCATTGATATTAATGATTCTGTGACATTTTGCGGTGGTTATTCATTCCACAGCGGTGACGAATACAGGGGGACACTTGTCTTTCTGTTGCATGCGCTCCACAGACGGTCCGTCAACATTATGTTGCATTCCGTCAACATTATGTTATCAATTAACATTTAAATAAGCAATTTTTAGACATTTGTTAATCGATTAATAATCTTCCACATCTGCATCGCGATGCATCTAAGAATCTATTATTATTATTATTATTATTATTATTTCTCCCACCCCTAGAACATAGTGGCTAAATCTGTAACTACAGTCCCCTCCACAAGTATTGGAACGGTAAGGCAAATTCCTTTGTTTTTGTTGTTCACTGAAGACATTTGCCTTTAAGATCAAAAGATGACTAAGAATTTCAGCTTTTATTTCCTGGTATTCACATCTAGATGTGTTAAACAACTCAGGACATATCACCCTCAAACTGTCTTTTGTGAACAACAAAAACCATAGTTTGGTAGTTTGGTACCTATTACATCAACAAATAGGGTTAGTATACAAAATTAGTGGTCTGGTGGCTTGCGTGAACAGGGTGGTCAAGGATGGCATCAAATTCCAATAATTGTGCTAGTCTGCCGCTGGCAAGGAAGTTTACATAGCTTAGATTTATCAAAAACACCAACATATGCTAACTACTATATAGTATCTAGCAGACAGAGAAAACTAAGTTTGCTGAGGGAACTGGCACCGCACAGTTTAAACACAGTACCTAAATTGAGCACAACAGCTTAAAAGATAAAATTTGTCGAGACAGTTACACAAATGGAATGACATTATCTCTTCCAGTATGTGCATTTATTAAGGACCATTCAATTACAATGGGACAGTGAACTGAAATAAAACAGCACATTGTAGTTTCTGTGTTTTTTACCAAAGTCTTCATCAGTAGTACAGAAAATGGGAAAAATTGTGTTGCAGATCGATTTAAGGTGTATGACCCTAAATTTTCAGCTTCAGTCTCTAAAATTTTAATTTAAATTTGTACACCTCAACACCGCATTCCCTCTCTGATACCCACAATGGGTTGTGTCGCTATTATGGCCGGCATGCTGTGAACAGTTGGTGATCATTTCCTCTGGTTGATCTGTGCACTACTGCAGCTGGGGGCTCTCTGCAGCGCCACGCAACTTTCTAAATTCTCCCATCTCAGAGAAAAGAAGTCAGGTCGAAACGAAATTTGCTTAATTGGCATGAATGTTAATACAACAGTATTGCCAAAGCTAAAGGAAAATACAAAAAAATGAATTCATATAGTTAATTGAATAAATAAAATAAAATAATTGTATTTCAATGCATTGAATATAGAAAATATTATTTAATATCATTAATTTCTCTGCGTTTTCTTTCATTACGGCTGTGTCTCCTCACAACAATAACAGAAGCCATCTCTGCAACACTTGGTGGTTTGGACCTTCCTTTCAAACGTATTAAATACAGAGGCTGTTGCACTTGCATGAAATTGCGTGTAGGGGTAGTGGATCACTTGGACTTGGTTTTTCCCCTGGGTGTCAGCATTTCCTCTGTGGAATGACTGGATATGACTATATCTGACCACAAATGTATAGTTTTTAACTTTGAATCACCTGTTACTCATACTGCTTCAACAAGATCCGTATATTCTTACATCCTTAATAAACAAAGCATTTTTACACATTGTTTCAGAGGACAAAGCCAACACCTGTCTGATTCAAATTCAAATTAGCTTTATTGGCATGAATTTATAACAATAATATTGTCAAAGCATCATAGAAACTACATAAGAACAATCAACCCCATACATTTCATTAAACGAGTAATTAAAGCGTATGTTTGTTTGTGTTAGAAAAAATATATTAAAAATTAAAATAAATAAATGAAACTTTAATGCGTGTGTGTGTATTAATAGACAAAAACTAAAAAAATTAATTGATTAAAAAATAATAATAATTAAAAAAAGAAATCAGTATCAAATCTAAAAACAAAACAATTACTAAAATATCAAACAATCAAAATAATAATAAATTGAAAATTTGAACAATTATTTATCAGTATGAGTTTTCACTGGTTGTCCTCACTTCATGGCAAGAGGAGACATATTTTGCAGTAATTATTTCACATTTGGGCATTTCTCACAGTAAATAGGGGAGTTTCTGTGTGTCTGATAGGAATTCGAATTCGGGGTATATTTGGGAAATGTTTGCAAGGTTTTTTTGTTATAGTGTTTTATATTTAGGGCATAAGGTTAGAAAGTGCAAGTGATTCCAACACTAACAATCTGGCTGACCACTTCAATCATATTTGCTTGTCATCACTGAATATCATTGCTCCGCTAAAGGTTAGGCCTAAGCCTACAGCTAGTAAGCAGCCCTGGATAAATAACAACATTCGCAGCCTTAAAAGGGAATACTGGAAAGCAGACCGCAGATGGAAAAAATCCAGTCTCCAAGTCCATTACCTCAGTATGAAGGATTTATCAAACTACCATAACAAGGTTAAGGATGCAAAAACACACTATTTTTCTGAACTCATTACTACACATCAACACAATCCTAGGTTTGTATTTAAGAGTGTAGATCAGCTGGTAAACCCAGCCCCTCCTTGTGCCTCAGCTGGAAGTAATGATGACTGTGATTTGTTTTATCTTATTTTACTGATAAGGTGGTGTCAGAGCCTCTATTACCCCCTCTGCCTCTTACTCAGAGGTCCCTCACCAGCAACAAGATAGTTTTAACCAGTTTTACCACATTGACCTATCTGAGCTTTTTAAAAAAGTTTCACAAATAAGTGAAAGTAATGGATTCTGTTGGCCCCCATATGATTTCTGTTTTTAACAGCTCCCTATCTACCGGTTGTGTCCCTGTTTATTGTAAAACAGCTTGTGTGAACCCACTTAAAAAAAACTGGTTTAGATCCCTCCCCCCCTCAAAATTTTAGACCAATTTCCAAACTACATTTTATAGCAAAGATTTTAGAAAGAATTGTGTCCAAACAACTGCTCTCTGTAGTGGAAAATAACAAAATATTTGAAAAGTTTCAATCTGGTTTCAGGAAGTACCACAGCACTGAGACTGCCCTGCTTAAAGTTACCAATGACCTTTTAATGTCTGCTGATGATGGCATGTTCTCAGTCCTAGTACACCTGGAACGTAGTATTACATTTGACACCATTGATCACAACATCATGTTAGACAGACTGAGGCACTGGCTGGGGATATTTTTACACTTATGTTTACACTTGTTAAAGCACTTTGTAACTTCTTTTGAAAAGTGCTCTACAAATAAAGATTATTATTATTTTTATTACTATTATTATTTTTACCTTTTTAGATATCACTTCCTTTGTATGAATAGAAAATATTCCTTTAGAACTTGCAGTTTTTGGAGTATCAAAATAATTTTAAGAAGTAACAGCTTCATGGGCTAATTTTTCTAGCATTGTGGAGTAGGGTTGGGTGATGTCTACAAAATTTTCATTGGACAATGTCTAGATTGAAACATTGTGATGGACGATGACATTAGGTGAGACGCACAAGTGTAGGTGAGGGGGGGTTAACGGTCGTCCTATGTGCATGTGTTCACCCAAACAGAGTTCACCCTGTTAAAAACTTGGTAGCCTATGATGTTAAAAGTCACGGTGGATATTTTACAAGCATGCACCAGATAAAGCAGCATTGAAAATACAGGGTGCAAATGTTGGTTTCGGTTGTTTGAGGCTGCGTAATTAACAAGCTGACATGCGGCTCGCTTGTTGACGCATTGTAGGTGGAAAAATACAGGGAAAAGAGTTCTATGTCTTTTAGGTGACTAGAAAACATACTGTTGATGGAGAAAGTGGAGCAGACAGAGGGGTGAGAGCCAGAGAGAGGCGGGGCAAGCCAGTGTGTTTGCAGTTAAATACCACTTGTGTAAGTTAGGTTTGTCTGAGTGTGTCTTAGTGTGGGAAGAAGAGAAGTCCAAGGCAGGTGCAAAGCAGGTTTATTTAAAAAATAATAACAATGTTCTTGGTGATTAAAACCTGCTCTTTTTTCCACAATGTGGTATTATGTGAGCGATAGATTTTTGGTGCCGGGGGGGTGTTACAGTCACAGTCATGGCGACTCAACGTCGTGATGTCTGTCAGCCATCGTCTATCGGCCCAAACCTATTGGGGAGACAGGATGTTCCTGATTTCTGCAATATTACGTAGGTGAAAAACGATGGTCCTTTTATGTGAAAGTTAAAGGATGTGTCCTGATCAAAAATAAGAGATTCCTCACAGTGGTGCCGGAGGTCAGTGAGATGCCATCCAGAGTAATTCAATTTCAATTTTCAATTCAATTTTATTTATATAGCGCCAAATCACAACAACAGTTATCTCACAGCGCTTTTCATAAAGAGCAGGTCTAGAACATACTCTGAAGTTATTTACAGAAGCCCAACAATTCCCATCAAGAGCAAGCACTAGGCTACACAGGCAAGGAAAAACTTCCTTTTAAGAGGCAGAAACCTCGAGCAGAACCATGGCTCAGGGTGGGCGGCCATCTGCCTCGACCGGTTGGGGGTGAGGGGGAGAGAGAGAGGGCAAGAGAAAGAGAGAGAGCAAGAGAGAGAGAGCAGAGGGAGGCAACCTACACAGTATACACAGAGGTACAGACAGTAAAGGTAATGGTGCTATAGACTGAATGAAAAATGGTACAGATATTTATAGTAATGTTAATGATAATAATAATAGTAATTATAGCAATAGGACTAGTATTTGATGATTTGCTCGAAGTAGCCCCTCACCGTCTGACAGACAAAACTGAATGAGAGGAGGTGCTCATGCAGGGGGAAAACGAAACTAACCGACAACACCTGTAATCAGACAGAAAGCTCACGAATAATTCCACACACCTTAACTTCAGCACCTCTGACAAAGTACCGCTTACAGTCCCCAACAGAGCAAGACAGGGCTTCATTTTTTAACGTTACATTTTTATAGCCTACTGAAGCTATCTAAATGTCCGCTTCGGCACAAAGTGTCTGCAACTCACATCGCGAGGCGGGTCAACGTCACTTGCTGGTGTCGCAGCAAAGTTGCTTTCAGGGTAAGTCCGACAGCAGAATATCCCTCTTGTAAATGTGTAACCACTGCGATAACAAGATGTTTATATCTCTGTTCTCTGTGTTATCCAGACTTCAGGGACAATGTGTCTCTGTGGGATGATATGATTGAACCTAAAACTGGATAAATAACAGGCTCACTGAGCTCTCCTCACTCATTCGAGCATACATGTACACAGCGTATGTGTGTTGCTGTGAGTCCTTCTGCAGAAGACTTGAATAAAAACTCACAGAAAGACAAGTGTTTGCCTGAGCTATTTTTTGAAAACTCGAATTGCCATCACACAGTGTATTCCTCAGAGAAATAAACACTTTTCCACCAAGAAAGAGAGCTCAGTTTCCAGAGTTTACACAGTAAATGCCATGTGGATAAAATTTTAGACATGATACTCTGATTTTCCGTTCCTGTGAAGGCACCACGAAGCTGCACAACAAGTAGCTGATGAAAAAATGCACAGTCTCACCCAGTCGCAGTGGAATAAACTTGCAGGTTTTAATGTTGCAGGCCACAATTTTATGCAAATAGTTCAAAGTTTAAACTCGTATTGTTATGAATCTTAAGTGTAAACTCACCTTAGAATTTCCAACAAACAAACGTCCCCCAAAAGCAGCTCAGCGCCCCCCTTTCTAAAATATTGCTTCCAGCACCCCCCATCGTCCTCGGAACGCCCCCATTGAGAAACACTACTTTAGATAATGGGTCTCGGAGGTGTTTGGTAGTATAACTTCAGTTTTATCTGAGTTCAAAATCAGAAAATTGCAAGTCCTCAAAGTTTTTTTTACATCCTGAAGGCGCAATTGGTTATCATCTGCATAACAATGAACGCTTTACTAAAACTTCTTTAAGCTTCTTTTGGGAGGAAAGCAGTCTAAATATATATCAGGTTTTACAGCTGTTTCAAAGGTTCCTGAGTTTGAAAATAAATCTGTACCTGTTGGAACCTGTCTTGGTGATTTTGTCTGTAATAATAAGAATTTTATCATTAAAGAAACCCATGAAGTCGTTACTACTGAGGGCTATATGAATACTTGGCTCTATCCACTCAAGGCTATTGATTATTTTGCTATGTTACCTAGATAGCCATTTGTTCAAGTTAGCAAGCAAGTTAACATTAGCCAGCTAAAACGGCAATACCACAATATAGTTGAAATACTCTGCTGTAATGTTGATTTGACTTTGTGTTGGACTTGACGTTAGTAGACTTCATTTCTAAGTTAGAGCTATAGGGGAGCAAAAGAGAAGGCACTTTGGAGCATGCGTTAACATCAGTCTATAGTCAACTGATAGTCGAATCATGTGTGTTTTTGTGCGCAGCGATTGCGAGCCGGTGGGGTGGAGGGGTTACACACGGTAGCTTGATGATTTAATCTGGAGAAGCTGCAGAGCTCTCTATTCATTGAAACTTACACTGTAAATTTCCAGCTAAACTGAGGCTTATTGTTGACCCCTCTGTCTTTCTCGTTACATGTTTATTTACAGCATTAATCATTGTATATTGTATATTGCAAATGTATATTGTAATAGGCTAGATATTAACCTATTGGGAGAAAACTGGTAGTTCTATGTAAAATCAGACATTGAGGACCACTATATCGCCAAAATGGCATGATCCTAGTTTTGCTGTGAAGCTTCGACTGTGAGATTGACTGTCGAATCAGGCTCCACCCATCCAAGCATCAAATCTTTGACTATTAAGGGTCAGCCCTAAATGAGAGTAAATTTAATTCATTACCTCCTCCCAAGTATATTATGGTTTTATATTGTTGTGTTGTCTTTCTTCAGGCTGTTGGCAGAGGAACATTTGGAGTTGTCTTCAAGGCCGTATGGAAAGGAAAGGATGTAGCAATCAAGACCATTGAGAGTGAGAATGAAAGGAACGCTTTCCTTGTTGAGGTACTGTAAACACCTTTTTTTTGTTCTGTTCTGTGCAGCATGAAATGTACAACCAACAATATCCTTGCACTTTTATTGGAGATGGAACAGTGGATAAGACACATTCCTTTGGTGTGAAAGACCCGGGTTCAATTCCCCACTGCGACCCATCCACCACTGTGTCCCTGAGCAAGCCACTTAACCCCTAGTTGCTCCAGAGGCGTGCGACCTCTGACATAAAAAGCAATTGTAAGTCACTTTGGATAAAAGCGTCAGCTAAATGCATGAATGTAAATGTGGATAGCTGTGCTGTCTTAAATTCTGGAGAGGTACTGTAATTAGTTGAAGCAGAACTGTGCATCCAGACCAAATTGTATTTAATCTCCGCGTCACTTTTCTTGCGTGAGTTTTATCACTGGATAATGTGAATAAATACAACCCGTAATTACTACAGCGGTATGAAACCAAAATATACTTTTTTTTTCTCCTGTGATTTAGTTGCAATAAATAGGTAAAAATGATGCCGAAATAACTACAAGATGATTTCGATTTGTTTAACATATGAATTCATGCTTTGTCACATCTGTCAGCAAGACAGCAGGACAACAACTTTTTAAATGTTTGTTTTCTGAATAAAGTTCAGATCATTCAGGCCTATGCTAACTTGTTCACTGTAAAATTCAATGTTAGCTGGAATCAAGTAAGAGCAATGTACAGTTTTGTCCGGTTCCCATAGCCTCCTGGGTATGTCGCCCTTTAACTTAAAATATAAAATTTGAGTAATTTGAAGAATAATTATAACAAAGTTTGTTCTTACTAAGGCAGGGTATGTTTTTTTTATTATTAATCAATGTTAGCGTTACAAAATCTGACAGTCATTAGCAAAAACCAAGAAATACTTTATTTTCAATAGTTTGAGGCATTTGTTGTTTTCTGCATTACCATTTTTTCCCATTTTTAAAAAGAAGCTAAAAAAAACACCATATTTTTCTCATACTGCACATTGCTGCAGCTCCTCTTTTCACCCTATGTGTTGTACGCTCCGCTCTTGAGCTACAGAGTGATGCATCTTACTTGTACAAAATCTTTGTTGGGAGTTGCACCTGCGCAGTTCCCAGGTAAGCACTACTAGCCAATCAGAAGCATAGAAGGGCGGGTCGTAAGAAACAAGGTAGTGTGATCCCAAAGCCTTCAGACTGCAACCGTAACCTAGCAGAAGGTTTAAGTTATTACCAGTCCACAACCATCAGGACTGAACGTTGAACTGTTGCCGGTGCTCTGACGATCTATGCTGCCTTGCTGAAAAATGCTTCCATAGCGCAAAATGATACACTCAACTCTACTCGGCCTTGCTCCGTTTTCCATTGCAGATAGTACCCAGAGATAGCGACGCCACACACAACAGCATCGACGTAATGTTCAATGCGACACACACACCAGCGATCCACACAGCGGTCTGTGTGACAGCGGGAGCAGAGAGCTCTGTGAGCGGGCGGCTGGCTGGCCTCGCCAGCTCCTCCCGTGGGTTGGTGCAGGCTTCCCCCGCCGCCACTTGCGGAGCTCCTCAACTCCTCGTATAACTGTCAAGATATGAAATCTACACAGCTGATTTCTCACCTCAAAACTTCTCAGAAGTGGATTTAGTGATGATTCCATACGAAAACTGCAAAATATAAAACTTTCAGTTGCTGGCCTCTGTCTGGTACAATGATGATTCAGTGAATAGTGAATATTCTCTCAGGCTAATCAGCAGTCTGTTGTGTTTTCACGTTACATTTTAGTATCCCTCAGCTCGCTTGGAACCTCAACGGAGGTGAGGTGATATGAAGAAATGTACCTGGAAGCAGGTACAGGTACAACATTTCTACAATGGAAACCCTCTCATGGTCCTTTGATTGGGCGGCTCAGACTAGCTTGGTTTGAGGGCGTGCCTGACCCCGCTAGCCGCTTGGCAAGCTTTATGACGCGTTTTCATTGTGACGTCACAAGTAAAAGAAGTGAAGGGCTGGACTACAAACAAGCTGTTTTCAAGCGGTTCAGAGCAGAGCTTTCTGTGGGAGGTGGGAACTCCCTTTGGGCTGGACTTTGGGCTTTTTCACTTTGCAAACCTGTTAAACGCACAAAAAAGAGTCAATAGAGGAGAGGGAAAAAGCCAAAAAGCATAATACCACCTCTTTAAAATTAATCAGTAAACTACAACAAAAGCGACAACATAATGAACACATGCAAAATAATTATTTTAGGCCTACTGTAGAAGAAGAACATTTAGTAGGCTACAAGTTGAAAGTGAATTTTGCATAAAAATCTATTCTTTTAGTTCCACTACTGGAAATAGTGCTCATGCCATCTACTCTACCTGGACCCCCCCTGGCCTGGATTCTGCTGTGGCCCTCTTTGACTCAGCCTCTCACACTCAGTACTCTCAGCTACGGTTTACCCAGTTCTGCATGCATCCATTCTTCCACTCTGGTTCGCTCCTCCCCAGCTCAATATCCCATCCCTTCAACTCCACAAAAAATATTCCTCTTTTATCCAACTCCTCCCTCTCTTAGTCCTGCACTTGGGTCTGCCAACCTAGCTGCAACAAACTTAAAAACGTTTTGGTAAATAACTTTCTGTTTTAGATAGCTTACGCTATGACAAGAAAGGAACAGAGCGCTCTCTCTTTCTCTCTCTCATGCATATATATTGCCGTTATCTCAATTCAATTCAATTTGCTTTATTGGCATGACTGTTGAACAATATTGCCAAAGCATCATACATATAACATAACAATCATCCCAATACATATAACATATCAATCACCCCCATACATTTCATTAAAGAATTCGAGCATAAACTAATCAAAGTATCTGTGTTTGTGTTAAAAAAAAAGAAATATGTATATATTAAAAAATAAAATAAATAAATAAAAGTGTGTGTGTTATAAATACTAAAAATAGAATAAACAAACAAAACAGTAGGTGTGTGTGTTACAAAAAAAGAAAACAGAAACAAAAAACTAAAAACATAAATAAATAAATACAAACAGTATAAAAACAGTAAGCGTGTGTGTGTGTGTGTGTGTTTGTGTGTTTGTGTGTGTGTGTGTGTGTGTGTGTGTGTGTGTGTGTTAAACAAAAGTATATATATATTGAAAAGTTAAAGCAAAATAAATAACTAAAACGGTAAGCGTGTGTGTGTGTGTGTGTGTGTGTGTGTGTGTGTTAAAAATAAAAATATCTAAAAAAGAATTCTCTCCCTCATCAGATTCTCACTCACTCATGTTATTGCCAGAACTGTGGCCATTCATCCTTCTTCTGCTCCAATCAGTCTATTATTATATCTATCAAATATACACTGCATAGGGGAAGTTTTGTTGTTTTTAACAATCTTTTTTTACACTGTTTTAACTTCACGCTGTAGCAGCACAATGGTGTATATGGGAGAGTTAACCGTGAACTTCTCGAGCTTTGCAGGTCTACTAAGACGTCAACTCATTAGAAATGAGGAAGAAGACGTAATTTATGCCGGACTCTTCAGCTTGACAATCTATCAGGTCTATCAGACACAAGATAGATGAGCTGGAAAATTTAAAGGGGAAGTAAAAGACACTTCTCTTGTTGCCTTCACCGAAACATGGCTCTGTGATGCACACTCGGACCTGAACTTAACTGGGTTTGGAAGCCTAATTCGCATCGACTGGTCACTTGATCACTGCCAAAAACCTTGTGAATTTCAACATATCTTTTACACACCAGTGTACATTAACGCCACAGCTGCTGCCCAGCTGATTGCTGATGTCACACATAAACTGGACACTATCTGTCCAGAGGCCGCCAAGGTTATCCTTGGAGATTTTAATCATTGCAATCTAAAATAAGACTTTGAGGACGTATGAACAATATGTGACTTTTTCTCCCTCACAGAAGAACACCATGCTAGATTTATACTATGGCTCAGTAAGATCTCTGCCTATGCCTTCTTTTGGTGCTTCTTACCACAGCAGTATCTCATGCCTGTATACAAACCATTCTTCAGGCGCCTGGAGTGGGGGGGAAAGGAGTGTACATACTGGCAATGTTTTTGTGCCGGTTGTGATTATATGAATGAACTTCCAGACACTGTTTCATCATACATCACATTCTACGTGGACTTAATAATCCCAACTAAAGAAGTAGCTACTTACCCAAATATTAAACCCTGGGTGACTAAAGAACTTAAAGCGTCCATCAATAAAAAGAAAAGAATAATTTATTCAGGAAACCCCCCTGGAGAAAAAAGCAGTTTCCACTGAAGTTAAGGATGAAATAAGGAAAGGCCAAAATGAAGTACAGAAATAAAATTGAAAGTCTTTATTGTAGAGAGGACCTCAGGGTAGCCTGGACAGGTATAAAATCCATGGCATCAATTAATCAGTCTTCCTGAGAGACCAAGCATTCATGTAATGGTGTGGATGATGCTGACTTGCCAAATGGCTTTAATTCATTCTTTTTTCGCTTTTTAAGGTCAGACTTTGTGAATGATATCTCTAAGCTGTGGGAATTTTTCATTCCACAGAATGATCTAGTGATAACACAAGGTAATGTCACAAATCTTTTCAAGAAAGTAAACATAGGTAAAGCTGCTGGCCCTGACTCCATCTGTGGAAGCACTTTGCGTCACTGTGCTGACCAGCTCAGCGAGGTCTTTACAACACTTTTTCAGATGTGTGTCAAGTGTGGTCAGATTCCTGCCATATGGAAAACATCCTACACTATAATACCTGTCCCTAAATCCAATAATCCAAGAGAACTGAACGAATGCAGACCAGTTGCATAAACATCATTTGAGATGAAAAATTTTGAGAAAATACTAAAAGATGAAATTGTCTCTCTAATTGATGGCAAACTAGATTAACAACAATTTAGTTATCAAGCCTGGAAAGTTGTGGATGACTCTGAGAATTTTATTTTAGACAGATTATAAAAGCACCTTGAAAAACTCAAACTCACATACAAGACTTTTATTAGCTGATTCTTCTTCAGCTTTAAGCAAGATACAGCCTCATATATTAATTGAGCGACTTGCATCTTATTTTAGTTTACCTGATAAGATTTATTGTTATCTTAAACTTTTTAACAGACTCCAGCAGGTATTTGTAAATGGCATGTCCAGTATCACCACCTCAAATTCAGGTTCTCTGCAGGGCTGTGTCCTATGGGCTGATTTTTGTACAGACTGAATTTGAATCATTTAGAACTAAATTTGAATTGCTCAACTTGAATACTTGCGTTAAAAAAATTAAATTTGAATTGCTCTCCAGACATGTTAAGTCTCTGGCTTTGTTATCTTGGCTGTCTTGGCTCATTGTCCTGTTGGGAGATGAACCTTTGGTCTGAGGTCCAGAGCGCTCTGGAGCCGGTTTTAATCAAGGATATCTCTGTACATTGCATCTTTCCCTCAATCCTGACTAGTCTCCCAGTTCCTGCCACTGAAAAACATCCCCACAGCATGATGCTGCCACCACATGCCTGGTTTCCTCCAGGCATGACGTTTGAACTCTTTGGACTGGATGGCAATCTTTGTTTCATCAGACCAGAGAATTTGGTTTCTCATGGTCTGACAGTCCTTCAGGTGCCTATTAGCAAAATCCAGGCGGACTGTCATGTGCCTTTTACTAAAGAGTAGCTTCCGTCTGGCCACTCCTCCATACAGGCCTGAATGATGGAGTGCTGCAGAGATGGTTGTTATTCTGGAAGGTTCTCCTGTCTCCACACAGACACGCTGGAACTCTGTCAGAATTTCCATCAGGTTCTTGGTCACATCCCTGACCAAGGCTCTTCTCCCCCCAATTGCTCAGTTTGGCCGTGTGGGCAGATCTGTGTCTTGATACGATCCTGTCACGGAGGTCTCCAGACAATTCCTTAGAGTTCATGGCTTGGTTTGTGCTCTGACTTGCACTATTAACTGTGGGACCTTATATAGACAGGTGTGTGCCTTTCCAAATCATGTCAACTGAAGTTGCCAGGGTTGGACTCCAATTAAGTTCTATCTCAAGGATGATCAGTGTAAACAGGATGCACCTTAGCTGAATTATTTAGTGTCATGCCAAAGGCTGTGAAAACATATGTGCATGTGCTTTTTTAGGGGTCCAAGCCCGAAGTGGGCTGGGAACCCGCGAATGCAAGGCATCGCGGTTCCCAGGACCACAAAGTGGCTGGGAACCCTATTGTTTTCATTAGGATTTTTATTATTATTATTCCTTATTCTTCCGTGCATAAAAAGCATACTGCGGCCTACATGGTAAGAGCTAGGAACGCAAAACTCACGGTGTAGGTCAAGTTCACTGCACGTAACTCAGGCGCAAAAATTTGCACACTTCTACCCCTAGGTGGTGCTATGACAAATTTTTCGTGTTTGGGCTTGGAACTCCCGCCTACGAAGGCGTATATGGAAAACCTTATATCCACGCGTTCGGGGGATTGAGCTGAATCACGTGGTATAGGCCACGCCCATTTCCGCCTAGACTTTTTTTTCCCCGCAAAATCGCAAAAACTGACTAACCGGCTGAAATTAACTCCTCCGAAACCGCAAGTCCGATCGACTGGCTTGTGCTCCTCAGATCGATATGCAAAAAACTGTTCCCGATATAAGCTAACAATTACTCACGCAAAACGCTAGTAACAGCAACTGATGTCATATCTTTTGTTTGGAATGGCCGATCGACACCAAACTAGGAGGACTTATGTGGGACGCCCCCCTGAGGGCCTGTGCAAAATTTGGTGCCACTAGCCCCTGGGTGGCGTTGTTTAACACGAGAAATTAGTTTTTCTATAACCACAAGTCACATTTACGTGAAAGTTGGGCCAAATTGTTCAGCGTGTTCCCCTGACTCCAGTCACTAAAGTGGACCCTAATGTGCCCATAGGTGGCGCTGCTATTGCGGAGTAAACACAAAAAAAATAATCCCATTGACTTACATTCATTTTATATCTCCAGAACCGCAGGTGCGATTGACACCAAATTTGGGTCAAGTCTTCCCCACGGGCCCCTGATGACACCTGACAAATTTGGGGAAATTCAGCCAAATAATCAAAGCTGGAATGCCGTGGAAAATCCCATTGAAATGAATGGGATTTCAAAACATGGCACATTTTCACTGGGTTTGGAATAGCCGATCAACACCAAACTTGGGGATCTTATGCGGCATGACTTCAATCGGCTAAAAGCTGACTGTATTAATAATTAATACAAAAACACTCCCATTCACTTACACGCATTTTATATCTCCGTAACCGAAACTCCGATTCATACCAAATTTGGGTCAAATGTTCCCACTAGGTCCCTGATGATACCTGAAAAATTTGGTGCAAATCGGCCTAAAGATTGCGCTGTAATCGATACTGAAATTTATCACTAAATCCCATTCATTCCAATGGAATTTTCAAACGCGGGACGTTTTGCCTCTGTTTGGAATGGCCCATCGAGACCTAACTCAGGGACCTTGTGCGGCACGAAACGGGAAGCCGGGACGACTTCATGCACGCCTCCAGGCTGAGGGGCGACTGGCACCAGGGGGCCATTTACAACTGCTTGCAGTTCTAGTTGTTTTTATTTTTAATAAATTTGCCAAGATTTCAAACAAACTTGTTTCACTTTCTACTTTATTTGCTGAATTAAGCAAAACATAACATCCTTGCCTGGTTATTTAATCAGTCATGACATCAGTTCATTATTTCTCAATAGATTTTCTAGGAACTTTTACTATATTGCGATATACAGTATATTGAAATTAGGATGAATACTATATATATTCCATGCTAGACTTTATCCATATCACCCACCCCTGGTAATAAATGTGCAGTTCAACAGCTGACACTTACCTGTATGTCTAGAACTTTATATCAACACATTGGGGTGGTGATGGAACAGTGGGTAAGACACATGTCTTAGGTGTGAGAGACCCGGGTTCAATTCCCTTCTGTGGCACTGTGTCCACCAACGTGTCTCTGAGCCAAGAATAAATGTAAATGTAACACATGAACGCACTACACACACTGAGTTACTTTTTTTCTTGTTTCTGTTTGTTTTATCATAAATACTGGAGTTTTGTCTTTGGATACAGGTCAGATTACCATTATTACATACATTTCAAATATCATTGTAGCTGTGAATTTAATATTGACATTTGTATAATTGTGAAAATCATTACATAATAACACCCATAATACACATTCAGTATATGTAAACTTCGTATGTTCCGATGTAAAACAGAGTGATAATAAATGGTTTATTATATTCATGTTTTGCTCTTTGTTTTTTTGTGAACAGCTTCGCCAGCTCTCCCGTGTGAATCACCCCAACATTGTTAAGCTGTATGGCTCCTGTGAAAACCCAGTAAGTATACAACACCGTGATTCTAACAGTTTGTTTATTGTCAAACATATCAGTGCCCTTCTCTTATGATGTGTAAGGACAAACCATCTCCTGAATGAATTACAGAGGTCATCACCAGGGTTTTACACAAGATTTGTTTCAGAGCCATTCCTAAAGCAGAGTTCACACTACACGATTTTAAGCACGGCTTGCCGGTCGGCGTGCTCGGTGACCGTCGGGCTGCGATCAGGGGTAAATCAGCGATTGATAAGCGGTCGCCAGTCGTTGTGTGTGAACTACTCAATGATACATCAAAACCCCTGACGCATCATTGACACATCGCCGACACCAGACAGATATCTAGCATGCCAAATATCTGGAGGACTCCGCCGACTATCAAGCCAATGAGACCAGGCAGCTACTTTTTCACTGCAAAACACTTCCCTCCAGCTCTCTCTGTAGCTCAGACGATCCCTGCTACCTCCGTGTGTTAATCCATTCATTCACCCAGATTTTTTTGTTTCTTTATAATAACAAACAGCTGTTTTGTGTGTAGTGTCGTGTCATTTCCCGTTTCACATTTTACATGTGTTTTCTTGACAAAACGTGGTGTGGAGACCAGTGTCGGGTAACAGAGCTGTTGTCAGCTCATGTAGGGTGTGTAGTATTTTTTTTGTGACTTTACAAATTACTGGTTGATGTAACTTGGATGTTATACAGCAGTACAGGTACTGTGTACGTCAGTCTTTAGCTTTACGCTTTGGACAGTGGAGTGTTTGCAGTGCATAAAACATTTTGCACCATGCAAGTAACGTTAACTAGATAATGTTAGCTCGTCGTCTCAGAATGGGTAATTGTCTGAAGTTCAGAAGGCCAAATATGCGGACAAAACTCAGGGCACTGGTTCTGAGGTTAGCATAACAAGTTTTGATGTGTTTAAGGATATGGTTTGTTATTGGATTGTTATTGTTTTATATTATTATCCAAAGGCAACATTATTCCAGCTGTCTTCCTACAGGAAGAATATTTGAATATTTGTTTGTTGGGTAGGTATTTGATTTTGAGATTTGAATATTCCGTTTTTTTTAGCGAGCCTGACATTGCTCCCACAGCAGTGAACATAATGCTCCAGTTCACACCAAAGGGAAAACAAAATGCCCAACACCTTAGCTGTTGGGAGCACTTTCGATTGTGTGATGGATGTGTAGTGTGATGGATGCTTGCACCTGCTTTTCATGTTGCTTTCTGTGGAAGTTTAATTATAATATTAAACTAAAGCGCAGGTGTTAGTTCCATGGCCAGTAAAGTAAAATGGAAGCTCCATACCTCTGTGTGTGTGTGTGTGTGTGTGTGTGTGTGTGCACGTTGCTGCAGTATGTAAATTAGGGTGGTTTTTAAAAAAAGAGGACAGTGGGAGCAAGAGGCAGACGGACACCCGCAGTGGATGGAAGGGCAGGATTCAAATAATTGACTGCTAGCACCTTTATTTGATACTGACATGTACATACCAGCTTTACAGGTCATGCATTCAGCACTAGTATTGGGGCCACTGGACAGTGGTAGATAGGGTACTGAAAAGTGCAAGTGAAACAATTACTCCCATAAAACATTCACTCAAGTCAGAATTAGAATCAGCTTTATTGTGTGTGGGTGTGTGTGTGTATATGTGTACACATACAAGGAATTTGACTCTGGATTGTACAATGCTCACAATGTGCTTACTTATATAATAATAATAATAATAATAATTAGTGGTGGGCCGTTATCGGCGTTAACGTGCTGCGTTAACGTGAGACTCTTATCGGGCGATAAAAAAAATATCGCCTTTAATCTATTCTCAAAGTTGGGTTGGGAGCTGGGTCTATACTACGCAAGCTTGATATCTTAGCGCAGATGTATACCTAGCCGAATTGCACTGTAGGGGGCAAGAACGAGTCTTCGAACCTGTGTGTTTGCCTACTGTGCAATTACCACATCAAACGTGACGTGCTAACATGGATGAAGCTGTTGCTGCGGTCCATTTACCTCGGAGGTCGGAGCTGGGAGTGACGTCACACCCGAGTTGACGGCGTTCCAGTAACAACCTCGCTCGGCCAGCTGTTTGTTTACAACTAGCCAGGTTAGTTATTGATACGCTGGTTGATTAAAAAACGCATTGTTGCGGTATTTACTCACACTAACTGTAGCAACACGTCCACAGACAGCTGTTGGACAGCACTTTGTGTACGAACATTTCTGAAGCCGCCGGGTTTGCTTCTGGGAAAATTTACTTTTAAGAAGCTTTCCAATGGAAAATTCGACAAGACTAAGGTTGTTTGCACCTTGTGCAATGCAGAATTAGTTTACTGTAGGAGTTCCAGTCTCAAGTACCACCTAAATGCAAAGCACATCACACGCTACACACAAGTACATCTTATTGAACATGATTTATTTTCATCACCAATTATCATAGTACAACAGCTTTCTCAAGCAGTTTGTGATAAATTTTGGAAACAGGAGATGAGCCCCTGGTCTAATGCGCCACCTGGCTTGAACCCGTTCTCACACATATTTTAAATGCCTTCGGCAGAATTCAAATGAGCCATTTTAATTTAGATTAATTTCAAGATTAATCTAGATTAAAAAAAATTAATCTATGCCCACCTCTAATAATAATACAATAACACAAATCAAACACAGGCTACAGTATAGAGAAAACATACTGTATATACACACTTTAAACAAAAACAAAAGACACATTAAGACACTATTGCAATGAAGAGTGCAAAGGATGAGTAAATTATTACCATTATTATTATTATTATTATTATTATTATTATTATTATTATTATTATTATGTACATGTCTGAGGTGGATGTGATATAAAGGTGCGCATACACATACATGTACACAGTGTGATGAGTGCAAAGGAAATAAGTATTATGTGGTAATATGTACTTGAGGTAGGTGAGTTTGAATGAATGAATGAATGAATGAATGCCTTTATTGTCATTGCATGTAAGTACAATGAAATTATAGAGCCACTCTAATAGGTGCATCATAAAACACATACAATGTATAAAACACATCACACAAATATTAATTTAAAACCTAATTTACCCTCGTTCCTTCTAAAGGGCTAATAAATATTCTAATATAACAAGTGCTGAGTAACTATGCCAACAGCATTATTAAAATTCTGAAAAAAAAGTTTTTGCTTCATTTAGGACTGTTATTGCTTCAGGAAAGAAGCTATTCCTAAATCTACTAGTCCTCGTTTTTTGACATCTGTAATGTCTCCCAGATGGCAACAGTTCGAACAGCGAATAACCGGGGTGAGAACAGTCGAGTGCCATTTTGGTGGCTTTAGACAGCAGTCTTGAATTAGCAATTTCCTGTAGTGAGGATAGAGGACAACCAACAATCTTCTGTGCTGTGTTGATCACTCTTTGTATACTTTTCTTGTCTGCTGTAGAGCATCCAGTATACCACACAGTTACACAGTACATCAGGATGCTCTCTATGGAGGAATGGTAGAAAAGCACCAACAGCTTCTCAGACAGATTGTTTTTTTTTAGGAGTCTGAGAAAATACAAACACTGTTGTGCCTTCTTTACCACTACTGTGATATTGTCAGTCCATGTGAGTCGATCCGAACTGATGATTCCCAGGAATTTAAAGTTTTGAACCCTCTCCACTAGGTACCCATTGATTGAAAGAGGGCGGTGGTCGGCGCGGCACTTCCTGAAGTCTATAATTAGTTCCTTAGTTTTCCCAATATTGAGAGACAAGTTGTTTTCTGTGCACCATGTGACCAGTCTATGGACCTCTGCTCTATAGGCCGACTCATCTCCCCCTGAAATGAGTCCAAGTGTGGTATCGTCTGCAGACTTTATGATGCTATTGGTGGAGTAAAAGGGATTGCAGTCATAAGTATACAATGAGTATAACAGAGGACTCAACACACAGCCTTGAGGGGAGCCGGTGCTGAGAGTAAGGGTGGAGGATTTGTGGGGGCCGAGCTTCACACTTTGGGGCTGATTGATTAAAAAGTCCATAATCCAGTGGCAGATGTAAGAAGAGAGTCCAAGGTCAGACAGCTTCCTAATGAGGATGTCTGGGATGATTGTATTAAATGCAGAGCTATAATCTACAAAGAGCATCCTCACATAAGTGCCACTATGCTCTAGATGGTTTAGGGCTGTATGAAGGGCTATGATGATGGCATCATCTGTCGACCTATTTGCTCTATAAGCAAACTGGTATGGATCTAGGGTCGATGGTAAACTGGTTTTGATGTGCTTCATTACCAGCACTTCATAAGCACTTCATAACTACCGGGGTGAGTGCCACCGGTCTATAGTCATTCAGACTGCTGGGAGAGGGCTTTTTTGGAACCGGGATGATTATAGATGTCTTCAGACAGGATGGTATAACGGCTTGGGCGAGTGACATATTGAAGATCTTAGTAAACACAGCGGTAAGCTGGCCAGCACACTCTTTAAGTACTTTTCCAGGTATACCGTCTGGACCGGCAGCCTTTCTTGGGTTCACTTTACTAAGGACCCGCCTCACATCACATTCCTGCACTGTGAGTGGGTAGGTATTAGAAGCAGGTGGAGAAAGGACAGGCGATGTTGAACTTTTTACCTCAAAGCGAGCAAAGAAACTGTTTAGTTCCTCTGCTAGCGAGGCGTCTATGTTGAAAAGCATTGAGTTGCTGCCCTTGCAGTTTGTAATGTTTTTAATTCCCTGCCACATCCGCCTTGGGTCATTGTCTGTGAAGTGATCTTCTATTTGTCTTTTATAGTCCTGTTTAGCCTCCCTAATAGCCCTTTTCAGGTCAGCTCTAGCTGAGCTGTACCTGTCTGTGTCCCCAGACCTGTATGCAGCATCTCTGGCTTTCAGAAGGCTCTGTACTGTCTTGTTCATCCAGGGTTTAGGAAAGAACGTGACTTTCTTGTTCACAGTGACTGTATCCACACAAGATGTAATATAGAACAGCATAGTTTCGGTGTATTCATCCAAGTCTGGTTGTACAAATAAGTCCCACTCAGTGTGCTCGAAGCAGTCTTATAACTGTGCAAGAGCCCCCTCTGGCCAAGTTTTAATAGTCTTTACAACAGGCATAGATCTCTTTCTAAGGGGTATATATGCAGGGACAAGAAACAATGAAATATGATCTGAAAATCCTAAGTGTGGCAAGGAAACTACCCTGTATGCATGCTTTATATTTGAATAAACATGATCTAATGTGTTCTGGCCTCTGGTGGCACATTTCACATACTGAGTAAATTCTGGTAGCACAGTCCCTAAACGTGCCTGGTTAAAGTCTCCAGCTATAATGTGAACGCCGTCAGGGTGAGCCTGCAGCTGTCTATTTATAGTGGAATGCAGGTGGGCTAGCGCTGAGCTAACATTAGCATCAGAAGGTATGTATATAGCCGTAATAATCACTACCGTCAACTCTCTAGGTAAATAAAACGGTCTACAGATAACTGACATAGCCTCTATGTCAGGGGAGCAATAGCTGCTGCTCAAACCCCAAGCATTGTGCACATATACACACAGACCTCCTCCCCTAGTCTTACCGGAGTCTGTGCTGCGGTCCCTTCGGTGCATGTGTGGCCCGCTAACTGTATCGCAGCGTCAGGGATAGCCGAGTGTAGCCAGGTTTCCGCTATCACTAGCACACAGCAATCGCGCAGACAGTTGTTTTTTGCCAGTTGTAGTTCCATCTCGTCCATTTTGTTGACCAAGGACCTGGCATTGGAGAAAAATATGCTCGGTAGCGGTGACTTGTGTGGTTGTTTCCGTAGCCTGGCGAGTAATCCGGCTCTGCAGCCCCGCTTCTGCTTCCTCTCCCTCCACTGCCTCCGCTGTTTGACAGAACCAACAACAATCCAGGGAGAGCCCGTTGGTCTCGCTATCACGAGGGGAATATTATTAGTTCGATGGAAGTCCTGAGTAATCACTCCATTGAGCTGTAATCCCCAATTAATAAGTTCGTGACGACTATAGACATAATTAGCATGACAGTGCTCCAAAACAACTGTCAGAAACAAAACAAAAACACAAAAACTCCGTACTGAGCACCATACTAGAGAGCCATAAGCCGCTGCACCTGCGGCGCCGCCATTGTAACTCATCATAAACTACTTTCAAAAGTGCTGTGGATTAAGGTCATCCTTCTACTGATCACCTGCGATCTCAGAAGTGCAGCGATACGCTAGGATGGGTTTAGCGGCAAAAAACTCTCCTACTCCCGCTAAGATCTTCTTGCTGGACACACATCATGAACTCTCCACCCCTCGCTGCCCCATCTCCGTGAACAGCCAGCCAGTAGGAATTGTTGACTTCAGGTACCTTGGCATCACTATGGACAATAAAGTTTTGATCACCACATACCAGACATCCACAAACACTGTCAACAAAGACTTTTGTCATTTGTACACTCAGGACTCTCTCAGTCAAACCACACCTACTGCTTCTCCTGTACCGTAGTATCATTGAAGCCATCCTCTTGTACTGTGCTACCTGCTACTTCACCATGCTCTCTCTCACCAATAAGAATAAGCTTCTAAAAATTACTAACACTTCCTCCAAAATAATGGGTCTTCCCACTCCCAACCTGCCAGCCTTCATTAATACTGACACTGCTCGAAGAGCAACTACCATAGTAAAAAATCCCAGCCACCCGCTCAACTCATGCCTCTCTCTTCTCCCATCTGGCCGTAGATACAGACAGCAGCTTGACAAAAAGGTACGCTTCGGAAAAAGTTCTGTACCCTGCGCTATAAGAGTGTTAAACTCACAGAGAAATTAATAATGTCACTTTTGTGTAATCGATAGATATGTGTGTATTATATTAGGAATATGTGTGTAAGTGGGTTTGTATTTTGACTATGTTGAGAACTACACAGTACAAGGTCATGACCCAGCCTTTTGGAAAATATAAAGATACTTGAACAGGACATGTTTTAGCCATCATGTTTCATTAGAACAACCAAATAGACAATTGGGAGAGCTGCTTTAATTCTTCTGAGAGAGCTATGTGCTGTGAATGTAACTGTTCTATTCTGAATACTCATTGTTGTGCTTTGCTGACTGTATGCTGGATAATTTGCAATAAATATTTAGTGTCAAAGTCAAAACTCATATTTTCATATCATAGTGATCTAGTGAGTAAAATATGTGTGGTGTATGTAGAGGGACAAAACGCTAGACTCAGGCCCGCGGAAGCCCAGATCTGTCCTCAGTACTTGACAAGTATTACTGATAGATAGCAATTGGAGCTTTTAAAGAAGTTACTGGAGTCAGTCAGAGATTGATGCCATAGAGTTTATTGTCAAAGCAAGACAAAACCCGAGCAAGCCTTAGCAGACCGGTAAGGCACACTGAAAACATGGTGTGGAGCTTCTCATTTTATAGCCCTTGGCTCTCCCTAGAAAGGTGCTATTTTGTAATTTACTGTAGCCATTATTTAGTTTTAGTGGTGTAAATTTCTTCTTGGTCTCTTCTATTGACTGCCTTCCATTTACTCAGTGGAGCACTTGTCTCTGTGTAAGAGCTACCCCGCTGGGCCAGGCGACTCACGCAGGCGGAGTGCTGCTTCCCGATAAGACACCATTTTAATATTTACATTTTCCTAAATAAATGACAAAAGCGCTGTCTTCTGTATTTCCTTCATTTTCCTGCTGAACCAAAAACACATTGAACCTTGGATTCTGTTGACCATTACACCCCTATGGTACTTCAGATTTTTAGGGTCATGTTCATTTAATAATAATAAAAATAATACGTGGTATATAAATCAATCTAACACATCTGTATATAATTACAACTTATTCCAGCTCTTCCAACTATGTCTTGAGTAAGACACTTAACCTCTAGTTGCTCTAGAGGCATGAAGCCTCTGACATACAGCAGTTATGGCTAAATGAATGTGATGTAATGTAACTTTGGTTGGAAGAGCTGGAAGAATCCTGGGGTTTACACCCAGCCAGACTGGTTTACTAACAACAGTATGTAGTCGAAGTAAAGTCTTGAGAAATCAGAGGAGAGCAGATGCATATAGAAACCTGTTCTTCCAGTGCATCAAATACTTTTGGTTTACAGGTGCAGTATAACCACAGCCACAGCTGACACAGACAGCCCCAGAGTTTCCCTCTGCCTGATGTCAGGTAAGTCTCAGAGAAACTTTATATACTGGAAGCATTTTACGGTATTATACTTCTGAATTTTCTTCCAAATATATTACAATTACTTACCTACAGTTAGTCAAGTGCTTTACACTGAAACGTCACTGTATCCAGTCAATGACAGGCTAAAATATTTCCTGTACTTGTTTACATTGATCTGATTTGTTGTCTGACACTGATCTGCAATGACTCTCCATAGTGTTTTTGGCACTGTGAAACTAAAGAGATGGTAATCATTTAGGGTCAGGGTTGAAAGCACAGGGGAGTTAAAGGAAAAGTCAGATGACACTGAACACAAGAGGTTGGCAGTGCATTTACATTTATTCATTGAGCTGACGCTTTTATCCAAAGTGATTTACAATTGCTATACATGCCAGAGGTCGCACGCCTCAGGAGCAACTAGGAGTTAAGTGTCTTGCTCAGGGACACACTGGTAGATGGGTCACAGGTAGAAATTGAACCTGGGTCTCTGACAACAAAGTCATGTGTCTTATCCATTGTACCATCACCACCCCCAGTAGATCTTATTCTGTCACATTTATAAAATGCAGGATGTGACGTGACGTTTCCAAACTTCGTTTAAGTGTAATGTTGTGTGAGAAAGACTTCAGGAAAGATCCACCACAGCTTTTAGGCTCTGCAGCCCCCTCAGGAGAGATAACAGAGGAGAGAGAAAAGAGAGACGGAGGGTGGGGCAGGGAAAAGAGAACAAACAGGTGTGCAGGGCAGGAAGGCATTTATAGACACATGACAGGAAGAAGAGTGTTTGAGATCTAGCACCTGAACCTCAGCTAAAAGTATCTCCAGTGTTTGAAGAACAAATTTATCTAAATCAGAGCTTAGTGTTGGTAAGCCTGTTAGTAGCAGTACGATTTCAGAAACACCCTGGCACCAAAATCCTACAGCTTTACTGCAATTTTTTAAGCCCTGAGCTGTTTTATTTACATATTTTAAGGACATAAGTTGATATTTGTATATTCTGAAGCATTGCATTTTGTGTTACATGTCAATTTTATATGCTGGAACTATTTGACTGTTTTGAATTATTGAACTCAGTCTTACTTTTCATCTAAATAGACTGCAGTTACCAGTACTTACTTATAATTGGTCAGGTGCTTTATAAAATTCACATTGAACATAACTGTTTGCAATAAATGACAGACTAAGGAAACTTCATGTGCAGTTTTGATTTTTAGATCGATCTGATTTGATTGTCTGCAAGTGATCTACAGTGAATCTCCAGGAATACAATGTTCTGTGAAACTAAAGCACTAACATTTTTTTCCTTCTATGTTTGAAAGAACAGCAGAGCTTAAAGAAGTCAGACCATGTCTACAATAAACACAGAAGGACAACATCTTGCAGGTACACTCACACTTTGAATTCTTAGACAGTACCTTTACATACAAATGCAATTTTGAAAAGGTTCTACATGTAGTTCTTCACTGAAATCACTTATCACTAAATCACTTTTTTACTGCCTATTTGTCACCGGGTTGTAACTTCACTTAGAAGTGAACCACACGCCAGTTTTCTCTGTTGCTTAAAACAGCCACTATTCTGCTTCTTATGTGGAGGAATCATGTGCTCCTGAGCCTCTTGCACACTACAGCAGTAACAGCACAGCTGACTAAATAACTAACACCATAGAACAACAACAGCAACACAAACTCCAACATAAACTCCACTCAAGGGTAAAACACTAATGTTTTATGTGCTGAAACCCGTCAGGTCAAACAAGAATCAAATCGATGTTAGGATTGGGCATTTAGAATTATATTCAAGTCCTCTGCAGAAGGACTCACAGCAACAAACATGTGCTGTGTACATGCATACTTGAATGAGTGAGGAGAGCTGAGTGAGCCTATTATTTATCCAGCTTTAGGGTCCAGCATATCATCCCACAGAGACACGTTGTCCCTTGAGTCTGGATAAAACAGAACAGAGATATTTTAGCTGTTACATTTACACTGATTCAGAGCCACATCACACGAGTCTCCCCGAGTTCAGGCTTGCATACAATATGTTTGGAATTACCATTACATTTACTCCCTTTTTGCATTTTATGCTAACCAGACATAATAAAAATACAAACATTTCATGTAACCTTTGCAGAATAGGTGATTAAGTAAAAATGTAAGAAATAGACATTACGGCAATAATAAGTATTAAGTCAATAATATGTGAGAAAATTATGCAGGAATCAGAGTGAATTATGATAATTATTTCTAATTCAACATTTGAGGCATGACCTCTCAAAACCAAAATTTACTCAGACATATGAATAAGAAATGCAAATACACTTCATTTGATTTGCAAAGATGGTTTTGAAAAGTAGAGAAACATATAATTCTAAATATATACTTATAAATTCCCATGAAATCAAAATGTTAAAAGGTTTTATATGATAGGCCTATTCCTGCACTTGGCCTAAAGGTCAAACGGCGGATCTGGCACATCACTGACAAAAAAATGCTGTTTTGCAGGTGTGAAGACATTTGAGTGTGTCCTTTCCTGGAAAGTGATTTTAAATGGTTGATAAATTCTCCTGCACTCATGGGAGTAGTATGTAGCTGCAGCACCGGAGGCTGCAGTTTCAAGACCGAAATCCTAGGACCAGGACTGCATTTCTAGGACCCTTGTTTACTTTGATACTGCCAGCTAGTAGCTAGCTAGCTATGTTTCTCTTGACAGCACCCCTGAGGCCAGTTATCCTTACCACAACCATCACTGAGTGTGCAGACAGAGTTAACCTCCTTTGTGTTGCTGTGTATTACCACCATCATTCCACTAGATGGCGCTGTCGCAAAAGAACTAGGTTCCTAGAACTATGGTCCCTGGATTGCAGGGGTCCTGAAACTGCAGCCTCGGTACTGCAGCTACATAAATTGGCTTGAAGGGGTGGGGGCGTAAAGCACATTCAATTAGGAGGGGGGGTGATGATGTAGTGGATAAGACACATGCCTTTGGTGTCAGAGACCCAGGTTCAACTCCCCACTGTGACACATAAAGTGTCCCTGAGACACTTAACCTCTCATTGCTTCTGAGGCATGCAACCTCTGACATGTAGAGCAATTGTAATTCCCTTTGGATAAAAGCATCAGCTAAATGAATAAATGTAAATACTGCCTACAATCAATATCAACTAATCAATATCTGTGACAGATCCCTCCCTAGCTGTGTGTTTTTAGGACTCTGCTTTTGTTTTCATGGAAACTTAAAGTAAACCCCATGTGTAATCAACATTTTTTACAAATTGTACCTGTAATCAGACTTTTTATGATCTTTATTTTCTGTCCAGTTACTCTTCTTTGTATCCTGATTACGTAACATCGCTACATGTAATCCGCTACTCCCCAACCCTGCATGTGTCATGTTGTCAGATAGATCAGGGATACAGTCCCTTCCAATATTGTGGCAAAGTCCACCTTGACTTGTAAGCACCAGGTCCAGTGCCAGGGACGCCACTCACCCCAGAACATTTTGCTCATTAAACACTTAATTTTCTGCATTCTGGTGAATTTTTCTGCACCGATTTCTGTTCCTGCATAATGTTTGGTGGAAGTGTTTTTATTTTGCAAAGAGAAACACAAAATTCAGGTGGTAGGTCCATCCATCTATCCATCGTCAACTGCTTATTCTGCAGACAGGGTCGTGGGGGTCTGGAGCCAATCCCATCTTACATCGGGCAAAGCGTGGGTACACCCTGGACAGGTCGCCAGTCCATTGCAGGGCCACACAAAGACAATCAACCACTCACAGTCACACCAAAGGACAATTTTAGAGACAGCTTTTAGAGCCTGCCATGTCTTTGGATGGTGAGAGGAAGCCGGAGCATGTGAACCCACGTGGCAAAACTCCACACAGAAAGGCTGGGTTTGAACCCATGACCTTCTTGCTGTGAGGTAACAGTGCTAACCACTGTACCACCACTCCAGGTGGCAGGTGATGATTCAAAATCCAAAACTTAACAGAACGTAAGTCCGTGCAGCTCTCAGTCATTCTGTGTTGCTTTCAGATATGTTTCTCCTGTAGATATCTCATCACACATGCAGATGAAAAAACCAAATCATTTTGTCCAGTTTTTAAATCATTGATTTGGCACTGCTACCACAGCTAGCTTCTCTCATTGAGCAGGATTCAAAGAGCTGCTAACTCTGGTAGATTAATGTTAACATTACTGTAGCTAGCTTAGCAAAAGTGTAAAGCAATGTTAGCTTTAGACACATCAATGCTGCATGGGGAATTCACTTAAGCCAGACTGAGTTCTTCTGTAGGCAGTGACTTGAATGTTTCCCAGCTGCTCATGTAAATGTGTGATGAAATAATTTAGTTTAGACTTCGCCTTGGTGCCCAGACCTGCCAACAAATATTTGTTGTTAGAAGAAAACAGTCCACATTTCCTTAGACCTTTAGACCACAGACCTGTAACTTAGACCACTACTGACCTGTAAACTATTGACCTCAGAATCAGCTGTCAGTCCTGCTTCACTCTCTCTCCTAAAATATCTTCAATATCCATCTGGTCAATGAATGGAAGGATGTACAACAGCATTAATAGGAACACTATGACATTTAGTTTTCACTGACAACATTCTATGGGGACTGATATTGTTTTGAAATAGGCTACTAGAGATAGGTAATATTAACAGCATTCACATTATCAACACTAGTGTTCTCCATAGCCTTTAAAGTGTCCTAAAAAATAAATCTAAATCTAATAATTATTTTTCTTATTACCATGTAATGAGCCACCCTAACAATGTCCATGGTGAAAATGTCCACGTATAAAAGGGGCTTCCTGTTGTGAAATTCTTACAATGATCTTTTCTATCTTTGACAGACCTACTGAACTTTCTCTCCAACCTTGGACTGGAGACATTTTATCCCAACAAGCTCACTCTGCAGTCTCTCTTGGAGATCAACAAAAACAGCATATATGATCAAACTGTTCAATCAGTGGAGGACGTACCATGGTGCTTTCTCAGAAAACTATTTCAAAATCAATGCAGAATGCAGGAACTGTACACAATTATCAAACGATGATGAGGACGATATGGATGATGAGGAGGATGATGAGGATGATCCCTCTGACATTTACATTGGAGATGACACTGCTGAGGATAATGAAGTTAACCCTCTCGACCTCATTGCAGCCCTCTTCCTTTGTGCTGACAGCTGCTTGCAACAGGAAATGGCCCTCAAGATGTCAATGTGTCAGTTTCCTGTCCCGCTGCTGTTGCCCCATGGCAATAACAGTCAGTGTACCCTGATGCTGTGGGCTCTGAGAGGCATCGTCAAAGAGTGGCGTCCACATGATTTGTCTGAATCAAGAGGGTTTGTTGAAGACAGCATTGTCCAAGCAGATATTCCATTCTATTCCTTTGTGAGGCTGAAAAACTGCAGTTTATCCAAGTCCCAGGTTTTGAATCATGTTCTCAGCCTTGGCCAGCAGAATCACAACATCGTTCATACACAGAGAGATGAAAGGAGGAGCACATGAAAGGAAGATTTCCAATGGATTGGTAGAGGTTTGCTGGTTCCTTCCCTGTGGGTCAGAGAAAATCTTGACATATTTCCAAAACCAGTTGCCTTTGCCAATCTGAGAGGAGACATTGGTCAGTCACTCACACAGTTCAGTTTTCTTTTCAAGTGTCAACTGCTACCTTTGTATTCCTGGACAAAGTTGAAGAAATTGAGCATCAAGATTCTGAATTCACTTCAAGAAGTGAGATCCAAACTGTTCTTGGTTGTTAACTGCAAGGAGGGGAATGCTACAGAGGACATGATGTCTGTCAAGGAAACACTGAGAGAATTAGATTTACCAAAGACCAGTGTGAAAACCAAAGATCCCAGGGTAAATGTTTTAGGAGTTTTCTGAGTAAGCTTTGTACAGTCATCAAGAAATCATTGACTGATGTAAAAACCACATCAAGCATTGAAACTATGTTTGACAAAGCTGTTGAACTTGGTCTGTCTGTGGACGATCGCACAAGTGATGACCAAAAGAAAGCAGCTGAGGAGATTGTGAAGGGAATTGGAGAGCGGAGTATACCAGACTACAAGAACCAACAACTTCCTTTCCAAGGAAATAACTGGAAAAGGTTATCACAGTTAGAAATGGAAGAATGTAGGTTAAAAAAAGCTGGTGATGTAGGACTGGAAGAATATAAATGTCAGCTACAAGCAGAAAAACAGCAGATTCTGAAGGATCTTGGCAAACACAAACTATCAGGTGCTATGAAGAGTTTTATTGAGCAGCTTATCCGACAAGTGACAAAGAGAAAGAGATTTTTTCCTCAAATGGATGAAACTTAAGCTGAATGCACAATTGCGATCTGTCATTAAAGCATCTTTACTGGCATAACAAATTGAAAGAGCAAAGCAACAAAGAGGACAAAGATGGGAAAGAGATGGCAGAGTTGAATCAGGCTTTGCTGGACAGCTCTTTAGGAATAGAGCATTACATGAGAGAGATGGGACTGATCTATGAGTTTTCCTTGCAGTCACCAGACACTGCTGATAAAATGTCTCATCTCCCTGGCATGGCTGCTGAAATGCTGCTGGATGGACATCCTTTAGAGCTCTTGGATGGAGATGCTTCCAACATCCCAGAGAGATGGGTGACAGATGTGCTGATGGAGCTTCACAAGAAGGTTGGAGGGAGGAGCAGACTGTTGGTCCTGACTGTGTTGGGTGTTCAAAGTACCGGGAAATCAACTCTCCTCAACACCATGTTTGGTGTGCAGTTTCCTGTCAGCAGCGGCAGATGCACAAGAGGAGCTTATATGCTCTTCCTCAGAGTCGGTGAGGATATGAAATGCAAGCTGAACAGTGACTTCATACTTCTCATTGACACAGAGGGTCTTAAGTCTCCTCATTTGGCACAGCTAGAGGACAGTTATGAGCATGACAACCAGCTGGCAACCTTTGTCATTGGTTTAAGTGACATCACCATTATCAATGTCGCAATGGAGAACTCAACAGAAATGAAAGATGTCCTGCAAATTGCAGCTCATGCATTCTTGAGAATGAAGGAAATTGGTAAAAGCCAGTTTGTCATTTTGTGCACCAAAATGTTTCTGGAGTCTCAGCTCATGAAAACACTAAGACAGAAAGGAAACATCTCTTGGATCAACTCAATGAAATGACTCAGATTGCAGCTGAAATGGAAAAACAGCCTTCTATAAAGGCCTTCACAGATGTGCTGGACTATGACATGGAAAAAAACAACTGGAACATCCCAGGACTCTGGCATGGGACCCCACCAATGGCACCAGTGAACACAGGTTACAGTGAGGCTGCAGCAGACTTCAAGAAAAATCTTTTGGAGTCAGTGAAGACAGATGAAAGTGATGCTATCTCACAGATCCCGGAGTTTCTAGAATGGATGAGAAGTCTCTGGAAAGCAGTGAAATATGAGAACTTCATCTTTAGTTTCAGAAACAGTCTTGAAGCTCATGCGTATAACAACCTTTGTAAAGAGTTCAGTCAGTGGGAATGGGAGTTCAGGAAAGAGATTCTCTCCTGGCAAAAAGAAGCAGAGTTAGAAATCTTAAACACAGACAATGAATCTGAACTCGATCAGTTGAGTAAATTGGTTGAATCAAAAAAATCACAGGTGTCAGACAAAATAGCACAACAACAAACAATAATGAAGAAGAAACTTGAGGAATACTACAAAAGGAAAGACAGACATGTAAATCTGATAGAGAAATACAAAACTGACTTTTTCAACAGTATCACAAGTCTCACAAAAGAAATCCAACATTCAGTAAACAATAAATTGGATTGTGCACGTGAGCTGAGGAGAAGTTTACAAGAGGCTCAGGACATTCAAAGAAAACACAGAGAAGTGATTGAAGACAAAGTAAAGAAACTCTTAAGTGACTGCAAAGACAGTACTCTGTCAGAAGAAGAATTGAAACATGAGTTTGAAAAGATGTGGGCTGAAGTCACTGTAAATGTGTCAGGCCTGAAAGAACAAAATATATCTGCAAGCGTCCTCAAACAGTTAAGAAAAAATTTCTTAAATTGTAATGTCGCAGAGGAATTACAGAACATTGGAGACCTAAAAGAAATTGGGAAGGATCCATTTAAGGTCAAAACTGAACATGTTAAAAAAAAAAATTATTAAACAGATTAAAAAATTGTTGTTCAAAAAAGATACAAAGAGAGAATTGCAGAGCTTTGCAGACAGCGTCATTGAGTGTTGCACACGGTTTATACTTGATATTACAAAAACAGACACAGATTACAATGATTGTTTCACAAAGGAGCTTCTGGACAAAGTTGATGAATCTCTTAAACAATGCAGCAAGCGTGTTGCAAGCCCAAGTTAGAGATTGACCTGAAACTTCACATTTGTGGCATTGCCTCAAGAGAGTTCCTTTACATGCACCGAAAATTCTTGTCATCTATGGATCCCAAAACTCAGCTGGAGAAACACAAGAATCAGTACTTGTTAGATTTTCTTGATTTATACACACAGAGAGATCACTGCCAACGCAAAGCAACTGAGTTTGTCAGATTTTGTCTCAAACCTGCTGTTGAACAGTACATCAGTAGATCTCTGGGAATAGAGATTGTGGATAAAATTCTGACAAGTTCCCATTCAGCAGAGTTCAGTTCCCGCTCCTTTTTCCAGTACAACATTCAGAGAGAGTTGCTGGAAAAGGAAGACTTTGAGAGTTTTGTCAAGTACATTCGTAACTATGAAATATATGTTAAGGACTGGATATTTCAGCACATCCTGCAAAACATGTCAGTAGACCAAACTTTGTGCAAACTGAAGAAGAAGAATCTGCAGGTCATAGTTGACAAAATAACAGAAGCAACAGAACGAGCCTCAAAAGGAGAGGATGGTGATCTGCTGCCAGATAACAATGAAAGCATCACAGAGCTCATCAACAACATGCGCAAATATTTGATCAAAGACGTCTCAATTTCAGTGGAGGCTGAAAAAACCACCCTGTTTCAAATCCAAAGCACATGCCATCCATTTACAAAGAGCCTCATTAAATCACTGAGTGAACTGAAGGAAGAGCTGCAGGAGGAATTCTCAAGCTCTGAAGACATCACTGAGACTCTGAACAAACTTCCAATCAAACCACAGGATGAGCTTTTCAAGAGGGTGTTTGGCTGTGGACGACAGTGTCCATTTTGTAAAGTTCCTTGTGAGGCTGGAGGCAAAGAACACAAGCAACATCATGCAGCTGTTCATCGGCCACAAGGTCTTGGTGAATACAAATCTGTACGCACTGACAAGCTGGTTGAAAGACTGTGTACAACAGATGTGCACAGTGAACGTAAATTCAGGAACACAGACACTAAATGGGAGTACCATCCTTTCAAGCAGTACACCACGTACTATCCAGACTGGCACATTTCTCCAGACCCCAACATAGAGGCATCTGACTACTGGAAGTATGTCCTGGTACGATACAACGACAGATTTGCTGAAGAATACAAAGCAAAGCCAGCTGATGTTCCAGAGGCCTGGAGGAGAATCACAAAGGAACAAGCACTGAAGGGATTAAAAGATGCCTTCAACATAAAGTGAACAATGAACAATCCTGACAAACATCTTTAAACAAAACAATGTTATCTCATAGTGCTTTTCATATAGAACAGGTCTGGGCCATACTCTTTGTGATATTATTTAAAGAGACCCAACAATTCCCACCATGAGCGAGCACTTTACAACATAGGCAAGGAAAAAGTTCCTTCTAAGATACAGAAACCTCACGCAGACCCATGGCTTAGAGTGGGCGGCCATCTGATTTGACTGGTTGGAGGAAGGGAGAGAGAAAGAAAGAGAGACTGTAGCATCCTTTGGTCTGGTGAACATGGTGAATGACAAAAGATGAGCTGAAAAAGTTGGAGAAGAAGAAAAGATGGAAATAGTTATGTGGGACTTATTGAACATTTTCTATATACTGCAACTTCATTATTATTACGGTTTTGGAATATTACAAATGTTTTGTTTTATTTTAGCAGTTTTCTATAGAGCCTCATGGATTCTGTGTGCCAGTTATGACACTGATAATGAAAATGATAATGCTGAAATTCAATTCATGAACTTTTTTACTTTCAATCCATAGAGTTTTTTCTTGTATTATTCTTTTAAAATGTTTATCAAACTAACATAATGGCTTGTCTTAGCAAAAATGATAATGATTGAGGCCTATAAAGTTCAAAAAACATGCAATGACATTATGTTTTGCAATACATGTTACTATTTACATTGTTTTGGTTTTATTTCTCAACATTCTTTTGGCAAAATGTAACCTGAAAAAATAAATCAGCATTAGTTTAAAGGTATGCATATTGATACAAATGAGTTTTTGCTTGTTGCACAAATACTGTGGCATTCTTTCATGTGTTGTTAATGATCAACTTGGGATTTTTATCCTTTAGACACATGATTTGTTAAATAAGAGGCTGTTGATATTAAGTACACAGTCCATGTGAAATGGATGTTTCTATTCTTTAATCTTCTTTACTGTTTTATTGCTAATAGGTCCATGCCAATCATTTTAATCTTTTATTCAAAGTCAGTGAATAGAAATGTTTGTTAATGTAAGTGACTTTGTTGCTCATGTTTAAATATGGACTAAACACACCAACAGCAGGTAATATGTGTCATCCTCTGATCTGTTGATCAACTTCTACGATTCTCTCAGACAGGTGATGAGTTGATCAAGCTACAGCAGATAGCCTGAAGTGTGTAATTTCTGTTAAAGTTTTCTGGAGTTTTTCCTTTTAATTTTTATTGGTTACAAATGTTGTTTTTTTCTGTTATTAAGCAGATAATCAGTTATGTACACAATGACGAGTGATGTGAAAAAAAGTTTTAAAATAAATATAATTTCAAAAACAGAGGTGTTTTTCACTATTGTGACCATAAATTATTTCATATTGCCTCTGTTATGTGTGATACAGCCTTCTGCCACTTGAGAGCACAAGAAATCAGAAACAATCACATCACAGTTTTTTTTACAAGCACTAACATTACATTTACTCATTTGGCAGATGCTTTTATCCAAAGTGACTTACATTTGAGGAACAACTTACAAATATCAACAGAGCATCAAATACAGCAGGAGATCTACAACTGAGAGCAGAGCCAGGCGAGGTTCGTTGGAAGAGCGCAGTGGCCGAGAAGGAAAGTAAACTTGTATTATTGAGCTTAGGTAGATTGGTGCAGATCCAGTATGCAAGCATTAGTGACATGAGTCCTTTGGGTTGATCAAAAAAAAGACGTGCACATAATCTGTTTTTTGGCCTGGTAGTCATTTATATTTGTTACTCTTCTCTCCATCTCTGGGCTTGAGACATCTGAGGGCGTAACAGCATTAAAAGCATTGATACATCATTCAGTAACATTTTTAGAGTCTTACAAATTAAAAAGTTTTCTACGGTCACTATTGTGACCGATGGGTTTAAGTTAATCCACCTTTAGCAATACAAATGAAAATTGTTGTTTGATAGCTTTAGTTAGAAGGGCCATAATCACAGAGAGAAGTAATGTTTTTCCAACATTTTTCCTGGTAAGTGTTGAAAAATATGTTGTTGGATTAATTTCATGTAACGTTATTCTCCAGCACTGTATTTTGTAAAACGTGCCTCTTATGTTCGCAGGAAAATCAGCTGATAATTATTGGCAATAAAACAGCACCCTACAGCATGGAAACTTAGATCAGCCAGCTGAACTGAACTAGATAAAATATGTAGTTGAATTGTAATTGTTCTCCAGCGTTGTATTTTGGCTTTGCCGGGACCACCCCTTTCGCGTCACTTTGCGACGCCTGACAGGAAATCGCGGCTCTATGTGTCTTTGCATTGACTTTGTATGTAAAGTCACTGCCCTGAGCACTCGCCTTTTGGTCTGAAAGCACCATTACACTCAGCAATAGTTTGTGTTGAAGGAATGACTAACAGATCTATGAGGTTTAAGACTGTTGGGTCAGATGTGCGACCAGGCTGGGCCGGTTAAGCCTGGTCCCCTCCTTCACCAGCTGCAGGCTCTAAGCATCAGTGGTTAGAAGTTGACACTCAACCCAGTTCATCATGTTATCATAACAACAGTGGATATCTGTAGACCAAAGCATGGACTTGTCACAGCAGATTTTGAACGCCTGCAGCCTCCCCTGCTGTCATAAATCTAGATAACAGTTGAACAAGGTATGCATTTAGCATTTAGGCTGTAATGTTCTAAAATAATTCTCAACAAGATCTTAATGTACTCACTGCATCTCTCTCCATCTCTGTGCTCCATGCTAAGAGAACTGTGATTTAAACTTAGTCAGGTTTATCAGCCAACCCCTTTCTGTAATCCTGGATGTGATGAAAGAAATTCAGCAGAAATAATGTTTTTGTAAATGTCACTCATCTGTAAGTTTGGTAACACTGACCTTAAAAGACTTAAGTAAAGCTAATAGTTGGTGTTGCTACAAACATACATAATACATAATCTCATCCAAGCAAATTAAGAAACACGTTTTACAGTTACAACACATACGTGGCAAAAACAAGCTGCTAATGCATCCTATGTGAGGAATGCTACATGATCATTACACGATGACACATGCCATAATGTTTTATCAACAATAGCCGTGGCCAATGAGCAACAAATTTTATTAAATTCATAAATTAGGACAAATGTTTTCTGCCTTTCCTTAATTTTCCCTGTTGTACCAATTGAACTGTGGATTTTGTGTACAATTATACCCTTAAGATATTCATATTTTGAGGGTCATTCAGAGTTAATACAAATAAAAAAATAGGTGGCATATAATAAACCTCCCAAATGGCATCTTGATCTCTATAATCAAACATTGACAGATGGAGCATTTTGGGGTTTATACTCAGCCAAACTACTGATAAACATTTCTTCTTGTAAAATCTCAAGAGGGGAAGAATAAAATAAATTTTGACAAATTTTGTTCTGATGTATCAAATGCTTTCTGTTTCTACATGCAGTATAAAGAACACAGCTGCTACAGACTCAGACTTTCCTGCTGCCAGATGTCAGGTAAGCTTTGTTTTAACAGTTTCACTTTTTTGTACTTTGTCTGAATATTTGTCCAAATATATATTGCAACAACTTACCGACAGTTAGTGAAGTGTTTTACACTGAGATTGCACATCACTGTATCCAGTCAATGACAGACTATGGACATGTTTTGTGCAGTGTTTACACTGATCTGATTGCAACAAAAAAAGTTTGTTTCTGTAAAACTAAAGAGATAATATCTATTTTCTCCTCTAGGTATAAAAGCACAGGGGAGTTAGAGGAAAAGTCAGACCATGTCTACACTGATCACAGAAGGACAAGAACCTGCAGGTACACTCCCACTGTTATCCCCCAATAACAGAAAATAAATGAAGCACAGACGTTCATCACCACTACATGTAAATACCACTCATTATAAATGAGTAACATTAAAAGCCTTGTCTTAAACACAAAGTATAAAAGTATGAAAGTATAAAAAACTATAAAATTGGCCTGGGCTGTTTAAGTCATATAGATAAAAATGTGGCACTGAGGAAAACATCTGACCATTCTACCTGCATCAAAGCCCAGACCCTACCCAGCTATTAACATGGAAAGATTATCTAACAAAGTGTCACTAACTGTAAAATCTATCTAACTTTGGTTCACAGGAGTTTGAGTATCACCATGGTACATCGATAAGAATGTAGGAGGGACAAATGATTCCGTTTAAGCCATTTATTGCCACTATTCACACATGAGGAGCAACATGAGATGATGAGGCTTGACCGTTATGGTTTTTTCTACAAAATGATAAACAAAAAAACAAGAATTACAATACAGTAAACCAATATATCACATAACATTTAATTCGGCGCCTAACAAACATTTGTACACGAACCAAAGAGGATTAAGGGTAGGCCTACCACTACAGAAATAATAAAATACTACATACCAAAGACATTCATTTAACAATTACATATAAGAATTTCATCATGGTCTAAGTTAAGTTATACTGTCTTATGCCTTTCCTTAAGAACTACAATTAACAAACCATGTGCACTCGCGACTTACACACAATGTGATATCTGTAATCTAAAGCAAACAATCAGTATGAGGAATATAGCATCTACTAGTATGTATACTAGTCAAACATTCAATCCCATCAAATTTACAAATGACCATTAAGATACAGCAAATATGAAAAAGGCAATAACTCACTTTATCACGCACAACCATGGATGGTATCTGAATCACAGAGACTGAGGGTCCTCACATGTGGTTTGTGTTGCTGCCAGCCAGAACAAAGGAAATGGGTTGGGTTTATATAGTGAACCATTGATTAGGAGGAAGTGGGGTCAGGTGAGATTGGGTGGGTCCTTGCCATGGAAATAAGCAGAGGGCTACTGAATAGTATGACTCTATTCTACACCAACCTTTTCCAAGCACAGATCATGAATGTTTTCTTTTCTTTTTTCATTCTTTTTATTGAGTTTATTTGAATATCAAATACATTCACACCAAAATAATCTATGAAAGTTTGCCATATTGAATAAGATATTTCAGATTTCCCCCTCAACAAATATTTTCAAATGAACCATTATGTCTTTCATTAATACTGAGTGAGCAGGGGGCATTTTCTGTTTCCAACATACGAGAAACAAAACAAACCATACTGTTTTGGGTATCCGAAAGTTGTACATTGATTGGTTCACACCAAAAAAAGCCCAGATTGGTTCGGCTTTCACCTTGATATTTTAGCGCCAAATCGCACTGTAGGGGGCGAGAACGAGTCTTGAACCTGTGTGTCTGCCTACTGTGAAATTACCACATCAAACGTGACGTGCTAACATGGATGCAGCTGTTGCTGCGTTCCATTTACCTCGGAGGTCGGAGCTGGGAATGGCGTCACACGAGTTGGCGGCGTTCGGTTACAACCTCGCTCGGCCAGCTGTTTGTTTACAACTAGCCAGGTTAGTTATTGATACGCCGGTTGATTAAAAAAACGTATTGTGCGGTATTTCCTCACACTAACTGTAGCAACACGTCCACAGACAGCTGTTGGACAGCACTTTGTGTCGGCCCTAAAGCCATGGATCTTGTGTTTTTATTTTGGTGTGTCTCCTCTCCTGTAGTTCTCCAGGTACTGCCCCCCCCCTGCCGTGCAGCTGCAATTAGTAATGGGCAGCAGCTGCACCTGACTCCCCAGTCAGTACCTGGAGGATGAAGCTTACAGGCCAAGCAAGATGAGGATTTCGATTAAAACACTGTGAATATCAGAAAGGCTGGAGCTACTGAGAGAGTCACGTTAGCTCGCAGCTAACAGAATCCTAAAGCTTGCAAGAAGTGTATTAACAGTACAAGGCAAATGTGGGGTGATTTACTAATACTAGCCTTGATCCAGGGCTACAGCTGCCAGCTAGTTTAGTACAGATCTGCCGCTATTTGCTTTGTAAAGTTCAATTTAGACTTATTTGTGTTGAATTGATACTCAGGTACACAGCTTCTCAATACCAGGGCAAAGTTTGTTTTTTCAGCAAGATTGAATGGTTTTGAATAGATAGCTTAATTTTGTCACTTATCACTTACTTCTAGTCATCTCTAGCCATGCAGAGGGTTTTGGTTTAATTTGTGAAGAGATATTGAGATCTGACACTGAAATTTCTGCCTTGAACAACCTTCAAAATGTGTGTTCACCTGAATACTGCAGACATATAGCATATATAGAAACACTAAACAGGGTGTGTTCCATTTATTAAAGGTTTCTTTCTTTTCCTTTATCTCCTTTAGGCCTTTTGAAAGTTCTCTCCAAACTTGGACTGGAGAAGGTTTATCCCAACAAGCTCACTCTTCAGTCTCTCTTGGAGGTCAACAAAAACAGCATATATGATCAAACTGTTCAATCAGTGGAGGAAATACCATGGTGCTTTCTCAGGAAACTATTTCAAATCAATGGAGAATGCAGGAACTGTATACAATTATCAAACGATGAGGATGGTGATGATGATGATGATGATGATGATGATGAGGATGAAAACAGCCATCTCTTTGATGTAGACATTCACACTGCTGAGGATAATGAGGTTAACCCTCTCGACCTCATAGCAGCACTCTTCCTTTGTGCTGACAGCTGCTTGCAACAGGAAATGGCCTTCAAGATGTCAATGTGTCAGTTTCCTGTCCCGCTGCTGTTGCCCCATGGCAATAACAGTCAGTGTACCCTGATGCTGTGGGCTCTGAGAGACATCGTCAAAGAGTGGCGTCCACATGATTTGTCTGAATCTAGAGGGTTTGTTGAAGACAGCATTGTCCAAGCAGATATTCCATTCTATTCCTTTGTGAGGCTGAAAAACTGCAGTTTGTCCAAGTCCCAGGTTTTGAATCATCTTCTCAGCCTTGGCCAGCAGAATCACAACATGTTCATACACAGAGAGATGAAAGGAGGATTACACGAAAGGAAATGTGCCAATGGATTGGTCGAGGTTTCCTGGTTCCTTCCCTGTGGTTCTGAAAATCTTGACATATTTCCAAAACCAGTTGCCTTTGCCAATCTGAGAGGAGACATTGGTCAGTCACTCGCACAATTCAGTTTTCTTTTTCAAGTGTCAACTGCTACCTTTGTATTCCTGGATAAAGTTGAAGAAAATGAGCACAAGATTCTGACTTCACTTCAAGATGTGAGATCCAAACTGTTCTTAGTTGTTAACCGCAAGGAGGGGAATGCTGCAGAGGACATGATGTCTGTCAAGGCAACACTGAGAGAATTAGATTTACCAAAGACCAACGTAAAAACTAAAGATCCAAGGGGAAATGTTTTCGGGGTTTCCGGGAAACTGTGCACCGCCATCAAGAAATCATTGACTGATGTAACAACCACAACGAGCATTGAAACTATGATTGAAAAAGCTGTTGAACTTGGTCTGTCTGTAGATGAACGCATAAGTGACGACCAAAAAAAAGCAGCTGATGAGATTGTGAAGGGAATTGGGCAGCTGAGTATACCAGACTACAAGAAACAACAACTTCCTTTGCAAGGAGATAACTGGAAAAGGCTATCACAGTTAGAAATGGAAGAATGTAGATTAGAAAAAGCTGGTGATGTAGGACTGGAAGAATCTAAATCTCAGCTACAAGCAGAAAAACAACAGATTATGAAGAAGCTTGGCAAACACAAACTATCAGTTGCAATGAAGAGTTTTATTGAGCAGTTATCTGAAAATAACAAACAGAAAAGAGATTTTTTCTTAAAGTGGATGAAACTTAAGCTGAATTCAAATCCACAGACTGTTATTCAACTATCGATAGTGCGTCACAAATTAAAAAAAAACAGCAACAAAAAGGACAAAGATGGGAAAGAGATGGCAGAGTTGGACCAGGCTTTGCTGGACAGCTCTTTAGGAATAGAGCATTACATGAGAGAGATGGGACTGATCTATGAGTTTTCCTCTCAGTCACCAGACACTGCTGATAAAATGTCTCATCTTCCTGGCATGGCTGCTGAAATGCTGCTGGATGGACATCCTTTAGAGCTCTTGGATGGAGATGCTTCCAACATCCCAGAGAGATGGGTGACAGATGTGCTGATGGAGCTTCACAAGAAGGTTGGAGGGAGGAGCAGACTGTTGGTCCTGACTGTGTTGGGTGTTCAAAGTACCGGGAAATCAACTCTCCTCAACACCATGTTTGGTGTGCAGTTTCCTGTCAGCAGCGGCAGATGCACAAGAGGAGCTTATATGCTCTTCCTCAGAGTCGGTGAGGATATGAAATGCGAGCTGAACAGTGACTTTATAGTTCTCATTGACACAGAGGGTCTTAAGTCTCCTCAGTTGGCACAGCTAGAGGACAGTTATGAGCATGACAACCAGCTGGCAACGTTTGTCATTGGCTTAAGTGACATCACCATTATCAACGTCGCAATGGAGAACTCAACAGAAATGAAAGATGTCCTGCAAATTGCAACTTGTGCATTCCTGAGAATGAAGCAAATTGGTAAACAGCCAGTTTGTCATTTTGTGCACCAAAATGTTGCTGGAGTCTCAGCTCATGAAAAGACCAAGACAGAAAGGAAATATCTCTTGGACCAACTCAATGAAATGACTCAGATTGCAGCTGAAATGGAAAAGATACCTTTCATAAAGGCCTTCACAGATGTGCTGGACTATGACATGGAAAAAAACAACTGGAACATCCCAGGACTCTGGCATGGGACCCCACCAATGGCAGCAGTGAACACAGGTTACAGTGAGGCTGTAGCTGATTTAAAGAGAAATCTTTTGGAGTCAGTGAAAAGAGACAGAAGCAATAATGTCTCACAGATCCCAGAGTTTCTAGAATGGATGAGAAGTCTCTGGAAAGCAGTGAAATATGAGAACTTCATCTTTAGTTTCAGAAATGCTCTTGTGGCCAATGTTTATGACAACCTTTGCAAAGAGTTCAGTCAGTGGGAATCAGAGTTCAGAGAAGAGATTCTCTCCTGGCAAAACACAGAGTTGGAAATCTTAGATACTGACAACAAATCTGAACTCCATCATTTGATTGAATTGGTTAAATCAAAAAAGTCACATCTGTCTCACAAAATAGCAGACCAAAAAACAATAATGCAGAAGAAACTTCAGGAATACTATGAGAGGAAAGACATACACATAAATCTTATCAAGAAATATAACATTAACTTTTCAACAGTATCACAAGTCTCGCAAAATGAAATCCAACATTCAGTAAACAATAAATTGGATTGTGCACTTGAGCCGAAGAAAAAAGTTCACAAGAAGCTGCTCAGGCCATTCAAAGAAAACACAGAAGAATGATTAAAGAAGAAGTTGATATACTCTTGAGCAACTGCAAACACCGGACACTGTCTGAAGAACAGTTGACACATGAGTTTGAAAAGATGTGGGCTGAAGTCACTGTAAGTGTGTTTGGTCTGAAAGAACAAAATATATCTGCAAGTGTCCTCAAACAGTTGAGAGAAAATTTCTTAGATCCTAATGTCAATGAGGAATTACAGAACATTGGAGATCTCAAAGAAATTGGGAAGGATCCATTTAGGGTCAGAACTAAACAAATTAAAAAGACAAAAGGAAAGTGGAAAATAAAGACAAAGCGACAATTGCAGAGCTCTGCAGACAGTGTGATTGAGTCTTGCACACAGTTTATACTTGATATTGCAAAAACCAACAAAGATTACAATGATTGTTTCACAAAGGAGCTTCTGGAAAAAGTAGATGAATCTCTTAAACAAAACTGCAAGCATTACAAGCCCGAGTTTGAGATTTCCCTGAAACTTCACATTTGTGGCATTGCCTCAAGAGAGTTCCTTTACATGCACCGAAAATTCTTGATAGCTATGGATCCAAAAATTCAGCTGGAGAAGGACAAGCCACAGCGTTTGAAGGAATTTCTTGATTTATATAAACAGATATCCTCCCCAACCCAAAGCAACTTCTTCTGTCACATTTTCATGTATCAAACCTGCTGTTTAAGAGTATGTCAGTAGATCTCTAGTGATAGACATTGTGGATGAAATTTTGAATAGCAGCCATTGAGCTGAGTTCAGTTCCCAGCTTCTTTTCCGGTACAACATTCAGAGAGAGTTGCTGGAAAAGGAAGACTTTGAGAGTTTTTGTCAAGTATGAGTTGTCAAGTTGAATATGAAGCAAAAGCCAGCTGATGTTCCAGAGTCCTGGAGCAGGATCACAACAAGAAGTTGATTAAATCTGTGCATGGTTCATTCTTTGATTATTTTGTTTCAAAACTGATTCAGTAAAAACAAAAAAACAAGTGTTGTGTGTTATTTTAGTTTTATCCACGATAATGACAATAAGACAATGATGATTTACTTAAGATTGTTTAAAAAATATATATTTTGTCTTTATTTATACCTTCATTTATTTTGGTTTGTGATGATTGTATATTTTTTTCTGTTACCAAATATCTGGTCTGCTAAATGAACATTATAATGCAAATTTCAAATCCCACATTGTTATTTTCAGTTATATTTTTTGATGTCAATCATTGTTTTAATTTTTCTTTGTTCATTTTTTTTTGGCTGTGTGCGTTATAACCAGTGTGCACACAATAATGATGATGACAATAATAATGAGGATTTACCACAAAGACCATGTGGAATAAAAGAGCTGGATATGTTTATTTGATCAGTGAATCACACATATTGACACAAAGGACTTTTGATGCTGACCTGCTTTCTTTTTACATTTTTATAGTTTTATTTCTCAACATTCTTTGCAAAATAAAACCTGAAAAAGTAAATAAATCAGTGTTAGTTGAAATGTGTGCATGTTGGTGACCAATGACTTTTTGCTTTATGCACACATACTGTGGCATCCTGTTTGATTAATAATTAACCTTTATTTATTTTACACGTGTTGAACAAGTCATTAAATGTTTTGTTATCTCTGAATTAATTAAACATGTACTTATTGTTTCTGTGTGTTTTTGATCATTAAAAAAAGTAACAATGATTCATCTTGCTACACAGCTCTGTCCATAATAAATAGTGGTAAAGATAATGAGGCTGATGATGATGATGATGTTTAGTGTGCAGGTCATGTAAAACAGATGTTTTCTAATCTTTAATGTTCTTTGTGGTTTTATTTCTAATAGGTTCATGCTAAACATTTTTATCTTCTGATTAAAGACAGTGAATAGAAATGTTTATGTTGATGTAACTGACTTTGTTGCTCATGTTTAAAAATGAGCTAAACAAGCCAACAGCAGGTCAAACTGTGTCATCCTCTGTTGATCATGTTGAACTTCTGACTGATTCTTTCACACAGATGATGAGCAGATGAAGCTAAAGCTGAAAAACTGGAAGCTGTGTTTTGCAACATCTTTTGTAGTTTTTCCTTCAATTTTTATTGGTTAGGAATGTTTTTTTCCTCTTTTTTCAAGTCAAGAAACAGTAAAGGTGTGTGCACAATGACTATTGATGTGAAAACAGTTTTGAAATAAGTACAATTAAAAAGAAATACTATTTCTATTAAACAGCATGGCACTGGACTGTTTGCAAACCAAGGGGGAGTTTGATACATCATTGCCCTTATTTCTTGGCATTGCAGACAAAATGACTTATGTTGTGTCGAAGATAAAATAATCTGATTTATTCATACTGTTTTATCCTATGTTGAAGTTTCTTCCATATTCTTTGATTTATTGTTCATAATTACGTCACATTTACTCATCATATATCAGGCTGAAATGACTAATGATAAAATACTGTTGATTTATAATATTTGTTTTAGAATGATTGTTAAATATGGAATGCTTGGATTATGAAAATTGTTTTAATTGTGTTTAATTAGCATGAAATACTAAAAAAAGGGAGCAATGTGTCGCTGTGAGTCCATCTGCAGACGACTGAATAAACCTACTGAAAGACCAGTGTTTGCCTCAAAGTGTTTATTTCAACAGTCAGTCACATTTCACAGTCACAGTCATTGTATAATTCGATATGTTATTGAAAATATTGGATATAAAAGTCATCAAATTTTTTTCAGCTCAAGACCCAAAATTTACCAAAACAACAAAGGTCTATTCTCCTTTCTGTCTCATCGCCTTTCTCAACTCTCATTTTCAACACCAACATGTCTTTTTTTAATTAAGCTGATGTGAATTTAATGAGAGGTACGTGGCTGGTTGATGTTTTCACCCAGCTGATCTTTACTCTGCGCTCCGTATTTGAAAGTGCCATTCTGAGGACATGCTGAGCATTAAGTCTATTTCTGTATTGGTTTCTCGGGTATGCTAGAAAAGCCAGTACCACAAAAGTATGTGGTTTGAAATTGAATCAGTTCATCCTGAAGTATTCTTTGCAAAGAAAAAAATAATTATATTTACTTTCCCCTAAACTGCAAATGTTTTGTTTTGAGATGCCTGTTTATTAATTTTAAAACTCTCATTACTGAGCACTTCTCTCTTCTCTCTAACTTGGATTTTCTTTGCCCAGTTTTTCAAATATATCTCTGAATTTTCAGTTACCACCTAAAATAAAATAGAGGTACTGTTTATATTCAGTCCAATTTACTAAATATATTGCAAGAGAGCAAAGGCTTTTTCCTTTCCTGAGGCACACCCACTCACCTGAAGCTGCCAGCTACAACTACACTCAGCCCTATGCGCTACTATACTATTCCTATCATCTCCGGTACACTATAGAGGCATCATGCCATCAGGCACAGAAATCAGGCACTCCTCAAGCCTTTAAAACAGGCACCAGCCACATCTGTTTACTTGTCTGTTGGGTCATGGAACTGCCAGTCGTCAGTCAACAAAGGTGACTTTATCACTGCTAATGCTAACACATTTTCTCTTGGGCTACTGACGCTGCACTGTCCACTAATTACTCTTTCACCCACTGGGACTGGGTTTTTAATTTCCAACAAATGGAAATTCACACAGCTGCTTACCCCCGAGTCAATATGCCTTATTCGAATACCATGCTGTCTTTGTGTCCGCTCCGGTAAAGGTCTCTGTGATTGTCATATACCGTCCACCAGGACAAAAGGGTAACTTTGTGGAGGAGCTAGACACACTGCTGTCTTCCATACCAGAGCATGACTGTCCCCTACTTGTCCTCGGTGACATGAACATTCACTTAAACAATTCGAACTCAGCAGACTTCCTGTCTCTGATGTAGTCCTTTGATCTAACACGGGTTCTCAGTCCCCCGACCCACAAAACTGGCAAGGTGCTTGACCTCATTCTTGTGCGAAACTGTGCCACAGAGTGCCTAACAGTCACACCTGTACATGTGTCAGACCACTATTTCATTCAGTTCACGGTATCCCTACACGAAAAAGCCCATTGTTCCAACACCATTGTTCCAATCACTTTGCCTCAGTGGTAGCTTCCGCTCTACCTTCCCTCAACACAATCTCTGTGCTCTACACTAAGCTCGTGCCTGCATAGCCTGTGTCCTCTATCCACCAAGACTTCGCCCAAACCAGTACCACCCGTGGCTAACTGATAGCATCTGTGGGCTCCAGTACTGATGTCAGAGCACATGTCGGCTGACAACTCATCTATATGCCAATAGCACAACTATTGGCTATTTTCTGCAAAACTCTACACACAAATAAGAAAATCCTTTACCAAATCAGCAAAACATTGTAATATTCTTGCAAAAGCTAATAAACCTTGCTTTACTCTTCAAACCTTCGTAAAAATGGTATTTTTGTATCAAACAGTTAACACAAGCCATCACATTAATAAGCACACAATGCACCAACTACACACTGATGGTATGAATAAGAAACACATCTGGCTTTTGCTTTCTCTGTGCACAAGGTAGGCTATATCAGTTTGAGGTCATACTTTTGTCATAGTTCTGTAAACATACAGGGATCCGAACTTCAAGTACTGGTGTTTATTTACACACGTCAAAACAAACACAAAAGTGTTTTTTCCAAGTCAAAACACAAAATAATAATTTCACTGAAAAAAAAGAAAAGAAAATCAGTCCACATCATTTTGTCTCTCTGGGTCTGGCCACAAAATTTCGTCTACATCACATGCAATGTCCTCTAGTCCAAGGCACCGGGGAAAATATCTTCTGAATGCCGTATCCAGGCCTGACATGATGCCTGGTCAATATCCCCACATGCCTCCTTCATTGCCTGTAAAAGGGCTATGCGTTGATGGGGATGACGGTCATAGACCTTCCAGCGCCAGGCAGAGAAGAAAATTGGATTCAAGAATGGAGAGTATGGGGGGAGGTTGAGTACAGTGAAGAGTGGGTGATCTGTAAACCAGTTGCAGACCAAAGCAGCCCTATGGAAACTGACATTGTCCCATATGATGACGTATCTGGTCTGCTCTGGTCGCTGAACATTAGTAAGCATGTTATGTAAGGTGTCCAGGAATGTAATAATTTGTTCATTGTCATATGGGCCACGGTTGCATGATGGTGAACAGCATTTTGACTTATAGCTGCACACATACAGGTAGTTATGTTACCACCACGTTGTCCTGGGACATTGATTATGGCACGGTGTCCAATAATATTCCAGCCACGTCTCCTTGTTTTAGTGAGGTTAAAACCTGCCTCATCCACAAAAAGCTGCTCATGGCCCATGGCATCTGCCTCTAGCTCCATCACTCTCTGGACAAGACAAAACAAATGCAGCACATCAGGACCATGCACAGCACTATGCAGTTTCAGATTCAGTACCGATGATACTTTACCTTCACATAGTCATAACGCAGTAGTTTTACACGTTCACTGTTTCTTTCAAACAGCGCAATTAGTGGGGCTGGAGCCAATCCCAGCTGGCATCGGGCTGAAAGGTGTGGTACACTGAGACGAACAACCACTCACACTCACACACAATTTAGGGTCACCAATTAACCTAACCTGCATGTCTTTGGATGGTGGAAGGAAGCCGGAGCAGCTGGAGAGAACCCACGCAGGAGAACATGCAAAACTCCACACAGAAAGGCCGGGGCAACCGGAGGATTGAACCATGACCTTCTGACTGTGAGGTGACAGTGCTAACCACTGATGGAACAAACACTTTTATCAAAATAGTAAATTATTGGAGATACTATTTACACGCTTGTTCTAAATCTAAAGCTCATTTGTCTTTCACAGGCTTGTGTGTACATTTCCATACAATATTGTAGAGTGAAACTAATCTGTTAAAATGCGCTTGGAAAGTAAACTGTAAACACCAAATGCAATGTTAAAACAGTAAATACTTATTTGGATAAACAGTTATTTTTACCGTTGTAACAGTAGCACAGTGTTGTGTACAGTAGCATCCCAGAAATGAAACAAATAAACTTGTAAACCAAAAGTATAATTTTTACTTTTATCGCCAAAAATTAATAGTTATTTTAGAATACTATACCGATGAAATAAGCGAGATTGTTGCTACCTTTTTTTAAATTCTGAAGGTTCAAATTATGGATGCCAATGTAAAACGACTCAAGTGTGGCTGGACTCTCAAGTCCAGCTTCTCTCATGGTCAGCCTGCAGTCACATAATAAGTGTGGCCCTGATCTCATCAGTGATGGCTCTCCTTCCTTCTCTTCTTTGCCCTCGTCCTCTTCCTTCTCATCCACCTCCTCCTCCTCCTCCTCTTCCTCTTCCTCTTCCTCTTCTACCAACTCTTCTTCTTTGAACTAGTCCTCTTTGTCGTGCCCTGCCTCTCCCTCCTGCTCTCCTTGTTCTCTGTTCATTGTTTTTGATCCATTTTTCAAAACAAATAATTTGACCTTTGACCTATGTATAGGTCTACTGTATACTAATGCAGAGATTGGTTAGTGATTAGTTAAGCAGTTAGTGTTTGCACATGTGAGGAGTGGCTGACCTGGTGAATAAGTGCAGCATTTTGATTGGTTGTGTTTGGAAAAGACAAGCAGGTCACTTCCAGTTAGATTTTTGTCTCTTAGGTAGAGAATTGTGTGTAGTGTTTTGAAAAATGTGTTTATGCAATTAAAAACTGAGTGAAAGGCTGAGAAATAGCTTATGGTTTTGGAGATTTGAGATTAGGTTTTGCTCTTTGGGGGAGAGGTTTCAAAAATTGTGTGACATGTAAAGATTTTGTTTGTACGCAGTTGTTGAGCAGCAGTTGGGTTTGGCGCATGCTCTGCATACACTCCACGTCAAGTCACTGGTGCGCGTCTGTCAAGTCTTTGTTTGTGTGTCTTCTCGTCTATGTTTTCTGTGAGTCTGTTCACCATCATGGCTAGCGAGCCATAAGCCGCTGCACTCGTGAGCGCCGCCATCTTGGTTTGGTGTATACAATATACAAAATGACAATATAACAGTATGAACAGCTCTAAAACAGAGAATGATGAATAAATAATAAGTGGTAACCAGTAAACAGGTGGCTGGTTAGAGGCAGAGTTACAGGGTTATTGCACAGGAATTGTTCCTGACACTGTGGGTCAGAAGTCAGCTGTTCATCAGAGTGATGGCTTGTGGGAAGAAACTGTTCCTCAGTCTGTTGGTTTTGGTGTACAGTGTAGGGCCTACCAGAGAGGAGAAGCTGGAACAAGTTGTGTCCGGGGGGAGAGATCTGCAGTGATGTTTCCTGCCCGTTTCCTGACTCTGAAAATGTAGAAGTCCTGAATGGAGGGCAGGTTGGTGTCGATATTTTCTGCAGTCCTGACTGTCTGTTGTAGTTTGCTCCTGTCCTTTTTGGTGGCAGTACCAAGGAGGTACAGAGGACAGACTGGATGATGGCTGTGTAGAAGTGGATCAGCAGCTCCTCAGCCAGGTTGAGCTTCCTGGCTGGTGCAGGAAGAACTTCCTCTGCTGGGCCTTCTTGATGATGGTGTCAGTGTTGGAGTCCTACTTCAGGTCCTGGGATATAGTGGATCCCAGAAACCTGAAGGATTCCACACCAGACACAGGGCTGTTGAGTATGGTGATGGGGGCAGAGTGTGGGGGGGGGGTCTCCTCCTGAAGTCCACGATCATCTCCACAGTTTTCAGCGTGTTAAGCTCCAGGTTGTTCTGACCGCACCAGAGAGCCAGCTGATCAGCCTCCTGTCTGTAGGCCGACTCATCACCGTCCTGGATGAGGCCGATGATCGTGGTGTCATTAGCGAACTTCAGGAGTTTGACAGGGGGGGGGGGGACTGGTGGGCCTAGCTTATCCAGAACAGCCAGGCCCCAGTTCAAACAGGTTATAAGTGGAGCCCCGAGCAGGCAGTTGATCAGGCTGTTTGAAGCACCAGGAAAACGTTTGCAGGACGCAGGCCTGGAAATCCGTTCTTGGGTGAGGGACAATCGCCAAGATGTGGTCAGTCATCCGGAAGGAGAGGAAAGACAGGATCAGGGCGGTTGGGCAACAGCAGCAAGGGAGTTGAACAACCTGGAAAAGGTGTAGTCAGCCGGGTCCTAAGTTGTGCAGATATGTGGAAGATACAGCAATCCTGCCACATCAAGATTAGTGACATCCCATTCTTAATCCGTAGGGTTTAATATGGAGATGAACCCACTCTTTGCAGCTATGACAGCTTCAGCTCTTCTGGGAAGTCTGTCCACAAGGTTTAGGAGTGTGTTCATGGCAATTTTTGACCATTCTCCAAGAAGCACACTTTTGAGGTCAGGCATAGATGTTGGACGAGAAGGCCAAAGGTGTTCTGTTGGGTTGAGGTCAGGACTCAGATCAAGTGCAGACCAGCCAGGTTCTCCACACCAAATTTGCTCACCCATGTCTTTATGGACCTTGCTTTGTGCACTGGTCCACAGTCATTTTGGAACAGGAAGGGGCCATTCCCAAACTGGTTCCACAAAGGTGGTAGCATGAAATTGTCCAAAATGTCTGGGTATGATGAAGCATAACAGTTCAAACCCTGAAAAACAGCCCCACACCATAATCGTTCCCTCCACCAAACTTTACACTTGGCACAGTGCAGTCAGGCATTAACCATTCTCCTGACAACCGCCAGATCCAGACTCATTCATCATATTGACAGAGAAGCGTGATTCTTGACTCCAGAGAACAACCTCCACTGCTCTAGTGTCCAGTGGCCTACCACTTGGTGGATGAGTTCTGTTCTGTTGTTCCCAGTTGCTTCCACTTTGTTATAATACCACTAACAGTTGACTGTTGAATAATTAGTATTGAGGAAATTTCACGAATGGACTTATTGCACAGGTGTCAACCTGTCACAGTACCACGCTTGAATTCACTGAGCTCCTGAGAGCGACCCGTTCTTTCACAGATGTAGAAGCAGTCTGCAGCCTAGGTGCTCGATTTTATTCACCTGTGGCCATGGAAGTGATGGGAACACCTGACTTCAGTGATTCAGAGGGGTGTCCTAATACTTTTGGCAATATAGTGTAGAGAGCTGGATTGGGATCTAACACAAATCGGGTGGGAGTGGGCGGGTGAAAAATATATTACGCTGTAGCGCTGATAAGATGAAGTCAACAAACAAAGTTGAAAAGAAGATTAAAAAGAGCACAAGCGACTACTCACGTGAACGTACTTCACGGGTGTGACTCGTACCGGCAATCTCGGGTATGGGAGGTGGACCAGCTGACGAGGGAGCTAAACCCAATGCCCACTGACGTCAGTTGGCAGTACGTCTCCTAAGGTGTCGAGAGTCAGGTTCACTCACTGCACAGCCTCACTGGGTTCCATCACACGGGCGTTTAGCATAGCCCAAACATTTGTGTCCGTTTTTTTACTCTGCATGTCACAGTGTTTGCAGGTGCGGGCAGGAGTGGATACACATGTTGCGGGAATAGGCGGTAGAGTAACACACATTTTGCAGGAGCCGGTAATGGTCACAAAATAAGCGGGAGCAGGATCAAGAAAACAGTCCCGCGCAGGTCTCTAATATAGTGTACGACACACTGCCAAGCCTAGGCAACCACTATACATGATACTTGAGCTCAGAGGAAAGATGCCAGCTCTGCAATGACCCCCAACACAAGCCTGCAGCACATTCTGTCCACCTGCAAGACACGCTGGCTTAGGGTCTATAAGGATGTTGTCACAACCAGGTCCTCAGGAAACCTGAGGCAAGAGGTAAGCAGGTTCTAGAGGTAAGCAGACTGGAAGCCAACCACAATAACCCTCTAACGCAACAACACTTGATTCACTTTGTTCGGTATGGAGGAGAAGCAAAGGACACCACTCATAGAAGGAAAAGCAATTGGATTCTGAGGTTTCACTTTGAACGACAGCTCAAGTTTCCAACCGAGATTATCACAACATCTCTTCGGCCAGACATTGTACTATGGTCAACAGTTGCTAAATGTAAATGCTCCGTACTTGTATAGCACCTTTCTAGTCATTTTGACCACTCAAAGCGCTTTCACACTACTTCTGCATTCACCATTCACACACACATTCACTCACTGAGCCTAAGTGCTCAAATAGAAACTAACATTCACACACATTCATACACTGGTGGAACAGCCGTCCCATGGGAGGCAGGATTAGAGGCAGCCTTCAAATGGAAGAAGGATAAGTACTCCGAGCTGACAACTGAGTGCTGAGAAGCTGGGTAGAGGGCAGCCACCTTTCCTGAGGTTGGCTGCAGAGGCTTTGTGGGATCATCCACCCAGCGCTTCCTAAAGACCATGGGCATCAAGGGGGCAAAGCTGGCCTGATGGTGCTGTAGGAGGTGCGACAGGCATTTTTGCAATGTAGGTTTTCCTGTGTTGCTATACTATTGCTAATTTCAGTACAGATCAAAACAGTCAAATAACCTACATTTTTAAGTTAATCAGTAAACTGTCGGCTACAACAAATAACCAACAACATAATGAACACATTTAAATAATTATATTAGGTGAAAGTGAATTTTGCATAATAACTTCTCCACTGCTGCAAATAGCATTAAATAATCCTCTTTTGTCTAATTTGCTCTCTTAGTCCTGCACTTGGGTCTGCTAGCCTAGCTGAAATAAAGATAAAAACAAAGGTAGTAATAACTTGCTATTTTAGGTAAACTCAACATAGTGCTCTGTCTTTTTTCAGTTCAGTTCAAGGTGCTTTATTGGCATAAATGTTAGTTAAACAGAAGAAGTTAAACAATGTTGCCAGTGTTGCTTTTCTCTCTCTCTCTCAAACACAGCGGACCGTTATCTCTCCTCCATCAGATTCTCACTCACTCATGTTATTGCCAGATCTTCTTGTTTATTCATCCTTCTTCTGCTGTTACAATACACACTGAACACAACTGTGAATGCAACACTTTTGTTTTTGCCCCCACACCATGAGCTGAACTCAAAGATCTAAGACTTTCTCTGTGAACAAAAGGCCTATTTCTCTCAAATATTGTGCAATCCCCATGCTGTCTGCTCAGCATCTTGATATGCCACACTTGTGAGGTGGATGGATTATCTCTGCAAAGGAGAAGTGCTCACTAATTTTGACAAATCTGTCAAAATAAATTAAAAAAAACAACATATATATATATATATATATATATATATATATATATACAGTGAGGAAAATAAGTATTTGACCACCCTGCTGTTTTGCAAGTTCTCCCACTTAGAAATCATGTAGGGGTCTGAAATTGTCATCGTAGGTGCATGTCCACTGTGAGAGACATAATCTAAAAAAAAAATATCCAGAAATCACAATGTATGATTTTTTTAAACTATTTATTTGTATGATACAGCTGCAAATAAGTATTTGAACACCTATCAGCTAGAATTCTGACCCTCAAAGACCTGTTAGTCTGCCTTCAAAATGTCCACCTCCACTCCATTTATTATCCTAAATTAGATGCACCTGTTTGAGGTCGTTAGCTACATAAAGACACCTCTCCACCCCATACAATCAGTAAGAATCCAACTACTAACATAGCCAAGACCAAAGAGCTGTCCAAAGACACTAGAGACAAAATTGTACACCTCCACAAGGCTGGAAAGGGCTACGGGGAAATTGCCAAGCAGCTTGGTGAAAAAAGGTCCACTGTTGGAGCAATCATTAGAAAATGGAAGAAGCTAAACATGACTGTCAATCTCCCTCGGACTGGGGCTCCATGCAAGATCTCACCCTGTGGGGTCTCAACCTAAGAGGTGAGAAATCAGCCAGAACTACACGGGAGGAGCTGGTCAATGACCTGAAAAGAGCTGGGACCACCTTTTCCAAGGTTACTGTTGGTAATACACTAAGACGTCATGGTTTGAAATCACGCATGGCACGGAAGGTTCCCCTGCTTAAACCAGCACATGTCAAGGCCCGTCTTAAGTTTGCCAGTGACCATTTGGATGATCCAGAGGAGTCATGGAAGAAAGTCATGTGATCAGATGAGACCAAAATAGAACTTTTTGGTCATAATTCCACTAACCGTGTTTGGAGGAAGAAGAATGATGAGTACCATCCCAAGAACACCATCCCTACTGTGAAGCATGGGGGGGTGGCATCATGCTTTGGGGGTGTTTTTCTGCACATGGAACAGGGCGACTGCACTGTATTAAGGAGAGGATGACCGGGGCCATGTATTGCCAGATTTTGGGGAACAACCTCCTTCCCTCAGTTAGAGCATTGAAGATGGGTCGAGGCTGGGTCTTCCAACATGACAATGACCCGAAGCACACAGCCAGGATAACCAAGGAGTGGCTCTGTAAGAAGCATATCAAGGTTCTGGCATGGCCTAGCCAGTCTCCAGACCTAAACCCAATAGAGAATCTTTGGAGGGAGCTAAAACTCCGCGTTTCTCAGCAACAGCCCAGAAACCTGACTGATCTAGAGAAGATCTGTGTGGAGGAGTGGGCCAAAATCCCTCCTGCAGTGTGTGCAAACCTGGTGAACAACTTCAGGAAACGTTTGACATCTGTGATTGCAAACAAAGGCTACTGTACCAAATATTAACATTGATTTTCTCAGTTACATCAAAGTAACATTTTCCGTTAAAAACTCTATTCTTAAATTTTTAGCATAAACATGTTGTCAGGTAGTCACAGGTGGCTGAACAGTAAATGTAGCTACATTTTGAGGAAGTTACATATGACCTGCGTCACTGTTATGCTTTCACTGTTAAGGTCACGTGCTTTGTGTTCTCAGGTCTGTCTCGTCATGGAGTATGCAGAATGTGGTTCTTTATACAACCGTAAGTCATTATGTTTGTAAAATCTTCTAGTTGATTCACATTGACTGAGTGTCATGATCAGGAACATAAACTTAATTATTCTTAAGGGAATTAGTCTCATATTCACAGTGTTATTTTTTTATTTAAGTGGCAATTTGGTCACACCACAGAAAGAATATTTGTTTTGTTTTACAAGATTATTTATATATACACACACACACACACACACACACACACACACACACACACACACACACACACACACACACACACACACACACACACACACACACACACACACACACACACACACGTTTCCCCTACACCGCCACTGCTGAATTATAAGCGGCAATATTAAATTATCACACTATAATTAAAATCAGTTGACTATCGATATGATTTTCACTCGCACGATAACACTCAGCAGGAGGATAGCTTCCTCTCCTCAGTCATCATTGGAGCTCTAGTGAAAGGTGATGTTCTAAGAGCAGCATAGCTCCTTTAAGGAATAGGTCAGTGCATAATGTGTTTGTGTAGAGAGTGTGAGATTAAAGCAGAAAGTGAGTATACGTTCCAGTTTGACAGTTAATAAATGTTGCAGCTTCCCAAGACCAACAAAAGTCTGCCTGTTGTAAAGGTTAGCGTTAGCCAACATCTCCCCTGGGCTTCAGGTAACATCATCTAGCATGACGGTTTGGCGGTGGGTCAGCGATGGTCTGGGGAGTAATATCCTTGAAAGGTTGCACAGACCTGCACGTGTTGGTCAATGGTACCCTGACTGCTGTTAGGTGTTGGAATGAAGTCATTGGAGCCATTGTCAGACCTTATGCTGATGCAGTGGGTCCTGGGTTCCTCCTGGTGCAGGACAATGCCCGGCCTGCATGTGGCCAGAGGGTGTGGGCAGTTCCTTGATGATGAAGGCACTGATGCCATTGACTGGCCCTCACATTCCCCAGACCTGAATCCAATTGAGAACCTCTTGGATGTTATGTATTGTGCAACCGATGCCAACAGTAGCGCCTCAGTGTGTGTGTATACATACACAGATATCAGGAGCAATAACCCGTGTTCGATTGCCACTGCGACACATCCACCAATGTGTCAAGCAAGGTACCTAACCCCTCATTGCTCCAGAGGCATGCGACCTCTGACAAACACAGCAAGTGTAAGTCACTTTGGATAAAGGCATCAGCTAAATTAAAAAATATATAAACACACTGGTTGAAATATGCAGTGAAATACCACACCTGTGATGCCACTTACACTCTATACAGTACAATTACAAAGCGGATTTGAGATTTGCATTAGCAGGACAGAATGACAGTGTGTTTTCATATAGTGTCTGTTCTCATGTCTCATTCTTTTCTTCTGTTTTTGCTTGTCACTTAAAGTCTTACACAGTGCAGAACCACAGCCCCACTACACAGCATCCCATGCCATGAGCTGGTGTCTGCAGTGTGCCAAGGGAGTTGCCTATCTGCATGCTATGAAGCCAAAGGCCTTAATTCACCGGGACCTCAAACCACCAAAGTAAGACTCTTTATGATCAAACACATAGAAGGTACGCAGAGGTAAGTAGCAGTATTTTTGTCACATATCTATGTATGACTGCACTAAAAATTTAAGATGGTCTAGACCAGTGGTTCTCAGAGTGCGGTCCGGGGACCTCTAGGGGTCCTTGAGGGTGTTCCAAGGGTCCCCAGCAAAAAGGGGAATAACATGGGCATGTTTGTTGAACAGCACTCTGTGTGTTCATGCACAACACTGTGTGTTCATGCACAACACTGTGTGTTCATGCACAACACTGTGTGTTCATGCACAACACTGTGTGTTCATGCACAACACTGTGTGGACACGCTGCCTGTATGTGCTGTCAAACTTTTAATTTTGTTTGTGAAAGACTGTTCCGGTACATATTTCAAACCTTTCAAGGAACTGCAGTTCAGGTTGCTGATCTGCCTTCAGATATCGCTGCAATCAGAAATAAGATGGACCACAGAAGTCGGCCTTGTGTACTAAGTAGGGAGGTTGGTAGTTATATACACCCTGTATGGACCGGTGTGCATTTTCAGGGTTACTGGGCGTTGTTAGTTTCAAAGATATACAGTCCCCTCCAAAAATATTGGAACGGTAAGGCAAATTCCTTTTGTTGTTGTTGTTCACTGAAGACATTTGGGTTTAAGATCAAAAGATGAGAATGAGACAAGAGTTCAGAATTTCAGCTTTTATTTCCTGGTATTCACATCTAGTTGTGTTTAAACAACTCAGGACATACCACTGTTTGTATTAGACCACAGCATTCTTAGGTGAGCAAAAGTAAAGGAACAAATAATCTTACAGTAAATAACATTTAATATTTGGTGGCATTACCCTTGCTTGCAATAACAGCCTCAAGCCTGTGACCCATCGACATCACTAAACTGTTGCATTCCTCATTTGTGATGCTATTCCAGGCTTTTACTGCAGCTTCTTTCACTTCTTGTTTGTTTCGGGGTGTTTCTCTTCAGTCTCTCTTCAGGAGGGGAAATGCAGCTCTGTTGGGTTAAGGTCAGCTGATTGACTTGGCCAGTCTAAAACCTTCCACTTTTTCCCCTGATGAAGTCCTTTGTTTTGTTGGCAGTGTTGGTAGCTCATCTTTTGATCTTAAACCCAAATGTCTTCAGTGAACAACAACAACAAAGTAATTTTCCTTACCATTACAATACTTTTAGAGGGACTGTATTTGGTTGTCAATAAAGATTTGGGTCTGGAACCAGTTTCTGGTAGAATGTCACACCCATAAATCCAGGGCGCAGTTGATCAAAAGTAATCTGATTTCGGATTTTGGCTGTCAGATTGGATAAAATATTGAAGATGGGTTGTTCAAACGAAAAAAAGGATTCTGAAATCGGATCAGATCACCAATCCAGTCCTGGTTTTGATCTGGATCAAATCTTCAGTTTGTGTTGTTTAAAACTTTTTAATGGGACTGGGATCCCTTTGATCCAAAAAAAATCAGGATTATCCTCATCCCAACAGAAGGCTGGATTCAGGGTGGATTTTAGGAAAATTTTATTTAGAAATATAAATTAAATTTTCTAAATAATACAACATTTTTATCATGTAGGAGCCTATATACACATTTATTTATATTTGGCCCTTGATTTGTTTAAGCGTTACAGTGATAAAGTAGACATTACCTATAAGCCACTCATTACCGTAAAGTAAAAAAATAAATAATCCCGCAAACAGCTGTTAATAACAAACAAAAATAATGTATTTAATTCCAACTGTCACTTAACACTGTACATTAATTATAAATGCACAGTCATCAGACGCAAACCATTCAAAAGCAGTTTTTAACAATTGCATCCCTTATTGCAGGTCCAGTCAGTCCCTCATTCTGACATCGCCTCCTAAAAGCTAAAAGCTGCTCTCTGAAGTCTGAGTGATCTTTAACTATTGGACTGTTGGACAACACATGCTCAAAATATCCACAGTGTATCTGTGAATAATGTATATTTGTTTGTGTGGCCCTGTGATGGACTGGCGACCTGTCCAGGGTGTACCACGGCTTTCGCCCGATGTCAGCTGAGATTGGCTCCAGCTCCTAGCGACCCTGTATGCAGGATAAGTGGTTGACGATGGATGGATGTTTGTTTGTCTTGGATTTGTTGTGGGTCAGATGGTCTGACTGTTTAACGAAATTGAAAATGTAAGGAAATGTTTGTGTTTTTTTATTGTGCATTTTCTGTCTCTTAAAATAAAATGTGACTGTTCTACCTGTTGGTCTTCCTATCATTAACAGCCTACATAATGATTTGTGGTCCTATTTAGAGCACTGGAAATCTGGATTTGGTAATGAAAAGTTTGGGTCTGATCTAATCCAATGTTGCTTTGAAAAACTGGCACAAAAGTAAGAGACATTGCGTGACCCTGGATAACAAAACATGGGATTTCCAATCTGGATCAAAATGATCGGATTAAATTTTTTGAACAACTCGGCAGGGGTTCTAAAGCAAAACGTATTGACTGTTACACTGCACAGAAAAGTATATTAATAAAATGGACTACAAATAAGCTACCAACAATGTCAGCGTGGCATAAAGTAATATTCCACCTTTTTCTTATGGAATATTTGAAGTATTGGTGCAGTGGTAAATTTGGTGTATCATGTTTGCACTCCATTACTGGACTATTTTGCATCTAGAATATCCAGTGTATTCTGGAAGGCTCTCCCAAGGCCAACGACGGATGGCTGAATGCTAGAAGGTGGCTTTGTTGTTTGTACTTTTATTTTATTCTGTTGATTTACTTATTAAATATATACCACCATGCCTGTGACCTTAAACTGTGCTGTGCACAACCTCGGAGGGGAGTTCTTCAAGGTGAAAGGTAGTTAAAGGAAAAATGTATGCGTATTTGTATGTAACATAATGATTTTATAATTGATAATAAACATTTGTTGCAAAAAATGTTCATACCCTTCATTCACAAATATATCAGTCTGAGGTATAACAGGGTATCTATAGTGTCTAACATCTTTTCTTAAATCTGTAATTCCTGTCTTCCGTCATTTCAGTCTGCTCCTCGTGGCTCGCGGCACTGTGCTGAAGATATGTGACTTTGGAACTGCGTGTGATATTCAGACCTACATGACCAACAATAAAGGCAGTGCAGCCTGGATGGCACCAGAGGTGTTTGAAGGTGAGCCACAAACACTACTTCTCATTTGGAAGCTCTAACCAAGACCTTGTTAAGTCTGTGTAACAGTTTCAGCTTCATAACTAGACTCTGTTTTGATTGGATTCACTCTCAAAAGGTTGTACTTCACTTTACATCGAGGAACAGCAGTTTTCTGTTTTTGGTCTGTTTTTTTGATAAACCAGATTATTAGTTTATTACTTATTATTAGTAGTAGTTTTCAATAAATCTAAAAACTAAATCTGTGAACAGCAATAAACTAATTTAAATGTTAACAAAACCAAATTAATTCAAACCAAAGGCAACCTGCAAACAAATGTTTATTTATTTTATATTCTTGTAAAAGAAGCTCATTCTCTCATTTTGGTTATAAGCCTATGTGCATGGGACAGCTGTTTCTAAAACATGAGACCAGCATTGGAACAAGAGTCCAAGACACTTATTAATTACTACACCCCCATTTTAATTTTGCACTTCACTCATTTCCTTTGCACATAGCAAGTGCAGTTGAATACACCCTTAGTGCATACATTGTGAAGTGGTGTTAAAATTACACCGGCAACTAACGATTATTTTCATTATTGTTTACTCTGGCGATTATTTTCATCATTAATTGATTAGTTGTTTGGTCTTTAAAATGTTAATCAGCGTTTCCCAAAGCCCATGGTGACGTCCTCAGATTTTGTGCTTTGTCCATAACTCAAAGACATTCAGTTTCCTATCATAAAGGGCAAAAGAAGCCAGAACATATTTACATTTGAGAAGCTGGAATTGCCGAATTTGCACAGTTTTTCTGTAACAAACTACTCAATCGATTATGAAAATAGTTGGCAATTAAATTTATTAAAATAAGAGCTTCATTTTTACCTGCACTTAGCTTGTTGTGACTTTCAACTCCTGAATACAATAATTATAACTTTGGTGTGTATCCATTAGGTAGTAACTACAGTGAAAAGTGTGATGTGTTCAGTTGGGGCATCATCCTGTGGGAGGTCATCACACGCCAGAAACCCTTTGATGAGATTGGTGGCTCTGCGTTTTGCATAATGTGGGCTGTCCACAGAGGTGAGCTAAATCTTGCACCAGCTACAACTACTGTATAATACCAACTGGTCAGTTATTTTTGGTTGTTCGTTTTTAGTCCTTTTCTGATGATAAATGAATCAAATGACTATAATGTGAAATGGTTGCCAATCCGATTGAAGATTAAAGGTTGTTAACATGTGAAAAAAGTAAAAACTGTGCTGAATGTCTTCAGGTGATGTTACTTGAGTCAGTGTCGGTTGGGGCTGAAGACTACAAGTTAGAAAATGACAAAAATCTGTGGGTGTGGCTTTTGAAAGAAGCAAGTTTACCAGACCTCCATTGCTCATCTCAGTGTGAGGCCACACCAACATCCAACAAGCTGATGTTGAAAAATGCCTTGATACTGGTGCTGCATCCCAATTCTTTACCACATTAGTTTACTTTGTCTCTACTGGGCAGGTAGCACCAAGTCAGCATGTGTGAGCTAACTACAGCTCTCTTGTTTATAGGAGGTGTTCAGTGAGAGAGCTTTGGAGTCAGCATTAATCCATACACCAAAAAAAGAACTGAAGCTGCTTTAAGCCTCAGGAGCTGCCGACTGATGTTTGACTCTTTGTAGGAACAGATGTCCTAGCACAGTTTGATGTTATGTTGACACCCCTGCAGGGATAAGAACCAGTTTTCTCCTCACAAAGAGTATCACATTTAGACACCCAGGTCCCTGACTGTGAGTGGTAACTTTGACACAGGTACACGGCCCCCTCTGATCAAAGACCTTCCAGGGCCCATAGAGACTCTGATGACCCGCTGCTGGGACAAAGAACCAAGCCAGAGACCATCCATGGAGGAGGTCAGGAACACCATGAGCCACCTTATGAAGGTACAATCCCACTTTGAATGGGACTATCAAACTGAACCAGGATTAAACTGTTCCATGAAACCAAGCAATACATCAAGCACTGATCACTGATTCACAGTGGAGACAACAGACATGAAGATAAAACTACAATGTTTGTGTCCACAGAGCTGCAGATGTAAATTGGATTAGATTACTTGGTTTGTGACTGAAAAACCTCCATTGGTATCTACCCTCAGACTGACTGACTGTCCCCTTTGGATTTTAATAGATGGATCACTGTGTGTCTGTCACTTTTAATTTTATTTAAGTGACATTTAAAGAGGACAGAGTGAAAATCTTGCTTATCATGTGGCTAAAGCCATTGGTTACAGTTGATTATTAGTTTTATTTCTATTGCAGTGAATTTAAAAAGTCATATGTTGACTGGAATACTGTGCAGATCTTTAGACAAAAAATATATGAACTGAAGTCCACAATAAAACTAGGACCAGGCTAGTCTGGAGGGATCAGTTTCTATGGTAACTTGTGTCAGATTATTGAAAAAGAATTTCATGAAAATAATTCAAATAAAGAGAGCAAAGGCCTGCTTTAACTAATTAAGCAGCCTTCTGCACTTAACACAGTCCCTGACCATATTTCCTAAAATTTTGAACTGTTGCTTTAATGTGCTAATTGTTCGTTCCAACACATTTTTCCTTGGTGTGAAGCATTATGATTCAGGTCAAACTGCAATGAGCTCTTTTTGCTGGGTGTGCTGGGTGTTGTCTTTGGATCTTACAGTACTTCCCAGGCTCTGAGGAACCACTTAAGCTCCCTCACCAGTCTTCAGCCAACAGAAGCGGCTTTTCATCAGCCACAAGCACGGGTAACTTTCAGCTCCGTAGCTTTTACTAACGTGTGATTGTTTCTTTGTGCTTTAAGAAAATATCAATAGTGTAGAATTGGGTCTGTGTGTGTGTGTTGAATTCGTTGGAGATTTTAGGCAAAGAAAGTGTTTTCATGAATGAGTCTTTGTTGTCTGCAGACTCGTATGCTGATTATACCATCAACAGTAACAGAAGCGACGACAACACAGAAAACAGAAACTCAATTGGCAGAGAAGAAACTCTGAAAAGCGTTGACACCAAATTTCCACTACAGTTCAAACCCTCAAAGGTAAAATAATCCTAAAAACTGAGTACTGGATCACACTCTCAGGACTGTGGTTTATTCAACTAAACCTTTTCTTCCCCTGTAGGCGGCCACGTTGCGAACTCCTCTGTCCAAGGTGTCCAGTGTAGACAGTCAACCAGGATGCTCCCAAAGCCCCACCCACTGCACCAGCCCTCTAAACACCACCAGCCAATCAGAGCTGAGAATGACGTTTAGTCCCACAGGTAGGGAGCCTTAGGAGAAGGAGACCAGCTGATACTGAAGTTGACGATATTTACTCATGTGGCCAAAAGCAGGGGATAGCAGGAGCTACCATGACTAGCGCACTTTAACTGTGCTTACACTCACTACACCCTGGATCATTTCACCATGTTGTCCGACCACGTTGGCAATAAAATGTTTTTCTAGTTGTTCCAAACTGAGCAATACTGTTACAACATGCGCATTTTCAGACCAGGAGATATGCCTAGTGTGGAACTCTGGCTGACAAGGACCACCATGTCAACACAGGACTAACAGTAAAATGAGTCTATCAGCCAGAGGGAAAAGGCTAAACTGACTCTGAAGAACAGCTTTCTTATCAGAGGATTAAATCAAATGCTGCTTTTTCATCTAAAGCACCTCAGTAAAATTCATTGTGATGTTATACAGGACCTCATGTATCCATAAGCACTGATCGTAGAGCTTCTGAAACTGTTCTACACCTAAACATGCTGTCAACATAAACATTCAGTTAGGCTGAGCTTTTGAAGCCTTTCTTACCTTCTTTTATATCCACCACTTTATGAAAATCCAGACTGGCATATCTGGGATGTTTAGTGAAATGTTTCGGTTGAGTTCATCAGGAGTCTGAGTGCACCAGGACGCACTGTCGAGTTTTGATTTATGTTGTACTGTCCACACTGCACCACTAAGGGGCATTACAGTCCCACCTATCAGTGTCTGTATCTGTGCACAATAACGCGTGTGTGTGTGTGTGTGTGTGTGTGTGTGTGTGTGTGTGTGCGCGCCTTTAGCCAATGGTTTTGACAACTCCATTCCCATGGCCTACCTGAAACTGGATCACCAGTTACAGGTAAGTTGAAAATACATTTTTGTGTTCATTATATAAAATCCTTTGCTTGACAGTAAGTTACTGCTGCTGCTGCTGCTACTACTACTACTACTACTACTACTACTACTACTACTACTACTACTACTACTACTACTACTACTACTACTACTACTACTACTAATAATAATAATAATCATAATAATAATAATCATAATAATAATAATCATAATCATAATAATAATTATTATTATGATTATTATTATTATTAATAATATATCTATGGCATCAATAGGTATTTACCTCATTGATGCCATACATGCTAATAGCTCTTACTAGTATTTTTTGCTGTTGCTACTAGTATCTATTGTCACTTGTAAATCTCCTGCTGTATTGATTCTTGTATGTTGTTCCTCACATGTAAGTTGCTTTGGGTAAAAGCGCCTGCCAAAAGAGTAAATGTAACAATAATTATAATAATATCTCATATTGTTTTTATTAACAGGGTTTTATCACTTATTTCTTTTCTATAACTTAAAATCTAATGGAACATTGCTCATCATGGTCAGCTGTAGTATGTGCCTCTTTATAATCCACTACTGGACATGTATAGCTTCAGAATGATTTACTCATGCTGAATCAGGCGGGTTTGTGCAAATGATTTATTGATTCTTTTCATTTTTCTCGTATGACTCATATTCCTTGATTGTGAGTTAGCGTAGCTTGAACTAAACATTACTAGTACTAGTGTAGATCTGAGAGGTTGGTATTCAGGTAGTTTTGGTTTGATGCTGCTTTAGCTTTTCACAGTGTTAAATTAGGCTTTTTGAAACCTGTCCATACCCTGTTCTGGAACAGTGTCAGTCACTGAGCTGTCTGTGTGCTTTCAGCCTCTGGCTCCGTGTCCAAACTCCAAAGAGTCCATGGCTGTGTTTGAGCAGCACATCAGGATGGCTCAGGAGTACCTCAAAGTCCAGTCAGAGATCACTCACCTTGTTCGGAGGAAGTAAGTCAAGTCACATATTTCTATTCTATTATTCTATCTATATTTCTATTATTTCCACTAGAACTCCACACATCTTGAACTGTGTGTGTGTGTGTGTATGCAGTGTTGGGAGTAACGCGTTACAAAAGTAGCGCAATTACAGTAATGTATTGCTTTTTCCTGTAATGCAGTAATATAACGAATTACTAAATAAAATTTGGCCATATTATACCTGCTACTATCTCAGTAACGTATGTAACATTGCATACTCTTATTGAGTAAAGATGCACCATTGCATTTTTCCTGGCCGATTCTGATTATCATTTTTCTTTTAAAGGTCTGACCTGCCGATTCCAAATTTATTTATTTCTGAGACCTATAATTGACAGCATACACAAACATTTTTGTAACTTTTCTTTATGGGAAAATTACCTTTATTAGAATTTCCACAAGCATTGGCTTTTCTGACGGGCCCACTCCAACTGTATGTTTAGTATAAAACACTGACTATTTAAAAACTTTTACATTAACTCCAAAACTGCAGCAGGTTCCAGGACCTTCTCTCAGAGGCACATCTCACTATAAAAAGTGCTCCAGGTCCGGCTGCTGGACAGAGCTGTCTGTACAAATAATATCAAACTGAAAATAATCTGCAGTAGGCTTTAACATGCCTCAGTGTTTCCTACAAAATTACAATGTAACTGTAGTGCTGGGGGCTATATTTGTATTTTTATTTGAAAATATTTGAAAGAATACATTACCATATTTCTAGTAAATATGTTATTTATTATCTCACAGTTATCTTCTTAATTCTCCAAATTACTTTAGTGTTGACTCACAAACTACAGCAATCTGCTTGCTTTGCCCTTCAGACACACACACCTACACCTGCCTCTCTCTGTGTGTCTCTGCTCAGTTTCCTGCATTTGTCAGAATTTTATAAAGACAGCTGGTGTTTCAAATTTTTTTTTACCTGTGTGTTAAGGGTGCTCTGATCGATCAGTTACCGATCATAATCGGCCGATAATGGCTTTAATTAGTTTGATCGGTGGTCGCTAAAGAGGCCGATAAGAAAAGCCGATCAGATGATGCAAAACTCGCCAGACAAATTTTGAACAGCTAAAATGTTTCACTACGCTGTCTGAGCAGTTTTCAAAGCTAGCTAGCACCAAAGTGGAGCAACACGCAGGAACGATCATGTGAAACTGTCAGCTGCACTCATCTCACACACACATGTCCGCAACTGGAGTTTAACAGGACACAGTGCATCAGGCAGAGAGAGACTGATCCTTCAGTGTGAGTTTCCTGATGCAAAGAGCGATGCCACTCAAACAGCTGACTGCTTCTCTCTCTCTGTTTTCGTTACAAAAACTGAGTCCTTTTGCTACATTTCCGCCTCCCGTCCAGATTAAAACGGTGAATCAGAAGAAGTTTGTTTGAAAACGCTGCTGACCCGATGGACAAAACAGAGGACTTCATGAAACGTTGACACTCACATTTGGCTTTGTGAGTCGGTCTTATCAGTCATGCAAAGCAAAAACACAATGCTTTACAGAGTTTTTGGTATTTTTATTAAAATATAAGTACTGTGTAAATAACACTTAACAGTTAGCCTAGCCTTCTGTGCATGTCGCTGTATTTGCGACAACTCCCAGTCTGTTTTTCCGTCTCGTACTCCGGTGTTACTTTCAGTAACAGTTCCACTTCGTTGTCGGTCAATGCAAAAAAAGAAAAAAAGCCTGGTGTGGTTCTTGGTCTGGATTACTTTCTTCTTTCGCTAAATCGTCTGCTACTGTGGAGAAGACCATCTGCGTCATGTTTACACTGGCACGCGCATGCCCAGTGTAGGCTACCTGAACGGTCACTAGATAAGTGTTTTCAGTCGTTATAATATAGACAGAGATCAACTCTGATACGCAGCTGAAACACTGCTGTTGACGGAGAAGATCGTTTTAGTTATAAAACTATTTTAAAAATGTAGCAGTGTGCATGTAGCCTCACATTACCCTACTCTTCTCTCTACTCCTCTCGTCAACCCTAACGTTTTCCCCGAGAGTCTCCCGTATTTTTCCGTTCTCACCCGGTATCCACCCGTTAAATGTTTCCCCGTAAATCTCCCGTATTTGTAACCTTTATGAAATCAAATAAAAACCTTCTGGCCGTATTTAAAGTGTTTGCTACTCTCCCTCTGGTAAAATCGGTGGCAGCATGTAAAATATGTAGGCTGTGCTTCTTGCATAAGGATAAAAAATGAAAACAATCCACTGAAATGATAAAAGGCCTATAGCCTACTAATGGAAAACCATATGAAATTATAATGAATATAGTATCCTATGTAATAACAATTGACTGTATAATATGGAATTTACATTGTAGCCTAAGCCTATTTTTATTTATTTAAATTTACCTTGTTTTCAAATCTCACTAAAGGCAGTTTTGACTCCTCTCTGTAGCCCTTCTCCCTCTCTCTGTCTCCACTCCTCTCTCTCCCCCCTAAAGCCCACAGAAGCTGCAAAGCAGCACTGGTGCAGCCTGATGACGACAGACCAAGTTCTGCACACAAAAAAACAACTCTTATTTCATGTGGATGTGACTGATGTAATGTTTCAGCCACAGATGATCTTCCTCAGGTAAAATTGAAGAAGTGAACACACCTGTATTTAAATAATGAGACATCACAGCATTATCTCCTAATTTCATTTGTTTGCAAAATAAGTTATCTAATCAGGAGGTGAAGGTTTCATCACAAATAAATACAAGTGTATGTTCACTTCTTTACTTTGACCTGAGAAAGACCATTTGAAATAATTCTAGTCCACATCAAATATAAGACTAGTGGAAAATGACCCATTGATTTTTATTTTTATTTTTCTTAAGTTACTCACTACTCAAGTAAAACTTTTAGTAAATACTTTTGTACTCTTACTCAAGTAGATATTTTGATGACCACTTTTACTTCTACTCTTTTTGCGAACTTTGTTTTAGCATATGTGTGTGTGGCTGTGACAATAGCGAGTTTCTCTTTATGCAGCTGTGAGCATGATGTAAATGATGTAATGTGTGTGACATTTCTGTGTGACATTTGAGGCTCATCGCCAGTCACCAGTCATGGCCGATTAAGGTGAAAACTGGTGTTCTGGTGATATGTGCAGCCTTGTCGAGAAATGCTGCTGTAGCGCAAATTGATAGCAGAGTTGATCGATTCGCTGTGGTCTGGGAGGGTTACTTAAAAAATGTAATCCAGTACAATTACTAATTACTTGTTTATAAATATAATCAGTAACGTAATCTAAGTACCAGGAAATTAAAGTAATGTAATGTTTTAGCGTCCAGTGCAAAGATTTCTCAATATAATGCTGCGGAAAAACAGTGTTTCTGGAACTGGACCCCATTGAATTCTGTACAAAAATAACTTTTTTTCACAGATTTTGATGAAACTGGACCAGAAATATATATATGGATCAGAAATTGGAGATTTTTTATCTAGTTTTCTCTCTGATGTCCCCTGCTGCTGTGCCTCAACTCTGTGATTCACAGTTTCCTGATGTTACTGAAGTTAGTTAACAGCCAGCTGCTGTTATTAGCTCAGTTAGCTGTGAAACCACTGGTCAGATTAGCTCACTCTGCCCTTACTGGGAGCTCGGAGCACAGGGGGAGTGTTTGTGCAGCACCTGATGATTGTGATCCAGAACGGTACCGGGCGATTGGTCAATTCCCTCAGCAGCCTCCCAGTGAACAGGGCCTCAAAGACCAACAGGGAATCCAGTATTGACATGACTTACACAGAGCTTCTTGATGGATATAGTTAACTTTACTTTTTGCTAAACTGCTAACTGCTGCCTATCGGCCTGTATCTGTGGCTGGTTAACTTGGTCTGTTAGCCATGCTGCTAGCAGTTGTATTAGCTTACTGAGCCCCCGGTTGCCAAGAGCCAAACCTGGCAAGAAAACCACCTCAGGACTGTATTCCCAGTGGTCAAACTGGCCTGGCCTCCTGATTTTGATGATCCATGTGCTACTGCAGCTGAAGGCTGTCCGCTGCGCTGTACAACTTTATAAATGCTTCTATCTTACGAAGAAAATATAGCTCAGCTGCAGCAGCTGTTGTCTTTTCTATTCTAATAATAATAGGAATAAACAATGCCTGAAATTTTGGTTTATATTTATATAGGCTACAGTGCGATTCAGGGGACCCTCTCAGACCTCTTTATTTGCCATTAAGTGATCATCAATACTGTGCTTTATGTGCCAAATGAGCCCAGCATGGTGTGCTATTAAATAACAAAAATTACCTGAACATTTTTGTCCGTGTATAATTTGTTAATACACAGCTCACTGAATTACAATTTTTCTCAATTGAAAACCCAAACTTTACCCTCAGACATAACACACAAGCCCTCAAAAACACACTCACTACAACACAGTCTGACACACCGGTGTAAAATTCAAAACAATACTACAAAAACTGGTAATCAGTAATGTTGCGTGTGGTTCTCCCCCTCAAAAAACTTTTCACATTATGAACACAACAAAAGAAAAAACAAATGCACATTTGCATATGTTTTATTCCTTAGTGTGCTGTACAGTACAACATACCACACAACAAATTATTCTGCCCTAGCATCCTTTCTGTGGTCTGGGACAGGCCAGAGATTCTCGTTGTCCACCTCCTCCTCCTCCTCCTCCTCCTCCTCCCTCTACCTCCTCCACCTCCTTCTTCACCTCCTCCTATCCCTACTCCTCTTCCCTCTACCTCCTATCCCATCTCCTGCTCTAACTCCTTCTGTTCCTCTTCCTTCACCTCTTCCTCCTCTCCATACTGCTTTTCTTCTTCACCTCCTCCTCCTCTTCCTCTCCGGTGTCCTACACCTTTTCCTTCAGATTTCTCTGGATCCATTGTTCCAAAACTGAATGAACTGACTCTGGCCCTTTTATCTATCCATTGAAGCTTCTTATTGGTGTGTTATCAATTATGACTGTTTATGTTTCCACCTGGGTAGCTGTGTGCTAATTGAGCTCAACCTATGCTGAAAAATGGAGTTACGGTTTAGAAATTGTAGTTGAAAAGCCTGCTTATAGTGTTTAAGCAATTGAGAAAAGATGTAACTAATGTTACAGTTTTCATGTTTGTTCATGTTTGCTGTGTACATTGGATGTACTGACAACTATCACAGAATTAATTTGATACTTAAGAAATCTTAATAACCGGAGGATTCTCAGGCAACTTCTGTTCCTGTCCAAGTTGCTAGTGAGTTACAAACTGAATGTTGAGCCTCCTGTTTGAAAAATCCACTTATGTCTAAGTGTACAAGTGTATCTGCAGCAGGTTTATCAAGTTTAACACAAAACTAAACGGACACATTAAATATCAAAATCAATATTTTTCCATTTTGATTTTAAAACCGAAAAAAACTACAAAAAACTACTTTATTTTTTGTTTTTCCTGATTTTTTTTGACAAAATAATCAAAGAATGAATCATGCACGGATTAACAAACCTCCTAATTTATTAATTTGTTTTTGTGATAATGCATTTTTGGCACTGATATTAGAAGTGGTACAAAACGTAAACTTGATCTGTCTCTTGCTCAAGTTTTACAAAGTCAGACTTTAACCAGGTTGAAAGTGTTATTAAATGCTACAGGTCTGACGGTAAGATTGCTGTTGAAAGTTTTATGTAAAAGTGACCATGGTGCTTATTCAGACATGTGGTGATGTATTAAATTGCCTTCAGATGAACTTATAGGGGTGCCTGCATGTCTGAAAAGGGCCCAGGCCGATGCATGTGAGTAACAACAAGCTCCCTCTCTTTAGACAGGAGCTGATATCCGAGCTGGAGCAGGACCAGAGGGAGCAGCAGACCTCATCCAGACTCATCCAGGAGCACAGGAAGCTGCTGGAGGACAACAGCAACCTGTCTGTCCACTTCCAGGGCCTGAAGAGCAAACTAAGCCTGATCAAGAGTCAGAACCAGCACCACAGCTAGGACAGGAGGGTCCTCTGTGGTTTTTACTCTGTTCTCTTCCTCTGAAGGATGAGAGGAGTCACTCCATGAACTGGCCATAAAGTTGGGAAGCCCATTAGCCTATGAAAATAAGATATTTAATTAACCACCAAACGGTGTCTCAAGATAACAGCAGAATGAAATCATTAGTAGGCTTTAAATTCCAATTGAAATTCAAGTTGTACATTTGGTGTAGTTAAATATATCCACAGTGGGCAGCTATCAAAACAGTTTTTGGACATATTTGTGGAAAAGTGTCAAAGCCGCGACCCTCTGAGAGGGTGGTTACCACGACTGGCTGGAGTTAAAGAAACATTATAGTATTTTTCAATCTGGGTCTTATTCTCATAACTGTGGCCATTCTGATTGTGTGTGAACTTTACACTTGGCTCTGTTGCAGAATTTTTTTACGGAAATCATTTCAAAGGCAATGCTATTGCACTTGCTATCGTAGCTAACTGCACAGGGATCTACTTCCAGGGCAAATTTCCAGCAAACAACACTAGCTTGCACAGCTTCCCCTGATATACAGCGCATTGTTTGGCTGGAGTTCTGTTTCCCGAACATGACAAATACGAAGTCAGCATGACCCACAGTCAGAAAGGCAACAGTTGTGAGAATAAGAGTGAGGATGAAAAATACTGGATTCGGTACTGTACTCCAAAAGTGGAAGTTTGTTAGCCTTGCTTGCTAGGCTTGGATTTCAAGTGATAGAACAAACTATGTTTAGTGCCACACCAATTAAATTACTCTACATTTTCAGTCTGTCCCAAAAAATCTTTTCCCCTAGGAGACACCAATGTGGAGGGCATTGCCACTATAGGAACATAAGTAAAATATACTATACTACTACTAGTACTATATATTTTTTTTAGCAATTACAGTTTTGACCATATATCTTCAAAACAATCATTTGACTTAAAATAAATGAGCCCCTTTCATTATCCTGAGGTACTGAGATAATTCAGCTGTGGGAGATAATGAGCCTAAAGACTAGTAGCTACCACATCCTCTCTGGGGCTCTGTATATTTGATGGAGGGGTTAATTTCAGTCTTTCACAATGGTGTTGATTTGGTGGGACCAAAGATTGTCACTGAAATGGACTTTTGTTCAGAGAAAACAGTCATTTCCTTGTGAGGTTTAAAGATGACTTGCTTTTAGCTAATGAATTTTATTTAATTGTATTTTCTTTTTTGAATTGTTGAAAAGTAACAATTGTGATGTGTAAATTCTTACTTTACTATAGATTCAGTGTATCACACCCATTTTATTGTGTTTTTATGGAAAGAGGATGGCGCTGACAGTGTGGGCAGTATTATTTTAAACCAATTTTACTGTGAATTCAAGACTTGCCAAAGTAATTCAGCTAAGAGCAAAAGAAAAGCTGTTTGAAATGAAAATAACCTGGCGGAAAATTTTTATTATTATTATATATATATATATATATATATTTTTTTTTTTTTTAGCTACTTTTCACATAGTTATATTTCACATAATTATATTGACATTATTATGCACTGCACTTCTTTGGGTTAAACAAATCTTCCACGTGTTGTAGTCTCACAGTGGTTTGGTGATTTTTTTACAGTGGGTCAACTTGGGATGGATTGTTTAAATGCATTTCGTCAGACATTGCCTTAGTACAGTAAATGTTTTCATCTCAGTTTATTTTATGAATACTTTTGATTGATGCCTAAGAATCGCTGAAACATTTCTCTGTGATTTAAAATGCACAGACTGCAGAATGCTTTAGAAAGTAAAAAAAAGTTTGTAGTATTTTGTCAGTTGTCTTCATTTCCAAGTTTACAGTTTTGTCTGAAGGAACAGACATGAATGGTGGTGAAACTATGAATTACTGGAGTATACAGTTTTGAGACAAGGTAAACTGTAATCCCAATCCAGTTTGGGTTCGGGAGGCAGACACCGTCTCTACATTTAAGAGTAGGCTTAAGACTTTCCTCTTTGATAAAGCTTATAGTTAGGGCTGGCTCGGGTGAGTCCTGAACCATTTCCCATGATGCACTGAGCTCCTTTCTCCTCTTCTCTTTCTCCCTCTGAGTGCAACCTCATCCCATTAATGCATGTTACTAACTCGACTTCTTCCTTTTCCTGTGGTTGTGTGCTTTCTCATCCCTCTCCTCTCTCCTCCTGTTGCTTCCTGCGGGTGTTACTGGCTCTGGAGCTGTGGAGTCTGGATCTGTGGTTGGGAGTCTCCTGCTGCCCCCGTGTTCCTGCTCGACGCCTTCTGCTACAGTTGCAACTGCTGTTGCTGGTCCTATTGCTATTATTACTGTTATTGTTATCATTAACATTACTATTAATAGCTGAACCATTTTTCACTCAGTCTATAGCAACATTACCTTTACTGTCTGTACCTCTGTGTATACTGGCTCAGGTGAGTCCTGAACCATCCCTTAGTTATGCTGCTATAGGCCTAGATTGCCGGGGGATTTCCCATGATGCAATGAGCTTCTCTCTCCTCTTCTTTCTCTCCCTCTGTATGCAACCTCATCCCATATTGTGAAAGCTGCGTCCCTCGCCTCTCTCTATTTCTCTCTGTTCCTCTCTTGCCCTCTGTCTCTCTCTCTCCCCCCCAACCATTCGAGGCAGATGGCCGTCCACCCTGAGCCATGGTTCTGCTTGAGGTTTCTGCCTCTTAAAAGGAAGTATTTCCTTGCCTGTGTTGCCTAGTGCTGCTCTTGGTGGGAGTTGTTGGGTTTCTATAAATATCATCAAAAGCGCTCACAGATAACTGTTGTTGTGATTTGGCGCTATATGAATAAAAATTTTGAGTTGAATTACACCTATATTCATAGAATCTGGAGTTACAATACGTAACTACCGCTCTAAGAAGGAGCACATATTGGCAAAATGGCACCTGGCTCTGGCTAAATTTACATCTGTGCCCTGCAGTTGCACTTCCCACAACCTGAAGGAGGAGCTTGTATAAATGAGAGTTTTAGTATAACATAATATTAAAAGTATATTGTTAATATAATAGTTTGATATTCATTCTCACATACAAAGCTCTTAATGGTCAGGCACCATCTTATCTTAAAGAGCTCATAGTACCTTACTAGCCCAACAGAGCACTGCGCTCCCAGAATGCAGGGTTACTTGTGGTTCCTAGAGTCTCCAAAAGTAGAATGGGAGCCAGAGCGTTCAGCTATCAGGCTCCTCTCCTATGGAACCAGGTTCCAGTTTGGGTTCGGGAGGCAGACACCATCTCTACATGTAAGAGTAGGCTTAAGACTTTCCTTTTTGATAAAGCTTATAGTTAGGGCTGGCTCGGGTGAGTCCTGAACCATCCCTTAATTGCTATATGCTGCTATAGGCCTAGACTGCTGGGGGATTTCCCATGATGCACTGAGCTCCTCTCTCCTCTTCTCTTTCTCCCTCTGAGTGCAACCTCATCCCATTAATGCATGTTACTAACTCGACTTCTTCCTTTTCCTGTGGTCGTGTGCTTTCTCGTCCCTCTCCTCTCTCCTCCTGTTGCTTCCTGCGGGTGTTACTGGCTCTGGAGCTGTGGAGTCTGGATCTGTGGTTGGGAGTCTCCTGCTGCCCCCGTGTTCCTGCTCGACGCCTTCTGCTACAGTTGCAACTGCTGTTGCTGGTCCTATTGCTATTATTACTGTTATTGTTATCATTAACATTACTATTAATAGCTGAACCATTTTTCACTCAGTCTATAGCAACATTACCTTTACTGTCTGTACCTCTGTGTATACTGTATAGACTGCCTCCCTCTGCTCTCTCTCTCTGTCCTTCTCTCTCTCTCTCTCTGCTCTCTCTCTCTCTCTCCCCCTCACACCCAACCGGTCGAGGCAGATGGCCGCCCACCCTGAGCCATGGTTCTGCTCGAGGTTTCTGCCTCTTAAAAGGAAGTTTTTCCTTGCCTGTGTCTCCTAGTGCTGCTCTTGGTGGGAATTGTTGGGCTTCTGTAAATAACTTCAGAGTATGGTCTAGACCTGCTCTTTATGAAAAGCGCTGTGAGATAACTGTTGTTGTGATTTGGCGCTATATAAATAAAATTGAATTGAATATATAATTTATATGATGTTACTTTATTCATTATAGTTTCATATAATAGTACAGTTTATTACCAATATTTTATTAATTCCGGTAAGGCCTACAGCTGTTTCATTTTGCTGTTTTTTATTCATTAACTTTGTGCAAAAAAATGCCCTACATGGAATTGAGTCTCTAACTTTAATTTTAAGTAGACTACTAATTTGTCAATAAACATAACCATTTATGCAGAACAATGACTTCAACATTTGGAAAGTCTGCTATTCGAAGTAGAACAACATGTTCCCCTTGTGTTTTACATCTGTTTCGCTACTGTTGGAAGTAGAAGAAGAGCTGTCTAAGGGGAAACGTATCCGTGTGAGACTGCTGAAGGAGACCACACCTCCACCGGCATGCTCCGAGAAAGAGGAAGCCAAAAAAAATAAATGCAATGACAATGCAATAAAAACAATGACTTCAAATAAAGCTATTCCCATCTTGTGGCACTTGTACTAACTATACAACTTTGACATGAATTTTAAACCATTTGTGTAGTGCAATGTGTTGCATCTCTAGCCTTTATACTGCAATAATATGCTTTAATCATGGTGTCAATCTATTAATCTCCTGTCCCTGGCACTGTACGCCCCATTTCCTCTCTGATACCTACAATGGGTTGTGTAACTATTAAGACCAGCGCTCTGTGAACAGTTGGTGATCATTCCCAGCAAGCAATAGCCGTCATTTCACCGTCTAGGTTTGCTATAGACCTGATTTAGTCCGGCTATGAGTAACCCACTTCTAGCCGCAAAAACTTTACATTTATTTTGCCAAAATAACTTGCAATCTGTATGATATTCCATCATTTAAGCAAGGTCTACAGTGATTACAAAGTTTTTTATTTCATTACTTTCACATGATTTACGCGCAGCCTGTGCATAGACACGATTTAGCTCGTGGACAGACCGGCTGTTTATAGCCCACTTTTAGTCAAAAAAGTCAAAAATGATTAAAAGTGGGTTTTGCCCTGCCAGCACGTGAGATGGTTGATATCCCATTATTTTTGCACTGTCAATAATATCAACAAGCTATTAAGTGTCATTAAAATGTCATGGTTTATCTGTAGCCACGATTTAGCTCTTATTTGGACAGGCTACGTGTAGCCTGCTTTTAACATTTAAATTAACTTTATTTTCGCTGTAACGTTCACTACATTAACTTTCATTTTAATTTAAAACAAAATGCAATTACTATTTTCAACCACTAGTTGGCAGCTGTAGCCCTACTGAGACATGACTACTGGCAACGCGACATCAGCAGAGCCCTTTAGGGATGGCCAAATCTCGCGATAAAAACATGCCATTTTTAAACGAGGGATAGTTACGATTTCAACCTTTCAGCGAGCAACGGCGAGAGTTTACTGCAAACACTGGAAGCGAAAAGACATTTTCTTTGGTCTTGTAAGTATCTGTGTCTTTGTCTTCATTATTTATCTACATTATATGTTAACGTGTAGGAACCGTGACATTTCAGCGGGTAACAGTGTAAGACACGCAGAGTAAGGCACGTTGTGGTTAGCTTAACAGGCTGCATGCAAGTGTAACTTAACATTACTTCATGATACCCACGGGTTTCCTCTGCACTTAAAAACTCTATTATCTGAATTCAGAGGGGTGAACGTGAAATATGTACAACCTTACCCATTATAATTTGTAATGAAAGCCACACATATTTTACTCACTAGATCATTATGATATTAAAATATGAGTTTTTCACTTTTGAAACTAAATATTTATTGCTAATTCTCCAGCATACAGTCAGCAAAGACAGCAATAAATATTCAGAACAGAACACTGACATTCACAGCACATAACTTTCTCAAAAGAATAAAAGCAACTTTCTCTATTTGGTTGTTCTAATGCAACATGTGTCCTGTTCAAGTGTCTTTATATTTTCCATAGAGGTAAATGGGTAAGTAATAAATACTTTTAAATTAAAAAACATTATGAATGTTTTTTTAACCTTCATTAGAATGATAATTGCAAATATACTGTATGTTTGCATTTAAAATCATTTGATGATAGTGGTCATGTCTTATGGGACAACAGTGAACATAGTCAAATTATAATGTTTACTTTATATTCATAATCTTACATATTCAACAGTTATGGATCCCATTTACCCGAGAGACTGCGGCCAACCTAGAGACCCATCTGATGCTCTTCCTGTATCAAGTAGCAGAGTAGATGAAGATCTAGATTTGGATGTAGCCAACAAATTTATTTTATCATTTGTTTTAATTACCGCATGTTGTTAAAATTGTTTGTATTTTCATATACATATGAACTGTTTTGTATTTATAATATTTTCTATACTTCTATTTATAATAATTCCTTTATATTTTCATCATTTTGCAATTTCTTAAGTTGTCTACGTTGTAATCCTTTTTCTTAATAAAATCTTTACATTTAATTTGTGGGACGGATTACCATTTGTGAGAACCTGTTTTGTTTGAGTGAAAACAATCCTTTAGCCTCTATATTCTGTTTTCTATTATAGGTAGATATGTAGTCATTCAAAAACTGTGGGCTGTGGTTAGACGTCTATTAACTTTTCACTGACAGCCCAAATTCAACCTTGTTTTAGCCTAGACCCATTTTCACCATCTAATACACGTCTATATGTAGCCGTTCATTGGTAGTCTAATTGATGACTAGACTAGTTTTGGGCTATAGGTAGACGTCTACCAAACTTTCACTGACAGCCCAAATTCAGCCTTGTTTTAGCCTAGACTGATTTTCAGCGTCTATTAGATGTCTATATGTAGTCGTTCAATAATGGTCTAATTGATGACGATGAGTTTTGGGCTGTGGTTAGACGTCTACCAAACTTTCACTGACAGCCCAAATTCAGCCCTGTTTTAGCCTAGACGTCTGGGCTCTGTTTAGACGTCTGTTAGACGTCTTTTAACCGTGAAATTGCTTGCTGGGTTCCCTCTGGCTGGATGAATTTTACGCGTTATTCGTGCACTACTGCAGCTGGGGGCTCTCTGCAGCGCCACGCAACTTTGTAAATTCTTCTATCGCACAAAGAAAAGAAGTCAACGTGCTGAATTAAAATAAATGTGCTGAACCAAAATCAATGTGCTGATACAGGTTATTAAAAAGAGAGCTATACAAAAAGGGGAATAAGTAGTAATTTGCCAGCTCTTGGCAGCGGGGCAGTCACTCAGTCGGTCCGCCCGTCAGCGGTTCCACGGATCGCGCTGCTCTCCTACGGCTCGCTTCAACAGCCCCCTCGGTCTCCACCGCTACATGGCAGCACTGGCGAGTAGTGTGATGTCGTTAAGTAGCCCACACCCTATACTCCACATTCCCGCCTATGCAGTCTGTCTTGGTCCTCTGTGCCGCAAAACTGAAATAAATGAAAAGTTACTCATGGCCTGAGTAAGTAGCGTTGGCGGACACTGGCTGCTGCAGTCGTCTGTGCTCGCGTCGCTGTTGGCTCCGTTACTGCTCTTCCCAGAGCTGCTTGCCCGCTGAATTGCATGCACCTGCTTGTAAACCTTGTAGTAGAGGAAGTATAAATCCGTTCCTTGTTACAGGTGTCACTGATAGGTCACAGATTTTGGTGTTACACCGGCCCCGCTGTGTTGTGTCTGTGTAATCTTTACAAAATCCAAAATCCAAACGACGATGTTGAAGTACAACTTGATGTGCAAACTGCAGAATCCACAACTGCAGAATCACGAGGCCGTGGAAAGGAAGACGATGAAAATTTAAGTTCTTGTATTTTCGCATTCTGTTGCCACAATGCAGAATGGCACAAATGCGAACCATTTCTTCTTCACCTGTGAGCTCCGGTCATCACTCTTCACACATTACGCTCCACCTGCACACTGCTATTTACCTTTTTTCCGGCAACAACGAACGGAGTTCCCACGGGACTTCAGCGCGAGACTACAGCTAGCCGTCTAAAAACACTATTTAGGTGAATTTAAACAATGGCTAAGTTGCTAAATGCATCTTGTTGTCATGTAAGAGCCCTGTTCATGTTGGACGGACATTTTAATAGGGGTCCAAGCCCGAAGTGGGCTGGGAACCCGCGGATGCAAGGCATCGCGGTGCCCAGTACCACGAAGTGGCTGGGAACCCTATTGTAATCGTTCTCGTTTTTATTAATATTCTTCCGTGAAGAATACGCATACTGCAGCATACCCCGTAAATGCTAGGGACACGAAACTCACAGGGTAGGTCTAGGACACCGCAGCAACCGCAGGCGAAAAAATTCTCACACTTCTACCTCTAGGGGGCACTACTACTGCGTTTCCAGGCGTTTCGCCTTGTAACTCCCACATACGAATACGGATATTCAAAAACCTTATAATCAGGCTTTCGGGGGGATTGAGCTGAATCACGTGATATAGGCCACGCCCATTTCCGCCTAAACTTTTTTCGCGCAAAATCGCGTAAACTGAAAAACCGGCTGAAATCATCTCCTCCGAAGCCCGATCGACACGAAACTTGGCACAGATAATCTTTGGACCGAGCTCTACAAAGTTTGTGTACAGAATTTTGATCCGACAAAAAATATCGCAATTATACGCTAACAAACATTTGCAAAAAATGCTAAAAAAAGGAAGTCATGTTAGATCTCAGGTTAGGAGTGGCCGATCAACACCAAACTTGAGGACCTTATGTAGGACACCCCCCTGAAAGGCTGTGCAAAATTTGGTGTAGTTCGCCGCTAGTTGGCGCTACTCAAAAAAAATCCCATTGACTTTACATTAATTTTATATCTCCAGAACCACAAGTCTGAATCAAACCAAATTTGGTGCAATTCTTTCCTAGGAGCCCCTGATGACACCACAAAAATTTGGTGCAGTTCGAACAAAAGGTGGCGCTGTAATCAAAGCTCAAATACCCCATTCATTTCAATGGGATTTTCAACCAAAGCACATTTTACCTCATAACTATGGACCACTACATCGCACACTCATAAGCCTTATGTCTACGTGTTTGGGGGATGCTGCCGATTCCCATCATATATCACACGCCTCTGTACGATGTTTTCATTTCGCAAAATTGCGAAAACTGGAAAACCTATTTTTATTAACTCCTCCAAAGCCGCAAGTCCGATCGACACCAAACTTGGCACGGACAATCTCTGGAACGAGCAGAACAACGTTTTTAGAGGGAATTTTAATTTGACAAAAAACAAGCTTTTTTTACAAGCTAACAAATATTCGCGAAAACGCTAAAAACACGAAGTATAACATATCTCTGGCTGATCAACAAAAAACTTGAAGACTTTATCTGCCCTCCCCCCCTGAGGGGCTTTGCAAAATTTGGTGCAGTTAGCCGCTAGTTGGCGCTCCTCAAAAAACCCCCATTGACTTTACATGCATTTTATATCTCCAGAACCGCAGGTCTGATTGACACCAAATTTCGGTCAATTCTTCCCCATGGACCCCTGATGACACCTGACAAGTTTGGTGCAATTCCGACAAAAGGTGGCGCTATAATCGAAGCTGGTATGCTGTCAGAAAACCCATTGAAATGAATGGGATTTCGAACCAGCACACATTTTACTCTACTTAGGAATGCACGATCAACACCAAACTTGGGGACCTTATGCGACATGACGTCCCAAGGCTCTGTGTCAACTTTGGTGTCAATCGGCCAAACGGTGGCGCTATTAATCATATATGAAAAAACACTCCCATTCACTTACATGCATTTTATATCTCAAGTACCACTGCTCCGATTGACACCAAATTTGGGTCACTTCTTCCCCGCGGGGCCCTCATGACACCCCATTTGTGCAATTTAGCCAAAAGGCGGTGCCGTAGTCGAACTTCAAACGCCATCGCTAAGCCCATTCGTTTCAATGGGATTTTCAAACGTGCCGCATTTCGCCTCGGTTTGGAATGGCCGATCGAGACCTGACGCGGAGACCTTACGCGGGACGTCAGTGGGGTGCCCAGGACTACTCGCACGCCCTCCGCGGGGCCGGGGGGCGACTGGGCTTGGACCCCATTTACAACTGCTCGCAGTTCTAGTTGCATTTTGTGTCCGTTAAGAGGCACAAAGACACTCTTTATGTAAATACTGCCGTTTTAGCTACGTGGGAGCTCTGGGCATTAGCGGTAGCAGCTCCGTATTGCAAGCACCAATCCTGTTCGGTTTTTTTTCTATAGACCGTACTCACAAAGGTATAATGATCAAGATTAACTTAAAAATTGCCCGGAGTTCTCCTTTAAGTATGAATGTTTAGAGTCTTAAATATTTTACACTTAGTAGAAGTACCATTCCTTGACATGCAGTAGCCTAAATATATGCCGCGATAACGGCATTTGATCAATGAGCACAGCAAAGTGTCTGAAAAGGAAGTAAAGAGATTGATGGATTGAATCCGGGTCGTTTGAGCCACTTACTGTACTTAGGTAAAAGTTCAGATATCACATGAAAAATATTACTCAAGTAAATATAAAAAACTACCTGTTTTTAAAAATACTTAAAGAAATACTATGTAATTTTCTACCTTCATAATATATTTCCAAGACCCTTGAGATGGTACATCGACTTACAATAGGTTGAATGACACGTCTGCCATAGCCTGTCGGTGTCTGTATCCCTTTTTATTGGCACTACGTAACTTCCGGGTTCGGGTAGTAACCCGAGCACAAAAAGCACTACAAAATTTGCTTTGCGGCATACCTCACTTCTTCCACCAACCCCCACTTCCTCAAATTCTGACGTGAGAGCCCGTCTCTATGTTGTTGTCATGGCCGAAGCACCAAGTAAAATGAAGAAGGCAAAAGTTTTGTCGGAGGAGACTAGAAAGCGAAAAGTGACAAAATAAAAGGCTGGACGAGGATCAATATTGGTCCAGCTTTCGCTTGCTGGCGTGAGCGAGCGAATGCAAATCGCAATTTTTTGAGCAAAAATGTTTAGTCTACTAAACATGTAGAAAGTATGAAAGGATTTTGAGTTGTTGTATGTATAGTTGATTGTGTTGTTGGGATGAAGACATTTCGCACGCAACGCTGGCAGTCTGCCAAAGATGTGAGAACCCGCGAAAACTCAAGACGATATCGCTCGTCAACAAATGTACGTGTATCCCCTTTTCACGTGTTTCAATGTCATGCGACATGGTTAAGCTTTGCAGCGCTGGCAAAAGTCGAACACAATTTCTAACCAGCGTGTCTTATTTTAAGTCCAGCATGCATCATGTTAAAGTCAGCGCTGCACATCGCTGCATAAAGTCAAACGCACCTCATGACAGATTTTACAACAGTAGTAGAAGACAGTACTGTTTCCCAACTGTAGAGGGACCCCGAGAGCAAAAGTTACATAGTGTTGCTTTAAGTAATCAAAAGTAAAAGTACTACACATCATTGATCTTACAAAATGCAATCTATCTTTTTTAAATTCACTGCGTTGCAAGAGGACAAGTGGATATCTCTTATATGTGGGGAGCATAAGTCTGCATTATTGCCCTGATGGTATGGTAGTATCTAATAGAGATAGTAATATTTGTTGAGAATTATTGTTGTGAGCCAGGTTCAGGTGTGAAGAAGTTTCGGAGACTGATGAAGACTTAACATAGCATAGTTTATTGAGCCCAGCCGAGGAGATACAGTGCCAGCATACAACATGTGAACACGTCAAATGCCAACACCAAATCTGAAGGAAAACATCTTGTGGTCCCTTCACCTAGAACACCTAATCTATCTGATGTTTAGATTCCAATGCTTCGTCATATTGGAATCTCTTACTATCCAAGAGTTGTACTCTAATCTGTGGAGCCAGTTAGTTCTTGTAAACATTCTTGTATGGCTCAACCTTGTTAGATTCCCAGAGAACACTCATATCTGCTAGCCTGACGCCTGAGCTACTGTCTCTAGTTAATCAGTCTATTGTTGTCTTCTTGATGAGGACAAGTACATATGAGAAATACCTAAACCTATAATGTCAAATACTTATGAAGTCAGCTATATTACTCTAAGCTAGTCTTACTACCTGTCTTACCTTTCCCTGTTACATCAATTAAGACACCTAAGAAATATTCCCAACAATGTTGATAATAAGGACAGCAACAAGAACAATAACAGCAGCGGAATGAGTATATATAGAAATATGGTCTGATATTAATGATATTAATAATAATGTTATTCATAATAATTTAATATTTTAATAGGGTATCAGTTTTCTTTCTTTTTAGTTTGTCCTAGGCCCTGCGTGCTAATCCATTCCAGCCACTATTATTATTGTTATGGCTGCTATCCACTGTATGTATAACATATTCCACTATAATATACAACAACAAAAAAGGATTTAGTTAGAATCTATTAGTGGTATAATAGCATGATAATAGCATGTAATATGAGTGCAAAATAAGAGAGAGAGAAAATGAAAAACAGAATGGAAGATTGGAGTTTGTGTCTGAGAATATAGCCTACTAGCTAGATATAGAGTGTTGTATTGTTTAGGAAATAGATGTTATAACAGAGGTGGATATGTACGTGGTCTTAATCGAGGGGTAGATTTGAGTTAAAAAAAGTTAAGAATGTATCCCAGGTTTCATTAAAAGCTGATATTTTACTTGTTTTGTGAGCTTGCCAGTTATTTTTTCTAGCAAAATGTATTCAGTAAGTAAATCAATCCAGTGAGTGATGTGACAAGAATTCTTGGATTTCCAGTTTTTAAAGATTTCTTTCTTAGCAACAGCTAGAGTAACGAGTATTGGGTTTTTATATTTATTTATTTTATTTAGGGTAATTTGTGTAGTATCTCCCAGTAGGCACAGTGATGGAGACAATGGGATTCTGCAGTCCAAAATCTGGGAAGGTTTGTTAGTTACTGCTGTCCAAAGAGAGTAAACTGGTTGGAAGGTCGAAGTGGCATGGAGATAATTGTCTGTTATAGCTAAGGAGCATAAACAGATGTCGGTATCAACCAGTCCCATTTTAAACATTTTGTATTGAGTGAGGTGCATTGTGTGGATAGTTTTGTATTGTATGAGTTGTAAGTTTGTGTTGGTGGTCATAGAGAAGCTATTATTGCAGATTTGTGTCCAGACCTCGGGTTTGAGGAGACTGCTAAATCTAAGGTGGTGGAGGTTGGTGATTCCGCTGTGCTGCCATGATGGAAAATACACAGGGGTGTTAGGCAGTTTGAAATCCAGATTGTACCAAATTGGGATATATTTGCAAGGTGTTATCAACGATTGGATTTTTATTAGTTTTCCACCAGGCTGTGAGAGTGGATGAGATTGTGATATTCTTACAGTAATTTAGTTTTTTGATTGATGGTGGTAAGAAGGAAAGGTCTGCAATTGACGTAGGTGTACCTTCATTTTGTTCTAATTCTAGCCATGTGTTATTTAACTTGTGCTTTTGGGTCCATTTGAATAAATATTGTAGTTGATTTGCCAGAAAGTAGTAAAGAAAATGTGGTTGAAAAGTTGTCTATTTCTGATTGGTTAGGTTCATGCTTTGAGGAATACAGATTGTTATAAAAGTTATGAAATATATTGCTTATGTCCTGTGGATTGTGGGTTACAGTACCGGCCTCGGTGTTCTTTGTGCTCTTTGTTTTGTTTTATTTTTGTATGTTAATTCAGTTTTCGGCAGTGATTCCCGGAGCTCCTTCTCCAGAAAAGAGCTCATGAACATCAGGGGAACAACTCCGGCAGATTTAGTTCCCACTTCTCTCACGTCATCAGTGGATTTATTGGACATTTTGGTGCAGGGCTCTCTCACTGTTATGTGGGTGGGGAAGCACCGCAGGAGGGGAAAAAGAGCCAGGTCGCTCATGCATCTTCACCATAAGTGACTACACACACCACTACCGGTAATATTTCTCTCCAACTTGCGCTCGCTGTGCGTAGTTGTAAATTCCGTGTTTAGATGTGTGCTGGAGACTTTTACTAGCTGCATCGGTAGCTTTGATGTCTGTGGGATTTTGCATAACACACAGTCTTTGCTGGTTCAAGAGCAAGGTAATTTATTTAACTGTTTTTGTTCATTCTTTTCCACATTACTACAGAAACAAACTTGTTAGATTTAGATTGCACTGAGAGGAAAGCACAGAAGTAAACACCCACAGTGTGCATATCATTGTGTACCTTGAAGTTCATGTAGTGTACATTATTGCATGAGGTACTTAAGCAGTGAATATTTCTCTCACCCTGTCCATTGTGTGGATTGGATCTGCGGATGAAAATTGATGGTGAGCCGTCCTTCAGGATCATTGGACCTGCCCCGCTACTACTGCACTTTGCGGTGTGATAGGCCCCATTGCAACACAAACCCCACCCCATACACCAACCCTATGGAACTCTGAACTCTGACTTACCTTCAATGCATCAATTTTTTTGTTTGGACTTTGGACTCACTCAAACATATACCTGTTCACACCTTGTGACTGAGGATTTGGAGCTGAGTGGTAGTAATCATTCCTGTATTTAAGGGTTACTGTTGTATTGTGAGAATTATACTGGATTTTGCTATTGAACAGAAAACAGAGGTGCTCACAAGTCTTTGAGCAAGAGTCCAAGTCAAGTCTCAAGTCTATGAGCTAGAGTCCAAGTGTAGTCTCAAGTCTCTTGTGGTTATTACAGATGTTATATCACCTGCTGAGTTCAAGGTTGCTTATAAAATTGCATAGCTATAAGGAATACTGTAACTGTAACCTGTTTTTCATTTACAGAGTACAACCATGTAATGTGCAAAACAATTATTGACGGCTTCTCACTCTCTCACGTGTGGCCGCATGCAGCCGATACTATGTGTCACGTAGGCAGGTTATAGGTAACGGAAGGAGGGGAATAACGGAACGTTCATTAGAAGTTTCCTAAAATATAAATATTGTTCACGAGTCCCGCACCTCGAGTCCGAGTCGAGTCTAAAGTTTTTTGAGGATGAGTCTCAAGTCGAGTCTCAAGTCACTGTGTGTGCAACTTAAGCTGCACCTCAAGTCGGAGTTTCTAACTCGAGTCCCCATCTCTGGCAGGAAAGATTGCAGCTAACGCCTCCCACCCTGGACACAAACTGTTTCAGACTGTCCCCTCTGGCAGGAGGCTGTGGTCCATCAGGATCAAAACCTGTTGCCACAAAAACAGCTTCTTCCCGTCTGCAGCTAGCCTCCTCAGCGTGAGATGATTGATGATTTTAATTCTTTTATATGGAGTGTGGAAGCCATGTGCATTCCATGTTATGAAATTGAGTTTCGGATTGATGATTCTGGATTGTCAGATGAATTTTCTGGTTACCGGTTTGCCGGTTTGCCAGTTGTAATAGTTGTCAATGAACTATTACAAACCAAGTCTGTTAAATCCTCCACTGTGGAATTTTTCTGATTTGCGTTGGTTGTAGCAGACGGGTTGTGAGTGAGGTATGTTCCAGGAGTAGTTTTATTCCTTAAAAATATACCTAAACTTTGTTGGTTTAAGTGTTGCCTCTCAACCGCCATGTTGAATCTAACCTGTGTCCGACTCATGATAACCTTACTCACACTGCCATCAGTTTTACATTGTTGTGCTGCTCCACTCAAGTGCGTTGAACAGGTGACTAATAACAATGTAACAAGGTCTCGTGCAGAATGTATCGGAGTAAAAAGTCAGATATTTGGCTTTGAAATGTAGCGAAGTGAAAGTAAAAAATTGCAACAACTAAAAATATTCAAGTCAAGTACAGATACTGAAAAAAGAAAGTACAATAACAAAGTATTTGTACTTCATTACTTTCCACCACTGTATGATCAGATCTGGGCCGTATGAACCATTTCATGAACAGATCCAGATCGGATCCAGGCCAGATGAGCCACTTCATTAAAGGGTCTGAGACAGATCTGTTCCGGATCCGTAATCCCTGTCTTTTTTGGATCTGTTCCGCCGTGTAAGTGGACTCAAACCCAGACCCATTTTGCGGACCAACTACTCCCATGCAGGACTTTCAAATGCAGTTACTACATGCCGGGGGACGTGCACATCTGTTTGCGCAATGTTAGATTACTGCCCCTGCCTCTGTTCTTCTCTGATGTTGTGGACCAGTCTGATCAGTGTCATGGCTTTACAAAACAATTTTACTATTTCTGAAAGCTGCCTTCGTAGCTTTGTACTAGAAATAAATTCTAAGAATGAATCCTCCAAAAAATCACTTAAGCTGTGTCTAATCGTTCTTTTGCTGTTGATTTCAGGGAATGTGCAGGCCAACCCAGGCCCAGGCTCTGTTGTAAGTTTCAATACCTCTCCTGATTTAAAATCTAGGGCCAGGTTGGTTTTATTCACTTGAATGTTCGCAGTTTAATCACCAAGATGGATATGATTTGTATTTGGGCACACTCAACAGATGCTGATTTAACTGTCTTACCAGAAACTTGGTTACGCAAATCTGTTCTGATAATGTTAATGATAATAATAACAGTAATAATAGCAATAGGACTAGTAACAGCAGTTGCAACTGTAGCAGAGGGCGTCGAGCAGGAACACGGGGGCAGCAGGAGACTCCCAACAACAGATCCAGACTCCACAGCTCCAGAGCCAGCAACACCCGCAGGAAGCGACAGGAGGAGGAAGCACACAACCACGGGACTGGGAAGAATTCGAGTTAGTAACATGCATTAATGGGATGAGGTTGCACTCAGAGAGAAAGAGAGAAGAGGAGAGAGGAGCTCAGTGCATCATGGGAAATCCCCCGGCAGTCTAGCCTATAGCAGCATAATTAAGGGATGGTTCAGGACTCACCTGAGCCAGCCCTAACTATAAGCTTTATCAAAAAGGAAAGTCTTAAGCCTACTCTTAAATGTAGAGACGGTGTCTGCCTCCCGAACCCAAACTGGAACCTGGTTCCACAGGAGAGGAGCCTGATAGCTGAACGCTCTGGCTCCCATTCTACTTTAGGTTTAATTACAGCTACTTTAAAGTACTGTGGCACGTAGCCTGTTGATAAAGACAAATTAATCACATCCAGCAGAGAAGTGCCAACCAAGGGCAAAACTTCTTTAAGCAGCCTAGTCGGGATGGGGTCTAAGAGGCAGCTTGATGGTTTAGATGAAGAAATTATTGAAGTTAGTTGATAAAGATTGAGGGAAGCAAAGCAGTCATATAATTGGTTTTACAGCGATTTCTAAAGTTCCTGAGTATAGAGTTAAGTCGGTGCCAGTTGAGGGCAGGTCTTGGTGGATTTTGTTTCTAATAGCTAGAATTTTATCATTAAAGAAGCTCATGAAGTCGTAACTACTGAGAGCTATGGGAATACTTTGCTCAATAGAGCTGTGACTTTCTGTCAGCCTGGCTACAGTGCTGAAAAGAAACCTGGGGTTGTTCCTATTTTCCTCTATTAATGACGAGTAGTACGCTGCTTTGGCATTACGGAGGGCCTTCCTATAAGTTTTAAGACTATCTTGCCAAATTAAACGAGAATTTTCCAGTTTGGTGGAATTCCTCTCGAGTTTCTGTGATATTTGCTTTAATTTGCGAGTTTCAGTATTATACCATGGAGCTAATTGTCTTTGTTTTAGTATTTTCTTTTGTAGAGGGGCTACAGAGTCAAGTGTTGTTCGTAGCGAGCCTGCAGCACTATCAACAAGATGATCGACTTGGGAGGGACTGAAATTCACGTAAGAGTCCTCTGTTACTTTGTGACCTGATAGTGAATTTAGAGCCGATGGGATCGCATCCTTAAATTTAGCTATAGCACTATCAGACAGACATCGTATATAGAAATTTTTGCCCAATGGAGGATAGTTCAGCAATACAAGCTCAAAAGTTATCAAACAGTGGTCAGATAAAGAGGGATTCTGTGGGAACACTATTAAATGTTCAATTTCAATACCATATACCAGAACAAGGTCGACGGTGTGATTAAAACAGTGAGTCGGTTCATGAACACTCTGAGAGAAGCCAATTGAATCTAATAGAGAGATAAACTCAGTACTAAAGCTGTCATTCTCAATATCCACATGAATATTAAAATCCCCTACAATAATAACTTTGTCCGTTTTAAGGACTAAAGTTGACAAAACTCTGCAAATTCAGATAAGAGTTCAGAGTACGGACCAGGTGCTCGATACACTACAACAAATAGAATTGGTTGCAGTGATTTCCAGCTTGGGTGTGAAAGACTCAGAACAAGGCTTTCAAATGAGTTATAATTTAGTTTAGGTTTAGAGCTGATGACTAGGCTAGAGTCAAAGATAGCTGCAACTCCACCTCCTCGGCCTGTGCTTGGGTGGATTCATTTAGGCTCACATATTCTCTATCACCCAGCCAGGTTTCAGTAAAACAGAATAAATCAATTTCATAATCTGATATTAGTTCATTTACTAGTACACCTTTAGAAGAGAGAGATCTGATGTTTAAGAGTCCACATTTTACTCTCCTATTCGTTTGCACTATTGCTCCTGTGGTTTTAATTTTTATGAGGTTTTTATGCACAGCTCCTCTTCTGTTTACCTTTGATTTAAATAATTTCAATGGTCGGGGGACAGACACCGTCACTATAGGGTTTTCACTAGTAAGTAACTCCTGGAACGGAGGACCAGAGAAGTGTGTTAGACTGTGACTCTGCCTCCTGGTCTCAATTCTGGGTTGTCATGGATTTGGTCTGCTAATAAAGTTGGCCAGATTTCTAGAAATGAGAGCTGCTCCTTCCCAAGTGGGATGGATGGCGTCTCTCCGAATCAGACCAGGTCTTCCCCAGAAAGTCTGCCAATGATCTACAAAGCCCACATCATTTGCTGGACACCACCTCGATAACCAGCGGCGGAATGACGACATGCGGCTGTACATGTCATCACTGGTCAGATTGGGCAGGGATGCAGAGAAAACTAGGTGTCCGACATTGTTTTTGCGTATGAACACACCGACTCAACATTAATCTTAGTGACCTCCGATTGCCGTAACCGGGAGTCATTACCGTCGACGTGAATAACAATCTTACTGTATTTACGTTTATCCTTAGCCAGCAGTTTCAAATAGGACTTGATGTCGCCCGCTCTGGCCCCAGGGATGCATTTGACTATGGTCGCTGGTTTCGCTAACTTCATGTTTCGCAAAATGGAGCTGCCAATTATCAGAGTTGGTTTCTCAGCGGGTGTGTCGCTGAGTGGGGAAAATCTATTAGAAACGGGAAGCGAATAGTGGTGTCCTGTGAGCTTTGAATGCTTACCACTATTCCTCCTTTGGGCAGTCACGCAGCCACCCTTTCCTGGCTGCTCAGGAAATGCCGGGGAACGGCTACCAGAGGCTAACTCAGGCCGGTCCGCACCGACTACCGGGGACTGGCTTGCTACAGTAGGCAGATCTACCAAGGTGCGGAGCCGGACTTCTAACTCACTGAACCTCGCCTCCATGTCTACAAATAAACTACACTTGTTACACGTACCATTACCGCTAAAGGAGGCAGAGGAGTATCTGAACATCTGACACACCGAGCAGGAGAAAGCAGGAGAGAGAGATGGAGAAGGAGAAGCCATCATTAGCTGCTAAGCTAAAGACACTAACGGCTAAGCTAAAGTACGGTAGCGTTGGCTACCAACTTTTGAAAACAACTATGAGATTGAACAGCAGTCACTAAAGATGGAAAGAACTGTGAGTGCTTAGGCAAACTTACTGTAAGAATAAGTGTTTAGCGGACAATTGGCCGCTGTAATGATAATCTAACAATTTTATCTGGTATTTAGCAAGAGCAGCAAACAGGCTACCAACACACAAGCACCAGAAGCGGAAATGAGTCAACACGCTTACCGCAGTACGTCAGCACGTCCTCCTCAGCTTTCATCGCTAGTGATATACAAAAGTAAGTTTCATGTGAATGTGATTCTCTCTAATTCAGTGAGTAAGCAATTTGAATTGATAGCTCTTGATCGTGAGGTCTGTAAGACTCTCCATGTTACATTTGTTGGTTGCTATAGGACATCTTTGGCTGTCAGTGAAGCTCTGCTTTTAATGCAGCTTTTATCAAGACTGAATTTGAATGAAATTGTAGTCATTGGAGATCTAAATTGGAACTGGTTTCAACCAGTATCAGATTTTTTTAAAGCTTACTGTGACTTGCTAAATCTCTTTGTAACTTATTACTTTTTCCCATTGTAAATTGTTATATGTTTTATGTTCATGCTATCTGCAACCTTAATAAGTTATTTGTGCTGCTGCCTGTTTTGGCCCGGAAGCTCTTGGAAAAGTGATTTTTAATGTCAGTGAGTTTTCTCTGGTTAAATAAAGGTAAAAGAAATAATAAAAAAACAACAACACCAACCTAGCCACCTACAGCTTCCGTTCCTCACTGGCAGAGCAGCTCATCCACTTCTTTGGCTGCTATGAGGAGAGACCAGACATTGTCATGACCATCACTCCAGTACTCATTTTACAGCTTGTTGATGTCACACACAAACTCCAGAACCTCAGTGTAGGGAAAGCAGCTGACCCAGGTGGTGTTCCAGGACGGGTTCTCAGACACTGTGCTGCGGCGCTAGCTGAGGCATTTACAAATAAATACAACCAATTCCAATGGCAGTGCACTGTCCTCACCTGCCTTACGACATCCACTTCAGTGCCAGTTCCAAAGCAGACTGCAGTAACCTGACTCAGTGATTACAGGCCAGTGACATTAACACTAATCATGAAGTACCTGGAAAGACTGGTTTTCAGGTACATCAAAGTTGCTTTCTGACCAACTCTAGACCCTCACCACTATGAATGCATAACCAATAGGTAAATGGATGTTGCCATTTCCACTGCTCTCCACCCTGCGCTGCTCCACCTGAAACAGCAAGGAACATCTGCACAGCTGCTGTGTGCGCATTACAGCTCTGCTCTTAACACCATTTTACCCAGCAGATAGTTTTCAAAGATGTCCAACGTAGGCCTCCAGCTTGACATCTGCCTGTGGAGACAGGATGCTCACTCAGCAGAGGAGCTCCACAGCGCTCTGTGTTGAGTCCTTTCCTCTAACTCTGTACATGTGACTGCGCACCAGCCCACAATACCAACACCATAATATGTCTGCAGACAACACAGTAGTGGTGGGTCTGATCACTGATGGAGAGCAGTCTGCGTACAGGGAGGAGGAACAGTGACTGACAGACTGGTATAGAGAATATTTTGGCAATTACACCAAAAACTAAAGAACTGATCACTGATTTCAGGAAGAAGCTTGTTGACCACTGTGCTACTGTGACAGACTGAAGAAAGTCTCCAGTTTTAGGGTCCTTGGTACCCACATCTAAGAAGATCTCTCATTGACAATAAAGACAAACTCCCTGGGCAAAAAAGTGCAACAGCAACTTTACTTCCTGAGAACGCTCAGGAAGTTATTGTTGAAGTGAATTATGCTGTACAGTCCATTTGTATTTATATGTGGTATATGTCAAATCAAAAGGATATTTGGGAAATATGCAGCAATTAGATAGTAACAGATGGATTTTGATATTCATTCAAGTTACTTGCAAACCTAGCATCTGTATATTCACAAAATATATATCATCCTTTCTCATTTCATGCTCAATTTAATATACATCTTTAAACAGACCATTTAAAAAGACACAATTGGTTGAGGAGACATTGAGAGTATTGCTTTGACTTGTCGTAAATTAAGAAACAAATTAGTTGAAACAGTTTTCTCCCAAAAGCACTTATCATCAGGAGCAGCTACAGTACAGCAGGTTATTCAGTCATTTCCACTGGAGGTGTGTGTCTGGTTTAAGTGAAGGACTGAACGCTGCAGTTTCCATAGCGATGCAGTGGTTTTTATAGATCCCAGTACTCTAACAACAGTTTGACATGCTCTCTGGTAATTTGGTTTTGCACACACACACACACACACACACACACACACACAGAAAGCTCCTGAACGATAGGCTGGACTGGATTTGAACCCACCAACCTGTTATGATGGTACATCAGCAGCTTCATCTGCCTTTTAAAGGATGAAGAGAAACTGGATTTGTCAAGTCTTCCGCACTCCTACACTATACTAATGTAATTCTAATTCTAAATAAAACATGACTTATTTGAAGACAGATCTCAGAAATAAGAGCTGTTACTATAGGAACAACCACCGCTGGCCTGAGAAGCTTTGATTCTCACTCACTGTTATCCCCCAAAACAGACATAACTGCCCACCAGATATATTTAGTTTAATTTCTCTGTTTATCTGTAGTCCTGCTCCTGTTTAGATTTGTTATGTCTTGTCTTTTTTGTATCCTCTAACATTCAAATAGATCTTTAGAGCAGAATTCCATTGATTTTACCCAGAAAAGTGTGAGGATTCGTACAATGTATTGTCTGACAAAATAAGAAATGAAAAATGCTTAAAGTTGTAGTTGTTCTAAACATTTCCACTCAAATGCGGGGTGTAAAGCTGGACTGAGAGAGGGTGGAGATGTGGTACTGTTTAAATATGGGGATAAAATCACACATTTTCAGACAGCCTGAAACATTAATAGTGTTGCACTCAGTTCTTCACATGAAAAGTGACACAAATAGGTTTGAAAGTAAAAAAAAGAGAGAGAGCTTGAGGCCCCATCCACACTACTGTGATTTCATTTTAAAATAGATCTTTTGCTATGTTTGCACCTCCCGTCAAGACTACAACGGAGAAAAAGAAGACCTAAAATGGAGAAGTCTGGAAACACTGCCGACCCCGTTTTTCATTTTCATTTTTAGTGAAGACGGGCCAAAACGGAGAACGCAGACGCTCACACCTGACTCTCTGAGTCTTATGAGTCATGCAAAGCAGAAACACGATGCTACTGACAAAGTTTTTGACTTGGTATTTTTATTAAAATATTCTGTACCATGCAAAAACACTTATCTGCCTACATTTGTACTGTGCATGTCGCCGTTTACTTTGCGCCAAGTCCCAGTCTGTTTTCTGTGTTACATTCAGTAACAGTCCCAGCACCTTATTGGTCCATGCAAAAAAACCTGTTCTGATGCTTCGTCTGTATTACTTTATTTTTTCGCCAAATCTCTGTAACTACGGAATAGACCATCTGCTTCATGTTTACACTGGCACGCCCATGCTCAGTGTACCTGAACAGCCAATAGATGTGTGTTTTCAGTCGTTTTAATGTAGACAGAGATCGATTCTGATAGGCAGCTAAAACGCAGTTGTGGACTGAGATCATATTTGTTGTAATACTCAGCTGTCCAATCACCCTGTTAAGTGATCATGTTCACTTGTTCAGTGATTGCATGGGTTCATAGAAAATTGGTAGACTTATTATCTGTATGTTATGAGAATGAAGTTAATTTTCTACAGATAACTACTGATGAGAGTTGACTGCAGGATAAAACAGTATGATCAACAAAACAGGAAAGTAAGTGAGAAATAAGCAAGATTACGTCATACAGATCTCACATGTATTCCACGTTTATTTTTTACATTTTTTGATATTTTTAATATTGTTTATATATGATACATGTAATAATAATGTCCCTTGTACTACCATGATGAGATTTTTATTTAACTTTTATTTATGGTTTTGTCCAAAGTCATTTAAAGTCCATCAGAAAAAGAGCTAGGAATATATTTTACAAGGAGGCAAATATAGTGCTGTAGATTACAGCCTGCATACCCTGTATATAAATGAGTGTTCAGAGGCTGACAGTATCCAGGACAATACATTGTCCCCTGGACCTGAGCATTTGGTTCTGAATTACCCACTGCTATACTTTATTGTTATTGCACAAGTTGAAATAACAAAATATGCTGTGCCGTGTTTGAATATAAGAAAAAGACAGTAATAAATAAAGAAATACATATTTTGTTCAGTTAAATGATGGCTCTTGGATAAAAGTTCTTCAGTCTGGAGGTGTGAGGTTAACAGAGAGAACAGTTGCTGACATGAGTGGGTCGCATCCCCCAGGATGTTGTTAGCATTGTGTCCTCCATAGAGGGCAGGCTGAGTCCAATGAGTTTTTCCACAGTTTTTATGACTCTCTGTAGACATTTGCGGTCTGCCTCTGTACAATTCACATAACAGGCAGTTACAGTATGTTAAAACACTTTCAATGGAGCAGTGGTAAAAGGCTCTGAGCAGTTCTGCAGACAGTATGTTCTTTCCTAGTGTCTTTAAGAAGTAGAGCCGCTGTTGAGCCTTTTCAACCAGGGCAGAGGAGTTGATTGTCAGTGTGAGGTCCTCACTGATGTCAGTCCCCAGAAACTTAAAGCTGGAGAACCTCTTCACTTCCTCTCCCCTGACGATTAGTGGAGCATGTTTCCCTCGCTGTCTCCTGAAATTAAGTTCTTTTGTCTTTTTAATGTTCAGTGGGAGGCTGTGCACCAGCCTGTGAGCCTGTTTATTTCCTCCCTATACCGTTTCCTTGTTGTTTGAAATTATTCCCACCACCGTTCCCATCATCTGCAAAGCTGGTTGTGCTGGTGAGATATGTGGAAATGCAGTCAAATGTGTATAAAGAATACAGCATGGGACTTAGAACACAACCCTGTGCTCATAAAGTTATTTTGAAATAAAATCACATCTCAAATAAGATTTAGTAAGTGATGCAGAAGAAACCACTCTATATTCCCTGAAACATTCAGATTTTTTATGGTCATACACACCCTGTAACAATAGAATAGCCTATGGTGGGTACAGTGATAGCCCAGAGGAGAGGAAAGAGAGCCGGGATGAGAGCCATGTTGACCAAGGTTGGTCCTAAAGGTCTGGTTTGGACAAAATGGGAACCAGGTTGGCCAAGAAACTTTACTCAAATCTTTACAGAGACGCGTCCCGGATCAAGCACTCACCAGGCTGACTTTGTTCTGAGCCGACAGACCCCAAGACTCTGGCAAGATGAGAGGAGTGTGTTTCCATCGATAATGCTTGGTGCTCAGTTGCAGTCAAGATGGACACTCTTTCCCAAATGTTAGACTTTTTAATGTGAAGATGAAACCATATTATCATCTTGTTGCTGCTGTTCACCCCAGACAGAAATTAAAAAATGCACTGCAGAATGTTCTGGGCGTACACATGTTGCCTATGTATATAAATAACTGTATATATTTTTTTATTGTATTTCTTTTACATGCCACCATATATAAAATTAATGTTAAGATGTGTGTGTTTAGCATTAAGGGACTAAAAACTTTATTTTCATTATACAACCTTATGTTGCATAATATGTAATTATGCTGCACACAGCTTAACAACAATTTTGTCTTGAATGTCTTAATTTTTTTAAGCCCATATACTGGGAGTAATTTAAGGTACAGTGTCTTTCTGAAGCACACCATGAAAGGTGGAAGAAGAAGATGATCAGCGAATGGGACCACCAACTCCATAAATAATGGATAACCTGCTCTACAACCTGAACAACCAGCAATGTAACCATCCATGTTTGAGGCATTGAAGATACTGCATTTAACAGAAGAGCTGAACATATTTTCACTTTCTTCTTGAGAGTGATTATGCCTCAAAATGTTTGAGGCATAATCACTCTAAGTGCTATCTAAATTTAAATTAAAATTTATCAGTGTCAGAAAATCAACCCTTATGAAACAGCAAACTTGGACATGATGAAATAGAGAATTTGACAATTTAAACACTTTGCAGTAAAAAATCAAGAGCAATAATAGCTGTGCTTTGAATGATTTTTCTGTATTCACACATTACTCTGAGGTGTGTGCCCTCAGGAGGCTGCTACCAGCTAGCTTATCTTTTCTTTGTTTTCCAAACCTATCAGGCTACCCATTGATCCATCCCTAAGAACATCATGTACCCCTGCTGAGCTGATCTTAGCTGCCAGAGGAGCTGTACAAATCAGTTCCAGCTATTTATAACATCTTGACATTGAGAATGTGGGCTGATCTGAATCCAGCCGCTCAGAATGAGGCCCAAGAGGTGCCTGTCTGTGGCAAACTGATAAAATGTAACAGCTCTGCCAGCACCTGCAGGAAAACACTATTAGAAACCATATCATACCTCCTGTCCTGTTCAGAATGGACCGCAAACCTGGTTTCAAATACATGTGATTTGAGTTTCAGTCGAGCAGGACTTACTGTTCAGTTTATCCCATTTATTTTTCTTTGTGTTACAGTCTGATTTTAATGTAATGTAAGTGCTTTGTGAGTTCAGTAGCTACCAGATTATGGAGGCCAATACTTTTAATCGTAATGCTTCAAAGGGGGACAAAAAAAGTCAAACATAGCAAAAGAAAACTCTCGCACACTGTCTAACTTGCAAAGAAAAAATATTAACGGAACGTTTCAGTACTAGACCTTCTTCAGGCAAATGGTGTTACATAGTGAGAAGCCATCTTTTATAGGAGGTGACTTATTTTGTCTTACGTTGTCCTTGTGGTCTTGCTTATGTTGTGAAAACCATGAGAAAGCTCAAACCAAGGATTAGTGAACACAAAAGTACCATACGCAGAAGTGATCGAGCTTACCCAATAGCCGCACACTTCAGTGATGCTCACCATGATGTTGCTTCATTACGGTTCTGTGGCATTGAACAAGTCCCAGTTCTCAGTGCAGAGCAGTACGATTCTCTCTGTAGGTGTTACTTGTTTAACAAACACCTGCACATGAATAATTATAGGTTTCTGTTTGTCCTGCTCAGAGGCACAGGATCATTTCTACTGGCACAGTGCTGATATATCTGCATTTAGATTTATTGATTCTGATTGGGAATTTGTTATAGAATAACCCAGAATATGATGATGGTGTCTTTGGATTTATCAGGATAAATGTTTCAAGGAAATTAACATGATGTAACTCATCAAAGTCATAAAATCTCAGTTTTCGGCTTTGTATTTATTTCCTCTTCTGATATCCTTTAACACTACTGCAGACATTTTATTTGCAAGTCACATCACTCGTCACCAATCGATCCCTGCGTTCCTTAATATCAATCCAATGATTTTCTTTTTTTTTTAGCACAGCAGCTTTCATTTATTTTTTTATCAGCTGATTTTACTCGCTGTTTTCATCAGATGCAGTCGGGGAGATGGCTGGATGTGCAGGCTTTCTTTCTATACTTTAGTGCAGTATATTGTATCTGACTCTTTAGGTTACATGTTTACTATGTTTTATTGTCGTCTGTTTGGACTAAACACAGGAATGATCAGCCTTTAATTGTCTCCATAATAAAAATGAATGGGAGAAATAAAAGAAAGAAATATCTTTCTAATAAATGAAGAAAGTGATGTGTTGGGCTTTTGTTGTTCATCTACAATGAAGATTTTAACAAGACAGTGAATCATAAAGCAAATCAAATATAACTGGAGCTGGAGCTGGTGCTGGTCGGACCACCAACGAGGGAACAGGGGTCGGCTGGGCCACCAACGGAGCTGGAGCTGGTGCTGGTCGGACCACCGACGACAGAGATCTGAAGTCGATCGGACCACCGGCTGAGCTGGTGCCGGTTGGACCACCGATGGAGCACAAGGAGCAGGGATCGGCTGGGCCACCAACGGAGCTGGTGTTGGTCAGACCACAGATGAGGGATCAGGAGTCGGCTGGGCTACCAACGGAGCTGGAGCTGGTGCTGGTCGGACCACCGACGAGGGATCAGGAGTCGGCTGGGCCACCAACGGAGCTGGAGCTGGTGCTGGTCGGACCACCGATGAGGGAACAGGAGTCGGCTGGGCCACCAGCGGAGCTGGTGCTGGTCGGACCACCAACGAGGGAACAGGAGTCACCTGGGCCACCAACGGAGCTGAAGCTGGTGCTGGTCGGACCACCGACGAGGGACCAGAAGTCAATCGGACCACCGGCGGAGCCGGTGCCGGTCGGACCACTGACGGAGCACAAGGAGCAGGGATTGGCTGGGCCACCGACGGAGCTGGTGTTGGTCAGACCACCGACGAGGGATCAGGAGTCGGCTGGGCCACCAACGGAGCTGGTGCTGGTTTCTTGGTGGCTCGCCGACGTGAACCACGTCGCCCTCCTGCTGGATTTACAGGAGGCGGACCAGACGTGGAATCCCAGGATGAGCTAGCCTCCTGGCTAGTAGACCAAAGACTGGCGGCCCGAGCTTCCTCCGACTCCCTGGCCTTCCTAGCGAGGAAGGCCAGGAGAGTCATAGTCCCTGAGTCTTTATTGAGGGGGTTCGGGCAAGCAGCCCCCTGCCCGGGAGTCAGGCAGGGGGTTAGCCGCCGCAGCGCTAGCAGGCCAGGAGTCAGGCAGGGGGCTTGTAGGCTTAGGTTCCAGGAGGCAGCTAGTAGGCCGGGGCTCAGGTGGCCTGACGCTAGCTGGCAGCCTGTTAGCTGGTCCAGAGCTAACAGGCTGAAGGCCCGATGAAGAACATGCTCTTTGAGGAGCAGGGGTGTGGAGGAAGCTGTATAGCTGTTCTTAACATTAGCTAACACTATAGGAACAGAAATGCTACATAGAGGCTGTGTTTCCTGTAATGTGTAAACTCTATGTCACTTATCATTCCAATTTAAACTGGTTAACCTGTGTGTTTTACTGTTTGAGAGTTAGCTGTAGGGAAAGACATCTACCCACCTCAAAGGCCCAAAGCTGAATGGCAGTTGGTACAACTTGGTCTTGTCTATGGTGGATACATTCCCCTGAGTAATTGTGAAATTTCCAACTCATGTGCCAGGTCTGAATTTGTATTGTTCAGAAAGAAAAGTTCATGGATGTAGTGTTTTAATATTATAATTACCAAAACCACAATGTGCAACTTTAAATGCAAATGTATCACCACAGCAAGAAACTAAGTGGTATCATGGCTACGTGAGATCACAGATTGGCGATCAATCGATATTGACCAGCAGCTATGTACAGCTTGCAATAATATGCAATAATCTTCATGACAGCCCATCTTACAGGCGGCTACTTGCAATAATATTGCTACATTTTGTTTGAAGTTCACGTAAAGTGACCCCCCCATCTATTACTCAGCCTGCCTGCATTTGGAGTAGGCTAAGGACAAGTGGGGGGAGGGAGAGAGAGAGAGAGGGCACATTTCTCACAGTTTCAGGGCTTGTCAGCAACTACTGAATTGTTGCTTGGAAAACTGTAATGAAAATAGATATAGATGTTGTCAGTCAGTTTATTTGCTACACAAACGGTTACCAGTCACCGCAAAGTAGCGAGGGCATAACAACACACACGTGACCTCAATACAGACACCTGATGCTGTGTGTCCTGTCGTCTCTGTCCCCTTCACTCTGATACACTACCCTTTGACTCTTTCTCTGCTCCAGGATGCTTAGTTCCCTCTGAAGCGGCTGTCAGCTGCACTTTACCAGAGGTGCTGAAGTTAACATTTGTGTGGATTTCTGGTGATATTTCTGCCTGATCACAAGTGTTTTGGTTTTCTTTCTCTGCACTCTTTTCATTCAGTACAGTCCCAGTTTTTGATTGCAGAGCTATAAATATTTTCAAAAACTTTTTTTGCTTGCATTAAAAAGACACAAAAATACCTCAAAAATACTCAATGTCTAATTTTACATAGAACTACCAGTTTTCTCCCAAGTTAATATACAGCCTATTACAATATACATTTCAATGTTTAATGCTGTAAATATGTAAAAAGAATAAAATGTTCAATAAATGCTTTTAAAGTGTGTAAATAAATCCAAAATTCCAGTTGAATGAACAGAGACAGCTTCTCAAGATTAAAGCAGAGCTACCGTGTGTAGGTGCAAGGAACACAGAGACAGAAACACAAAATCAGAACACTAGAGAAAACCCAGAAACTACAAGGAAACACAGGAACTCACCAGACACCAATACCCAACCAACCCAAAACCATGACATTAAGATTAAAAAGTAGACAGTCAGCGGCTGCAATGTTTTCCTTTGGGGCTATTGCCACAGTCAAAATGGTGTCCACAAAAATGCTTCTTTTTGCCACCAACATGCTCATACCAGGTGTGACCACAACATGATGGAAAGGATGGGAGGGCCACCTTTTTTTTAAACCGGAAACAGAAGTCTTGCTCAAGGACAATCCTCACTCTAAAATCTTGTGAGGGGTGAGTTGCTGCAGGAAGACGAAGGTGGAAACGAGAGTTACCCCTAAAATCCACTGGCTGGGGCTACGGCACGTTACTGCTGCGCCGCGGTTGCTGGAGCTAATTGCGGCCATTATTGTCAATGCTCTTGAGTCCACCAGAAGTGCATCAGAAGAGGCTCTCCGCTCCTTTTGTAATAATGTAATATTTTAATGGACATACTATATATTGGTATATATTTAATTTAAAGGCTAATTTAAAATATGTAGGCTACACCTCCCCACCACCCTCTTCAGGACTCATGACCTCAGTATTTCTAAAAGTGTGGCTCCGGCCCTGGTGAGAGCGTACTGCATCTCCCATCGTCAAGGCAAAGAAGGGGGCTCCATCATCGTAAGAGCAGGGGGGCTGGCGGTTGTTGTGAATGAGGGCCAGCATGACGTCAGGAAGCCAATGTCAACAATGCAGCTGTTAGAGGAGAAAAGGCGTTTCATCCAAACACACGCACACACACACACACACACACACACAGGAGACCCGTCTACCACTCACACACTAAACGATGCCTACGGTCCGTTAGTAGCAGCGGTTCTGGCTTACGGATTGCGGTGGAGATACAACACAATGTGGACACACTCTTATTTGTAACGGACTGAACGCAGACGAGCAGGAAAAAACGGGTAAGTCGGTCCCTCCGTTACAAGGATAATAAGCAACCATTGGGCTTTACTACGCTTGAATAAACCAGACAACGGGAGCCCCTTGTCAGCCTTGGATTGACTTTTAACTGATTTGTCTGCTCGCACTGGCTTTCTTCGCATGATTGGATTGTAACGTTAGGCATACTCATGTTGTGTTCTCTGGAGTTGCTTTAAACACGGTGTCTGTTACTTGTTATTCCTGAGCTATGTGCTTAACTGTTGCCTGATGTGGTTTTGACACCGTGGTTGTGTTCCCGCAGGTTAGCTGGGATACTGTGTTCGGCATGTTTTAGCTAGGTGTTACACCTAAATTGTTAAGCTCAAACGCGTGTTTGTCTTAGCCTTCACGGCAAGTAACGTTAACGTTACCGGTGGGTTTTTGGACCGTTTAGCTAAGCTGTTTGTTTTGCCAATGCTAACTTTAAGTTACACGCACAGACCTACACAACACAAATACCAGCGTCTCAATGAATACTGACAATAACCGTTTGAAAGTAACCTCTGGTTATGGTGCCTTGTGTCAGTGAGCGGCCAGCCCAGTCTGTGGAGTCATTATTACAGACGACATGCGTTCGTTAATTCTACAAGGAAGTTGTAGGTCTTTAAATTAGTCCGCTTGTGATTTATTAATTTACCACTTCTGTAATAAATGTCACAACACATATTTGTGGAAGACTAAACGGGGTTGGCACATGTTTTGCACGAGAGACAAATGCTGCCACAACAGGAGCTCGCGCTCCTGTCACACTGGGGGAGGAAGGGGCTGCAGAGGGACAAAGGACCCAGCCCCCCACCCCTTTCTTCCCGCCCTCAGCCGTTTCAGTCGGTTCAGTAAACACCCACGTCGGAATAAAGCAAGCTTTATTTTGGTACATTTTACAATAGTTCGCTGCTTCGTTCAGCAATGACTGTGAGAATTTATAGTCAAAATGAGCTGTAACACTGCCCTTCAACTCAATGGCAATTCTCAACCTTAAAGTACTAGCATAACGAATTACTGATTTCTTATTTTAATTATACCCTAATACATGTAGTAGCTAGAAATATTTTCATATTGAATTAACACTCAAGCCGTCAACTACTATAAATTAACATAATATATTATGAGTGGAGTTAGTGTCTGTTTGCATGACTTTAAGCCATGGTGAACATGCCTTGTTGTGAACAGATTAGCTCTTTGTTATCCTTCCTACAAAGACACTCTCTCCCCTCTTCCATCTTCTAACTCTCTCCTAATGGGAAACCGCTAACACCAGACTATTTGCATCACTTGATTGATATTAGGGGTTGGGGTGGTTTTGGGACTATAAGTGTTACAGTGTCAAACTAGGTCACTGTCTTGGACTAGACATTCACCTGACTGGAAGGGTCAGACAAAAGATGTTAATGAGCATTATGGGAAGTGTATGATATATCATTTTGGACCCATACTAGGGACTAAAAGTCAGAAAACCTTGGCCTCTGCTGCACAGATCTTAAAATCTTAAAAGTCCACTAACTAAATGGAAGTGCAACATAGGGATGCACCGAATGTTCAGCCACCAAAAGAGAGTAAAATAGCAAAAAAGAGCACTTTCGGTGTTCGGCCTAAGTCAAAACACAGATTAAATTTTAGTGTACAATTACGTTGACATGTCGTCAGTGTGGAAGCATTTTAAAGTGTCTGTGAAAGACACAAAAATTACCATTTGCAGACACTGTTCTGCTGAATTGTCTACGGAGACATTTCACACCGTCTGTGGCTGACTGACAACAAACTGTCTGACCCGCTTTGAGTGTTTCTGTCACTCATTTCTGAGAAGGCGATTAAGCTAGACGCACCTACATTTGGAATGCACACATTTTGAAGCATTTATGGTAACTGAAAGGGCCTAGAGTGAGCAGACAGGCAGGTTAGCGACTTTATCCTGTCAGTTTCTCTCTTTACAATGACAAGTGTTGCAGTATGAGAATCCTACCTGAAGAGAGGCTGTGAAGACTTGAAGCACATTTTGAGTAATTCCTTTATGCAATGGTAAAAAAAATGCAAAAACTGACTTTTGACTGAGTATCTGTAAAAGGAGAAGGAGAAAGGAGAAGTATGATTCATTATCTTTCCAACACCTCAAACAAATCCAGAAAAATGAAGGCCGTGGATTGTTCCTAATGTAATGTTAGCTCACGCTACCTAACTTCCTACTGAATGTAACGTTATGTAACGTTATATAACCCTGTCTGTCTTAGCTTTTTAATGATTGTAATAGTAAATAGAGACCTACCCAGCTTTACAGGAACAGTGATGATCCTTAATATCATTGTCCTTTGTCTCAGTTTTCAGGTGATGCAGTGGTTCACTTTTATTCTGTGATCAGTAGGCTTTAGCCTCTGTCTTTATTTGTTTCATGTCAGTTTGACATCCTGAAAGCAACCTTCAAATGTATAATGCAAATCTTTGTCTCCTTTCGCGTTTCAGTTTCCCAAAATTAGACAATATTTCTCCAGGGAGTGCAATCACAGACAGTGGCAGCGCTGTGATAAATCTGACAGATCTGACAGATTGTCGGACTTAGCTACGGTAACTAAAGGGGCGTGGCTTAGCTAGGGCTGGGTATCGTTCAAAGATTTTCGATATTGATATCGATACCGACTTTGACTTCGACTTCAATACCGGTTCCTAAACGATACCTTTTTCGATACCAGTTTTATTCTCAACAAACAGAGAACCATTGTTGTTGGTATTAAAGTAACTTAATTATCACATTAGTGTCATTAATAGTTTATTTTAATAATTGTTCCTCTGAAAAATACTGCTTGAAAACAGTGACGCTGCCACCAAGCTACTGAGAAATGTAGCTAAACTAGTAACGGTGCTACTTGTAGCGAAGCTACTGCCCAACACTGCTCGTACGGTGGGCGTGATGCTAATTATGCACAGCCAATTACAATCAATTTTAGATCTTTACATCAAGAATGCTGCATGCTTATTGGCTCCTTGGCGTTAACAAGAACCTTTAGGTATCGAACTTTGGTACTGAAAGACAAGGCATTTTTTGATACTCGGTGGTATTGAGGCAATTCGGTCGGTGCCTAAAAAGTATTGAACTCGATACCCAGCCCTAGGCTTAGCAAAAGGTCTATTAAGCAGTGATTTGTCCATTCATTTTAGCTATTCATTTTCATTTTACTAGTTCAAATTGCTCCCATTCTACTTTTGGAGACTCTAGGAACCACAGGTGCTTTCTGGGAGCTCAGTGCTCTGGTGTGGTAGTAAGGTACTATGAGCTCCTTAAGATAAGATGGTGCCTGACCATTAAGAGCTTTGTACGTGAGAAGAAGGGTTTTAAATTCTATTCTGGATTTTACTGGAAGCCAATGCAGAGAAGCTAAGACAGGGGAGATATGATCTCTTTTACTGGTTCCTGTCAGAACATGTGCTGCAGCATTCTGCCATGTTGTCAAGTCAAAATATTCTTCTGGAGTAATTACTTATGAAGTCTGGGTGAGATTATAAGGCAAAAGTAGTAACTGAAACAGACTTGAGATGACATGACATTGCATTTTAAGATAATGCACTCCTGGTGTGGGTTTAACACCAACTCCTAGGGTTAACATTTTTTTTTTTACAATTGCTAACTCACATTTGTCTGTGGAGTTCTCTTTACCAACATGTATACATTTACTCAGCACAACCGTTCATCTCACATCCAAAACGCTATAATGCATCCAACCCACTTGATATACATCTCAGAATCAACTCTTGTACCTGAACACTGGCAACATTTGTATGCCAATAGTAACGGTGTCCATCATATAATGATTGAAAACCTCTAACAACAGGGGCGTTAGTGTCTTTGTAAAATTATCTTTATTTATTTATGCATAAACCAAAGCAACATTATCGCACAAAATGAGAATGCTTCATTGCTAGGGCTGGGTATCGAGTTCAATACTTTTTAGGCACCGACCGAATTGCTTCAATACCACCGAGTATCAAAAAATGTCTTGTCTTTCGGTACCAAAGTTCGATACCTAAGGGTTCTCTTAACGCCAATGAGCCAATCAGCACGCAGCATTCTTGATGTGCCCACATCTAAAAGTGATTGTAATTGGCTGTAGTGATGTAAACACTAGCTCGCGGCGGTGACGCACAGAGACGTGGATGTAAAAGACGGTGAAAAAAATCAAAAGTGTGGCTTGATGCAACAGCGCGACAATATTTGCGACATAAGATAATTGCTGCCAAAAGACGAGACGACAAACCTGGTGAAGCCTTTGATTGTGCGTGGAATAAACTTAAGAGCAGAAAGTCGCTCCGTTTTTGCTGCAACAAGACAGAGCCGGTGCATCATCGTCTCAGCGCCCTGCTGCCACCGAGCTGCTTCAACACGCCCACCGATGACGAGCAGCGCCGGGCAGCAGCACCGCTACTAGTTTAACTACATTTCTCAGTAGCTTGGTGGCAGCGTCGCTGTTTTCTGAATCAAATCAAAGCTCTTTTATTGACCGAGCAGCGCGGTAGCTTCCAAACACGCTACATTTTTTCCAAGTGTTTCTGAAGGCTCAGTCCATCAACGCACACGGACCTGTATGTGCAGCTGGCAGAAGTGACTTCACGTAGCGATCCTTGGGCTGATGTCTGCGACTTTGCTGCAGCGGATTAAACACGCGCGGCTGAGTTTCCTTTCTATTGTGATAGTTGTTGCCTGGACTCCTCTTCCTCTAGTGAGGAGGAAACTTTGATATGTAGAGGCAGAAACTTGTTTCCATCAGATGAGAGATTTCTCTCTCTTTCTCTCAGGCCTGTTGCCTGTTGTTTATGTTGCCATGGTGCCAGAGCACAAATTCACATATAAACAATAAAAATATATAATTAATAGACAATAAAATTACATTATAAAAACTAAAGAGAGAGGAATAAAAACAACAAAAACACAATATAGGCCGATGTTACATAGAAAATATATCTTGGTTTTGACGAGCTGTAGTATTTTTAAAGTAACAATTATTAAAATAAACTATTAATGATAATAATGTGATAATTAAAGGCCCCCTCCAGTGTATTTTGACATTTCTATGATATTTCATATTTTTCTGAGTCACTTCCTTACAATGTTGATCACCCACATAGTTCGCCAAATATTTTTTGACAAATGGCTTAATTTTGTGCTCAAAGTTGCAAAAGTTGCTTAGTTGTTAAAACGGGGTGGTGACGTATGACTTTAGTAAATTCCATAAGTCATACGTCATTCTCCAAGCTTGCGCAGGCGCACTCTCATGACATCAAAACTGTCAGGGTTCATTCAGAGCATCAAACCGTTAAACATCGTTGTGAACTAACCAATTTATCATGTCCTTCACAAAAACGCGTCGCACTTTCACCTGCCACCGTCTTGTATACAGTCTGTAACATGCATTTTACAGACGCCGCTTTACCAATGCATCGGGCGGAGACACCCCCACCTCCGCGGTAAAGTATGTGCACCATAAAATGTAGCGGAGTTATCGTGGTGCAGCGCGTGACAGGACCATCGACTGTGTGATTGATAGCAGCTGATACGCGCACATTAGTTTCTATCATGACTAAATAACAGCTGCTCCTGCCAGACAGTAAAGTGGACTAAACTTTACAGTGTAGTGATGTTAACGAACGCAGCATGTTGTTAGTGAACACTCCAGCCGGTCAGTTTTTGGTTGTCATGGTAATGTTACGTCCGAGATTTAACCACACCCCCATTCTCTGTTTGAGAAAGAACGGTCGCCAAAAACGACCGTTAAAACTGGCTGGAGGGGGACTTTAAGTTACTTTATACAAACAACAATGGTTCTCAGTATGTTGAGAAAATATGCAAATTTTATACCAATAAAATAGGTATCGAAAAAAGTATCGTTCAGGTACCGGTATCGAAGTTGAGGTATCGATACCGGTATCGATATCGAAAATCTTTGAACGATACCCAGCCCTATTCATTGCATGGATTGTGCAGCCTGCCTTACAGTGTATGTCATAGAAATTTATCAGAAATATTGCTATATACTTCAGTAGGCTCACAGAGAGTAGTTCCAAGTGCACTAACTGAAACTAAAGTATGTACAGTTATGCAATGTAACTATATATTCTTACATCCATATTCACTTGATAGCTGCAGACTATACAGTAACACAACAGCGTTAGTCAACCGTGCCTTCTGCATTTGGCAACAAGTTCTCATCCACTTCACACCGTTTGCCCTCTTTTGCAGCACCCCTGAGAAAGGTTCTTTTAGCATGCCTGATCCATCCCTGGCAATCTTCTGCAGATATGTCCGGACAGTGTGTCCAAAAGGGTCATCTGGGCCTGTACTACAAAGTTCAATATTCTGATTCTGATCCTGATTCTGATTCTGAAGAGAGGAATCAAGCGTGATTTACCGTGCTTACATAGTGTGCAGGTGAAAAATCATGTGGCGAATATAGGGGAACCATATCTCTGTAATGTGCACATCAACATTAATTAATTATTATTCTTAATTAACATTTGAGTGCCTAATGGAGTTTTTGGCCTGTACTACGAAGTTCAACATACACAGGATATCTTTCTGTTATCCAGCTTTACTATCCTTAACAATTGCAATCAGGATAAGCAGTCACATGGTGCTGGTTATCAACTCAGCAAGTCAACCCAGGGTTTCCCACTCCAGTCTTGAGCACGTTCACATAAAAGGGCCGGTGTTTGCAGCAGGGGACCAATCCCAAACATGGACCAGTCTACTGGCAGCAGAGAAGGTGTGGGAATCTTGGCCACCTTATGATTTGATTCGATTGCAATTCAGAGGGCTGCAATGTGATTATAAAATGATCTTTATGCATCTTTTATTGTCTTGTACCGTATGCCATTTCTGGATAATTACTATGCATTTAATTTGCACATTGAAATCTAAAAGAAACTCCTTCCCTTAAAACTACTAGATTGGTTCCCTAATGCAGTTTTTCCATTACTAGTACCAGCTCAACTCACCTCGCCTCACCTCACCTCGCCTTGTCTCACCTTGCCTCGCCTTGCCTTAGTTTGGCTGTGCTGTGTTTTCCATTGCAGATAGTACCCAGAGACAGTATCGCTCAATGTAGCTGGTCATCATAGCGATGCCACACATTATTCATGACGCTGACGCTTTTATCCAATTAATTTATTTATTTAGTGCGAAATGAGGTCGCACACCTCTGGAGCAGCTAGGTCATGTGTCTTATCCACTGCTTCATCACCACCCCCTCAATCCTGGTATGTCTGGCAGGCTTTGCAAACTTCTCCTGCAGAAGAGAGGAATAGACAGTATTTTTGTTTATATTCCAGTATGCGGTCAACCATGCAGGGATCGAAGATTTTTGTCGCTCTTTGATTGGACAACAAACAATTTGGAGTATGTTTTTGTAACATGGCTGCAGTCAGCTAGCCTGCTAAAATAATCCCCATTATGATACAGTGCTTCTCAAAGCAGATTTGATTTGATTTAATTTATTTTGATACATATTATGGTTGCTTTAATTTGTGTCAGACAATAAACCTACCTACCTACATGATGCATCAATACACAGCTATTTAAATAGATAATTAAAATAGAATTGATGGATTTGATACATACCTTCAGTATCTTTTGCTGCCTTTTCTCTCCTCCGACATGCTCTTGCAATGTGATCTTTGTTGATATTGTCGCATACCGGCTGTCAATCGTGTCCCGCTTTACTGTTATGTGCTTTATGTAAATAAATTAGGTCACAGAAGCCCGCCCATGGGTGATCACTAACGCTAGAGGTCTTTGTGACGGTAAGGGATGAATGTATACTACTATAGCTTGTGTAGACAAAAAGTATATCACGCCTATTTTAATGGATAACAAACAGGAATTCGTTATCCAGAGAGCAACGTTACGGTATCAACTACGCCGGTTGTCAAGAAGACGTAACAGGTTGTCAAGGAAACGGGTGATTTGTTTACGTTTTCTACACTACGATTTAGTAGTCCTACAAATTTGCCCGTTTAAAAATATAAGACTTTTCGATCGATTTCTTTATCACATGTGCACACATCAACGTTGGAAACAATGCTTACACTACTTATAAGACTTTTTACATGCCATCTGTAAACAAATTTCTTTGTTCCTTGGCAGGGATCAATGAAAGTCACAATTTCGGGGTCCGGCCCACGGCCTATGGCAGCGAGGGAGAGTGACAGTCGGCCAGCCAATCATTGCATTCGGTGCGAATGGAATGAGTGGCTGTGTTTACTGCAGCCCTGAGAGGACTACTGACAGCCGAGAGTATTTTTATACTCTCTTTTTCAGTGCACCTAACGTTTTAATATTCATTGGTGTATATAGACAGTTTCAACAAATATGACAAAAAGTGTTTTAGAAGCAACTTGCCTACCCTACCTTTAACTTAAGTGTTTAGTTTTATACACAGAAAGCTCTGTTTCATTGCGATTGTGTGAGAGAGAGAAGGAGAGAGAAATAGGGCTGAAACGATTAAATGGATTACTAAAATACATCAATGCAAATTCTTTGCATCGAGGCTAGCCCAAGTAACCTCCACTATGAATTTCAAATACAATCAATTAAAAAATTGAAAAATGGAAAATCTCAGTTTCAAAGGTGACATGGAAGATTCCCCATCATGTTTTTTTTCCCCAATCCCAATCTGACTGATTTAAAATTGAGTATCTGCCAATTCTGACTCCCAGTCCGATATTGGTATTTTTCTAGACAATACAGTTGTACAGTGCACACTTTAAATACATCACAAGAAATAAAATTATCTCTCCTTTTAAAAGCCTCCTCCAGTGTCTATGCAACCTTTGCCTAAGTTACCTGAGTAAGCGCACTGTATTCTCCTGGGTCTTTCTCCTAATGAGCACATGTGCTAAATGAAAAAAAAGTAGGAGCACGCAGTGAAAAATGTTTAAATAACACAGTTTATTAACAAACAACTGCATTCATGTGCTCCTTCTCCTTGTGTGGAACTAAGATGTGAAACCAGTGGAGGACTATGGAAGTGAAGACCCTGGTATCTGGACACTGCATGGGTCAAAACTTTTTAAAATATCGAAACAGATTTTTTTTACAGTAGTATCTATTTTTAGGGGCACATGTGACAAATTGCACAGTATTATTAGGTGCCTAATTTAAATTGGTAGTATTGAACACAGCTCTTTGAACATGAGTAAACTAAAACTGCAAATATAACTTTTAAAACGCTTGCTTTCTAAATGGCGTTCAGATTGATTCAGGGCTATGCTATGCTAACTTCTTTCATAGTAAAGCACAAGAATAGCTGAAATCAAGTAACAGACACATATTTTCAGAACTTACGCTTAGTTTTCTCCAAGCAATTTTTTGATCCAGTTTCTGTGTAAATATGAAGGACTATCACAGGTCAACTCAGTGGCTTGCTGCAGCAGACAGATTGAGACATGCAAGTGAAAGTAAATACACTGCTGATAAACGACTGTACAGAGCAGAATCCGGTGGGACTGCACGAGGATAATTTGCTACTAATAAATTAAAATATGCCTTGATCAGCACCTATCCCGATTGTTTATCGGATCAGGAAATCCCTAACAAAGGGTTAATTTTTAATGAATGAATGTTTACTATTCCTGCTGATATTCACATTCCAGGAAAGGAAGGAATTATGCCCTCTGAGCCTCTGGGAGGAATTGACAGTAGCTTTACAGCAATTCAGACATGAATTATCAAATTGAATAATTAGAGAATGAAAACAGTATTTCAAAAAGATAACAGAAAGAAGTTATAAGAAAGTGTTGTTACATGGCATGGCTCATTAAAAGAGAGATTCTGATCAATTTATTGTTCTGAAAATGTTTTCTATACAGAATTGCTCAACATAACAGGTAAACATGACGATAGTGTTGAGCATTGCATTAATCAGTACAGCACAGAGACAGAGTGACCGAACCTGCCATGCCTTACAATGACCACTAGGGAGCAGATGGACAAATGTTGACTGACTGAGTGAATGAAATGATGCATTGTGAGCTTTACATTACACACACACATCACAATAGAATATGTACAAACACAGCATTGAAAATGACAGATTCAAGCTAATGTAGTACTGTGAGTACATTATCCTGCAAACAATTTCCATGGCAGCATGCAGTGTTTGATTTGCAAAACCACAGCATGCACAGTTCAGTATGATGTAACGCTGGTTGTCTTCTTCTCTGCTGCTGTCTGTCTGAGACACTGCTGTGTAAAACTGATACATCATTCACACTCACTGTTCTGTGTGTGCATGCAGGTGAGAAGATCTGATCAAGGACAGCCTGACTGTGTGCGTGTGTATGCCATGCTTGTTGGGTCTGACAGCTTTGTGGGGACCACAATGCTGGAACCTACAAGTTTAAAAGGTTGTTTGAGGGTTAAGACATGGTTTTAGGCTTAAGGGTAAGGGTTAAGGTTAGGCATGCAGTTGTGATGGTTAAGCTTAGGGTAAAGGGCTAGGGAATGTCAAGGACGGGTCCCCACAAAGATAGTACAACAAGGCTGTGTGGAAGTGTGTGTACATGTGTGCAGGTGAGAAGAACTGATCAAGGACAGCCTGACTGTGTTCTGTGTGTGTGTGTGTGTGTGTGTGTGTGTGTGTGTGTGTGTGTGAAGGTGATGAGGACAGACTGTCCCAGCAGGCTTAGCACAGCTAGAAGGCAGACAGAGGAAACTAGACTCTACCGGAAACTAGAATGGCTACGGATCTCTTTCCTTTCCTTTCATATTATCCATGCATTCCTCTTTCTCTGTTTCCTTCAGTTATTTCTGCTGTGTACACTCACTCTCTCATTCTGGAGGATGGGTGTGTGGTAACATCACATCCACATCCATCACCCTATGGACGCTTTTTCATTTCCCCGGTTAGAGGAATCATGTGTTTTCACGGTTCCTTCAGAGGTGTGTCAAGCAGGCTACAGACTCTTTTAATGTTGTTCAGAATTTTTCAAAGTAAGAGCTCAGTTCAACTCCAATACTGCATTACTTTAAACAAGCTTCTCACGCTTTTATTTTGTAGGCTAAACTAAAGAGGAAGTGATTGTGTGAGTAATTGTTGCTGACTGACTGAGATCTATTTCAGCACCACTATCAAAGTATTTATTTATTTATATTTTTTGCCGCTACCAAAGCAACGTAATCTGGCAGCGGGCCAGATATTATTGTTGCCGATGGTCCATAATCACAGAGAGAACGATTGTGTTTCTCTTGTCAGTGGTTGAAAAACTTTATCGACAGGACAGTGTATAGTGAGAGGAAAGAGGGAGAGAGAGGGGGTGACATACCGCAGGGCCACAGGCTGGATTTGAACCGGGGCCTCTGCAGCAAGGTCTTGTCTTGTCAAGGTCTTGTCTTAAATTTTGCTGTTTGTGCAAAAATGATTAAACAGATTTTGCCTGAACTAGTATGCAGTACACTGTTGGTTTGAAATGGACTTGGCCTACATGTTGAAAGGAATACAGCCTTATTTGTACTATTGCACATTCAATATTTTATGTGTCCATCTGTCGACGTCTTGCAACAATGAAAGGTGTCACCAGCAGCAAATTTGTCACTGCAGAAAACCATCTTCTGATCCCAGAGGGAAAGATGACATTTCCGACATTCTTTCAAGCTCCAAGCTGCTGCCGCATATTTGTGTCTTGGAACAGATTTGAACAGTTATTGTTTGGGCCTCTGAGAATTCCTGATGAGGAGCCAATCTGTTCACCGTGCTGAGGATGTTACTGTTGTGAGATGGTGATATGTTAAATTTTGACAATATACAAGACCAGTATTTAATAAAGTGCATTATTCCAAAATCCAAACCAAAATACCCACAACAAAACTAGACACCACAGTCAGCTCTCCCTGCCCAGTTAGCATTTCTGGTTTATCTGGTGCATAACCGTGCCACAGATATGGAACCCATCTGGCATGGCTAGCTGTGATTGGTGCAGACAGGGGGGCAGATGGTGAGATGATGGTCAGCTGTTTTGGGCACTGCTTAAATCCACATACTCCATGTAGGGGTTGCTATGCTAAAGCTAAATCTGTTGCTTAGTTCAGATTTGTGTCTCACAAAGTGCCTGAGGTACACAGCTGACACAGATTTAATCATTACCATAAATAATAATAATAATAATAATAATAATAATAATAATAATAGTACAATAAAAGGTGTAAAGTGACTAACATTACAATAAAATCAATAAAGTATGATTTACACGAATAAATAACAATGTGTGTAATAAATAACAACCAGTGTGTAATATTTCTGAAGATCTACAGAAATGCAATATAAGATCCATAAATATGTTCTCAGTGGTGTGTAAAGACCTCACATCATAAAGCATTATGTTTTCATTACCTTAAAATGAGCCATTTATAACCGCAGGCACCCCCTTCAACTGTGGGCCTTGCAACCCCAGGGTTAAGTGTTCAATGCCACCTTGGGACAACTTTCTCTCTTCAACAAATTGATTCTGCAGCAAATCTTTCTCTGATCACGGCATGTGCTGCACTGTTTTTGTTATGTGTTTGATCCACATCCATCACCCTGCAGCCACCTTTTCATTTCGCCACTATCTCCAGGCAGAGGACATTTAGGGGAATCACGTTTTCTGACAGCTCCTTCAGAGGTGTGTCAAGCAGGCTACAGACTTTTTTAATGTCATTCAGAATTTTTCAAAGTAAAATCTTGGTTCTACTCCAAATACAGAATTGTAGCAAACTTGTCATGATTATATGAGTAACTGTTGCTGACTGACTGAGATCTATTTCAGCACGGCTATCAAAGTATTTTTTTTTATTTTTTGCCACTATCAAAGCAATGTAATCTGGCAGCGGGCCAGACATTATTGTTGGTGATGGTCCATAATCACAAAAAGAGTCATTGTGTTTCCCTTGTCAATGTTTGTATAAACTTTATTTAATATTCAGTTCAATTTTATTTATATAGCCCCAAATCCCAACAACAGTTATCTCACAGCGCCTTTAATAAAAGAGCAGGTCTAGACTGTACTCTGTGATGTTATTTCCAGAAGCCCAACAGTTCCCACCAAGAGCAGCACTAGGCAACAGAGGCAAGGAAAATCTTCCTTTTAAGTGGCAGAAACCTCAAGCAGAACCATGGCTCAGGGTGGGCCCCTCTATGTCCATGACCATGTGATGCACCTTAGAATAGCTTAAAACGACAGTGTTTTCCCAGTTTAATGTGAGTTTTAGATGAATGTTTTGTTGTTGGTCGGGGGTTTTGGGGTTCCTCCACCAATTTCACATCAAATTGGGATATTGGGCCATTATATTCACCATATCTCTGAACAAACAGTTGGAAAAGCTAGAGCAGATAATAAATAATAAAATAACACCAAAAGATCAGTCTACTTGTAATTTGGTTGGTTCTGTTGCTCCACAGTGATTTTACATTGATTGCACAGCATGTTTTGGGCGTCACCCAGCTGGAAAACCCTGTTAATGTGACCTCAGAATCATTTTAGATACGACTGTTCATGTTTGCCTTTTGTGTCTTCATTTCACAGCTTCTGGCATTTATCTGTAGACATTAATATAAAAAATAGGCAGCATGAGAAACTTCCTCCCTTCTGAGGTGCATTTTATTTGCACATTATAATCCAAAAAGAAACGCCTCCTCGTTAGCTTAAAAGGACTAGTTTGCATCACTAATTAGCTTCACTAACCTCAGCTCCTCCAGTCACCTCTGTCCTTTCTTTTCCAAAACCACTTTTTCAGACTGAAAACTGAAAACTAATTGAATCAGTCTGTGCAGGACAGAGCTGCAGGCTACCTCAGTTTAGTCTAACTTTGTACCTGATTTTCTGAACATTGGACATGTAGACAGTAATAAAATACAGCTTCCAGTTACTTTCTATAAATTGACCTAATGTTAAGTTAGCAGCTATGTAGCTGCTGCTTCCCTGCTCTGCGTAGTCTGAAAGGGAGATGTTAGCTAACTTAGCACTAACCGGCTTCACTTTTCCAGCAGGTGAGAAATAACAGACTTTTCTTGGTCTTGAGAAGCTAACACACTGTAACAGGCACCGTACAGTTACTGCCAGACTATTTTCCTCCGCTCGCTTTCACCCAGGGTGCAAACTATGGGGGAGCCAGGGGGAGCCCTAAATAAGACATCAGCTCCCCTGAAAGCATGACTTGTAATATTTTGGGGGGGCGGATCTTAAAATATTGACAGCATGCTTTATTGTCATTAATTTCCATATTTCTCATCATGGATCCATGTGTAAATTCAGAAGCGTCAGACTTCATCCAGCCAGAGGGAACGATCACCGCAGTGGGCCGGTTGCTCCACGATATCCTGTACCTGGTTTGCCCCACTCCGTCTCCAGTACGGATCTTGTGTCGCTAGTTCGGCCGAAGCGCTGTGAACGGTTCGTGACCGTTCCTTCTGGCTGGATATTACACATGATCCATGCACTACTACAGCTGGGACTCTCTGCAACTTTTCAAAATTCTTCCCTCTCACATAGAAAATAAAAGGTTGGTCGCAAACAGCTGTTGTGTGAAGTTATTATTATAATAATAAGACAAACATGCCTGATACTTTCACAGCCTGCTTTGTTGCCATCTGTATTGATAATTCTGCATGTTTCCATACAGGTGCACACAATTCATTATTATAAATCCCAGCGTGTGAGAAGTGGCATGCATCGTTGAAACCCTGTTTTGTGCATATACGACAACTACAAATTGGGCCCTTGAAAGTGGAGCTTCATGTACTTTATGATAGTTTTGGATTTTAGCAGGAAGTTTTGGGAAAGGTACAACAGAGACAGCTGTGGAGCAGTGTTAATTTAAGAAAAAGGCTTGTCTTTTGTTTAGATGAAAAGGCTTGTTTGTAGTTACTACATGACTGAAGGCTGTGTCACATATAAACCCAGTAGTAAACACCGAGGTGTTATATCTGTAGCCAAAAGTGTTTTTCTTTTTTGTTTTGATCCTATCTCTTCATTTCTGTATAATTTGGCAGCTTTCCCACAGTAGTGGATTTGAATTTCTGCAGTATTCCTATCCTGAGCATGACTCACACAGCAAAACCTAGCTGCACTTTCCCTGAAACCTGACAAGCCTGATCCAATTTACGCTTCCGTAGCTGCTAAAGGCAAAGTGATGTCAGCTCAGCCTCCCAGCTGAAAGGAGGGAATGAAAGTGTAAGGAAACACGCTGACCATGGAGAAGCTCCGTAGGGAGGGAAAGTCCTCCACTGCTACATCTGTAACCGTCAAACAGGACTGACTCAATGGTTTTTGGGTTAATAAGGGCATGGGGTCACCATAATGTTCAGTGTGACAACAGGAGGAGATGTGAGGTGAGTGATTTGTATGCCAACACAACACACTGCAGAGGAAAATAGGAAACAAGGATCCAGGGCTGCCCTGAGTCTATGGATGAGATCAACATCTGAATCACTGAAGCTTATCTTGCTGCTGTGTGACTCCATGTCATGAGGTATAATTCCAATAGCGTAATGCTGCCTTTGGTTTTCCATGCAAAACATTTGAAATACAGAAGAAATTCACTGTATTTCATAAAGATGATGTTAATCATATCAGTTTTCCTCTATGGAAACAGCACATGTGGGCGTCTAGCAGCCCACGTGTGCTTTAATTTTCCCGCCTACACTGTGTTGCCTTGTGAAGGAGGTGAAATAATCCTCTACTCAAGATCCCTGCCTTTATGACTCATTTGGCAGCTGAGAGCTGCACCCTCTCAGAAATTATAATTTATTGGACAGTTTTGACACATTTGGCCTTGCACAGATATGGGCATATAATTGGTATTGTGTATTTACACTGCCCCAACCTGAAGCATGGTTGATGCCAGATATTTTCATGTGAAAAGGTAGAAAAAGCAGTTTACAACATGCACTGCTGACTGGCTGTATAACAGGGCTCTCCACTCTTCCTCTCCACTGTCACTGCCCTGTAAAAATGTGAATATAGTCCAGGAAAATATGTTGTCGATAATCACAATCATCCCAGATATTGCTCATCTTCAGGACCTCAGAAGCTGGGCAAAATGTAGCGTCTGGTTTTGTCTTGTTATAAATCCAGTGGACCGCTTTCCTTTACAGTGGTGGCTATCATCCCTCCCTAAAAGCCCAAGATGCTTTTTAAAGTTAATAATGTTGCATTCTTATTTCTTATTTCATGTGCATGTGGGATTTTGGGGTAATGCACAGATAATAAAATCTCAATAAATACATGATGTTTCCTAAGTCAATGCTGTGCTCAAAACATTTTACTTCAAACTGCCCATTAGGCTAAGAGTTGTCTTGTGTCCTATGATTTGTTACCTCAGTAAACACTTTGCTAATGAGTTTATGGTCTCAGTCGCTAGTTTCAAGTCTTCTTCAGCACAGCATGATATTCATTTAGTAAATTATGGTCCATTTAGAGGAACGTAGATCAGAAAGCAGGGGATAGGATAGTGTGTGACTACATTGTCATTGACAAGTCACTATCACTGCGACCTGTCTGGCGCAGTAATGTGAATCAGTCCCCAGCTCCATCCTCTCATAAAATCAAGATGGAGACGACCAAAATGTCAAGTCCAAACTAACCCATGACAGCATGGTAGCTACGTCCACTGCTCACTCGATCAGCCCAAATCAAAATCTACACAAAGTGTTATTTTATCTGGTATGGCTCCTATCAAGGAAAAATGCACTCAATTTAATTTACAAGATGTTTATCCTCATAAAGGTGCAGAAATACTCTAATGAGCTCAGCAAATTGAGCTTCAAACTGTTCATTTAAGAGTTAAGTAGCAGGTGTTAACAATGAAATGAAAACAAAGGCGATGAACCAGAAAAAAAGAAATGCAGATGGTACAAGGCAGCACAGATCTTCAGTGATGCCTGCGTACAAAGAATTCAGCTAGTTCAGCCAGGAAATGTGTTCAACCTGAGAGCCTGCAGTCTGCAGCACTGCTTTCCCCCCAAAGTAACCAGAAGATTTGTTTTCTGCTGTCTAGGCTTGTTTTGATTGGCGATTAGATTGCGTATTGACGATTGAAGGGCTGATCAGCGATTTTTTTTTCTTGCACTGATATTGCAACTCTGCTTGCTCGCTCCCTCTCCCTATCTCACAAACCCATTGAAACAGAGCCATCTGTATATAGAAAATCTAAAGCATTGAAGTTAACTCTAGAACTACTCTAAAGGAAGTTTTTCCTTGCCTGTGTCGCCTAGTGCTGCTCTTGGTGGGAATTGTTGGGCTTCTGTAAATAACTTCAGAGTATGGTCTAGACCTGCTCTTTATGAAAAGCGAGTGAGATAACTTGTTGTGATTTGGCGCTATATAAATAAAATTGAATTGAATATTTTGTTAACATAATGCTGTCAATGTCGGAGACCCACTTTCAAATATTTATAAGCAAGCATGTAAGGAGCCTACTGTTCCAACAATCACCACAGGGTGTATATCTATATACAGTCTATGGTGTATATACATGAATCCTGAAGTAAAAATCAATGACATATTTTCAGACCGTTGTGCCACTGTAAGCTATAACCGATAAAGTCAGCCTCACACCTTTTAAAAGTGCAATGTGGAGTTTTTAAAAGGAATTTATATTTATTTATTAAATTTTATATCCTGTGTGTGAACAGATTGTACCGTCCAGTTGCTAGCTACCTTAAGTAATTGTAATTTATTTTCAGGCATAAATATCAAGTATTTTCTGTTGGTTGCAATCTAAAACCTTAAAGCTAGAAGCCACTAAAAACTACACAATTCACCTTTAACTTACATTTACTATAGGTAGATTTTGAGATGGCACAACTAAATTATCTTGTGATGGACCACTGTGTCAATACAACAGAATACAAATTCCCAGAAGGGAAGACAATAAATTGAGTAATGGATAAAATTAGATATGTAGGCAATGGAGACAGAAACTTCAGGCAAGTCAATAAAAATAAGGCCTTTTGAGAGAAGAAGCTTAGAGTCACAGAGATGGGCCCTGATCAGCTTTTCACGGAGCCAGATTAGGAAGAGGCCGTGGCCCTTTTTTCAGATTGATAAAGTTATAACATTGCAATAGAAAACTGCTGTCTGCATCCTAAAGCTGTAAATATTTATAACATTAACTTTAGAACAGATGTAAAATACAACAAGGGGAGTGTGTTGCACACAAGCAGTAGTGGCCCAATGGCTTCCTGGCTCTGGCTAAATCTACATCTGTCCACTACAGGTGCACTATCCACAACATGGAGGAGGAACTAGTATTTAAATGAGTGTATAATTTATTAGAGTATAATGTTAAGATAATAGTTCAATGTTAAATTAATCAATGTATATGATGTTACTATATTCATTATAATTTCATATAATAGCCCTACTACACTAGTAGGCCTATGATACTAGGGGCCTAGTAGGCCTATGATATTAATTCTAGTTGGACAGCAGTTCCATTTTTGTGTGTCGTTTTGTTTGTCATTTTGTGCCAAACCCAAACGCTGCTTATCTTCCCTCTGTCTTCTGTGCAACCAAATGTTCAAATGCTTATCTTTATTTTCAAACATCAATCATATAAAAAGTATCAAAAAGTCATAAACAGAGGTTTACTGAATCTGTACACAAGCTACAACAATGAAAGTAAGTAGGCCTATAATATAAAGTCCAAAAAGCTCTCGTAAAGCTTACAAAAAAAGTTCATTCACTGGTGTTAGTGAAAGCTGTAGTTTATACTGTGTACTTGTGTCTCATATAAATGTTCGTACACAAAGTGCTGTCCAACAGCTGTCTTTGGATGTGTTGCTACAGAGTTCAGTGTGAGTAAATACTGCATAATGCATTTTTTTAATTAACCAGCATATCAATAGCTAACCTGGCTAGTCAGGGCTGGACTGGGACAAAAAATCGGCCCGGGCATTTTGACTAGAGACCGGCCCACCAAGTATTATTGGCAAAGCCATAAAGCCTTTGAATGAAAACAAACGCTGTTCTGACAGCGATGTACACTGTCTTGTTGGTATATGTATCAATCTAATAAACTTTAACCTACATCATCCTCCCTATTCTGGTATTCTAAACAGTACCTAATACAAATAAATAAAACATCTTCAGTTAACTAGCAGAGCATTCATTTAGTTTGCGCTATTAAATAAGAGATCTAGTGCTTAAATCTGTTGGGTAACACTTTAGAATACGGTTCCTTGGTTAATGAATAACTACACAAGAACCAATGAGTAACACAATATTAACAATCTATTAACTCTTATTAACTAACAAGACACTCTGATTAATGAACTAGTAAGTAATAGCTCACAGGTGAAAGTGGTACATCACTATTAACTAATCAATAACTACTATTTTTTTAATACTTCCCAGAAAACTACTTTATCCCAGAGAAAAAGTTTATTAACAATCTAGTAACTACTATTAACTAAAATAAACTCTTATTAACGAATTAGAAAGTAATAGCTCACAGATGAAAGTATTACTACATACTTCTGTGGGAATTACTAATTATTTGGAATGGATCTGTATTATAAAGACCAATTGGGAACTAACTAGTAATGACTCAAGTGTTACTAAAGACACTTTCTAAAAGTATACTAAAGTTCACCAAAAATCTAAAACGCTTGAAATGACTTTAGTGTTTGGTTGCACAAATCATGACTAGATTATGTAGTGAGTCATTACTAGTTAGTTCCAGAACACATAGTTAGTTGAAGTGATATTTCACTTTATAATACGGATCCAAATAATTAGTAATTCCCACAGAAGTATGCAGTAACACTTTAATCTGCGCACCTGCTGGTAGTTACTAGATTGTTAATAAGCTTTTTCAGTAGTTCTCTCTGGGGGACGTATTCAAAAAAATAGTAGTTATTGATTAGTTAATTAATAGTGAAGTACCACTTTCACCTATGCGCTATTAGGCTACTTACTAGTTAATCAGAGTTTCTTGTTAGTTAATAATAGTTACTAGATTGTTAATATTGTGTTACTCATTGTGGCTCGCGCACATTCTTCACTTTCGGACGCAGCTTCATCATCAGCTTATAGAGCGTGGATTAGAACCGGATCATCGATGGATGCATTTATTTACGGGTTGAGAGAGGCTGCACCTAACTTTGGTTTATAATCTGACCCAGATATATACTGCAGCTAATAACTTCTTACCTCAAGTTCAGTTCTGCCACTTGGACCGGCGGCCGCCTCGGGTCTCTCCTCCTCCTGCTCCCCCTTTCCCTCTTCAACCTGCTGGCCTCCATCACTTACTAATTTTACTGAAGTGGAAGCTCCACTATAGCCACCACCAAACAACTGTGATATTTTAGCACATTTGGCAGCATCTGCCTGAAGGGCTAGTTTCTTTTTGGCCCTATTTTTTTCGGCGCCTCCTTTACGTTTTTTGTTCTCCATTTTTGTTCAGCAGCAATAATATGTGATTGCTCATTGCTGATCCGTTGAAGGGGGAGGTTGCATCTGACCTCCTCGGCTATAATTGGTCCAGCCCAGAGTCGATCATGAGTCATGACCAATTGGCCAATCCACCACCTTTAATAGTTTATACCGTTGCAAAAACAAAAACCAAAAAAAACATCGGCCCACAAAATAAGAAAATGCCCAATGTGCGAGTTTTATAGGCCGTTCAGTCAAAAAAAAAAAAAAAAATAATTAAAGTATGTACCGGCCCACAAAGCACGTCGGCCCATCGGGCAAATGCCCGAAATGCCCGATGGCCAGTCCAGCCCTGTGGCTAGTTGTAAACTAGCTGGCCAAGCAAGGCTTTCCGTCTTGTTAACTGGAACGGGTGTGACGTCATTCCCAGTTCCGACCTCCGACTTCCGAGGTAAATGGAACGCAGCATAATATACAACTGTACCAGCAGGCGCACAGAAACCGTTGCCATGGTTACTATCTATAGAGCGTCCACCCTTTACTCGCGAAGCGCTGTCTGGTCAAATGAGGATGCAGTGAGACACTGTGGGTCCAAGAGTATGTAGGCTGAGCATGGCTTCCTGTCTCAACAGGCCTTGAGACACACACACAAAAACAAGTGGCTAGCTGCGTAGAAATTCTTAACACATACTTATTAACAGTCACCAACGTATATTTGACAGAGAAAGACACGTGGTCGAGGAGCTTACTGGTCAAGTTGCCAATCAACGGTGCAGACTCGCTCTCTCATCGTTTTTCAACATTAAATAAAAAGTAAAAAAATGTTGTGAAATGTGCAGGTCGCCCATGTGCCAGTAGCTTATCAACGTTTTTTAATTCGCATTTTGAAGTACTGCATTAGAAAAGGTTGATGGAAACGGTAAAATTCGAAGAAAAAACCCTTAATTTCGCTAAAAAAGTTTTTACTCTTGCTTGAGGTGGTTTTTGCCTTTGTCAAAAAAGAGTAAATGCACTTTTTCCGAATAACTTCTGAACTTGTATCTCACGACTGATCAGCTGCTGTTGGCTTCTTGCCCAGTTGTGTAGAGTTCTGCATGCCTGCGACATTTCATGCGCCTGGTAACACTCATTTGTGCTGAGAAAGGAGGTGGATGCAAATCTGGGCAGGTAGCCTTCATCATCTGTTCTGCTGAATGATGCATTCACCTCTTACAGGTCCTTTTCAAATCGTTTGCTCTGCACACTGATCAAACGGGGTTATCACCGCATATTTTTGCTGAATCTCAGTGAATGCTACTGAGTAGAATAAAATATTAACGACTCTAAATGTTCATAGAATAGGCTAAATACATAGAATCATTTATCACCATTGATGAACCTCACAAAGTATATTATAGGGTTTAAAAGCATTATTTGGAGGTGCACGCAATTCTGGGGAGACATGCAAAACTCGCATAACACCAGATATTCCCATAACGTGCGAAGACATGGCTGGTAGCAGTTTGCACACTTGAAACACATTTCTGAGGCCCTCTCTCTGTTTTTCTAAGATCAGTGGCCGTCAGGTTCAAGCAACTGGTTCTCTTTCTGGTTTGGAACCCATACATCTTGTTTAGTACAGCCATGTGTAACGTCAACTACTGATGTAACAATGCTTGCCGTAGCTTTGTTTATTCGCTCCAAACAAGCTGATGGAAATTAACATATTTCACAATTTCTTTTTTTCTTTTTTGCGACATTTCAAAAGTATGCCTAAAATGCACATGACAATTGGATGAAAAAAGATGACTACTGTCTCAAAAAATGGTTGTAAAATGCGATAATTCTGGAGCCCTGTATATTCATTGTAATTTCATGTAACAGTATGATGAATCATACAGAATCAATGTCCTTGTCTGCCAAAAGAGTTGAAAGCAGTTAAACATCTCAGTATGCTTTTCCTGAACATCTAAGTAGTGAAATTGCTCTTCTCATGGTTACAAATGGTCTTCTGATAGAAGCAGATTAGAGCAGTGTTCTGCATTAGTGCTGCTTGACTCATGTGTCTGTGACACGTGTGTGTGTGTATGTGTGTTTGTGTTTGTGCGCACATGGTGAAGGTATTGATGGGGACTGAGAAGGCATGAGAGTCAAAATACACAGGTCAGCTATTCAGCATCTCTAGATTGAAACTTAATCCCTGGTTAAACACACACACACATACACACACACACACACACACACACACACACACACACACACACACACACACACACACAAACACACACACGCAGACATTGCCTTCCATGCTAAATACCAACACGTGTCTTTCCTTCATTAATGTCCCACGCATTATCTATAATGCCTAAGCACTCAGTTAATTTACTACTGTACTTTACATTGCCCTTCACACACCTCTACAGTGTTGCTCTGACATGAGCATGCTGTCAGGAGAGTTGGCTACACACCTGAGGGATGAAAGGGTTTCATTTGCACTAAATCCAATTCCACTTGACAATGGCAAGATGAGTTATACAGTATTGAAGGAGGCTGAGGGCTGAGCAGAGAGCGTTGGCAGTGACCTCAGAGGTCATTTATCAGGATCTCAAAGACCACATTGCAAGTGAGAGCCTCCCCAGAGCTGCTTTGTCAACAAAGGCTCATTGTTGAATGGGATATGCTGATGTCTAGGCGGTTTATTTCCAGAGTTCAGGAACTCCCAAGGGAGGGCTCTGGTAACGTACCTGGATACATTAGCAGAGCTCACCATTACGGAGCGCTATCTTTAGCTGGGGACTGTTCTGAAGGAATAAGATAAAGTTTCACTTCTATTTGTTTGCGTGACTTGAATCGGTTTATGTCAGAAATTAGAGACAAGGAAGCAGATATAGACCCAATATGATTTGCTTGGTGCTTGACCTCCACCTGACAGACGGCCGCCCACCCTGCATCACGGTTCTGTTCTATGTTTCTCTAACAAGTTCTTGTTCATGGTGGGAATTGCTCTATATGAAAAATGCAATGAGAAAACTTTGTTTAAATAAAATTTTTATTGAAGTGAAATAAAAATAAAAATACTTCAATTAAAATTCAAATTATACATTAAGAAACAACTACACAAAGTACACAAAAAAACAACTTTGTTACAGTAACAAGAAATTGTAATTTTTAACTGAAAATTTGACATAGCAGTGCTTCCTTTGGAATGTATTTCAAGAATAAAACCTGAATAGCAGATTATTATTTTTTTGATGGGAAAGGAGCCTGACACACTGGATTAATGTCTCTGCATAAACAGGAACAACGGGCTGTCTGATGTGTGTAGAGGTGAGGTAGAGGGGTTACTGTGTAGCAGCCTAGTGACTCTTTGGACATGATTTAATGAAGATAACCCCATTGGACAGCTGTGCTTAACCAATCTGATGTGGCAGATCTCTATTCAGAGGACTGCTATATGGATATATTCATCCATATAGCAGTCCTGCTGTCATCAGATGCTTGCAGGGATTTAATAAACTGAATGAGAAGCTTTTCATATTGTTTCAAGTTACTGTCAGAATCAAAAACCTTATTTTATATAGATTCATATAGAAAGATGTAGGTGTTAGGTTTGATTAGGCAGTGATAAATTGCATAGTCCTTTGGTCTGAATGAAATGATTCGCTGTTGTTATTACATGTTATTAGTCCTTCCACAGCCACAGGTACTGGACTCTTTTTCTATTTTTGTGTCAGAGCATTAGATTTATTGATTGATGTTGGGATATAAAGAGAATTTCAACAAATAGAAAAAAATCGCCTACTCCAGCTTTAAGACCCTATTTGAACAATGGCTTTTATTTGTGAATTGCTGTCAGTCTCATTTCACTTGCATATGCTTTTAAAAAGAAATATGTGCAAACTGGAAAAATGTAGAAGACTACAACCTACCATAACCTTCCACGCCATCCATGGCACTGTGGGCCGCTTGAGCAGCTTGAGATACAAAAGCAGCGAGAGAGTTACATCGTCTGCAGCTGAAGAGGTGAGACAGATGACAACAGGGAGAAGATAAGTGAGGTCTGGGTTTGGCTAGCTGGATATTTAGCTATATCAGGTGCCGTTTCTGGTAACATGTTCAACTTGCATAAAGCCGTTGGGCTCATCAAGTGTCACTTTTTGTGAAGCGACCAATCATAGCCTGGAGGGGGCGGAACATTAAAAACAGTTTGACGTGCTCCAGCAAACTTTGGAAATGTTGAATTCGTTGTTCTGCATGAATGCCTCTGATTATTGACGAGTTAGCACTTAGCACTAACACATCAGAGACTAACCACCATGCAGAGCACAGAAACTGTGGAACTGGAATTAATATTATACTAGTAACATTCATATATTCACATTGTAATAACAGTATGCTATTAACTTAACATTATACTTATTTAATGTTATAATATCATACTAATACACTGATTTCTACTAGTTCCTCCTCCAGGTAGTGGACAGAGCCCCTGCAGTGACGATGTAGGTGTAGATGTAGATATGTGCTGCTTCTAGCTGCCTCCTCCTGAAAACAACATAAAGTTATTGTATTAAATATTGGTGCTGTTGTATTGTGTATCTGTCCCTAGTTCAAAAACTACAAGTCCCACATTCCACAAACCACAATGAGCCAATCACAGTGGAGTTTTCTGTGATGAGCGTTTTCACTCAGCACTGTGATGAGTAATCAGAGTTCTAAAGTTTTTTAGGCCCATGCTGAGTGTCCAGATACCAGGGTCTTCACTTCCATAGTCCTCCACTGGTTTCACATCTTAATGGTACACAGGGAGAAGGAACACACACACACACACACACACACACACACGCAGTATAAATATGAATGTAATACATTGTTTGTTAGGTTAGCATAGAGCCCTGTACCTTCATCTGTACCGTAATTTAATTTTGCAGCGATCTGCCTCCTGTTGCAGTTCTTCGACTAATCTTCATTTCACATGTAAAGCAACACTTTAACACCTACAGCCGTAGTTGTAGTGTATCTATGCAACTATGTCTGTGACAGAAGGTCCAGCAGGGAGGAATCCAAGTGAAAGATGACAACAACCAAACCAGCTTGTTGTATTCAGCCCCAGGAAGTGATTCTGGAGAAGTCAAACATTGTGACAAATACCATGAACAACACCGCAAATAATGTAGTTAATGCTAGCTAAGTTGTGGGTTAGCAACTGTGGCTCCAGCTGCTGCTGGGAAGCTACCATGAAGCTAACATCCAGAGAGGATGTTCGGTCACCCCACCTGTAGCTTTCATTTAACTGTGTTTTGTTGCCCCTTTCTCTGAATGCTTGATTAGGAATATTTGCAAACATTTTTTAAAATGTATTTTCATAAATAATTCAAGATTGGCATTCTCTGTTATTTTATTCTTTTATTATTCTTTTATAACTTGCCTTTGTTTATTCCGTATTTATATATTTCTACATTTATTTATGTACTGTGTGTTTGTCTACGTGCAGCACCTTATCACCAAAGCAAATGATTCTGATTCTGATTCTGTTTCTAAAATAATTGTCACACACACACACACACACACACACACATACACACACTGTATAAGCACACAGCCTACTCTACAGACACAGATGAAAATAATAAGACATAATCAGGGCAGGGGAGAAGGCAGGAAAGTAGGGCGTAGCAGTACGTTGGACTGTACCTACACACACATACACACTTCACACTGTGTGAATTATTAGTGTTTGTTCATTCAGAGTTGGGTGTAGCCACATCTCTGGGGATATCCCTGCCTGGACTTGGGCTCTGCTACTCCTGTGATGAATAATTCACTTCTGGATGTTTCTGCTCTTCCTGCTGGGCTGCACTGTCTGTGTGTGTGTGTGTGTGTGTGTGTGTGTGTGTGTGTGCGCCTGTGGCCACCTTTGCTCTTTTCTGGCTGTCTCAGGGGTTTGAATCGCCTTAGATGTGTGTGTTTGATTGATGGTTCTGCCAGGCTGAATGTAGGCTAACGGAGCTGGCTGATGAGGGGAAAGACCTGAGCGGCCATAGAGAGCTGCATTATGGGGAATACTGGCAGTGCCACTTGGACTGGAGGAAACTCATGCTGCTCTGCTTTAGTGGGTTTTGACTGTTTGATTGTGCTTGATTTGAGAGCTGTATTTAGACACAAAGGTCAGTCACCTTGCTGTCATCGTAGATGCTAACCTCAGTTTCCAGAGCCACATGGTTAAAACCGAGTTTTATCATTTAAGACATGTTGGGATGGTAATCCCAGCAGAACACTGAAACAATTGTTCATGCTTTTATTTCCCGTGGGTTAGACGACTGTCACATGCCGCTCACAGGAGTACTTACAAACAGCTGGATCGATTGCAGCTGCTCTAGAATGCAACTGCAAACGTTTTAACTAGAAAAAGCCTGTGCCTGTGCTGAGGAAAAAGCCTACAGCCTGTGCTGAGGTTGTTACACTGGCTTTTTAAGACCCTACATGTTATCTCCACGGCATGAGGTCATGGAGACCCTCAGGTCATCTGGAACATGCTGTCTAGTTATTCTAAGGGTCTCCCCAGTTGTGTTTGGTGTGCACTAGAGCTATGCAATGTTATCTTTTAAAACCAAACTTTGCCTGTGCCTTTGACAAGCTATGCCTTTCAGTCTGGTTTGCTTAAACCTGCAGTGGGACTTTTGTCTCCCTATTCTGACAGGAATAATAATAATCATAATAATAATACATTTGATGGTACTTTACAAGATCAAAAAAAACAAAAGATCAGTATTAAAACCACAATAGCAACTAGAGATAACTATTTAAAGTTGAAAGCACTGCATTTAATAAATTCACCAATGATTCCATTTCAAGTGCACCGCATGTGGATCGACACCAATGTGTTACTGAGTGACATCTGCAGTGGTGTGTTCCTGTATTCACTAATGTAAAAGTCGACAGTGTCCGTGTCTAACGTAATACCAGATAACATCTCTCTCTGTTTATCTGCAAAATGCTAAAATGGGTCGCCAAATATACTTAGGCAGCTGTTAACATACCCGGACGGCCTGCCCACATAAAGTATATGTGGGAAACACTGTATTTAAAGTTAGTGCAAGCTGTAGGCCTATTTTGTAAATATTACCATAAACCTATTTTAATGTCCAACTGCCTGTGTCACATGACTATTTTAGTCCAATCATGATTAAGTGATTATGCCTGCAAGTATAGACTACTTTAATTAACCCAAGATGGATATTAATAATAATAATAATAATAATAATAATACTGTCCTCCTTGGTGAATCGTTACACCCCTAATATCTACCAGAGTGCAGACTATAAAAAGTCAATGGGAGTAAGAATAATGTCTTCTAATTTGCAAATACAGATCATCTAAACCATTTGCATATCCAGGCCAAAGAAGTGGACGTAGCCTAATCATCGTGAAACCTGCTGCTTTGTGGACCGCCGTATTGAAGCCTCGAGTTTGGCCGTTGGGCGCCGATGTATTTATTTTTTTGCAACCACCGGTCATGACCATATTTGGATGAGACTGTGAGGCCAGCGGGTCTGTGTGGAGCTAGCTAGGTGCATCTGTAATTCATGTTACAGATTGATTTTAACCAGGATAATTTTGGCTAGCAAAAAACCAGGCTAAAAACAAAATGTACTCACCAGTGAAAGTGAACAACCAACTCCTAATAAGCTTTTTCAACTGTGCTGGTTAGATTTACACAGTGCGGTGGTTCATTCTAGCCTTATTGACAGTTCGCCATGGTAACGACGTGTCAATCACAAGATAGCCCCGCCCTAAAGTATACTCATGCTTTATGGTCTATTTTCCTCTAAATGGGACCATAATTTACTAAATAAACATCATGCTTTATTAAAGAAGAATTGAAACTAGCGACTGAGACCATAAAGTCATTATGAAAGTGTTTACTGAGGGAATAAATCAGCTGAGAATAGGGTCATTTGGAGACAGTGTAGATGTAGATTAAAGGGACTTCCGCATTCGCCTCAATTTTCAGACCAGTGCAGTGTATGGCTTAACACACTATTTCAGCAGCTACAGTTCTTCACTCCTCAGCTCAGATAGCTGTGTCTCATCTTCTCCCTCCTCATCTTCAGTTGTAATTCTACCTTTTGGGGATTATGAATATCAGCTAGCTGCCTGTCAGTTACTGCTGAAACATCCCATTCTCTCATCACACATATTGAAGCACAACCCAGACGAGATGATGAAACCATGGGCAATGTCTTGTTTACCAAAGCCCCTCAACTGCCTCTCAACATTTTACCCAGTGCGGTCGAGCTGGGAAAAAGCAAAAACGGAGAACATCAAAGACTGGGCTAATTCAAAGTGAGAAATGTGGAAAGTGGGAAATGTTTATGCAATTTCTCAAAATAATTTCTGTATTTTGTTGGGATGGTGTTGTCAATACTAACTGCAGAGCTACCTCTGGCTCTCACATCTCAAGTAATCATGCTCATAGGGCTGTTTAAGTCCAACTGTAAATGGAACAAACTGCACCACTTATCTTAATCTTCAGAAAGGAATCAGGCTCAGAATGAGGCGGCGGTGTTACCATCCTGATCACTGTGCCTTCAACTAGCTCAAGCAAACAAGCAACATATTCTAATAATTATAGAATTATCATGTTAAAGCATGTTTTTATGTAAAAGAAATAAAGGTGGCCTGTTCAACATTAAATCAAATACAACATAAAACCCATTGTGTTCATTTCCACAGTTGACAAACAGCAGGTTGTTTCCAATCAAATCAAATATAGCATCAACTCTTGTCCCTGCAGGATTTGGCAGGCCTTTTCGAGATTGTTGTGGTCTAAAATGTCTGATATTGTGACAGCTTTTCAAAAAATATGTGATGAAAGTTGCAATGTTTTAGGGCAGTTTTTGCAATGAAATTCTGGGAATAAGTGAAAACTGCAAAGGTAGATGGGATATTTTTAACAGTAGAATAATAGTTTAATCATTAAACACTCCCTCCAGGATTTCACGGCCTAACCTTAACCCCAACCCGGCATATTTAAACAGGCTTGACTCTCTAAGCGCTTGGACAGGAATGCAACAACCTGTATGACAGTAATTTGTCTTGCCTGATGTCCTCCATGTGTTTTTGCCACTCACTCTTCCTTTTAAGCTCGACCACAGTACTGCACATTTTGCAAAACAGTTTACCTCCGCACCCCCGCTTTGAAAGAAGATCTTTTTTTTTTGTGTCAGCAAATCTGAGATGTTGGTTTTACACGTCTGCTGTGTCTATTTAATAAGGAAATGAACAGCTTTCTGTAGTGTCCCAGTGATATTGTTACTGAAACATGTTACATGACATGGTTAAGCTCTGTTTGACACTGAGAACATGATTTGCCTTTATCAGTGGCAGTCAGGTTCTCAGGTGAAGGTTTTGTAATCAGCTAATGTCATGTTCTACAGCGTAACGCCTGGTCTTAAAGTAAGCAGGTCTTAACTCAGCATTCTAAGTCCGACCGAATAGTTACGCCAGTTGCACCATCTAGGCTTAAGTCCTCTTCTCGCTAAGAGCGGGCGTAAATCTTGGCCTGTCAGTAGCAGTTGTAAAGTCAAAAGCTAGGCAAGTTTCCATAGTAACAACTTGATAACTCAGCAGTAAAGACATTGCGTGCCTTATACGCAGATTTACAACGAGCTGGCTTTTACACAGGAGAGAGTTATTAGGGACAGAAGCAATCCATTGGACATTTACAATGATGAGGAGCTGATTGAGAACTTTCCATTCTTTCGGAGAGATATATACTGTATGAACTTGCTGAAGAGCTGTCACAAACTTATAGTTTGTGCCAACTGCATTATAGCTGTTAATAGCGCTACGGTTTTATGCAAATGGTGCGTTTCAAAACACTATAGAAGACATGATTAATGTCCAACAATCCACCGCATGTTGGGCCATCAGGTCACCATCACCACCACCACTAGGTCACCTGTTGAGCGATTCATCGGAGTCCTCAAGCGCAGCTAAAATCCTTTCCGCAGTGTCTGTCAGTGTCAGTGTGTGGTGCTGACATAGTGCTGTCACTAGATCACTGAAGACTATATAAATAGGCTGCACCTACATAAACAAACTCCCCAAAAGTGAAATGTTTAGGTTTTACAGTAATCATTAACTAGGGCTATTTTGTCCAGGTAACACTGTCCCTATGGGGAGATGCGGATGCACCCTAAGCGAGTCTGCACTGTAATAGCAGCGCACCACCAAGAGGATCCCTCTCCCTAAGCAACACCATCATCCGGTGCAGGAGGAAGGTGTCGACCCTGTAGACCATGCAGGGCATGAAGATGTCAGTAGACGACTTGTCCGTACACGCATTATTAATGCTTTATAAGTATAAACTACTGCCACTTAATAATTCTGCTGTCTATCTGCTGCCTGTAAACCATAAAAATAATCCACAAAGAAATCCAGTAGGTCTATTTTTTCTATTTTTTTCATTTACATATAACCATCATTGATTCATTGCACATCATTTGCCATTAGGCTTAATTACAGAATTACAAAGGACCACCCATTCTCTTCAGAAAGAGGTAAGACCTGTCTATCTGTTGTTGGAGCAACTGTTTTTATGCCTTTTTTTGTTTTTCAAGTTCCAGCTTTTCCTGCTCGGCCTGTAATTTCTTTGTTTCAGCCTCCACTCTAACAATTTCTTTCTCAATAAGCGTCTGCTGCAGATCATCCAGCCTCCCGCTCCGTTTCACCAATGGTGCGAGCAAGCCAGTAACACCTGGGGAATCCTCTCCAAAGATTTCCACAATTATCGCACTGTACACTGAAGTTTTTGGGGGAGGACCCCCGCTGGTTGGTTGTTTTTTGGGAAGATAAATCTATTTTTGCTTTGCTCAAGAGGTCTTTCCACTTTTTCCTCACATTGCTTTCTGTCCGGCAGCCTGAGTCAGACAAATCGCCTCCATTATCTGTCTCCAGGGTTTTTCCTGACTCCCAAAAAAGTTTTAGCGAGGGCCAAAGGAAAATCACCAGCGCCAAAATGATAAGAAATGAAAAAAAAACCCTCTCTGAATGTTTTAAAGGGGAAATGAAGCATTCAGTCAAGTTTACATGATTTACAAGAAGGATTTCCACTGTAATCAATAATTATATAAGAAACATGAAAAATGTAAACATATAAAAGAAAAAAGAAACACCGTTATATCTTTCGCGGCAAGGGCGCCACCATTGTGCAGTACTATAACGTGACGTCACGGGGTTGGTTGGCTTTAAAGGCTCTGGGCTGAGTTCAGTAAAAAAACAGTGAAAGACAGATAGAGAAAGACAAAGATAAAGAAAGAGACAGTAAAATATAGAAATATTGAAAGATAGAGATAGAGAACGACAGAGATAGTGAACGACAGAGATAGCGGTAGAAAGAGGGAAGTTAGTGGAAGACAGGTAGCTTAGTGTAAGATGGAGACTGAGGAGCCACAGGACAGAAGAAGACCAAAGGGAGGCCACTATTGTATTGCTCCTGGATGTAAAAACGAGTTTTACAGGGTGAAAGACAAAGCAGGCCATTTTCATAAACTGCCGCTGAAACGGAAAACTGTACTGCTGCGCTGGCTAACAGCTCTGAAGAGAGAGAGCCCTCCGATGGGCGCTGACTCCAGGGTTTACAGTGAACATTTTCTGGAGGAGGATTACATTGAGGAGAAGACCTTTGAGTTTAGTAAACTAGTTGTTCGCCGGACCAACAGACTAAAGCCTGAAGTTGCTCCGTCTGTTTTCGATTTCACTGCCTATAATGTGTGCTCTACTGACCGGCCAACATACTCTGACAACAGCGGGACAGAGGCATCAGTGCGCCGTAGGAAAAGAGCGTTAAAACGCGCCAGCCAGGCAGGGAAGAGACAGGTAGGGCATTCAGCGACCCACAGAAGTCAGCATCAAAGATCCCCACGCCAAAATAAAAAAACAATATTCACCAACGTCTATTATAGAAACGTAACTGATCATCATGAGCGTCTGTCAGTCCAAACAGCAGTACCTGTTACCCCTCCCAACCCAACACGTTCCCTAGCCTAAATCTTTCCATAGCAGCATAGGATTTATCTGAGGTATCAGTATAACAGCCAAAATGACTCCGAAATTCAAAATAAACCATTAAAAACACCCGGGCCTTGAAAGCCTTCACCTAAAACTCACGTCCTGATTTGATTCACTAGCCAGAGAAGGTCAACACAGTTGATGCAAACCTTGAAGAAATATTTCTTAACTCCAACTTTCCATAGCAGTCAGGCTTCCACTTCACTCCAGACTCCAAACGTTAGATAATCCTCAAAAAGTTAGCCAAATCCCAAATTGTCTTCCTCACCATCGCCACCGTTTCTTCCTCTTGCAATAAAGTTTTTTACCATGTGGGATAGCTGGTCTATCGCTAAACGTCTAGTGGAAAGAAATATCGCAGCCATCAGGAAGTAACGTTAAAAACAGTAATTTTACTTTAGGAACATTATCTTACATATTTTTTTCCGACCCAAAGTGTTGACCGTCTGAACGTTCATCCAGGACACTGCTGGAGGCCTGACTGTTTTCCTTTTTATTTTTACCACCCCAATTGGCTCGCAACAAAATAAGCCCTTTTTGATTTGCTGATGTCCGCTATTCCAGCTCATAAGCATAATACACTCTGACGATATAAATATGACTATAACATACTCTTTGAAAGTATTATTAAATGTTAATAGTAGTTATTATGCTATAACATTAGTTAAAGTCAGATTACTCATGTAGTAAGTTGCATGATTGTCCATAGATGTTACAATTAACGTTACAGTTTTGTACATTTGATCATCACAAATCTCTCACCAGGGGAGAAATAATGGGCACTAGTGAGAAAAGAATATATATATATATATATATATATATATATATATATATATATATATATTTTTTTTTTTAACATCCCTCAGAAGTGTAACAAACATGTTACTCTTATGTTAATAAAATACCAAATAAAAGTAATTTCACTGATTTAACCAACACTACAGCACATAACTGGTATGGACATTGAACCAAAAATAATTACCCCCAACCACCACTGCAACAAAATGTCTATCCATGGTTAATGAATGAATAACACAATAAGAAAAAGTGTTTCAGTATAAGATTCTTTTATATGCTTTAAACCAATCAGGATGTACGTACAAAGGATTTCATGATAACGCATGATAATCCATCCTGTTTATTGTTCAAATCACCTATGTATTTTGTATGGTATATTATGTATATATGTTCAGTTTCTCTAGCCCACCTGGAATAACTCTTCCTTGGAGCCAGTATTAACACTTGTTAACACTTGTTAATCAGTAATACTTACTGATTGTTTAAACATCCAAGGCTTTCCATCCATGGTCACAGTATACTGAGCCAGTTCACTGACCAGTACCTCAACTACCTAGTTTGACTTACCTGCATTGCTGTTAAATATTCACATTTCTTCTCAAAACTACTAAATAGCATTTAAATGCACATTAAACCACTTGATGAAATATTTCAATAAATCATATTTAATGGCAAACATTGAATGCGACTTAAAATTCATCATATACGTCTTCAAAACCATGATATTCCAGGGAAGGAAAAACAGCCCTGATGGAGCCAACAACACAGGCAGGAATCGGGATCCGGTTCTTCTTCCCCAAATGCCCCCTGGCCCAAAGGGTAAACTGTCGGTATGCAGTCAACCTAAAGAGACTGATGAAAGAAAGAAATGTATTGGTTAGGTTTAGTGTAACTACATGTGTTCATACATTTACTCTCCAGAATTGTTAGCTATTCATGCAGTTCCACATGATTTAGTTAATAAAATAGTTGTTTACATCTGGTTGTGTATCAAGCTTCCAGAATAGGGTGACAGTCAGTTACCAGGGGAGGTCTGCCGATTGTCGTTTTCGCCATAGAATTCTGTTCAATACAGTTTACCTTTGCGTGGGTTTAGCACTGCGGAATAACGTTGGTAGTAATCCAGCACATTAAATTATGTATTATTTTAATCTGCTATTAATTACAAGAGGGTGAATAATTTCTGTCAGATTACAGAACATGGCTGCTGTGTAGTGATGATCTTATTCAAAAGTTATTGACAATACACCTGGCTGAATGCAGGAATATTCCCGACATCAAACTGTCAACACCACGGTGTTTTGACCGCGGTATCCCAATGTTGTTTTCGTAACATGTTGCGCAACGTGATGTAAACAAACTACGCATAAAAAAGCGTTCATCTGCCATCATATTATCATGTCAAACCTCTCATACATGTTTGCATCACACTGGCTCATTAACAAGATTCATGTAAGCTGGTCGAACCAGCGAACAACTAACGTTAGGTACAGTCATCGTTAGCTAACAGCTGTAAGCATGAACTAGCTAACGCTAACTTAGAGTTTAGCTAGTGAAGTTTATTAGTACCAGAAAAAAAGACGACGTCTAACGTTATATGTTAACAAACTACACATGGAAACATTGTTCGCGATGTCTGCCATCATATTCCTGTCTCTTGTCAACACCATGTAACATGTAGTTGTTGTACCGCATATGGTGAACCTTATCGGTCCATTCGGCGGCGGTTGAAGCTAGCTTGACTTACCAGCTGTTGATGGGACGCTCCAGTGTCTCCGCTCTGACATCCTTCAGGGAAAGCATCGCCACCTCCAACACATCTACCTCCCGGCACAGCATGGTAAATCTGCGCGCCATGGTGATGCAGGATTGACCACACAATACATGATCAAGATCAGCCTCTTGACAGCAGATGGACTCCGACACGGTGGGCATCGCAGTACAACAGCCACACTGACACCAGGTAGCGTTGCCAACCCGCTCTTCGCCCCAAACCACCACCGGTTGTTCGACATAGCGACGTACCACTGCTCTGTTTCCACGCCGTATCGGCTCAAATGCATAGGCAATGGGACACACGGACTCAACAGGTCTTTCAAGTTCGTCTTCCTCCATTTCCAATCAAGAGCGTATTCAGTCCGGTCCAGGAACGCTTCACTCTCTTCACTCACCAACGGAACCAACCAACCCCGTTACGTAGGCTGTGACGTCACTCCAAAATGGCGACTCGCTAGCTAGCTAGATAGCTAGAAATTATGAAAATAATTTTGTCATATCTTTGGTTTTAAAAACTTCTTTAAAATTTAATTTTAGGCAAGGTGATTTTTCAGTATATGTAGCTACTATCAGTGCCAAAACATGGATGTTTCATTTCCCCTTTAATGGCTATTAGATTAGACAGCGAAAATCTGAAGTCGGTCAGACTAATTCTCTTGGAGGAGTTCGTAGTACTCTGGAGTGTGTAAATCATCCAAAAATGACGATAAAATTCAAAATAGCCGACTTCCTGTTGGGTTTAGGGCATCGCTCCTTTTTGGTACATCTGGACATGATACATGTGCCACAGAAATATCGTAGGTGAAATGTGCGTGGGGGCTCCTTTGTTGAATGTCACTTCCTGTTGCCAGGAGGTGACGCTATGACTGAGTGAATATTGGCTTGTAGACGTGTTCAGGTGTGAGCATGTAGAGTCAAGTTACAACAACTTGCTATGTCATGACAAAGAGTTTAATTTTGCCGCCACACCTCCGCCACACCATTAACTCCAAACTCACAAGTTTTACAACATGGCTTCATCAGTGTGTTAAGGGTTTTCTGCCAAAATCGCAAAAATGACCATTAAATCCAAAATGGCCGACTTCCTGTTGGGTGTCGGTTACTTTGCAGAAATCAGAATGAAAGAAGGAAACATAATTCCTTCATTTTCAACAGGGCCCTAATAAAGAATGAACATCTCAAAAACTCAAAATCACATCTAGTAACACCTGAAGTTTACAAAGGCATTGTCAGCTCCTCTGGCTTTGCTTATCTTACCAAAAGGTCTTTTTTATTTGTAAATTTGGAGATTGATTGTTGACATTAGGAAAAGTGATCTGAGAAAACAATCTTAGCACAAGGCCCACCTACTGGGCCTTCATCACTAAAGGATCAGGATGAAGGCCATGAGATGTGGCTGAATCTGGTCATTTTCTTTAAGTGGAACTTGTGCTAGGAATTTTTTGTCAAACTAATTTTGTTGAGTTGACTATTGAAATCAAACATTTAGACCTAATAAGCTGTTGCTCATTAAGGTTTAGATGACCTTTCTAGTGCCTCTGTCAGGAGCTAGTTAAAGTGCCTGCTATTCAGAGAAGAGTACAATAACATCAGATTGTACTGTAATGTGAGGAAATGCTCCGTGTTATTTTGGGCCTGATAGAGGCTCAAAATAAACGGTCAGTGGGTTACCCAAACCAAAACTCACCTATACCATGAGAAGTCCTCAGCTGTGTATATGGCTATACACAGCAAGCAGCACAGTTAGTAGTCAGTAGCAGAGTACAGTATAGGGTGCAGTAGAGTTCAGTAATAAGAAGGCACAGTCTAAGGAAAACAGCAGATAACTAGACAAAGCACAATGTTAGTGAATGCATTTCCAGCTTTTAGTGGCTTAGAAATATGAACAGAGTAGTGCAGTTGGTAAATAGTGTTGGTGAACAATATGCAAGCATCATGGAAAGCAATAGAGAAATGTCTGAGCCTGAAGTGTTCCTGAGGGGAGGCATTGGATGATCTACAATGCTGAGATGATTGGCCTGGGACACAGGGAGAAAAGCCAGAACACTACCTCAGCAAGCCCTCAGTGCTGTGCTCTGCCTATTCAAAAGCAATGAATCAGCAGAAAGCAGCCCCCTCTATGTCTGCTGACACACACACACACACACACACACACAGAGCCCAGGGCTGATGAGACAGACAGACTGCATGCTCAGCTGTCTGTGTTGGGGCTTTATGTACTACAGCAGTGAAACCAAATACAATGGATAGAGCTGCCTGCAGTCATTGTGAGAGACTGCTTTATAACTATGTATATCTACTTCTTTAATATCTATATCTGAATATATGTGTACTATATGTATATAGTATAGATCCAAGGTACAACAACCCTGCAGTGAAAAGCTAAAAACAATTAAGGCTAACCTTAGCTATTTTAAGATGATAAGAAAGTGCTTGGCATTTGGCTGTGTTTTACTACCAGGCAACCAGTCTAACTGAACCATAGCGTTTTTACAGTCAGGCTTTGAAAATCTTGGACAAAAGCAATTAAGGTATCATCATTGCCTCATTTACAAGATTTTAAGCTCTGCAAAGTTCATAGATTTTCTTTGTGTAAAGTTTGAATGTTTAAATTGGCTTGGTCCTCAGTCTTTCTGCAGATATATCAAGATATTTCAGAACTACAGCAGATCCACCACAGCAGCTTCAAGTGGCAATTGTAAAGTTCCATTATGCAGAACATCTTTTGCTCAACTTTTTCTGTGACAGGAGCTAATAACTCACTACCTAATCACTTTAAATTTACTGCTATCTTCACCACTTTTAATAAAGCTACCAAATCCTGGGAAATTTAGCAATAAACCTGTACTCATGTCTAGTTCTAAAATGTGTGCTCTCTTTTAAGCCCATTTAATTTTCATGAAAGCAATTCTAGGGACGAGTGTTGCAAATTAGCTCTTTAACACTGTGATACTTGCACTGGATAGCTGATATCAGTTTGTGTATACTGTATCTGTCCCTATCACATCTACCGTAAATAAATACCTTCTTGTATTCTGCTGTTGAAATTTGTGAGACTCTGTCAGAGAGGTGTCGAGGTGCTTTTCCAAAACCTTACCAGTGTGTGTGTGTGCATGAGCCCCGGCTCAAAGAATTTCATTACAGTTTGGCGATTATGAGATATCATAGAGTCACATACGACTCAGACAAACAGGAAGTCCTGACACTGAAAGACTGGAACCAGAGAAGGTTTTCAATTTACTTTTATCTTTCATGATCATTGCCTATTAATTTTCTGTTTCTGCACAACTAATGGAATGTCTCCTCTCTACAGTATAGTGTAGTATTCAGTGTTAGGGTTGAACGATTTTGAAGAATATCTAATTGCAATTATTTTGAATCTCTATGCTGATACTGGAGGGAACGATCATTTTTACATCATTATTCTCATGTTCAATCTAAAACATATTCAAATTATTATGGTGTGATTTGGTCTATGCCAAACAAAGACATTTTCTTAAGTCAGTAGAATATGATGTAGGACGCCTTTACAGCACGACAATATTTAAAAGATTTTGACTCACATATTGCCTTTAATAAATATTGCACCTCCTGTGATTTGAAAGTTGAAGTAGGGATTTTGATAAGATTTTGATTAGTTCTTCACTCCTACTTAGTATTCATTCAGTAGTAGAGGTGGACATGATTCAGTTTTTGTTACCTTTACACCTGTATCTTACTGCAGTGCATGGCATTACTGGCTCATTCAAAAAGACATTGGTGTTGTGGTACTGCAGGGTACAGAATGTATTTATTTATTTAGTTATTTGCTGAAGCTACATAAACTTAAAAAAACTAACAAATTTAAATACATCACAAATTTGCCAGGTCTCCATCGAAGGGGCCTTCTGAGGGGCCTTCTGTATTTCACCATTTTAACCAAATGCACTCTTGCTTTTGGTGTTTTGCTTATAGCTTATGGTGTTTTGCTTATTATTGTTGATTGGTAAGGGTTTGTCAGTAGTTTGGATTTGGTAGCATCTGTAAATGATGCCACAGTGGCTCGCAGGGGATTGTGGTTAATTCTGAGTGTGATGGACACAGACTGCAATCTTCCTCACTGATGGATATTTGCAGACTCTTTACTTTCATACAAATTCACAGTGCTTCTGAATAGCGACAGTTACATTGTGTTTTGCATTTGTCATATTTTTTCCCCTCTCAAATCGAAATTTAAACTACTGCAAAAATACTACTGTGCTACCATGTTGCACCCAATTCTACTCAGATATCAATGCCATTTGCCTGTAAAGAAAAAACACTGATAAACCACCAGATTTTGGCTTGTCTTTAGACATGGCAGTCCAACTTAGGACTTAAAAAAATTCCTACAGTGTCATAACTTCTTCAGAAATTGGACACAATGATAGGTGGCCTTTGCATTCCGTGTAGCTAACTGACATGGTGTTCTTTCTTTCACTCTTCTATGCAGGGTGCTAGAGTGAGTGATGTCGGCAGGTGAGGAGCGGGATGGTGAGGCGGCAGCGCCCATGTACGTGTATGAATCCAAGGTCCACTGTGCCAATGTGCTGTTGAGCTTGGAGGAGCAGCGGCGTCAGGGCATCCTGTGCGACGTGACCGTGCTGGTGGAGGGTAGGGAGGTGCGTGCGCACAGGGCCATTCTCGCTGCAAGTAGCCGATACTTCCTGCAGGCCCTGCTGGGGCACAGCAGGTCACCCGGCCAAGTGGAGCCCATCATTAACCTACCAAACAAGGTAAAAGGACACACCGAGAAAAAGGAAAAGGACAAGAACACTCAAGGTGGTCTTTGGGCTTTTTCAAAAGAAATGTTTCAGACAAAAGTTCTAAAACACGGGGAAATAATCAGGATTAAGTCTTCAGGGTTAGCAGTTCGAGCTGGGAAACTACACATTTTTAACAGAAAGCCTGTGTTACAGACCTTTGAAAGATGCGGACATTCCTCAGGGGACACCCACATCTTTCCCGCATCTACACCATGGAGACGTGAGAGAATAAATAAACAGCTTTTCCACATAATCACCCTTCTTACCCGGCCCTCATTTAAAGGCAGTAAAAAGTTGGAGACTTTTTACGGGAAATGGTTGGAGATGGCAGACAGAGCTAACATTACAGGGTTTATCAGAGAAATCATTGTGACTGCGTTAGAAGAATCCCTGTTTTGGTGCGCTCATAAGTAACGGGTCAGGTCTAACTGATCGTTGCCCATTGAATTCTTTATTCCCAGAGACAGAAGAAAATATTTAGTATTTCACAAAGACACAGCTGGTGATGTGGACTGTAGGGATATATAATAGGCCTAACAAAGGGCTTGTTCAGAAAGCTAGTTTAACGGAGTGTCGGATCCTTCACTCATGTCAGTATTTCGTTATCTTGGTGAGGTCTAATAACAGCAAATGTTAGGGATAATCTTTGTTTATGTGATGTTTTTCTGAAAAGAAGAGAAATCGGCTGATATATCGGCACGTTGAAATCGGAATCAGTCTTAAAAATCCTGTATTGGTGGGGCTCTCAACTCTCGAGTCAAATGAGTGTGATCTATTGTGTGACAAGTAAACTTTTTTTAGCATCTGAGTTTGACAAGGAAATGAAGGGCAATGTTAATGTTTAATTTAGCTTTACAATGCAAATGCAATGTTCACACAGGTAATGTTAACTTTGCCATACCTTGCAAACTACTACAAATCAGGTGTTCACAAGTATGCAGATCAACAACACCAGTTATAAGGGATACATTTATACTCAAATCAGTACTGGTGACCATGGCATGTCCATTTTTTGTCAATTATTTCTATTAATAGATGCATTCAGTAGGGCGGAGAGCTATACGAGTCATGACGCTGTAAGTGATGGTTATATAAAAATAAGTTAAATATAGCTGCAAGCAGCAATGATCGGGACCCAAGCAAGTTGTAAAAAATGCAACATTTGACATTTTCAGAGGAGATGAACATACGCCAAGGATTTAAGAGATTAAAGTGATGGAAGATTTTAGTCTTTATAATTGCGAAAACATAAACTTAATTTTTACAGGATCACCTCATATGTGCCTGACTACTGGGTGAAATATTCAACCCACCTGCAACAATTTGTGTTTTCAACTATAAAATACTTTTTAGCTCTTTTTAGCAGAGAAAAATAAGAAGAAAGTGCTAGGGATCCAAATAAAGTAAAAAATTTGACTCATTATGATCTGAAAACCCCCAATGTCAGCAAGTCTGACTTAGTCACCCTGGAATTAGATTCAGATCAGGAATCAGATCTCTGGAGTAAGTGCCTTACTGACAGAGTTATTGGTGAGAGGCTGTTTTGACACACCTTCTCACAAGTTGAAGTAGTGACATCAAATGTTCCAGACCCGGAAAATTTTGTCCGTTAAAACATAAACTTCTGAAAGCAAATACTGAATACCACTGCAGACTCACCGATTGACTGATCTGAAAACCCTTTGATACTCTTGATATCGGCCATCTAGAAAGTGTCTGTGTCAATTTTGGCAGTGTTTGAAGAAAGACTTGTGGCAATACAGATGTTAATTAAGTTAGCATATTCTGAAAAATATAGAGTGACTGTCTTCTGAATTGACCATAGGTTTCAGTGGGGCAAATGTTAGTGGATGTGCTGAAAAAATTTCAGCTCTCCAGGACTTACAGGTGATTTTCTTAGTTTTTTAGGAGTTTGGAATGAGAAATGTTTAGAAATTTACATTTGTGGTAAAAATTTTGAAAAAAACTGATTGATGTATCAAAATTCTTTCGCTAACTTTTGTTTAGCGACGTCCATAGATGATCCTGTCAAAATTTCAGGTCGATTGGCGAAACCGTCTGGAACGAGTTCGCAAAAATAGGTTTTAGAGAAAAGTAATAAAAAGTTGCATCATTTGACATTGTTAGAGCAGAAGACCACTGGAGCAAAGATGCAGATGAATCCAGAGATTCAACTGATGAAAGATGTTTGACTCTAATTAAAGCAGTTTTCGAGATAATTCCAAAAAAGGTAAAGTGAGCCAATCGTGTGTCAATCATGATCTGTTACAATTTATTTACCCTCATTTAATTAATTTCATCAGTGCTGTGCCTGCCAGATCTCTCCTTCTCTGTGGCTGCCTGCAGCTCCACTTCCCCTGTTCTTGCAACTCTTACTTCCATTATCTTCATCTACACTAGACAACAAAAAGGGGCACAGTGACACAGTGTCCAGGATATCCTGGAGAGCAGAACAGTGCATATCTTTGGGCAACACCAAAAAACGTAAAGCAATAGAGTTTCAGTAGGCTATTTAATCTTTTATTAGCGTATAACTAATCAAAACTCAGGTTATGTCTAAGTTTTGGGACAAAAGAGAGGAGTGCTGAACTGCTGAAAATACGGGGCTGTCCCAAATTTTTCAGGACGTCTGGTCATCCTGTAGGTCCCTTGTTAGTTTCTGCTGCTTCCATTGACCACCAGGGCTGATAAGGGAACAGTTCCTGACAGTACAAGTGGCGTATTATACCACAGATCTGTCATATTGATTAATATGTGTGACTCTACCTTTACAGTAATCACTCGCACAGGCCTCCACCACTTCAAACACCATTCCAAGACTCTAAGCATAGCTTTATTTTCCACATCCTTCCTGCTGTCCATTCACTCACCCTCTCATACGTTAGTGGAACTGATTGTGGCTCAGGGCTAAACAAATCTGGTGAGGAATTGAGAATTTTCAGGACTAAGGACACTGCTATATTATTGTTATACAGTATGGAAAACACTCACCATTGGTCTTGTTTGGTTGTTGTAACATGGCAGTAAACAATACTGAATTACAAACTGAAACCACCTCACATGTTGTTTAGTCGTCCTTCTCATGTGCACCTGATAAAACTGATCCACTTTAATATGAATCAATAAAGATGTCTTCACCGGCTGTGTAACAAGTCATTCTCCACTCCCATTTTATGTAAGTAGCTTCAGCCTGAAGCTTATTTTTGCTTCAATTTTATTTCCTCCCAAATAATCACATAGCTAGAAGTTTAAGAAGCTAGGTGATGTAGGGACTACTCCCAGGGCTAATTGGCAAACAACTGTACCTGGCAAGCTAATTGCTAAGCCAGCCGGCTTAGCGGTTCTACTAAGCATGCTAGTGCTACTCAGTCACAACAGCACTGGGTTGCCCCAATTATGTGTAAGTTCAAACTTAGCCTATTTTGAACGTAATTTCTAACTTAAGTCGGAGTTTACGTTTTAAGGGTTGCACCAGCTGAAATACGTCCAACGTAGACATAAGTTACAACTTAAATCTTAGACCTAGCCCTTAATAGGTGTAAAGTCCTCCATAAAATAGTCAACCGGTTGTCATGGCGCATCATTTTGAAAGATGGGGTGACTGGGATCAGGAGAAGCAAATTATACTGGGCTCTTCTGCGTAACCGAGCACACACAGCCTGGATGACAGCTCATTTCGGTAACATCAAGCTACAAATTGACTCCTCAACCATCACTCAAACCAAGGTGGTGAGAAACTTGGGTGTCTTGATTGATGATCAGCTGTCATTTTCAGACCATGTCGCTGCTGTCTCTAAGTCATGCCGCTTTGCTCTATACAACATAAGGAAAATCAGGCCCTACCTCACTCAGTATGCCACCCAGCTTCTGGTACAGGCCATGGTTATCTCTCGACTCGACTATTGCAACGCGCTCCTAGCAGGTCTTCCAGCTTGTGCGGTGAAACCCTTACAAATGGTTCAGAACGCAGCAGCTGCCTGGTCTTTGATCAGCCCAAAAGGACTCATGTCACTCCATTACTCAGTGACCTTCACTGGCTTCCCGTGGCCTCCAGAATCAAATTCAAGTCACTAATGCTTGCATACAGAGTGACCACTGGGTCTGCACCCATCTACCTAAACTCCATTATACAAACCCTACGCTCCTTCTCGCCTCTCACGCTCCTCCAACGAACGGCCTGGCTCTGCCAGCCCTTCACACAAAGCGATCCCAGTCCCGGTTGTTCGCGATCGGTGACACCACGATGGTGGAACGAGCTACCACACGCCATCAGAGCAGGGCGCCCTCTCTAACTTCAAGAAGCTCTTGAAAACTCATCTCTTCCGAGAACACTTCCTCTTATAACACCTCTAACTAACTAACCTCTAACATGCACTTCCTGTGCCCTTCTTCTTCTATCCCTATAATTATCTTGTATTGACTGCACTTTTTGTTCTGATTGCACTTTCTGTTAACTCTTACTTCCTTCCCTAGGTATTTACCCATTGATGTGATATGTACTATGAGCTCTTACTAGGATTTATTGCTGCTCTTACTAGTATGTATTGTCAGTTGTTAGATCTGTATTTGATGCTCTGTTGATACTTGTAAGTTGTTCCTCAAATGTAAGTCGCTTTGGATAAAAGCGTCTGCCAAATGAGTAAATGTAAATGTAATGTAATAAGCAAAATGCAGATCACAGACTGGTTAAGTTATGATGGTATGAATTGAAAATGTAGCGAAATTAAGAGTAGATTTCTAGCCCAAATAAAATATTGGATCAAAGAGTAAAAATATAAATAATAAAGGAACGTGAAAAGGTAATGACTTATATTTATTTATTTTACAAATTTGCGTTACTTGTAACAAGTTACCACCCAACCTACTGCAGGCACCCTCACTGCTGTCTTCAGGTAGGCTTCAGGTAGGCTCGAGGCACATCGCCTCGATGTATTGTTACATTTTTGAGGAGGTGCACATCAGGCTACAGTAGGCTCTGCGGCTACGCATATATAATATGCACAGAACCCGTCCAAAGATGCCATCTAGACCAGCCACTTTCCTGGTGTTGATCCGCTTCATTGCCCTCCATTTCCAATTTTCCCCTGTTCTTGAGTTAATGCAAACTCAAAACGTCCTCCATTTGGTGTTGATAAATTCATTGTCAATTTTCTCAGCACTAATTCCATCAGTACACCAAAGCAAAGATGAAAACAATTAAGTGGGGTTTGAAAACATTATTTCTTTTAAAAAAGAGGCACCAGAGCAGAAGAGTGGTGAGTATCAAATGAGCCATATTTGAACTGGGAGAACAGGTGTTGTGGAAAAGTACATTATACTAAATTTAACCAGTGTTTTCTCCAGCCTGTATTAGCAACAGAAAAAAGACAATGAAATACGGTCCTTACACCAGGCATGCCATGGAATTGATTTTCCCACATAAGCTGGAAGCTTCTAAGTAGACAGATGTCTGGAAATGCTTACAAGTTGTGATACAATAAACAATAAAATGCAATGGTAGAGTATGACCAGCACAACTTTTTGACTTTTTGCATGCCAAATATTGTCATTGCTCATGCCTTCACGTTGACTCAACAAAATAGGAATTTTCTTGGTGTAACATTTACTCTCTTTCATGTGGCCTCTTCAAGACACTTATAGTTAAACCATTCTTTCATCTCAGACTTATTGAAATTTCTTCTCCACTCTTCTCGACAGGTGACAGCTAAGGGTTTTGCTCCACTGCTCCAGTTTGCCTACACAGCCAAGCTTGTTTTAAGTCAGGAAAACATCCATGAGGTCATCCTGTGTGCTGACTTCCTGGGTGTTCACAATTTGGAAGACTCTTGCTTCAGATTCCTTCAAGCTCAGCTACAGAATGACAGCCAAACTGCCAGTAACGGCAAGGACTATGATGACATCACTGTCGAAGATACAGTCTTTTCTGAGGAAATATCCTTGGATGATTCAGCAGAGACCAGGCAACAAAGCACTGCATCACACATTGCTGACCTTTCTCAATGTCCTAAATACAGGAAATATCAGTACCAGAACTTTGACAACAAGCACAATGGAGAAAACCATCATGGCAGTGATGATGTCATTTTGGCCAACCGTACAGTCAGTCCTATGAGCTCACAGCTTGCAGACAGCAGTACTGCTCCACAAACTCTTCTTATACCCTCCAGGATCAAACAGGAACCATTTATTTTTGAGGAAGAAGGAGATGAAAGAAGTGGTTGCAACCCAGAACTGTGTACTGAGGAAGTACTGGAGATGGAGCTAGAGTTAGAAGGGGTTCCAGTAGCAACTGAACACTCTCTAAGCCAAGGTTCACCCTCTTCCTGCCTGCGCTCCTACCTTCAGAGAGGTGGCCTAGATCTCAGTAGCGTGCCCAGCACCACCATCCAGCAGCTACTCACCAACAGACTGTCCCTCAACCACTACAGGGAACTGATCAAAGACAGGCAGAGTTATAAGAGGGAATCTCTGGGTCAAGTGAACACTAAGACCGGCACTGCAGATGTAATACCAGCAGCCCTGACTGGCATTGGCAAGAACATGGAAAGACCAGTGTCCAAAGCCTCCTCCTCTAAACATGAGGGGGAACTAGACAGACGCAGTGTAATTTTCTCTTCAGCAGCTGGCGAGCAACAAATTTTGGCCCATTCTTACATGGATGAGAAATTCAAAGAAGCTCCTTTTTCTGGTCAGTCATACCTCACCACCAGCTGCCCTGTTCCCATCAAGGCATCAGCCCACTCCCCTCCTCCTTCTGAGCCCCCAACCCAGACTTCTAGCTCCCGTTCCTCATTCTCTTACCCAGAGGACACAGGCAGTGGTAGCTCACCTTCCAGCTTTCCCCAGTTTGACTTATCCTCATCCCCGCACTCAGGTTCCACCTCTGGACTGTCTCATTGCCTTGCTGGGGTTGTGGAGCAGAGGAATTCCCACAGCGGAGACGCAGTCTTCTCTCAGGGTTGCACCATGATCAAAAGTGAACGGGCATTTGGTGCCAGTGGTGGCAACTCCAGCGACGAATCAGGCTCTTTCTCGGAGGGAGACAGTGAAAGTGGCATCTCCAGAGTCTCTGGCCCTGAGGTTAGTATGGTAAGTCATTACACTGTCTTGTCCTTGTCTGTGTTATGGTGGTTGTTATGATGTTGTATGATGGTAAATTCAGTTACTTCTAAGACAAACCTAGTCTGAACCATGACATTGGTTTCAGACCTGTAATAAAGGACAAGTGAATTTCCCTTCTTTTCCCAAGATTGATTTAGTTGTTTGAAGATATCATCATAAGTGACCAGACTTTTTAGACCAAAATGCACCTATATGTGCAAAAAATAAATAAATAAATAATGTCCAAGCTGGGCCAACATGGCTTCTATCAAGGCTGTCGTAACTCTCTCCTGAGCGATCACTGCACCCAGCATTGCGTCTGGTCGGTTAATAGTCTATGGTATGCTGCTCTTTAATCCAAAAACCCTGTTTTCCTTTTCCAATGACCAATTTTCTGTCTTATGTAACACATGTTTCAGCAATAAAGCCAGAAAAAACAAGTGTCAAATAAAAGTGTAGCAATGTTTGAAGGAGCTACCTGCTGCTGCTCTTACAAGTGCTGCCGGTTGCCATAACAAACTAATCCACACTTGTCTAAAGTAAGCTAACATAAAATTAAAAACAGAAACTACTAGTGGGTATTTAGTATGAATTTTTACAATACAGATTTGTCAAAATGTAAACATTATGGGCAAAAAACAGAGCTCAGTTTAACCCACAGTTAACTTACTGACTTCATGGCAACATTATAAGCTGCGTACCCAAAGCAATGATGGGAACCCTGCTAGCAAAACACATGCTAAACTAAGATGGTGAACATGATAAACACTGCTAAACGTCAGCATGTTAGCATTGTCATTATGAGCTCTCTACAGCCACACAGAGTCGCTAGGGTGACTGTAGACTCTTCATCTTATTTGAGAGTACTAAGGCTAAAAATGTGCCATTGACATGGTTCTCCTCTTTCTGTTCATATACACATATTTGTGGCGTGTTAAAAGCCTGTAGACATACATGTACATTTGACTTAACAAAAGTTCTGCACTTAATAACCTGTATAAGTACCACTCGTGCAATTTGATGACACTTCCAAAGCAGCCCAATTTATTCTTAGCATAACAATATTTTCAGTAAAATTATTAATTCAGTTTTATTTATGCAGCACCAGTTTATAAGTTCTCGTTGCATAAAAAACTCCTCTTTAGCAGGCAAAAACCTCAAGCACAAGCTAGACTCACGGTGGGCTGCCAACTGCCTTGACTGGTTGGGGGTAGCAATAGTAATGATGATAATAAAAATATCAACACAAATAATTATAATAATAATGATAGCAATATTAGTGACAATAATAGCTGGACTAATAACAATAATTGTAGCAGTGGTTGTCAAACATGAACATGGAGACAACCACAGACCCAGACCCCACAGCTCTGTAGCCAGAAACACCTGCACGAAGTGACAGAAGGAGAGAGGAGAGGGACGAGAAAGCACAAGACTACGGGAGAGGGGAAAAATCGAGTTAGTAAATGGGATAAAATGCATACAGATGGAGAGGCAGAGGAAAAGAGGGGAGCTCTGTGCATCATGGGAATCTCCCGGCAGTCTAGGCCTATAGCAGCATAACTAAGGGGTGGTTCATATATGGCATGCCTAGCTAAGACATGTACTGATGTTGCCATGAGCCTGTCAATAAACACTGTGAAAACTGAGCAAAACAGTTATTTAATTTAAAAAAATCATGATTTTAATATCATATTATCATTATATAAGATCTGATTAGTGATTATGTGTACTTACACATTTACTATGCATGTTGATTTAGAAAGAATTTTGTCATTCTTACATTCACATTTTTTTCTCTGCTCTGCTTACAAATGGCATTGTTTTTAATTCACCAGTATATTATGTTAACAAAGTATCAGCCTACTCTAAGCAATAGCTATTCTCTTATTAACCTAAACTTGTGTGTTAGTAGCATCCATTAATGATTTTTTCAAGCACTTCTTTGTGTGATTTACAGCTGAGACGATCTGTGACTATTCTTAGACAGTTTTTCTCTCAGGAGAAATGACGCAAACACTTCCAACACATACATGGTGTTAAAAGAGCTGTATGGTTGCCATGGTAATGCCTAAGAACACGCAATATCTGATGAGATGTGAAATGACTTTCATACTGGAGCACTCTTTCTTTCTCTCTCACTCACACACACACACACACATGCACATACAGGATATTAGCTTTATTAGATTGGAGGGTTGTGTCCTTTGGCCTGTTTATGAATCAGTGACGATGTGTTGCAGTTATTCTGAAGAGACATACTGGAAAAGAGACTTTGACTAATTTTAACTAATGCTATCCAGAAATTGTATTTGTGTCGCAGAAGAGGCAGTTATCTTATTTAATTGAATTTGGAAACATATTTGTTTCAAATATCAGCATACATTAGGCAACTAAGCAGAAAATTATTTTTAGTGTCTGGTGAATGTGAGTCACAGCAGCGTGGCTCTCTGTCGATTGGTCCACCCCCCTTGGTGCAGACTGAAATATATCAAAAATTAATAGATTTATTTCCATGAAATTTTAGACATAAATTTGTATTCTCCAGATGATCAATTCTGATTTGTCTTCCCCTGCCTTTTTTTCTTGTAATTTTAATGTGTTGAATTAGGGTGACCATACATCCTCTTTTTACTGGATATGTCCTCTTTTTGGGACTTAAAACGTGCGTCCTGCTGGGATTTTTGAATTGCCCAAAATATCTGGGACTTGGCATTTGCTTTCTATAGTCGCCATTTATTGTGTGGGTGTTTGCATTGCTTTAGGTCCCACCTTCTCGTACACCACCATTGGTCAGTCATGTACACGCTCTTCATGCAAACATTGTTCAAACTGCATCTCAGTCATTACCCTTAGCATCACAGTAACAGCCAAGAGACAGAGCAGCAGCTTGCTTGTCAACAGTGGCACATCGTGCCTGAACCGAGTAAAAAATGCCAGCAACACAAACAGATCCATCCATCCATTTATCGCCAACCGCTTATCCTGCATATGCATACAGGGTCGCAGGGGGGCTGGAGCCTATCCCATCTGACATTGGGCAAAAGGCGGGGTACACCCTGGACAGGTCGCCAGTCCATCACAGGGCCACATGAATTACATAAAAAATACCTATGTTTTCATCTCGGCCATCCGTATGAAGCAGAATACAGGACTTGCAAATCTGGAACACACGAGTCAGTGTCACATAAAGGCCTGAATCTCTGCTTTTTGTAAGTATTCTAATACACAGTTTGCTGTTTATTAGGTCAGCAAAAGGTAATGCGGTGGAATATAGCAGTCCTTCACTGAACATGTTATGAAGGTGGGTATACTGTTGTATTATGCTGCTTTAGTTTTAGCGAGATGTACCTAATAAACAGAAAACTGGAGTGTATTTAAAAGCAACAGTGGTGCCACTATTAATCTGAACACTTGAACAAAAGCAGAAAACATTTTACCTTTGGAAATGTATCTCACTTGAGCACACTGGGGAAAATGTGTAGTTTTGTAGAGTGGAATTTAATTTTAATGGTGTTGTATTTACTTTTGTTTATATTTTTTATATCTATATAATAAAATGTTTTAAAAATAATATATAATAATTAAATAATATCTATAATTTCTCCTTGATACATCACTCCTGTATATGTGTGTCTGTGCATGTGTGTGTGGTCTGTCCCACTTCTTTGTCCTGACCCAGTTGTCTCACCCATAGAGCAGACACACACTCACCCTGGGGTGCCCTGTAGGCAGGTGGAAGGTGTCCTGTCCATGTTCCCTCCACCATCTGCTACTCCTGACCCCAGATCTTCCCTCTTCAATTAGGCCAGCTCACCAAGACCCCCCGTCCACCTCCCCCACCCCACTTTGCATTCCTCCATTTTGTTTTGTTTTTCTTGTTATTCAAATATTATTTAAGTACTAGGAAGTATTTATAAGATTAGTATTTAAGGATGCAGTTCTTGAATATTTCTTAATCAAGCCTTGTACTACTAATCTTGTTACCAACCACCTCTATTAACCCTGGCTTTTCTGTCAGTGCACTTGAAAGATGTGGGGTTTGTAACAAACAACCAATCACTTGCAAGTGACCAAAGACCATAATTTTGGTGTTATATAAGCCTAGAAAGACAAATGAAATGAATGTAAATGAATTTATTACTGACACTACTAAAACCTAACTTAAACCTAAAAGCATGGGATGATGGTTGTAGTGCATACTATATTTCAAACAAAATAGATTGACACATAAATCAAAGACTGAGTTTATTAAGATCCCACTCTGTGCTGTATTCCTTTGTCAGTATAATGTGGGTGTAATATTTCTTCCATACTAGGATTGTGTAGAAAAGGTGGCCCAGATTGTCTTTCCAGTTAGTTATCCAGATGTGAAAATCTAAATAAAAACTACTGTTTGCCTGTTTCTAATGCAAGTGTAGACAGCTCAATTTGTACCTGAGCTATCTTCCTGAGACCAAAAAGCCAGGGTCAGACCAACGGTTAGACCCGGGGCCGGATATAGGCATGGGCAAGGAGGGGCAATGCCCCCCCAAATGCCGTGACTGCCCCCCCAAACGTGATGGCATGCAAAGATCCCAAATTTAAAAAATATTTCAAGAAAAATGGTCAGAGTGAGCGCTCTCTGCTCTCTATCCCTCATTCAAAGTAGCTACTGATTGGAAGATGCATAGGGAGGGCGTGGCCAGTCGCTTCACCGGCTTGTGGTGAACCTGCTGAGCAGTGTTGCCAACTTATTTTTAGCGACTTTTCAGACCGCTTTAGCGACATTTTTTTCAAAAAGCGACTAGCTGACAAATCTAGCTGACTTTTGGACAAACCTTAGCAACTTTCAAAATTCCAAATATCGCCAGTACTGCAAGTGTGAGGTCTTACTTCCTCGCTGCGTCTGTTCAGTCAGTGAGCGGCTGAGAGGAGCAGCACACTCCGTTGACTGCACGCCAGCGAACATAGACATGAATGAGCTGCGCATGTTCACGCTGTGTTAGCAGGAACCAATCAGTGATCACATAGCAGCTGTCTTCTCCTTTGTTTTAATCTTTTTACAGTCTATGGTTTTAATTAGAAACATTTAATTTGGCCGTTTTTTCTTGGCATGCGTACAGCGCGCTTATATTCACTAGTGCTGAGCTTCACGTTTCAGTCAGTCCTCTGCAGTGACTGACTGAAACATGAAGCTCAGCTTCACAGACATGTGAAGAAGACATGGACAGACAGACAGACAAGACAGACAGACAGGAAGACAAACAGACAGACAGACAGACAGATAAAATAAATAAATAAATAAAAAAAGATAAATGCAGCCTCAACAGGGTACAAGCCAGTGCTGTGTACAGAGCTAAATAAATGAAAACAAAACAAAAAACAAAAAAGAAATAAAAAAGATTGAAATAAAAAACCAAAGGACAGAAAAACAGACAGACAGTCAGATAAAAAAAAAAAAAAGATAAATGCAGCCTCAACAGGGCACAAGCCAGTGTCCTATTTGTGCCGGTCCCAAGCCCGGGTAAATGCAGAGGGTAGTGTCAGGAAGGGCATCCAACCTATAAGACAAATCAAATGGATCAAAGGAGCTGATAGATTAGAGCTGGGCGATGTAGGATTTTTTCATTTCACAATATATTTTTTCATTTCTGGCCATATCGATATATATCACAATATAAATCAAATCACTATATTTGTCAAATTTAAATGTTCCGTTAAATGACTTGCCCCCCCGATATTCTACCTGCACCCCCTAGTGGGGCTGGCTGAATCCGGCCCTGGTTAGACCCACAGTTATCCTGCTAACTACTCCTTCTTGATTAGACAGGCAGCTAATTTACTTCTACAACACTATACAGTACTGTTAATAATATGAAAAATCATGTTATTAATTAATACATATAATAATTTGTGCCAGCTACGTTGATAGAGAAAGCTGTGCTGGACATCATAAAGACTGGAAGCAGATAAACAGAAACAAAATAAAAAATGTTCAATAGTGACCTTTAGAGCTGTTGGTAGGAGTACTTTTAAACTTTGGACAGAGACAGGCTAGTGTCTTTTTGCTAAGCTAGGCTAACCACATTTACATGGAACATGTAAAATCTGGGCGGGATTAGTGAAAACTCTGAGCATGTTGAACCTGAGATGAGGGAAACACTGGGCTCCCCTTCGAGGGAACTCGAACTTTTGGGGAACCAGGGTTACATACGTAACCCGAGACGTTTTCTGTGTCAGAGACTGAGATCAGAAAAACTACCCTAAACCCTTAGATCTGTAACTAATGCTGTGAACCTAACCTCCCCTCCACTCGTGCAGAGCCTAAATCAAGACTTCCTTAGTCATATTATCGATATCATAGCACATAAGCAGCTGAAACAAATAAATATAGCCTATTTTAAAGGGTTTTTTAATAGTCTTATTGTGTTTATACAGCATTCCATTAAATAGGCTACGGTAGGTCTATGAAATGACCACTTTTTTAAATGTAAAATAGATGTCTAAAAGTCAGTTTGAACTAAGACACATTTTTCACTGCAGAAAAATGATTACTGGGTCAGACTGTGGCTTTACAATCACAAGTCCATGAGTGTTACACAAACTGCAAACTAGCTGATCGTCCTGGCATACACGTTTCCCAGTGCCCACGACACTGGCCGCATACAATGAGTAACTGTGTCTTATGTGTCCATATTTTCATCTTCAGTTTTTGCCACCTGCATTTTGTCCTGTCAGGATACAGCTGAATAAATATAGCCTAAATCAAATGTAATATAGGAGAATTCTAGCACTTTATAAACTTTATACTTTTTATCTGGTAAATGATAAATGAACGGACTATGCTGTATAAAATGTAATGTTAACGTATTGATCCTTCTTCCACTCCTGCATTTTAACATAAATAGCCTATCATAGCATACATTCATATTTCTATAGCGTCACTGGATTAAAATGGAGGCTCTGCCATTATTTACCCGTTGCCATGGTAAATCGCAGAATCGATGCTCCATTGATGATGGCTTTTTTCATCTCCACGCACGCGATTCCATCAGGTTCAACATACTCACAGTTGACTGAACTTATTCTGATCAGCTGTTGAAACTGAAAAGTCAAGTAGTTTCCCATCTCAGGCTCTGTCAACTAAGAGCTCAGCACAACGCTCAGAGTTTGTTACGCCTGCTTTCTGAAACAGGGCCCTGGTTATTCATCCATCCGTCCGTCCGTCCATCCATCCATCCATCGTCAACCGCTTTTCCTGCGTACAGGGTCGCGTGGGGCTGGAGCCAATCCCAGCTGACATTGGCCGAAAAGCGGGGTACACCTTGGACAGGTCGCCAGTCCATCGCAGGGCCCTGGTTATTCATTTCTTTGTACATATGATCACAACAGTATCCAGGTTTGTCATCATCAACAAAGTTGATGAATGTTCAGAAACCAAGATAATGCCACAGTATCCTGGTTTCTATTGAAGGTTCTATTGAAGGTTTATTTGAACGAAGATATAGATACAAATAACTGGGATACGAGCCACATAAGTACATGCACTCAGTGATTATGGTCCATGTACTCATATATTGATGTCAGAACTGAAATGCAGTTCCATCATGTGGCCCTAATTCTCTTCTGTAGGTTTGGATGCACTGTAGAATGAGACTGAACTGGATATTTAACAGTTTAACAGTTAATTTACATTCAGCACAATTATTCCTTTGAGTTTATGAAATTACAAATGTTGATGTGAACATGTTATTTTTTGAAACACCAGAGCAGTGAGTGTCTCAAAGGATACATATAATGATAAAAATGGAAACAAGAACACCAGAGAGAGAGAAAGAGACAGAGAGAGAGAGACTGGTGAGGGGATTTATGACCATCCAAGGCTCACTTTGTCATTCCAACCTTATTATGTGACTGCTGAGAGTCATGGAGCTATATATAGATGTCTATAGAGTAAAGAATGGGCTGCACCTAAAAACCACCACACACACACACACACACACACACACACACGCCTCTCTTTTCCTCTGTTATCAGAGCAGTGAATGATGTCATTGTTGTATATACTGGCAGTAGCCTGAACATTGCTGGTAGGAAGGAAACAGCATGGGCTGCTGTAGTAGTAGAGTGATGTATTCTCTTGCATGTAACATGGAATACCTTAAAGAGAAAAAAAAGAAGGCGTAAACACGAGTTAACTAGAGAAAGTGACACATATGAGAGATAACAAAATTATTAAAAATGCACATAAATGCAAACAATACATAATTAAAGAAACAAACAATAAATTACATTAATTGGATTTATTAAAGTAAAGAAAAAATAGTAAGACAGTGGTAGTGCACATTTAATGTGTAAAAGAAAGAGACTCATTCGGTGTTCTGTTTGTGTTTGAGCTGCTGGGTTTAACGAGCAGCTGAATACTGACACCTAGTGGACAATACACCACATTGCCATCTTGAAATTAAAGTAAAAGCTACTCATAGTACTGAGTTGTGTAAGATGTAATTGGATCCTTTAATTAAGAAAAAGTAGCAGTTACAAGTAACAGTCCTGCATTCAAAATCCGACTTACATAAAAGTACAGAAGTACTATCAGCAAAATGACTCTTGCCTTAGTTGTATTGCTATACATTACATGATTGGAGTCCAAGGGTGTCAATTTGGTTTCAGAAATGATGGGGGCACAAGTGATAATGATGATGACGATGAAAATGATAAAAAAATAAAAAAGCATTTTAAAAATATGAATATTTATATGCATACGTAGATTATGTAAAATGCTACTTGGAAGCATCATCTACATCTCAGCATACAAATGGTCCCAACAAGCTCCAATCATAGCGTCTGTCCCAATACCCATGCGAGTAGTCAAGTGCCTACTTGTGTCATGTATTTCTGGTAGCTGCCACCGTGCCCATTAAGACTGTAAGCATGTGGAAGTGATGAGAGCACACTGGGACAGGCTTTTTGTCAGTTTTATTGATTTTCCTCAACTTTGGAGAAACTAGAAAGAGTAAGCTAGATTTTGATCCAACCAAAAAATCACAGCATCACATTTCTGCCTCCTCGACTCCTCGAGCCTGTGAAATCGATCTCAAAGCTTCATCTTGAAGGACAGCTCAGTTCCTAAAATGCACATCGAGGAGCAAGGATCGAGGTTCGAGGTTTGAGGAGTTGAGTAAGCAGAAATGTGGGAAATGAGTAAGGGCCTTTGACTGCACTTTCTCTGCCATTCTTGTGTGAATAGCTTGCTAGATTTAGCAATATGTCTGCCTAGCCTTGTGGAAGACTTCGGTCATGTGCAATGACTGCATGGCAGTGTGTGCAGGTAGTCAGGTATACAGGCAGGCAGACCATCCAATAATTTTATTGTCAGGAAATAATTGGCCATGCTTCTAACAGTCCTGCGTCAGCCACTGATAACTGTGTGTCAGTTTTGAACATGAGCAGCAAAGCTTCTGAAACACAGGAGCTATTAAAGTCCAGGTGTTTATAACTAGGGCTGGGTATCGAGTTCAATACTTTTTAGGCACCGACCGAATTGCTCCAATACCACCGAGTATCAAAAAATGCCTTGTCTTTCGGTACCAAAGTTCGATACCTAAAGGTTCTTGTAAACGCCTATGGGCCAATAAGCATGCAGCATTCTTGATATGCCCATCTAAAAGTGATTGTAATTGGCTGTGGCGATGTAAACACTGGCTCACGCCGGTTACGCACAGAGACGTGGCTTGTGGATGTAAAAGACGGAGAATATCAAAAGTGTGGCTTGATGCAACAGCGCGCGATGCAATATTTGCGACGTAAGATAATTGCTGCCAAGAGACGACATGACAAACCTGGTGAAGCCTTTGACTGTGCGTGGAATAAACTAAATAAATAAAATAAGCAGAAAGTCGCTCTGTCTTTGCTGCAACAAGACAGAGCCGGTGCATCAGCGTCTCAGCGCCCTGCTGCCACCGAGCCTGCTTCAACACGCCCACTGTACGAGCAGCGTTGGGCAGCAGCGTCGCTACAAGTAGCACCGTTACTAGTTTAACTACATTTCTCAGTAGCTTGGTGGCAGCGTCGCTGTTTTCTGAATCAAATCAAAGCTCTTTTATTGACAGAGTAACGTGGCAGCTTCCACACACGCTACATTTTTCCAAGTGTTTCTGAAGGATCAGTTAAGTGACATCACCGCCGCACACGGACCTGTATGTGCAGCCGGTGGAAGCGCTTCCGTGTGATAGGGACATTACGTACTGATCCTTGGGCTGATGTCTTTCAACATCAGACACCCTCGCCCAGGCGACCCAGCCACGGCTGATCAGACCGCGACTTGTGTTCAGGTAGCACTCGCTTGCCCCCATGGTGTTCCTCTACGAATCCAGAGCCATCTCGAGGCTTTCTCGGCTGCGTCAGTGATGTTCTTGATGGCCCTGCTCCTTGTTGTTCCTGCAATGCCCAGAGCAGAAAAGGCTTTGTAGAGGGAGAGCCCCACAAATCCTCTGCAGCCAACCTCAATAGACATGCATCTCGCCTTCCAGCCCTGTGCTCGGCAGTCTGTGACCAGATGTTCATATTTGGTCATCTTTCTTTCGTGGGCTTCTCCCAAGCGGTCCTCCCATGGCACGGTCAGCTCCATGATGATTATATTCTTGGTGCTCTCTGAGACTAGAGTAATATCTGGCCTCATAGTTGTGCTGACGATGTGCTGGGGGAATTTCAGCTGCTTCTCCAAATCCACAGAGAGTTTCCAGTCCTTGGCTGATGCCAGGATCCCTGCTGGTGCCTTTCTCCCTGAGTGTGGCTGTTCTCCTGCCCTAACAAATGCGATTGAGCGAGTGGTGTTGCTCCATCTGCCGCCTTTGCTGATCTCTTTGCTGATGGTGTCTGCAATAGGTTTCAGCACCTGGTTATGACGCCAAGTGTAACAACCCTGGCCAAGCGCTGTTGGGCAGGAGCTCAGAATGTGCTCCAGCGTTCCACGAGCTGGGCACAATTGGCAAGTTGGTGTGTCTGCTTTTCCCCACGTACAGAGGTTTGCTGGGCTAGGCAGGACGTCGTACACTGCCCGAATCAGGAAGGTTATGCGGTGCGGCTCGCTTTGCCAGAGCTATATCCAGGTGACCTTGTGGTCCATGGCCTGCTCCCATCTGGTCCAGGCCCCCTGTTGCCCCATCCCAGCTGCTCTGCTCATGCTTCCTTCCTCCACAGCAGCTCTGACCTCTTCCTGTATGTATTTGGCTGCGTTTCTCCTTCTCCTTCCACTCTTTCTGTCGAGGAGGTGTTGGGAACATCCCCAAGCCTGCTCTGACTCAGGCCACCACTCCCACAAGCTCTTTGTGCCGCAGTCGAGCCTGTGCATCCAACACAGCGGCTTGGGCGCTCCACTTCCTCCCAGTCTTCACCCACACTCCTGCCTGGGCCACCTTTGGGTCGTTGGAGTCTCTATACATCAGCACCTCACATGTTCGAGTCACTTTAAACTCCTCTTCCAGGGATTTCAGAGGCAACCGGAGCATTGTGGTGTTTCCATAGAGGGCGATGTTGCTGAGACTCCTGGGCAACCCTAACCATCTCCTGAGACAGCTGCTGACCTTTCTTTCCAAGGTCTCCACCGTGGAAATGGGAACCTCATACACAAGAAGTGGCCAGAGAATTCTTGGCAGTATACCATGTTGGTAAATCCACGCTTTAAACTTTCCAGGGAGGCCAGAACGGTCTGTTGCTCTTAACCAGCTGTCCAGCTCCTGGCAGGTTGACTGGACTGATGCAAAGTCTCTGAGGCTGCTGTCAAAAACCTTGCCCAAGCTTTTCACCGGCTGTTCCGACAGTGTTGGTATCTTTGCTCCTTTGATGCTGAAATGGAACTTGTCTGTGACCTTGCCCTTCTTCAGCACTAGCGAACGGGGCTTGGCTGGTTTGAACTCCATCCAAGCCCACCGGATGAGTTTTTCCAGCCCTTGGAGTATCCACCTGCCTCCTGGCACTGACTCTGTGGTGACTGTCAGATCATCCATAAAAGCTCTGATTGGCGGTTGGCGGACCCCTCCTCTGCTTTGGGGCCCCCGACACTCAGGCTCTGCCAATTTGACAATCATATTCATAGCCACCGCAAATAGGATCACAGAGATGGTGCAGCCTGTGATTATTCCCACCTCCAGTTTGTGCCAATCTGATGTCATACCTCCTGTAGAGACTCTTATCCTGAAATTGTTGTAATAATCCAAGATCAGATCTGCAATGTGATGTGGCACATGGTGCTTGATCATGGTGGTCTGGACCAGCTTGTGGGGGATAGAGCCATATGCATTGGCTAGGTCTAACCACAGTACCGTGAGGTCTCCCTTGTGTTCACAAGCTTCCCGGATGAGCTGAGTCACCACTCCCGTGTGTTCTAAGCAACCTGGGACTCCAGCAATTCCTCCCTTTTGCACAGATGTGTCTATATAGTTGTTATTTAAGAGGAAGTTGGTCAGACGCCTTGCTACTATACTGAAGAAGATCTTGCCTTCCACACTCAGCAATGAGATTATTCTGAACTGATCGATCTTCTTGGAATCTTTCTCCTTGGGGATCCAGACTCCCTCAGCAAATCTCCACTGCTGTGCCACCTTTCCTCTTCTCCAAATGACTCGGATGATCTTCCAGAGTCGCCTGAGTAGCAAGGGGCAGTTCTTGTAGACCTTGTATGGGATTCCACTTGGTCCAGGGGCAGAGCTAGCTCGTGCCTTATGCACAACCTCCTGTACTTCTTTCAAAAGGGGCTCCCTGCTGTCAAACTCCTTGGTGGGGGGAGGTGGATCTACAAGGATGTTGCACTGGCCCAACTCTTCCTCCCGGAGCGGGTCACTGTGCTGTGCAGATGCTGGTCAATTTCCTCTTTTGAACAGAGCAACTTTCCATCACGCTTCTGTCCCATGAGCTGCTTAGTGAAGCCAAAGGGGTTGGCAATGAACGAAGCTCTCTTTTTTGTAGAGGCAGAAACTTGTTTCCATGAGATGAGATGAGAGATTTCTCTCCCTTTCTCTCAGGCCTGTTGCCATGAATGTTTAGGTTGAAATGGTGCCAGAGCACAAATTCACATATAAACAATAAAAAATATCTAATTAATAAACAATTAAATGACATTATAAAAACTAAAGAAAGAGGAATAAAAACAACAAAAACACAATATAGGCCGATGTTACATTGAAAATATGTCTTGGTTTTAACAAGCAGTAGCATTTTTCAAAGGAACAATTATTAAAATAAACTATTAATGATAATAATGTGATAATTAAGTTACTTTATACAAACAACAATGGTTCTCCGTTTGTTGAGAAAATATACAAATTTTATACCAATAAAATTGGTATCGAAAAAACTATCGTTCAGGAACCGGTATCAAAGTTGAGGTATCGATATCAGTACCAATATCGAAAATCTTTGAACGATACTCAGCCCTATTTATAACCGATTTAAAATCAATCAATTTATTATTGATGTGAAAAGATGCCACATACACTGTTAAAGAGGATACTTGCCCCCCTAAATAATGTGTTTACTCCGCAGGGATTTTATTAAATGAGAAAAGTTGATCTACAATAGCATTTATATTTAAAGAGGTGGTATTATGCTCATTTTCAGATTCAATATCGGGTTTTCTCTTTTCACCCTGTGTTGAACGCTTCGTTTTAGCTATGGCGTGATACATCTTGTCTCTAAATGATCTTTGTTGGGAGTTGCACATGTGCAGTTCCTAGTTAAGGACTATTCAATCAGAAGCAGAGAAGAGCAGATATACCTGGGCGGACCACCCAAGTAAAGTCTATGTGTTCTGTTTATGATTGGGCATATCTTAATCTAAAATCTCACCTAGGGTCTGACACTGTCTTGTGTTTGGATATAAATAATAATACAGTATTCAGTATTCAATAGACTTCTTTATGTCTTCTTTTAGTCCTTTGATTGACTCAGAGTTTCTCTCATCTGGACTTCGAAGCTGAACATTCAGAGGACTAGATAGATTTTAGTGACCAAACAAGCATGAACTGTACATTATACCACAAAACAGTACTTTGACAAAATAATTCTAATTAAAGGTTCATCTTTTTTATTGTCTTTGTCTTTTTTAGTAAATGGGGTTGTTTAGTTGTCATTACATGACCTAAGTATGGAACTTTGGTGAAATTATCAAAGTGATAAATAACAAATACAATCCTATGCAAGGAAATAAAACTCTGTGCTCTTTTAGGTAAAGCTGCCCTTTCCCGTGGACCACATCACCAACCTGCCACGCAATGACTTCCAGATCCTTATCAAGATGCACAAGCTGACCTCAGAGCAGCTGGAGTTCATCCATGACATCCGCCGCCGCAGCAAAAACCGTATCGCCGCCCAACGCTGTCGCAAGAGGAAGCTGGATTGCATTCAGAATCTGGAGAGTGAGATCCGCAAACTGGTACAATCACACACAAATGCATAGCAATGATAAACACACACACACACACACACACACACACACACACACAGTTTTCTCAAGTCTCAAAGGTACATGACAGAAACAGACACAATTTTAAATTAATGTAACAGGTCTTCAGCTTTAGTGTGTTATAGAGTACTTGTGGAACAGTAGCTCCTCAGAAGTGAATCGTCACATATCAGGTTTTATAGAGTTTCCCGTTTACATCTTTGTCAGCTGTTGGAAGTGCAACTTGATGCTGCTTTTGTCTTATTTTCACATTTTCATTTTGATGATCACTTCTATCGGTTATTTCAATTCAATTCAATTTTTATTATTATGTTATGATAAGACAAAGAGAAAACAAAGGTGAAAAGTAAAATGATTATGTGGTGTGGTCAGTTTTACCTCTAAATAATAAAGTGGTTTAGATAATGTGGCTAAACGGTTGTATTCGTAGGCTTGTATTTACCTCACTGGGCTTTGTCACGTTATCATGTTCTCTGATCACAGCAATTTGTAGGGAGAGTACAATGTTATACCCAATAGAAAAGAAAAGTTTGAAAATAAGACCTACATTTTCATCAGCTGGAACCATTCTTTAAAGGGGAGGTGTGCCCAGCAAGTCCTCCAAACAGAACAACAAACATTTGACTAACCTGTCCAGACCCACAGCCTGTTATTCAGTATGAGCTGGTAACCACATTGTGTCAGACAGATTTTACTTTATTAAGAGACTTTTAATATACTTACTACTCTGTTTTATGGTTAAACGAAGAACTACTACTAAGTTAAGATTAGGGACCAATCGTGACCATGGTTAAAATAAGCCAGCAGGACTGTAGGTAGGGTAAGAGGAAACAGCATCTCCTGTGTCAGTCACATGCTTTGTGGACCTATCCAATCAGCCTCCTCCTTATGTAGTCTTGAGACTTTCAATCAACATCACATTAGTTTGCCTTTGCTTGTCACAGACATTAGTCATAATTTACACAGCCACTAGAGGTCACTTACTCACTAAATATTAAGCAGGCATTCACACATCAAAACAAACAAGGGGATGTGTTTGTGTGGGTGCGTGGTAAGGTACCAGTGAGACATGAAACGCGATCCAAGAAGACCAGTTTTGGTGGAAATAGTCACAGACAATTATTTTATCTGTTGTTGCAACGATTGTGAGGTAAACAGCAGAAATACTCATTCATCTTACTGTTCAAGTAATCTACCAGAAATGCGCGTTTGCATACATTCAACAACCATTCACATTCAACAAGCCTGCATCAGCTTGGCTTTGTTAATGCAGTGCTGATGTTGATCTGAACACGAACTAAGATAGATTGTTAGAACAGGGTTCTCTGCGCATCTGGCAGTATGCAGCAACAAAGATTGTTTTGGGCCTGATGTGTTTTCATGGTGAAGAAGTCTTGGCATGCCTGATAAAGTTTAGTATTCGTTTGTTGTGCTGACCTGATGTTGTGTCTTATGGATTCAGGTGTGTGAGAAGGAGAAGCTGCTGAGTGAGCGCAACCAGCTGAAGGTTTGTATGTCTGAGCTGTGGCAGAACCTCTCCTTCCTGTCCCAGCAAGTGTGTATGGAGGTGCAGGGCAACCAGCCTCCGTTCTCTGCCAGCATTGACCTCACATCCAACCCACCATCGCCTTCTTCTGAGGAGGGCTCATCGCAACAAAGCGACGTTGCATGTCTGTCTAATGTGGGTCCCAGTCAGGGGGGGCTGGAGGACAGGCAGCCTGGCCTGGAGGTGTCAGGTCTGGGGAAGAAGGATCCAGATCGTCCACTGGTGCTTAGATCCACTGAGAAAGTATGTAGCCCCACTGTAACAGTGGATTTCTGCCAGGAAATGACTGAGAAATGCACAACTGAGGAGCAGAAGAGACAGGACTGTACTTAGAGTCTAGTGGTTTGATCTATGACACACTCATACATGTCTAAACCTTGATATTCGAAGTATTTATATTTCTTTTTTGTAATGATGACACAAGCTTTGTCTTATCAGCAATACTGTTAAACAGACATTTTTTGGACTGGTGATGAAACAAAAGCACTGGCAGCTTTCTCTCTCTTTCTTGCTTCTTCTTTCTGCCAAATCCTGACCTTTTCTTCCTGTCAGCTTCCAGCCCTCTCTCGTGCATCATGGGAGGTTATACTCAGGAATTCCTCAGAATGTTCAGTAATGTCCCTGTTAACATGTACATGCACTTTACTTTAAAGTCCTGTCAAATCTTGCTAATTACTTTGGTACATTTGTAGTCCATAACTCATATTTGACCTCTAAGTCGGTTTTAATTTTCAGCATACACATTGTATCTTGTTTGTTTTACCCATATGTGAGTAGAAATGTAATAATTTGTGATTTTACAGAGAATTCACCTTTAAGTATGTTCCTCAGCTAAGGAGAAAGTAAGTGTCACACATTTTAACTAGCTTAAAAGAGCTACTTTTGTTGTGTTTTATGTTTGTAGTGGTTTGTTACCCAGTCAAACCCGATCCAAACTGTTAAAGTTGGATATGTTGATTGTATTAGTGTTAATATTGGATTTTATTTACAGTTGATTTAAATTCCAGCTATGGTGGTTTTGCAGCTACTTTGACTCCTATGTGAAGTTGTAGTGCTTTTCACCAAGAGGGAAACGTTGCAGCCGACGGAATTTCCCGATATTTCTGACAATAAATTATAGCTAGGAGGCTTTGGTCAACATCTTCTTTTGCAGAAATCTGCAGCTTATAATTAAGGTTTGAGAAATATAATGTGAACATGGCACAAGACTTTAGAAGGTTGTCACTGCACTACTCTAACTAAAATCTAGCAGTTTTGGTAGTTTTTTGTGAACTTGTCAATTTGATTTTTTTTTCACTTTTAGTGTGAGAGTCAGGCTTATTCCACTCTTTATGCCAAGCTAAGCTAACCATGTCCTGACTCCAGCTCCATGTTAACAGACCTTTAAGTTATTCAGTATAAGGTTCAACATGAAACGTAGACGTTGTCATATGGCTTAGCATTTTTAGTGATGCAGTAATTGCTGAGTGACACAGGACTTTAAAGTAAAATGTTACCAAAGGTGTGTATTTGTAAAATTTTACATTAGGTGAAATGGTCAAATGAACTCTCCTTATGCAAAGTTGCTTTAGTCAAACTTCACTTTTACTTTTTATTGTACTCAGATGGAGATTTCTACACGTTTCTCTCCTGCCTTTTTTCATATCTTTGCTAAGAGACAGGACTACATTACAAAGTTGAAGCACTGCCCAGCACCTCCAGGAAGTGACATTTGGCATTGAATATGAGCAAACACATTATGACGTCGGCATTTACAGTAAAACACGTCCCATGCCGATCACTGGGTGTCCAAATAGATTAAAGGACCATACCAATGTTTATACCATATTTCTACTGACCATTTTTTCATGTCTCAGTTGATTTCATTCATTTCTGCTCAGTGTGAAAATTATAGTCAAGCATTTAGTTCAACAAATATAAAGAATTAAGTTTTCAACACATTGATTTACATGATTATATTTAAATAGATCTCCAAGTTGTTTTCCAGTCTTTAAGATTTTAGTAGGTAAATTTCTCTAAAAATGTTAATGTTAAATTAAATTGTTATAGAAAGTTGACTTGAAAAGTCTATCAAAAAATCAAAAATTCAAACAGTAATGTTCAGTGTAATGGATTTATCATTTCAATCAATTCTCCCAGTTGATTTAAATTCTGTGGTTCATATTACTATAGAGTGAAATAAATGGAAACCAGATGCTGCCTGAAAGGTAGAAAATAATCTATACCTTTGGAATTTTTTTGGAAATGGATGGTAGTAATGTGAAGTATGCATGGTCCATGTTACCTGGGCCAAAACACACCGGTGAGGTCATTTAAACAGCTTAAACAAATCAAAGTGCTCTTTTCAACCCATTTATTTATTGTCTTATAAGTAGTAAGAATTGTGTTTATACTTACAGTAATCATGTATTTAGCTGCACTGTTCTAGTATTGTACATACCTTCCAAAATTATTTGGTACAGTATGTTGGTGTTAGGCACCTACATTTTCAAATTCACACATCATATGTGAATTTGTTCAAATACTGAGCAAAATGATCAATTTCTACTTACAAATAATGAAGTTCAAAGCTCCAAACAAACACACTGGCGCGTTATTGATTTAGGGAGATGCCAAATTCATCTGTTGTTGAAAAGTCAATGATGAGGCACGTGGCAGGGTGAGTGCTGCTGCCATCTGCTTTGTTGCTGCCCAACACTCTGCTGCTGTGCTGTCAGCTTCATGGTGGAGCATGTCCATGGCATCTGAACACAGGATGTGTTTGGGTGTCTTTTGTCCAGTGTTAGGATGAAGTCACTTTTAGCACAGGAAGGTCAGACTAGAATTTGAAACTGCGACTGCAAACATTTCATTGTGCTTGATTTTTCAGAAATTGGTTAAATTCCTTCAAATGAATGGTTGAGGTTGTGAATGGAAAACTGCTAGCTTTGAAAAGAAGCGGGCTATTTGAATTCTAAAATTAAAACAACGGCAGCTTGACCATACTAGCTTTGACAGACTAGAATGAACTAAAATTAAGAAATAAAAACAAACCTGCTCAAGAAAGGAAAGTAGCCCATGCCATCACCACAGGACACTGTTGGCCAATCGTAATCTCAGCAGAATGTACTATATGCTCAGAGTACACTGAAGGACACTGCTCAGCTGGTATTCATATACTTCCTTAATGTGAACTTGTTAATTTATTTATTTGGACATGTTGGTGGTGGTTGGGGTCGGGTGTTGAGGAAATTGCATAGATGTAAAATGTAGGTAGCTACTCTTTCTTAGAATTGATTTGTTAATGGTTGTATTTTTTTATTGTTGACAATTTTTCTGAAAAATAAGTCTTCATTCACAAGTCACATGTACTTAAGTTGTAAAATTTAACTTAAAAGGGTGTATGTTTACAATGTTGTGAATGACCTTTTCTTTTTTTGTGAAGTTATAATCAAGACCTAAGAATTAATTTGAAAAGAAAAGCTGTTTTTTCAACAGCTCTTTTTTTATTTACATAAGTTAAAAGTGTTGATTTCTTTGTGAGAAAAATAAGTATCTGACAAATGCAGCTACATTTTCTTGCCTTAGAGGTTACAGAGGCCAAACTATCCAATAAGGGAACAAAGGGTTTTATTCAGTGGAAACTCCACTGCAGCTTTGAGAAACTGCAAAAGTGTCATAAAATGTGGATGCTGCCCCCCTTCTGACCCTGCTGTATTTGTCTGAGATGAAGCCTCGAAAGAGAAAGACAAACACTCTAACATTCTTAAGACTTTTTTTCACTATTCATAAAGGTCCCTTTTGTGACTAATAGTCCATTCAATAACCCCCCCCCACCCCAAATATGGAGACCTAAAGTATTCAATATTAAATTTAAAAAATGTATCAATAAATACAGACAAAATATGTAATATAACCATGAAAGTGTGAAATACTTTAAAACACTACTTGAAATAAAAACATTTTTATATATAGCTAGAATTTAAAAAATGACCTGTAATAAATTGCTATCATGAAAATAAAAAACATTAATCAGCAACATTTTTGGATTATTTTACAATTTCATGGATAGATTATTTATTTTGTCTCTATTTAGTAATTTAATTATTTGTTACATGTAAATGTAAATGCTCTGGGGTTCAGTATCTTGCCCAAGGACACTTGCAGCCCAGAGGAGCCGGGGATTGAACCGCAGATTAACGGGCAACCCGCTCTACCTGAGCCACAGCCCCCTGTACATAACACATTATTTATTTCAGATTATTCATTTATTTAATATTGACAACTGGGGTCTCCATAAGAAAAAGTCAAATGCTCTTGTGTCACCAAGACATATACCATAATAGAGGACTTTAAAAACTTGATGTCATTAATCAGTTCTGTAATTGAGCTCAAGAAAACTGAAAGAAGCTACACTTGAGTTAACATCAAAATGAGGCGTATTTATCCTATTTTTATCCTATTTTTGCACCTTATGTGCTTTTTTCCGAACATAACAGATGAACAAATGCCATGAAATAATTAGTGGTTCATTTTGACTTTTACAGTTTACCTTGTGCTAAACAAAGACACCTGATGTTTCACTGAAAGCTGCACTTCAGAGATGTAAAATATCTAATGTTTTAAGTCCAACTATGAGGAGTCCAGGTATAAGATGGACACTGCACAATATTTAGCAATTAAGAAACATGAGTAGAGCAAAATATGTAGATTTTTGAAGAATAGTCACTTAAAAAAAACATGAATCAATAATTAATTGAAATTGTGACATTCTGATGACATTCAGACCTCAGCGACCCTAATCCTCTCCCTTATATATAAAACAGCAACTGTATCAGTGTCTAGCAGTATTAATTGACTGGTACTGTAACACCAGTACAATTCTGAAATTTTAAAATGGTGATAATAGAATAACATAGCAATGGTATCTTTTTTGTATTAGCCCACTGACTGCAAGTTCCATATACTTTTTTATTTCTGCCAACCGTTCTTTAAAGGACATTCTAGATTTCAGAATTATGATTGGTTGTAGTTTCACTTGATTTCAGTAACTCATGCTTTTCATGTCTGAGTTACATTTTTGTTGTATAGCAATGCATTGCAGAATTTTGCATCACCATGCCACAAAAACCCTCTGTGACAGATTAGCTCACACAAGCATTCAAGTCTCTGCAAGTTAATTCTCAAACTGTAACTGAAAGAAATAAAAAGCAATAAATGGATGACATTAAAAAAATACAATTTAAAAATGTTTAGCAGCATTAATGTAAGAACTGCAAAAACTGTTCTTTAATTGCATTTTGAAAATGATGTGTATGGTTAATGTAATATTATGTTTCTAACGGTTGTTCTTAGCAATGTGCAGTACCATTGAGCACCAAGAGTCTGCCTTTTTTGAAATCAGCAGGTGATAATCTGACCATGCTGAAGTTGTGTTCATCATTATATTAGAGAAAAGCCTGCAGACTCTTGCAGCCACTGTAGTACCTGATTGAGAACCACAGTTTTACACAGTATGCTGTCATATTAACATCACATCAGATTGTTCATGACAACAAACTTGGGACGGAACAGCTACACTGAATAGTCAATAGTACAGCTGTAACATTGCATTTTTCTAAATAGATTTCCAACACCTCTGAAAACAATGCTAATCTAGGCACAATAGTTATTGTTTAAACCTTGAGCAGTGGTTATCAGGGAAGAGTTCTTCCTTATGGAAGTTAGTATTTTGGAATCAGCTGCCTCAAGATGCAATTGCTGGTGGGAGACTAAAAGAAGTACTTATTTAATCCCATGTGTTTACAGAATGCGTTAATCGGGGCCACTTGAATCTCAGATTGTGATTTTTTAGGTTTTTTAAATCTTAGTTGACAGACTCTAAGCACTTATCTACCTGGATGATTCAGCATACCTCTTCTTATGGGTAAGGTCTGTATGATAGACATGTAGACAGTTTGTGGCGTTGTTTCTAACTTTTTACAGTGGTTAATTCATTGTATTTGTAGATTTTGGTGAGCTATTTTTTACATGTCTTTTTTTTGATCTGCAACATGACTGTTAAATGCAGATTCAGAATTTTTAATTTCCTTTTTTATCTTTGAATGTTCAAATGACCTGTCTTTTGTTTATATTTTTTGTAAATATTGTACTACATGTCATGTTTTGTTCATTTGATATGAAAAACGTTTTAAAGAAAAAAACACCATTTTGTCCAGGCAAATTTTGTTGACAAATAAAACAAAGAGCATGAGAATTCTATGGCGTGGTGTTGGTGTGTGGATTTTGATTAAATATCTGTTGAAAAAATTATTGCTGTTTTGTTAAGAAGCATTTAATCTGAATATTATATAAAGTATCATAATTTCTCATGAAATTACTGTATATAAATTACTATACACACATACACACAGAGTATACTCAAGTCTTTGACTTAGAAAAAGTATTTTAAGATTATAAAGTCTATGTTACAGAGGCAGACAGGTGGAGTGTACTCCATAATCCATTGTGTTGTTTCTGCATAATCTTAAAAACTGAGACGACACATGGAAAGATGTCCACATTTTCAAAAAGATTCCATCCTTTCCTGTTAGTACCCACAGTAGGTGTTCTAAGGTGCTTCAAATCCAAAACATACTGGGCTTTGGCTCTGAGTCTGCTGCTTCATCATGGCTGAATGTTTGACTGGTTTTGGCCCCATGTGACTGGAGCAGTGGATCAATGTTGATGGCTGGATCATTGATACAATTTCTCCCCTGTTTGTGACCCATCTGGGCTGTAGAATACAGCTCCTATGGACATGATGTTAGCCTTGTTGCTTCACTTCTTCATAATTGAGGAGATATCCAGAAACATGCTCTGAGAAAGAGAAAAAGACAGCTTTGACTTAGACTGTAGCTGGACATAAAACACACGTGGTATACCCAGATTTCAGTAAAGCAATCACCTTTCAGTACTTGTCCAGTGTTATTGCTGAAATAAGTGCACCTAACATTCTTTAAATGCGCAACAGTCTGTAAACCTAAAGGAATATTTTATATCAGGAAAGAGTAAAATAGAATGATGAATAAATCCTTTATGTATATTAATTCCAAAATGAGTGGAAGAAAAATTCAATGTCATGGTTGGTGTATTTGTCACACCATTTTTGATGGGGTAGCACTAACCAGCTGAACAACAGCAACAAACAGCTGACATAAGAAAACAACTGACGGAGAATGAAAAGGAGAAACAGTCAAGTAAAATAAGTAAACAACACAGCACAGCCATGAGAGCTGGAATAATAATTAATATAAATAAATAACTTGATGACATGAATAACAAATAACACCTGTTGACAACCATGGAAAACCTACATTTGTTTCTGTGTGTGTATGTGGGAGTATATGTGTGTGTAGGTCTGTATGTGTGAGTGTCTGTGCATGTGGATGTGGATAGGTGTGTGTGTGTGTGTGTGTGTGTGTGTGTGTGTGTGTAATAGCCTGTCACGGGATGTAATTGTTAGTAAGAGTGGGAGGCCACAACAGTGTAGGGATTATTGTGCAACATATTTTCTAATTATTAATTCATTTGTGTTTAACTTTGGCGAAAGGAGCACAACACAGCTACATTTTTTAAAATATGCAACCAAACAAATCCCACCCCTCTCATCAGGCTCCCCTCCAAAGCCACTCCCCCAAACACATGTTCATTTGCAGTGAGTGCACAGACAGTGTGCATGCAGGTAGGTGTGGTATACAGGCAGGCAGGCCAGCCAGCCACTGAAAAGATTGACCTGGCTTAGTCCAGCCAAAGAAACCACATCTTTTTTGTGCGTGTGTCAGAGCACTTGATTTACCCCAGCCATAAATATAAAATAAATTTTATTTTTAGATGTATTTAGTTGAGATTGCATCTTATAGTTATATATTTCATCTGTCTGATTTCATATGAGAAACAGCACTCTGTAAAATTCAAGTTGTCAATTCTGTGCACTGCTGTAATGCCAGCACATTGCCTATCTTTTGTTGTTGCTGTTTTGCTTTTCAAATGGCCTCTCATTTGTTTGACCCAGTCAGAACTGATGGCCATTATCAGAAATAACTTCAGAGCTGTTTGATTTCTTCTTAGAACTTCCACTGACAACATTGAATGGATAGAGGCAGCCAATTTGTCACTATTGGGTTTAGTCCAGATCAACAGAAATGAGGTATCTCTCTGTCTTTCTCTCTTCAAAACACCACTTCTTCTCTTCCGCTGTCAGTTAACCAAATTCAGTTGTGGAAATACTTCATAACACTACGAATGATACCAATGATTTTAGTTAGACAGAAAAATAATGGCAGATGAAATTAGACAAAATGGCAGATGAAACCCATGTGTGGGGTAAGTTGCACTCAGACTGTCAGGTATACTCATGACCTTAATAACTGTCCTATGTTGTGGACTGGTGTGAAATGTGATTTGGACATATCAGACAAGCTCTGCTCTTTACTTGCCATTGACATTCTTCGGCCTCCTGCAGGCGGCATCATGGGCATGTCTCCTTGCAGGGATCCCAGTTCATCCGACTCCTCGGAGGTATGTAAGGACGGGCTTGTGGAGCCACTGATGGAGGACAAGCTTTCAGATGGTAGCCTGGTCATAAAGCTGGTCTTTCTGGGATTAGGGATCAGGACCTCACTCCCCATTGACTCCCTTCGCTCATCGTCATCCAGGTCTCTGATTGTGCTGGGCCTTAAGGTGCTAGTGGACAGCAGAGCTTCCAAATGGCTGGGGTGAGGGTGTTCTCCATCATCATGATCCTCATGATGGCTTGTTGTACTTCCCTCCACATTGGGCGCAGCAGAAACCCAAGTTGGATTTTGGTCCATCATGGTTGTGTGGACCTCTAGACCTTCATGGGTTTGGGGGGCTTGGATTGCACAGTTCTGGCCAGACCTTGGTGGCATCCGAGGTTGGGGGAAGATATAGCTGGTCTGACTATATCCCAGATCAGCCAAGCTGTAGTGTCTTGGCGCGTCCTGGTTGGCTTTGAGGCCAGTGTTGTAATGAGGAGGCTTCATGTCCGCCTCTGGAATCACTTTAAAGGTCTGACTCAAAGGCCCATTGTGAGGCGATACATTGCTCATTACACAGAGGTGTGGTATGGACGCCTTCTTCTTGGACTTGTAAATCAAACTGTCATCTTCCGTGTACCTCTCTCCATACAGTGTCTGTTTAATTTTCCTGATGCCCAGGTGGGATATTTCCAAAATGTTGAGGAACAGTGACACACCAGCAATAGCGATCATGAAGACCATGAAGATGGTCTTCTCTGTGGGCCTTGAGATGTAACAGTCAACACTGTTGGGGCAAGGCAGTCTCTCACACTTATATAGTGGCTCCAGTTGGACACCATAGAGTACATACTGGCCCAGGATGAAGCAGACCTCCACCACAGAGCGTGTAAGGATATGGATGATGTAGGTTCTCAACAGAGAGCCTCTGAGAGGAGCCTTCTTCACCTTCCTCTGCTCGTCCAGCCTCCTCAACTCTCTCTCCATGCGTTTATGTTCGTCCAATGCCAACTCAGCTTCGTCCAGCTCCTCCTTCAGCTGTGCTCGTCTGCGGTGGCGCTCCTTCTCCAGTGTTCTAATGCAGTAGAGGGCATGGCCCATGTAGACCAGTGAGGGGGCAGAGACAAAGATGACCTGCAGGACCCAGAAGCGAATGAGTGAGATGGGGAAGGCACGATCATAGCAAACCGCCTTGCAGCCAGGCTGGTCAGTGTTGCAGACAAACTCGGACTGTTCGTCGTCCCATACATCCTCAGCGGCCTCGCCCAGGATCAGCATGCGGAAGATGAAGAGAATGGTAAGCCAGATCTTGCCCACAATGGTGGAATGAATATGGACCTCTTCTAGGATGCTGCCTAGCAGGTTCCAGTCACCCATGTTCAGCTTCTCACCACTTCAGTGCCTCATGTCCTCAAACTGCGAAGACACAGCATGCAAACACAACACATTATTCTCATGAAGCTGGACATATTAGGTAGGATAGCAACAGTTTATTACAACTTTGTGTTTTACTTTATTCAACTTTATTGTTAGAGCCTTGGCCATCAGTTTGATGACTTATAACTGTAGTCACTAAAGTGATTTCTGAGATAACACAGCAATAATACTAAAAAAAACATCCAATGAGGCAACAAACCCAAGCAGTCAGATGATCACACAGGTTACAAACAAGGTGACAGTTTAGCCAGATTAGCTACTGCGTCCTTTGGAGGTAAAACCAAAAGTGGGTGCAGCAGAAATGTCACTTATACTACCTCATTTCACAGGACAGTGCCAGAAAGTTTAGTTGAAAGCTGTTGTGGATTTTTACAACAGATAGTTTTACCACATGCATTTGTTTTCTCTTCATAATAAATTTAGCTTACATGGAGGTTTATTTACAATCTCTCTGTATGTCACACTTGGTGTTTGTTTCACCTATTTTTGGCAATGCTGCTGGTGTTATCTCAGGATTCTAAGTAATGTCTGGTGTTATCATAACTGATAGAATCGGTGGCCAAATCTATGTAAAGAAAACCCAAGTTTGAATAAACCCCATTTATCCCTTTAAGAAATAAAACTGGTGTTGTAGTATATTTTTATGAAAAGGACCATCTCTCCATACTTTCTGACCTCCCTACCATGTCTGTGGCTCTCAAACTATATCTTTAAATGTTAAATGTAAATGTCTTTAGACAGCTGGACACTATAATTTAGCAAATATAACTGAAATGCGGAAATGGTGCATTTGCTGGGGACTATGGATTAATCCACATTTGATGCTCTATTTTATTTCTGGCAGCAGGATGTTGTGCAGGAGAATGAGTCAAAACTAAACTACTGTGTGTTCATGGCAATGAAGGAACTGGTGTGTTTTTATAGCTTTTGGAGAATCAAGGTCTATGGCACAGATGAATAATGGTGCATTCCATTTGACATGGGAAGTCGGAATTTCTGAGTTCCCAGTTGGAACTTTCAACTAGAACGCCCACTGAAGTTGGATTTCCGACTTGGAAAGTCGGGACAGACGCTACCCCGACTTTGTTATCCAAAATGGCTGTTGGGGTATCAACAGTTGGTAAAAGCTGTAGTTTATATTGTTTATTAGCACTTCTGTGTACTTGTGATTCATAGAAATGTTTGTACACAAATGCTGTCCAGCTGCTGTCTGTGGACGTGTTGCTACAGTGTTTATTATTAGTAAATACCGCACAATGCGTTTTCTTTTTTTTTTTTACCAACCAGCGTAACAATAGCTAACCTGGTAAGTGGTAAACAATGGCTGGCTGAGCGAGGTTTTCCGACTTGTTAACCGGAACGCTGTCAACTCGGGTGTGACGTCATTCCCAGCTCCAACCTCCGACTTCCAAGTTAATGTAACGCAGCAAAATATACAGTAAATCATGTTTTATTTGTTAGTAGGATACATTCATTGTTAGTTTGAACTTACACGTGGGCTTGGTTGACAAGAAGAAAAATACTGAATAATCAAAAACATTTACACTAAGACCATGTTGAGATACATACATAAGAGTATTCAGAAGTTGAAGCTCCTGGAAACTTCCTAAAAATGCAAACAGCTATGTAATTAAACTTGCTATGGCCAGTTGTGGATACATTTTAAAGCTGCTTTGTTTATCCATTTTTAAAATCGGAGTGAACATTGACATTGTAGTAAGTGTTGTCAGGTGTAGCAAGGTTCATATTGTCTTACTGAAGGAGATAACTGTAAAAACCTATCCCTGTCCCAAGCTACTGACAGAACACAGTGAAGAAGAGAGAAGCCATACTGTGGTTTGGCATTGTGATGCCACTTATTTACAAAAAAGTCTAAGTACAATTACATATGAAATGCCTATAACTGGGGAATTCCACTCTGAAACAGAATTTTGATGTACAGTGTTTTGAAATAGAATGGCATTAAAAAACAAATTGCCCAATGAAAATGAAGATTGAAGACAGATGAGATGATTCTTTCTGAGAAGGTGAAACATTGGTTACGTTTTTGGACTTTTGTTTTATATATTCAATCAAATGAGTTATATTGAATGTATGGTTTCTACTATACAACACTAAATCACAATAGCTGCTCTAGCATTTCTTACATTATTCAGTCCATGGTGCAGCTTCAGAAGTCATCTCTGGATGACATCATCACAACAGTTTGGGTTTCACCATGAGTCTTTCAACATGTGATTGAAACATTGGTAATACAATCATGTCATTGGAGCTTGGTGTGATCCTCTTTTATAAATGTTATGTCACCTGACAACGTATGATAGAGAGGCATTCACACCCAAAAAGTATTACATATGACATTTGCAGTTTATATTTAGGCCACCTAGAAAACTATTTTACAATTAGTCATTCCTGGAACAATGTGTTGCACACTTTTGGAAGCATGACATTACACCAAATGAGTCAATGTATCAACAATTTCAGCAGCACTTACATATCACTGGTATGAGTTCCCACTTTGCGTCTTGATGTACTTCATGTTTATAAAAGCATCCTAGGAATTGACTGTGTCTGTATGGCTACCCCATGGAGGTGTTTGGTGGTCCTCTTGTGCTGGTCCCAAACTCCAGTCCACATCCCTTTCCTCTCCTCTGTCTTTGTCTCTCTGTGTGCTGTTGCTGCATGTGTGTTGGTAGTGCTCTCCCGTGTTACATGCAGGGTTCACAGGATGTGAGCATCGATTGCCTCCCGACGGGACAATGCCCCCCACCGCCCCCCTTTCTCCCATGCCAGCAGTGCCAACTCCAACCAGTGCCATCAATATCACCCTTTCTGACAGAGAGAGGTGATATTTGTTTATGGATGGTCTTTTACATAGGCCCTGCTTCTGGTGTCCTGAACATAAAGATGTAACTGAGCCTACAGTTAGGCTTTAACATTTAGGTTCAACTAACTATTATAAATATTTCACCTATCAAATGTGAATAATGTGGTTTGATAGCTCATGCCATCTTCCACATTTCCACGCTTTTAAGCTTTTTAGCATATTGTATTTTAGTTCTTTACATTTGGTTTAATGTCACTCTCATAAACATGGTTTAAGTGTGGTTTCCAGCAGCAGCAGGCAGCTGTTTTCAGCAAAAAAGTTCTGATAAACCCACGGTTCTCTACCTGCAACATAGAAGAGCCAGATATTTTTCTCTGGATTTATTGGAGACCAAAAACACACTAGAAGAAAGTGAAAATAGCCAGGTAGACAAAAACAGCTCTGGATGAATGCAAATTGTCCAGCTTTTACAGCTTGTTCAGCTGAATTCCTCCAACTAAACTTCAAAACGTAGGATTTTCTATTTGCCATAGTGAATAATAAGTTGCCAAAAAAATTGAAACTTGAAACTGAAGCAGCTTTAAAATGTTGTTTTTAGTAGAGGTGGAAGAAAGACCACGGTATTCCATATTCTACTTAAGTAAAAGCACAGAAGTGTCAGCATCAAATGTACCAAAAGTAAAATTAGTCATAATGCAGACTGGCCCATTTCAAAATAATTTATACCATATTACTAAATTGTGATTATTGATGCATGAATATGTACATCACTGAAATTGTGCAGTTGGTAAAGGCGAGGCTCATATTACCTACTTTATACATTGCTAGCTCGTGAATTTCCCTCCTTATCTTAAACATGACACATTTCACTAGTTGATTATATTTTGTATTATTAATTTGAATTTGCAAAGAAAACAGTAACTAAAGTTATTAAATAAACTTAGTGAAGTAATAAGTACAATATTTGCTCTGTGTTGTAGCGCAGTAAAAGTATAAAGTAGCAGAAAATGGAATTACTCAAGTTAATTACCTCCACCTTCTCCACCTCCACCATCTTACTTTCCACCACCCTTTTTGAAGTTAGTGTTAGTTCCTGTATTAAAATATGAGCTGAAAAGTTATGAGGTTCTAATCCACCATTAACATCACACATAGCCCTTTGATCCATTGTTAATAGAAAAGTATTGATGAGTGCAGCTTTAAAAAAAATAGTAGATACCAAAATTTTGCCAAAAATCTCCAGTCGAAAACAATGTCAATTTCAGTTTACTTTACACAAGTCATATTGTGCCATTCAGGTGGAAATATTCTTAAATTTTACCCTCAAAGTTAAATATTTATTTTTCATATATCTGTGGTAAATGTCTTAATACTGTCAGAGTATTGTTAATTAATTCTGTAGACTTTTGTATGGTACGCATTAGCTCACTTGTGTATGGTGGTATGTATAGGTAATGTAGTTTTGACCAGAATGCACTGTTATATGTTAAGCAAACAATTCAACAATGACATGGGCATGTGTTTTTAGCATAGTAAAAGCTGACACTATCCTGGTCAGGGAGGGAGGGAGGGACAACCCCTCCAGTGCACAGAGTAAAGCAATAGTACATATTACTGGCTTGATTTGAGAGCCCTGGTGCTTGGCTGCATAAAATGACCAGCTGTGCCTGGAGGGCCTTTAATTAGGTTTCCATCGCGCTCTGACAGAGTCAATGGAGCATTGATTTGATTTTCCCTTCAGGAGCATCGGCTGTGGTCGCTGAGGCCAAATGCCAGATGTCACACCAGGATCATTGGGTTACACAACCAATGGCTGCTTCATCAGGAGCTCTACCCATTGCCTGACTAACAGCTGTGCAACTAGGGTGGGACTGTCTAGTCCCTCTGTTTGTTGACACCAGACCTCAACTGCCTGGACACCTCCAACACATCAGTGGAGTAACCACCTCCTTTCACTGTGCATTGCTGTTCGAGTCATGTTGTAAGCTGCACAAAAATCAGATCACGGTTGCGCACAAAATGATGGATTTATTTTTTAATAGTTGCCTGACTTATTTCTTAATTAAAACAACAATAGTTGTTTTGCTGCTTCCTGAATTCTGTGATCCGTAGTATTATACACACTTGCTGTTAGGCAGTGCTTACCACCAGTAACCACAGGTGGCGCCAAACGAACCTGAAAAATTAAACCTTTCACCATTTTCCTAGAGAAGATCCTGCAGCATTCCTCAGAATCACCTGTGTGGGGTGGACCCTGGAAGGTAACTTCAACATACATCCGATTTAGATGTAGTTAAGCTGCAGTTCAGCTGAACCTCTTCTTTTTCTTCTTCTTTTGACACAAAATTCAGATTTAAGCATGAAGCTGTATTTTTTCCAAATCCAAAAACTTTCAGTTTGTCTGAGTCTAGGGTTCATGGAGACCTGAGGCTTAGTTCTGAAATCTTTAAATGAGTCTGGGTTCATACAATGTAGTGATGTATGAATAAACTATTATTATTATTATTATTATTATTATTATTATTATTAATATTATTATTATTATTATTATTGCATATTAACATATGCAACACAGCTACAAATATAAACTTATCCTAGCCTTTAATCTGACTGAAATACCATTTTATTTCTCTTTGATTAAAGGCAGTGTCTTATGGAACAATAAATTCAATAAGAAAATCTTTTTTTTTAACTGTTAGAATTGGTGACATCAGCATATGCCAAATTTTATGGCAGATGTAACAAAATTCTCTTTAACAAATATTCTATTTTCTATTTATTTTATTCTATTTAATGGGATATCACTAAGCTCACCCAGCAGAGTATGGTCACCATGTACCAGGGCTATCAGTCCTTACCAGAGCAGCCTGGGTTTGAATCTGACCTGTATCTATTTTGCTGCACTCTCACACACATTCATTCATAATCCTGTCCCGACACAACTGAAACCATAACGCACATGTTCATAACCCACACTTTAATAATTTTACTTTGACACAGTTCTTAATTTGGCTTGTTTTGGGTTAAACAAACTCCCTTTTGTTGTGGTTGTCTGAGCCAGGTCATAACATTACTAAAATACATTTACAAATAACATGTATATTACATATTTTCATTTTGTGTTTTTGCTGTCTGCTGTCTCCCTCCAGCATTAGTCAATGTCACAGGGCGCATCAGCTTTCTGCATTTTCATTGGTCTTCAGCCTCTGAAGTTTCTCTTCCAGTGTTTTTATTCGCTGCAGCAGCTCCTTCCTGTCCTTCTGGGCCCTGAGCTCAGTCTGCTTCTCCACCTCCACAATCTTCCTCTTGTGCCAAATCTCCAATTGAGTCGACACAGTCTCAAAGTAACGCTGAGTCACCTGACAGGAAGGCAACAACAGACTTAAAGTTTTAGGATCAGCTTGAATTCAGATTTTCTCCCCTACTGGAATTTAACTTCTTAAAGGTATAGCTTAACAGTTTGGGTAATGTGCTTAATTGCTGTCTTTCTGACAGTTCGATGAGAAGATTCAGTCTGTCTGTGTGTTAAGTACAAGACTAGAGCTGTGAGGTTAGCATAAAGACTGGGAGCATGGGAGAAACAGCTAGCCTGGTTATCCCCAAAGTTGAAAAACATACGTAACAGCACCTGGAGGTAATTACTTTAGCTTAGCAGTACTGTAAGTATGTAAGTCTCTACCTTTTAACACACTTGACACACAGTCATGAGATTGATATTGAACTACTTATTTCACTCTCACAGAAAAAGAGAAACATGTCTTCCCAAAAATGTTGAACTATTCCTTTGATACTAAGGTCCCTGTAAAAGGTCTTCTTGTATTTCTGTATCATAGTTCTGGCCATCATTTCTATCACTTACAAAAATTGCATTCGCAAAGTCAAAACTTTCCCCAGATTATCTAACTACTTTATTCAGAGATCAACTATACCAGGTACAGTGGGTCTGTAAACTGGGATGGATGTTTACAACAGACAGTTTGAATAATAGTTCTCATTGTCTTACTGCTTCTTTACTTTGTTTTTAGAGATGTCTCCAGCTATTAATTTGGTAAGTACAACTTTACTCATGAAGATAATGGAAAAATGGAATTATTCTCGACAGCGTAAAGAAAAGCACATTTTGGAGCATATTTTCTTGACTGACAGGTCCAGTCCAATCACTGCTTGCTGTGGTGGCCAGTTCATCTCACCCATTAGTATACTCACCGCCATAGCATGCAGATTGTTCCTCTTCTGGGTGAATGTGGGCTTAGTACGATGGTTAATAAAGAATTCCAGTGTTCTAGTGCCCTCAGAGAGTATCTCTGCATGCCTACAGGCACTATTCAGCTCTTCTAAATGTTTCTTGAATTGTCTGTCATAGTTGTGCTCCCGATGTTGGAACAGTTTGGTTCTGTGGTTGTGGATGCTGGACTGGCTGCTGCTGCTTGAGAAGCCCTCCCCATACTGTGGCACCACTGCTGCTATCACGCTGTCCTGCATTCCTGGAACCTGCCGGAGAGGGTCAACAGAGCCTAGCAACAGGCATGAGGTGTGGTTGGCAGGCAGAGGAAACAGAGCTGTGTTCTTATAGTCATCTGAAAGGAGCGGTGTGGGGTTAGAGAAGGAAAAAATCATCCTCTTAACAGATAGAAATGACAAGCATTCTAAGACTTCAAAAGCTGATCTCAACAAAGAAGCAATTCTGCTTCATTTATATGAATATTTAAAATTTCTTTAAATGATCTTCTTCAGCAGATGAACTTTGCTTAGTTGTAATGGAAATAGCTCAGTTCTCGTCACGTACAACTGAGCAAAATCCATCTGCTGACAAAAACCATGATGCACTTGAAAGTTTCAGAAAGAGCTAGTGAGTGGACCATGAAGTAAATGTTTGTATTAACTATTATTTCCAAGGGTCTAATTTCCATTCTAAATTTTAATCATTAGTATGCACACTGAATGAGACCGAAAAGCCTTTTCTGATTCTGCATTATCATTTTAATTCATCCAGGATTGTATCTCCACAAACAGACATTGCAGTCCATTTAGGCATATGCACCTATTGAGGACAACTGGGCCGCCCGATTTTTAAGTCCAATTCACTGTCCCAACAATCAAGTGGGCGTTTACAGACTTAATTTGGTTGCTGACTGGATCAGAAACCTGCAACAGCCAATGAGAGTGAGCTGACCGGAATGCTGTTTCGGATAGGGTAATTCCTGTCACGATCCTGTCTGTGTGTGTTCTGTTGGGGGTTTGGGTTTTAGTTCTTGTCTTTAGTCTTGGTTCTTGTATTCTTTATTTTGGTATGTTGGGTTTTGGGGTTCTGTCTAGTGTTTTGTAACCTGTGTTTTTCCCCTGTGATCCCTCTGCATGTCATGTCAGTCTCTGTCTTCCTCTGCTCCCTGCCTGTGCCTCGTTATCCCTGATTCCCATCACCTGTGTTGCTCCCGCCCTGCTCGTTAGTCCCTGTATATATTCCTGGTGTTTCTGTCTTGTCTTTGTTGGGTCATTGTTTGTGGTATCCCCTGGACTTCAGTGTGTTTGTCTTCCCTGTTCTTTGGATTTTGTTTCTGGACTTTGTGTGATCAGCCACTAAACTAGTAAGTGTGCTCGCTTTTTGTTAATAAAAACCCTTGAACTGAACCTGCCGGTTTTCGTGTCCTGCATTTGGGTCCTCGCCTGCTCTGCCCTGCACCACACACGCCTCAGTGTGACAATTCCATTGTTTAAAAAATCCTTCAGCGTGCACCAGAGATTAGAAGGCTAAAAGGTTTTTATTAAAACTTGGCATGACAAATGGAAAATATTATTTGTCTGTCTTAAGGTATTTATTAGATTCTAACTCTAATGGGGGGAAAACAGTTCCCAAAAACTACCTCTGAACTCTCACACGTTGGCTATTCTATGTGATCTCCTTTTGATGCAATAAGTAATGTAATTTTGTTTCACTTCCATTCACTGAATGGAAAACTCCCCTGAAACTGTTTGCCGTCTCACACTTTGAAAACCCCTAACCTAGAATAACCTACTATAAATACAAATGCGCTGTTCAAGCACTGCCTACAGCCCCTGCACAACTTAACCTTAACAATCATGATCAGGCTAAGTATTCACATGACACTGCTTTTAAACTAAGAAAGTCAACCCATTTTTTCCCAATCCAGCTATGATCACGTTCAGATAAAAGGGCCAGTGTTTGTAGCAGAGGACCAATCGCAAACATGAACCACTACGACTACTGGCAGCAGAGTGGTGTATTTTACAAACCAACAGCGATCTACAATCAGGGTAGGTACCGCTTTTTAAGGATAAAATTCAAGCACTTTCAAAAATGTCCAGACTCTCAAAGCCTTGATCATCACATCTAAATTGTTACTATAAAGGCAATTGCGAAAAATAAAGTTTATAGAATTCCTTTATACCCACAACAGTCAATGTATTGTCATTTGTTAATTTACCAGCTGTTCATATTATTTGATTGTATGTTTTGATGATGATTATTTAATTTTTGCTAATTTCCAGAGTATGGAATCAAAAGATGCTATGAATGAATGGGACTCCTCTCCAAAACCAGTTTTAAATAGTAGCTGGTTAGCAGGTACAATAGTTAGCTAGCTACCTTCAACAAGCAATTACACACATTGAGAGAGCAGACGGTCGCATTCATGATGCCGGGATCACACCACACATGGAGCAGAGTGCAAAACATCCCCTTTTATTTTGCCACCACGCCACGTATTTTGCCGTCTGGTGTTAGACACCAGCTGGCAAATATAATATATATATATATATATATATATATATATATATATATATAAATGATTGGAAAATATACACAGCACAGAACACGGGCTGTGGTTGCGCTGGTCAAGTGGTTTGGGGATCCTTCCGCAAGCAGAAGTTGCATTGCATTTTAGACAATTACTATAACAATATTTATAAAATACAGGTTGTAGTTTTCCACATTACATTATCGTGAAGTGATGCGAAGTGGGATGTTCTCAGTGGTGAAGCCTCTACCCAGCTGTTCTTTATCAATTTTCTTACAGGTTCTTTTTCACTGGGTTTTTATTTATCATTTTAAATGATAATTTAAATAGTGTCGATGTATATTTGTTTCTAGAGCAGCAAAATACAAACTCAATATCTCACTGAGACTAATCTAAACTGTCAGTTAAATAAATCATATTCTGGACAGCAGTCTCTCTGCTCTGCTGTTGGCTGTGTGTGTGTGTGTGTGTGTATGTGACACAGAGGACAAAAGCAGTGTGCCCCTAAATGACACCAAAGCATAGCAACATTTTTTTTGGCTCAAGTGCTGTGGAAAAATGCTCACAATGCTAGGGAAAACCCAATTTTTTATATATTGCGTCCACATTTTGGCAACAAGCACGTCTGCATCACTAAATCTGTTGCTGTCAGGGGCGGACTGGCACAATAATTCAGACTGGGAATTTGACACCATCCCAGGCCACCCTGTTCAAACAAACCACCAGACTATTAATTTTAAAGACTATGTTTTTTGATGTAACGGATGTAAGTAGGCATAGAGTACAGAAAAAACTCAATTGATTACAATGTTCACTCACTGGTATCCATAAAGCAAACAGCACAAAGAAAAACAAATCCATCGGTCAATAATTTCAAGAAAATATATTTAATTTCTTTCTATAGCATAGAGAAAAAACAGTTGAATCAGCAGGAATCCAGTAGTGCATAGAAGCTGTTGCCATGGTTACTACCCCTAGAGCACTTGGTTACTGGTGAAGCACTTGTCTGCCTGTACGTTTACGAGTAGTGCAGTACAATCTCATGGATCCAAGCAAGTATGCGGGTTGTGTGTTGCTCTCTGTCTGAAAAGGCCTTAAGACGTACCTGCTGTGCAAATTCTCCTGCTTGTTATATTATAAATACAGCTTGGTATATTTTTGCTGCCACTGATCAAATTGACAATTAATGGTAAGCCAAAATGGCTCTCAGGCCACAGGGAAAGCTCCCAGTGGCCAGTCCGCCAGTGGCTGCAGTGATAGCATCTATAAATCATTGCTGAATGTCCCTTTAAAATGGTATAGCTCAGGGGTGGCCAAATGTTTTTAATTCTGGGTTATATACAGAAATATATAAGAAGTCACAGGCCAAATTCACTCACAATCCTCCGTCTTTTCACTTCCACCATGTCTAATCAACTGAGGTAAATGTTTTTATCGACTAGTAATGCATCATTGTAGGCCAAATTAAGAATTGCAGTGACATGGCTCGCTAGTAGTTGTTCAGGATGACAGCGACACCTAATGCTTAAACTAGGATGTGTAATGTAGATACAGTGCAATTTATTAGAAATAAAATCAAGCCATATTCCGTTTTTTTAAACTTCCACAGTTGGCCTGGGTAGTAGTTTGAAATCCTGGTCTATACCATGTAGAAGACATACCTGGTGACCCGTCCAGTTTTATTTCAAAGTATGTCCCACTTCCCATCTGCTCCTGATCTGGCCCTCCCAGACTGTAAGTAGATTTAGATGGCAGGGTGCTGACGTAGGTAGCCAGTGAAGTGCTGCTGTCTCCAGAGACCATAGACAATAGGGGGAGTGATTCCAGGTCAGCGTCTGCCACAGACTGCTCCACAGATGGTGAGGGGAGGAGTTTGTAATACTGGGGTTTGCCTGGGAAGTGGACGTCCATATCATTCACCAGGGACATACACCACCTCTTCGATTTAAGACTCGCTGCTGCCTGCTTGAGATAAGAAACAAAACTGCTGTATAATCAAACCTTTCCTAAATAAAGGCACATACTATATCCATTGGACCATAACAAAGTGTTTCTTACACTTATGTGGTGAACACTGGTCTCTCTCTGGGGTGCAAAACGTGACAAAAATACATTCTGATGTAAACATCCATTTCTGTCTCTTTTCTTAATAACTTTATTTTCAGAATTTCTGACTTTATTGTATGATTATGTTCAAATGCCGTTACTTACTGTGTTTTTAATTTCCAGATTGGTCTCCTGTGGGTGCCAACTATGACATAACGTCTCTTCTTGCATAAATCTCAATTTTTTAATTTAATCTGAGAATTCACACCACAATTCTGGCTTTACATTTACAATTCTAAAATAAATCTCAGTGAAAACTTGAGTCAAGCAATTGTGTAATGATTTTGGAACTTTCTGGCGTGAGAATGAACATTTTGTTTCAACATATAATCTAAAGATGTATCCTTGCTTTTTGACATCATTACCAAAGAGAGTAGATATATTTTTGTTGTAGTGATAGTGTGTCCTAAATCTAGGACACGCAGATTTAGGCAAGCAGATTGTGACTGCTTGGTGAGACTGCCAGTAGACCCTTCAGCTATGTTTGGACTGGATGCAGCTAAACTGTTGCAGCAGGCGCAGAGAAGTCGCCACTGCACACAGGTGATTTCTGACAGATTCTCCAGACACAACAGGGGCTACAGGGAGGCAAAAAAACCCTGTACCTCAGCCGACACCGGTTCCGACGTGGGGTCTAGGACGTGGTAGCAACCGCTGTCAAGGGCGTGGAGGGGGACCAGCTGCCGAGGGGAAGCAGACGGTTGGGCTCTTGAGGCAGCACGCTCCAACAGCCTCTTAAACGGCAGCGTGGTTGGCTTTGCATGCGGACCCATGGATCGTTCTTCATAACTCACGGTTACTGGATACAATTTTACTGCAGACTGCCCGTGACAAGGTCCCCCACCCAGATTCAGAAGAGCTATGTCGCTGTCATGTAGCTCTGCTCCTGGAGCACATTTGGGGCCTGGGCTTGTCAAAACTATGAGAAGAGCAAGCTCCTGCCCTCCCAGGTGATAACATTTCTGAGCATGGTTCTGGATTCCAGGAGGGCTACTCTAGTCCTGACACCCGAGAGATAGCTAGACCTCAAAGCTTGCCTTTGCAAGTCCCCGCTGCATTCTCAAGTCAGCTGGGGGTTCTGCCTAATGGCCGCCATGGTGCAGATAGTTCCCCTTACTCTACATTAGACCTGTCCAAAGGTGCCAGCTGAGCCTGGGCCTTTGTCTACAGGGCTCCCGCCAGGCCAGGGTCATGGTCTCCTACAGGCTGTACCGAGTCCTTCGCTGATGGTGGGACCCGACCACTTTACAGAGAGGTAGTGCACTGGGATCGGTAGTGTATTGCCGACTGGTCTTCACAGACGCGTCCCAGGCAGGCTAGGGCACTGTCCACGATGGCTGTGGGTTCAGCCCCTGGGTGACTCAGCATATCAACATCTTGGTACTAAGAGCTGTGCACCTAGTGCTTTGCCAGTTTCTGCCCAGACTGAGAAGTCATCATGTCATCGTCAGGACAGACAGCACAGTGGCAGACCCTACCCAGGGGAGTGGAAGCTCCACCTCCTAGGTGGTGGAGGAGGTCCAGTCTTTGTAATAGGCAGGGCCGAAGCCGACCTGTTTGCATGCAGAGAATTGGCCCATTGTCAACTCTTCTTCTTCCTGAAGAACGACAATCCACCTCTTGGCTGGGACGCTCTGGCTCCAAGGTCTGCTTTGTGCCATGCCTCAATCCACTTTACTGTGCCTCTTCTCCAAGGAGTGTGGGTTGCGGCGATGAAGGCAGTTTGTGTTGGTGCTTCCACACTGAACAAGCAGGACTGTTCCCTTATTTCATGGTTTCTCAGAGGCTCCCAGAGGCTGGCGGTTCGTAAGACGAGTCGATCAGTCCCTCTTTGGGATTTGGACATGGTCCTCGGGGCACTTGATTCTGGTAGCCGTCCCCCGCCATCTCCTGACCAGCCAGGAAAGGGTGGCTGGGTGACTGTCCGAAGGAGGAATAGTCGTAAGCGATTCAAAGCTGACAGGGCACCATCAATCTGTTCACGTTTCTAACAGATTTCCCCACTCAGCGACACACCCGCTGAGCAACCAACTATGATCATTGGCAGCTCCTTTTTGAGAAACGTGAAGCTAGCGAAGCCAGTGACCATAGTCAAATGCATCCCTGGGGCCAGAGCAGGCGACATTGAGTCTTATTTGAAACTGCTGGCTATAGATAAACGTAAATACAGTAAGATTGTTATTCACGTCGGCGGTAATGACTCCCGGTTACGCCAATCGGAGGTCACTAAGATTAATGTTGAGTCAGTGCGTACATACGCAAAAACAATGTTGGACACCGTAGTTTTCTCTGGACCCCTGCCCAATCTGACCAGTGATGACATGTATAGCCGCATGTCGTCATTCCGCCGCTGGTTATCGAGGTGGTGTCCAGCAAACGATGTGGGCTTTGTAGATCATTGGCAGACTTTCTGGGGAAGACCTGGTCTGATTCGGAGAGACGGCATCCATCCCACTTGGGAAGGAGCAGCTCTCATTTCTAGAAATCCGCAACTTTATTAGCGGACCAAAACCCATGACAACCCAGAGTTGAGACCAAGAGGTTAACACACTTCTCTGCCCTTCTAATTCGGCAGTTACCCACCCAAAACCCTATGCAGAATTGCAGTCTAACACTTCTCTGCTCCTCCATCCAAGGAGTTACTTAGTGAAAACCCTATAGTGACGGTATCTGTCCCCCGACCATTGAAATTGTTTAAATCAAATGTAAACAGAAGAGGAGCTGTGCATAAAAACCTCATAAAAATTGAAACCACAAGAGCAATAGTCCAAACGAATAGGAGAGTAAAATGTGGACTCTTGAACATCAGATCTCTCTCTTCTAAAGGTTTACTAGTAAATGAACTAATATCAGATTATGAAATTGATTTATTTTGGCTTACTGAGACCTGGCTGGGTGATGGAGAATATGTGAGCCTAAATGAATCCACCCCACCCACTCACATTCCTCGAAGCACAGGCCGAGGAGGTGGAGTTGCAGCTATCTTTGACTCTAGCCTAGTCATCAGCTCTAAACCTAAACTAAATTATAACTCATTTGAAAGCCTTGTTCTGAGTCTTTCACACCCAAGCTGGAAATCACTGCAACCAATTATATTTTTTATAGTGTACCGTGCACCTGGTCCGTACTCTGAATTCTTATCTGAATTTGCAGAGTTTTTGTGAACTTTAGTCCTTAAAACGGACAAAGTTATTATCGTAGGGGATTTTAATTGCATGTGGATGCTGAGAATGACAGCTTCAGTACTGCGTTTATCTCTCTATTAGATTCATTTGGCTTCTCTGAGTGTTCATGAACTGACTCACTGTTTTAACCACACCCTTGACCTTGTTCTGGTATATGGTATTGAAATTGAACATTTAATAGTGTTCTCACAGAATCCCTCTTTATCTGACCACTGTTTGATAACTTTTGAGCTTGTATTGCTGAACTACCCTCCATTGGGCAAAAATTTCTATACAAGATGTCTGTCTGATAGTGCTATAGCTAAATTTAAGGATGTGATTCAGCTCTAAATTCATTATCAGGTCACAAAGTAACAGAGGACTCTTATGCTAATTTCAGTTCCTCCCAAGTCGATGACCTTGTTGATAGTGCTGCAGGCTTGCCGTGTTCCTGGCTCTGGAGCTGTGGAGTCTGGATCTGTGGTTGAGAGTCTCCTGCTGCCCCCGTGTTCCTGCTCGACGCCCTCTGCTACAGTTGCAACTGCTGTTGCTGGTCCTATTGCTATTATTACTGTTATTATTATTATCATTAACATTACTATAAATATCTGTACCATTTTTCATTCAGTCTATAGCAACATTACCTTTACTGTCTCTATGTGTATACTGTGTAGGCTGCCTCCCTCTGCTCTCTCTCTCTCTTTCTCTTGCCATCTCTCTCTCTCTCTCCCTCACCCCCAACCGGTCGAGGCAGATGGCCGCCCACCCTGAGCCATGGTTTCTGCCTCTTAAAAGGCAGTTTTTCCTTGCTTGTGTCGCCTAGTGCTTGCTCTTGGTGGGAATTGTTGGGCTTCTGTAAATAACTTCAGAGTATGGTCTAGACCTGCTCTTTATGAAAAGCACTGTGAGATAACTGTTGTGATTTGGCGCTATAGAAATAAAATTGAATTGAATTGAGTTGACTCTTCCTCAAAACTGTATTCCTCTGGACTATAACCTCAGCCAGAAGGATAGGTGAGCTCCATGCACTATTGGTTCATGACCAGTCCTGCAGGTTCCTGCCTGATGGCTCGGGCGTTGTCCTTCGCCCCAATCCAGCTTCCCTGGCTAAGATTTCTTCTGAATTCCTTCTGACCCAGCCGGTCGAGCTACAGCCACTCTTCTGTCCCGTGGAGGGACAGGTGGTCGAGCCAACCCAGTTCAGGGCAGGCCTCTGTCAAAATCAAGGCTGTCCCACTGGGTTGTGGATGCTATTTAGCAGACGTATGTGTTTTCGGGGTGCGAGCACACTAAACCCTTGGCATTGCTACCTCATGGGCCTTGTGGCGGGGAGCCTCTCTTGCTGCCATATGTGCAGTGTCTCAATTTCAATTCTATTTCAATTTTCAATTTTATTTATATGGTGGCCGGGAAAGCTGGTGTTTCATAAAGAGGTTTCCACGTACCTGACCTCAGGGGATCATCCTTGTACAAATGGAATATGTAACGGTGAAGAGACAGTCTCTCCACTCAGAGAACCAAGGTTACAACGTAACCAGCCGTTCTTTTAACGCCAATGGAATGTTCCAGTCTGGTAGCTCAGTCCATAAGAATTAGGCTGAACCGGTGTGAATTCAGCCTGGACCAGAATTGCTGAGTGTGGTAGCTGGAGAGGTGCCAGTTCACCTCTTGGGGATTATTGACAGTGATTATATAAACTTACCATTGAATGTCCTGTTTTATTGAGTTTCCTAAATAAAAGTTGTAATGATGAATCAGACACATTTAACTGGTATTTTGTTAGAGCCGGAAACGGAAATGAGTCACTACGCTTACTGCAGCACGTCAGGCACTGGTAGTCCTGTTCCTACATGAGAGATAAGGAACTCTGGTGGTTTTTTAGTGATCACCACATCGACACATTTGCTGATGATGTAAATTCCATCCAGTAAGTTACGTTACTGTAACTTACTGTTACGTTACTGTAACTTACTGGGTGGGTCTTCCACTGTATTGATGCCTGCATTATTATTTATTATGTGGTTCATGTTATTTACGGCAACTGAGAATGGCGAAGAAGCTGTGTATCTGAGAATCAATAAACGTCAACTGAATGTTACAAAGCAAACAACACCCGATCCATGCTAATGTAGCTGGCTGCCCCTGCCTTAGATCAATATTGGCTAGTATAAAAAAAACATTACACATGCTTTGTAACATTACATCCTATCTTGCAGGCTAAAATCAACACTTTGACATAATACCAGACACAAAATAGTAATATGGATTGCGTTAGTTGGTGAAAGCCATACAACTATACTATTTTGTACGGGAGAATGTTAGCAAGTGGTCGGCATTTGCCAGCAAGCTAACATTATCTAACTTGAGATAACTAAAGCACAAAACCATAATTTATTTCACATGCTTTGCAGTAATGTTAGTTCACCTCTCCAATACAATGAAAGCCAACTCTGGGTTGGATTTTATATCCAAAACAAAGCAGAGGTCTCGCAGTGGTTTAAATGCCTTTCAGATGTTGACTGTGTTCACTCGACGTTGATGTGATTTTCATAAAACTTTATTGTTCCGGCAGCTCCATCCCGTTCACAAATAGGCAATAAAAAAGTGATTCATTTATAAATATGATATAGATAATAATAGCTCGGGTGCATAACCTGTAATATGTTATACAGCTAGTAGCCAAGAAGCTGGTCTTTCAGTGAGCCACTGATAATGATGCAATAACTTAAAAGCGGAGAGCCTATCAGCTATTGCAAAAGTGAATTCAAGATTCCCTGAACTATAGTAACTCAGTGCTCTCTTTATGAGTGAATACCACCATAACCGCCATTTATGAATGTCACATGAAACATCCATTGAGGACTAGCTGAGCAAGCCAGTCCTCTGTTGTTGACCTACTTGTTTCTTGACTCTCCTCCTCTTGTGGTAGCTGTAGGGGGTGCTGATGGTGGATGGGGTCTCGTGGGAATGCTGCTGCCGCTTCTGCTGCTGGTAAGGACTCACCTTTTCTGCAGTTCTGCTCTCCATTTGTTCTCTGCTGGGGCTTTCCTCCAACACAGGATTGCTGTCCTACTTAGAACACACAGACAAGAGGTATTTGAATAAATTCAAATTCAAATTGCAACCTGCAGTCATGAATCAACGATAGCAAATGCTAGAAATAAATTACAATTATTTTTATTATTTACAATTATTTTGTATTAGAATCAGCTCATGAGACCAATCCTCTTACTTCCACATGCTGTAAAGAGTGATTGTTTATGTTTCTTACTTTGTTTGGTAGAATTTTTACTTTTGTGATGGTCTGTGTCCTGCAATCAGCTGTCAGTCTTTCTCTTGGTTTCTTTGTTGTTCTTCCTCGCATGAATCGATGTATCTGATGACAATTACAAAACTATGATTATGATAGTTAGCTCAGGGTAAAGAAAGATCAAATTTATACAAATCCAATTCGGACACAGTATTTTTTTGATTTGATTTATTTGACAGTAACATAAATAAATGCATAACAAGATGCCATCTCAATGACATTATACATTTATCAGAATTGTCGAGGATAACACAAGAAAGTTACAGACTTATTTCCATTGTGGTCCTCGT